>CM038351.1:24302155-25052155 GCA_021464625.1 Proterorhinus semilunaris
CAATAGTAGAAATGTTCAAACCTGCCTTTAAATGGATCAGTCACTGTAGGCCTCAAACACAACAAGGGGGGTGTAGAGAAAATATGATTTAGGCAGCTTTCTATGTTAAAAAGAAAAAATGCCGCACCAGTTAAATTCCATCTCCATTGCTTTATTGCCTCTTTCAACAGTGTTTATATATTTACCTGGTGGTCATATTGTACAGTTACTATATCACCAAAACTTTAATTTCTTTCTCATTAACATGCGTACATAAAGGCTTCTGCCACTAGCCTGATAAACCACACCCACTTCTTTTCTGCGCAGGTGGGTCTGGACCTCAATGGTCTGGACACACATGGTAAACAAGTTGCTGATTGGCGGCTAAGGCCTAGCCGAACCAATCACGACCGTCACAGAGAATTGACAAGGTTATGTCACTCCCTGCTCTGCTATGTTGTTCGTTTAATTAACATTAGCCAAAACTAGTAGTCGAGGATTTTGCCTCCGCGTGAGTTTATATTCAGTTCATATTGTGAGTTGGACTACAGTACAGCTGTCGTCACGTCCGCTAATTGCTAATTGGCGTTAGGCCCGTCCGTCCAAACTGCTCCGTGACCAGACGAACTTCCCTGCGTGGAATGGACAGGGAATAGTGTGGCAGAGCCAGGCAATTCTGCCACCACAGCAGTCTGTATGGATGTTGCTGTGCCAGGAAAACCTTTGTGATTCAACAGGAGTCGCTCCACACAGCAGCCACACACGTAATTTTGTAACTCTATAATTTCAACTGATACAAAAAAACGTAATTCATTATTGTACATGGTTCCTTTCTAATAGAGGAAATGTAGGCTGGCAGGCAGGCACAAAAAAAATCCAGTCCCAAGTTCAATGCTTTTCAATAGTTTTTCTGATACTGATATAATACAATAACAAATTAAAACATATTTGATAAGAGAATGAAAATTCACTGATGCCTATAACATTGTGACTGATGAGCATTTGGCAGATGTCTAACATGTATGAAGGAAGAACAAGATTGAGACAAAAAAAAAAGCTTACGCAATGAAACAGTTGTCTGATTTAATAAATTATTAACAATCTAAACTGCTTGTCCTTTCATAAGTACTGAAGTAAAATTACATAGAAAGAAGAAGCAATTTTATTAGGGATAGAAACCTCAATTCATTTTGAATTGATAAAACGGAGCATCTTGACTATTTTTAGCAGACTTTAGTAAATGAGGTTTTCCATAATATTTATAATCAAGACATTTTTGAAGTGAAAGATAAGAGTGCATGTGTGTGTTCACTTTGTATTGTAGGTGGAAAATCGCTGATTCAGGGGATTTTCTGGAGCTTTTGTCCACTCCTTTTTCAACTGTTGCTTGAGCTGGGACAATCTCATGTTGGGGTTCTCCTTTTTCAAACGTGGCATGTTGACTTCTTCATATGCCGTAAATGCTGCTTTCATCCTACGCTCCGGATGTCGGTCCAGATCCTCTGGTCCAGTACTAAAATACAGACGTTGTTACGTGCTGCCAAGTGTTAAATTTCACATTTTAAAATAGATCAAATTAAAACCTGAGCACTGCAATGGCATCTTCTATGGTTCTAGCTTCCACACTTCCTTCCTCTGGAATTATTCTGTTTATGTTCTCCTCCAATGGGGTTTCTAAGTGGCTTTTTTCTAGGAAAAAAAGAGCCATTAAAGATTAAAGATAGAAATACTGTACACACACATACATATATACAGTGCCTTGCGAAAGTACTAATACCCCTTGAAGTTTGGCACATTTTGTCATGTTTACAACCATAAACAAAGATTTTATTTTGATTTTTTTACTGAAAGTTCACACACAAGTAACAGACAACTGTGAAGTGAAAGTAAAATGATACATGACTCTGTTATTTTTCAAAAAATAGAAAAGTGGGGCTTGCATAAGTATTCATACAGCATTTCCTGAGTGCATTAAATTGCCTTTATAACATTCCTAATGACTGCACAATGTTCACACCATGCCCTAACCAATAAATAGAGGCCCCCCGTGTGTAATCTACTCTCAGTATAATTCCAGCTGTTCTGTGAGGGCCTCAGAGCTATGGTCAGACTGTATTGGTCACTAAACAGCATCATGAAGGCCGAGGAGCACACCAGAGAGGTCAGGGAAAAAGCTGTGGAGAAGTTTAAAGCAGCGTTAAGTTATACAGAGATTTAAGATTTGAACATCTCACGGCGCACTGTTCAATCAATCATTCAGAAATGATTGATTGGCACCACTGCGAATTTACCAAGACACGGCCGTCCACCTAAACTAACAGACCAAACAGGGAGAGCACTGGTCAGAAATGCAACCAAGTGCCCCAAGATAACTCTGGAGGAGCTGCCACGTACTGCTGCTGAGCTGGGGGAATCTGTACATGGGACAACTATAAGTCGTACTCTACACAAATCTGGCCTTCATGGACGAGTGGCAAGAAGAAAGCCATTATTGAAAGGAGGCCATAAGAAATCCCGTTTGAAGTTTGCTAGAAGTCATATGGAGGACACAGCTACCATGTGGAAGAAGGTGTTTTGGTCAGAGGAGACAAAAATTTAACTTTTTGGCCCAAATGCAAAACGTCATGAATGGAGCAAACCTAACACTGCTCATCGTGGGGCTGCTTTTCCTCAGCGGGGTCTGGGAATATTGTAAGAATAGTTGGGAAGATGGATGGAGCCAAATACAGGGACATTTTGGAGGAAAACCTGCTGGAGTCAGCAAGAGAATTGAAGCTGGGGCAGAGATTCACCCTCCAGCAGGACAATGACCCTAAACAAAAAGCTAAATCTACAATGGAATGCTTTAAAAACAAAACATATTAATGTGTTAGAATGGCCCAGTCAAAGTCCTGACCTAAAACCTATTGAAAATCTGTGGAAAGACCTGAAAACTGCTGTTCACAAACACTCTCCTTCTAATTTGACAGAGCTCGAGTTGTTTTGTAAAAAGGAATGGGCTAAAATGTCAGTCTCTAGATGTGCAATTCTTGTAGTCATACCCCAAAAGATGCTACGGTTTCTATTTTTTTGAAAAATAACATAATCATGTTTCATTTTGCTTTCACTTCAGTGTAGAGGCACCAGAACGCAGCGCGCCGCATCACGGCACTTCAGAGGCTTTTCTCAAACCGTGCAGGTCTTTACACACGTGATTTATACATTCATCATAAATAAAAGAAGACACGTATGTCCGTGTTGTAAGAGAGAGTCTGTCTCCGCGGCTTCTCTCATCCCTCATCTGTCTGTCAACAGAACCGTGGTGCGGGGTCCAGCGTCGCCAGCGCATCACTGCAACCTCGGTGTGCGTTCTCTCATAGAAAATAAAGGAGGCGGCTCTTTTGCCGCACGTCAAGCGTTTCGGTGTGTGTTGGGGCGAGCAAAGCCACATTTAGGCTAAAGTGAGCCTTCATCATTTTAAAAGTTACTCATCTACCGTTCCTCAGCCAAAAGCAGATTAGAAGTCCCGTCTCACTTTTGCGTTTACCGCTAGAGGCGCCTCTAGTGCCCGTTTGCAGCTATATATTGACCACACCGTCATGTTGGTACTGGTAGTATCTGAAGCTTTTGTTTTGTAATTTCTCACATTTCTGCCTAAATTGGTCACTAAATGTGAAGTCTGATCTTCATCAAAATCACTGGAACGATTAAACAGTGTCTGCCTGAACTAATACTACCCACACATTTACATTTTATCCTGTTTTTATTGGCAATAACACGTAAATATTCACAAGAGAGCGTTAAAAAAGTAAGTGAACCCAGAAATCTTCAGCAGTTTTGTAAAGAGGAATGGTCCAAGATTCATCCTGATTGTTGCGAGCGTCAAATCTGCAACTACAGAAAAGCAGTTATTGCTGCAAAAGAAGAGTCAGCCAGCGTTTTAATACAGGGATTCACTTATTTATTCCATGCATGTTGTGGATGTCTCAGGTTTTTCTGCAAAATATCTTGATAAACTTGTGAATTATTTTTCTATTGATGATAGCACGTTGCCCAGGCCCTGAGGCAACAAAACAGCCCTACACCATGATTTTCCCTGCTCTATACTTCAAAATGAGCATAGGGTTTTGATGTTGATGTGCTGTTCCATTTGTCCTCCACACATGACGTTGTGTGTTCCTCCTAAACTGTTCAACTTTGGTTTGCGAAATTGTTCTTGGATGCTCCACTGCACAACTGGATAAATATGCTGTGGACTGTTGGACCCAAGTTGAATAGTTTGGGAGGAACACACATCATTTGTGGAGGAAAAATGGAACAGCACATCAACAGCAAAACCCTATCCTCACTGTGAAGTATGATGCAGGGAAAATCATGGTGTGGGGCTGTTTTGTTGCCTCTGGGCCTGGACAACATGCCATCATCAATAGAAAAAATAATTCAAGTTTATCAAGATATTTTGCAGAAAAACCTGAGACATCCACAACATGCATGGAATAAATAAGTGAACCCCTGTATTAAAACGCTGGCTGACTCTTCTTTTGCAGCAGTAACCGCTTTTCTGTTGTTGCAGATTAGACGCTCACAACAATCAGGATGAATCTTGGACCATTCCTCTTTACAAAACTGCTGAAGATTTCTGGGTTCACTTACTTTTTCAACGCTCTCCTGTGAATGTTTACATGTTATTGCCAATAAAAACAAGATAACATGTAAATGTTTGGGTGATATTAGTTCAGGCAGACACCGTTTAATCATTCCTGTGATTTTGATGAATATCCGTACGTACGTGTACAGTGGCCTGAAAAAGTACACACACACACACAAATAATAATGCATCGGTTTTATATAACGCTTTTCTGGACACACAGACGGTTTACATTGCACTATTCATTCACTCCATGTTTGGTGGTGATAAGTAAGTGCTTTATTGTCATTGTACAAGCGTACAACAAAATAGTGTTCAGGTGTTAGTCCTGAGCTGCTGCGGCAGAGCCGCGCTGCCACTGTGTCAACCTGACCCGCATGACCTTGGAGGTCGGGGAAACTGTAGCACTCTGAAGAAACCTGGCTGGCTGCCCTCCGTCTCCTCTGAAATGGTGTCGCGCCTCCTGGGTTTGTCCCCGTTTCAGAGCATGGTGTCCTGCACTGGTCAGCTCCACCTCCTCCTCCCTCCGCTTCACAACAGTTTTTCACCATCTCTCGTTTGTCCTTTTTTGTTTCCTGTAGCACCTCTTGTGACGCCTCGACTGTGCTGCAGCTGTGGGGACTCTTGGTAAGCTGCTATTGTAGCCACAGCTGCCCTGGGGTAGACTGAGGGGAGCGAGGCAACCAGTCTGCGCCATCGGCCCCGCCTACCACCACCAACCACTCACTCACTACATCCACCAGGCTTCCTGGTGTTCCCAAACGGTCCCCCATCCAAATACCGACCAGGCCCTTCCTTGCTTAGCTTCCACACACACACACACGCACACGCCCCCTACCATTATATTGGCAGGGCGGGCCGCCCCGCCATCAGCGCTCTCCGCCCTTTCAGGACGACAGCCTTTTAATATGCAACGCTAATCACCGATCGTTCAAACGAGCGTCTTTACCAAATCCGTTCCGCAAATCGATTCCATTTTTTGTTTTATGAGTTACTACGCCTGTTCAATCCAGTCAGAGTCCACGTTTTTTTACAGATCCAGTCCAGTGCTTAATTTGATCCCCCGTTTGGGGGAACGCATTCCCCCAATTTTCAGTTTTCAGGGTAAAGGATCCGGGAAACATTTAGGAGGATCCTGCAAAGATTTGATCTGATATAATGGTGTTTAATGAGTGTGTTCCGGCAAATGTTTTGGCCTGTTCGCCGAATCCATCACATCAGACCAAAAGTGTTCATGAAACTACAAATTTAGCACCGATCCAGTCCGCGTGTTGCGCTCTTTGACCCAGGCCATGGGTCTTCCATGCCAGAAAAGATCGGAGGAACAGGGGAAGAGAAAGGAGCTGCCACTTTATTTTAGCTGGCAGCGTGCATGGACCGTGCACGTGTAACCATATCCCCCTGCCAAACCAGTAAACCTAGGGGAAACACTGCATATGCATATACACACACACACACACACACACACACACACATATATATACACACGCACATATGATAGATAGATAGACAATCTACCTTTGGGCTGCTGCTGCTGCTGCTCTTGCTTCTGCTGTTCATTCTCTAGTGTCTGCTCAATCTGAGCTCGAGTCACTTTGCCAGTTACGACTTCCTTGGATCTTCCTTTGATTAGAGAATCCTCCTCATCCAGAAGTCGCTGTTTTTCCTTTTTTCGTTCCAGAAGTTCCAATTTCTTTTTCTCTTTATCATCCTAGGGCAAGGAATAGACAGCCCAGAAGAACACAAAGTTACTGTCTGAGAAAGCTAATTATTGTAATGTGCAGTGCACAGCCACCTACCTTCCTCTGCTCTTTCTTTAGCACATGTTTGTCAGTTTCCTGCCACAGAGCATCCTCCTCCTCCTGTTTCTTGCGCGCATCAGCCACTGCCTTGGCCTCAGCTTTGCGAGCTCTGGCTGTGGCTGCCTTGGAGTTCTCACCCTGGAACTTCTTTGGCATCCCAAAAGCCTCCTGTCAGCTGAGAAAAGCCATGAAAACGCTCATTAAAGACCAATCACGTCTTTAATAGATTCCACAAAACACTTCAACGTTAGAAATGCATACAACAGGAAAACATACAACACAGTCGAGCTCGTTTAGACGAGATTTTTTATTATATAATGTAAACGAAATGTTAACCAAGATATTCTCTATTAAATGTTAATAAGCACACGTGGGACTCAGTGATAATGTAATGAAAGATCTTAGAAGCGAAACGTTATTATTTAAATGCATTTTTTGGCACAGCTGCGAGTTAGCAAAAAAGCTAACACGATAAAAGTCTTGGTTCTAGCAACCCCGTATATTCATCACTTAGAGGATTTGGTTGAAACTATATAAAAGAAATACACATGGTAAGAAGTGCACTACATACCGGGATAATGAGGCAAATAAGAAGTAATTTAACGACTACTGCCTTAAGGGGAACAGACATCAGCTAGCACCCCCTCCCGCTGCCTTGGCGCTCAGTGATGACGACAGTCCTGTACGTCAGGTAAATCCAATGAATCTATAATGGTAAATTCCCATAAATTGATACATTCCTAAATGTTTTTGTGCCAATGAGATTGCAAATAGTAGTCAATCAAGGATAAGATATTTTAACACATGAAAGGACAGATGACAGTCATTCTTTTTCCCCTTGCTTTTTAATAAATTATCAGTTTACATATAAAAAAAGAATATACCTACAATAAAATGTAAAAAAACAAAAACAAAAAAAACAATGAGTACGCGTTGACAACACATTTCCCTTAATTGATAAAAGTTTTGGACTGTTTTTTTGTTGTTTTAAAAGTCATTATCACTCTCTTCTAGATCAGGAGGGTTCATGCCCCCCTTTATTGACCGCACACCGCCACGCATCGCATCCAAACGGTCATCTTCCAAACCCCTGCTCTCTTCCTCTTCCTCCTCCTCTTCCTCTTCCTCCTCCTCATCGATGTCACTGCCTTCAGTCTGCAACATTTATCACACAACACATGGGACTCATTCATTCGTTATGACACTGTAAACAATGCATCTGGTTTGTCCAAAGCTACTGTTATGATATCAAATAAATAATGAATAAACATACTATTGCATGTCTTGTATTTTAGTTGATTTCTAAATGATCAACAATTTTCAAGACGGAATTGGACTTATGAGTACAAATGACATCTGATAACAAAAGATCAGATTCCAATTAAGATGTAAAACGCATGGATGGCAACAAAAAGCTATCTTAGGGTGGGTGGAGGAAACTAATCCGGTATCTAGGGCAGGGGCTTGCAAACTTTTCAGGCCGGGATCCCCACTGTTATAAAAACAATTAGTAGTGTATAGACAATATAAAGCAAAACAACATTTAAAATATGGTGTTGGAATATGTATTCACATGGTTTACTTTGTTATTTGAATAGATCAAAAGACGCACATCCAAAAAGTCAATGGATCCAAAACAAATAAAGTGTTTTGGCTCTAAACTGAAAACTAAAAGATCTGCACAGCTAAGCTCCTGGGAGCTAGTTGGCTGTGCGGATTGTTTATCCATTTTGAGATACTATGTTATTTGACTTCAATTCACAAATCTGTGCTGATTTCAATTAATAAATATATTAAATAAAGTATAAATATTGTTCTTGATTATATCTTGTGTAAACAATATCTTGAAATCATTAGGGACTCTCAGCTCAGAGCTCACAACCCCCTGGGGGACCCGACCCACACTTTGGGAACCACGTGGTCTAGGGAGCCTAGTCTGATTGTACATACACACTGAAACAAAGTAAATTAGACAAGAGTAACCTACTAAAAATTATAACAAATACATGTTAAACGAAAACAGGAAAATCCAACCAACACCTTTCATGCTTAAAATTACCGTATATCTGGTGTCTGCTATGCATACTTTAATTTTGAGCAATAAAAGGTGAGGGTGGACTTTTGCTTTTAAAAACACAAAGGACCGAAGAGTTCACTAAAACTCAGTCAAACACAAACCCTAATTTTTCGTTGTTTCTTGGAGAGAGGAAATTGACTTCTTGAAACTGCCTTAGTTTAAGTTTTGGGGCAAAACAGAAAATTAGTACATGCATACATATACACGTATATATATATATATATATACACACACACACACACACATACATATATATATATGCACACACACACACACACACACACACTTATACATATACTTTTGTATATAGAAATATATTTTTAAAATACCTCATCGCTATCGCCACCATGCATGTTTCCAAAGTATCTTGCTTCTCTGTCTAAAGACATATGGGGTGAGTAATACGTACTGTACAGTGTGTAGAAAGATGATGCTCTTTGATTGACACACATACCTCCTATAATGCCATTTCTAGTTGGACGGCGCTTAGACGGACCACTATCTTCAATTTCACTATCAGAACCATCATCCTCCGGAACATATATTTCTGAATCCTCATCTTTCACTGTAATTATCATAAAATAAAGTGAACAATGAGAAATGTAAATGGGAAAACACTAATAGTGAAGTTGATGTATCAATCTTACAGGAACCCTTCATCAGGTCTTCCTCCCTTAATTTATGTTGCATCATTCTTAATGTATTTTCAGCTTCCTGTGAAAGGGAAAATGTACAAATTATAAAAAAGACACACACACACACACACACACACACTTGTAAAGCTACATACATTTTGATCCAACACACCTCAAATCTCTCCTGCTCAACTCGGTGGTATTCTTCAAGCTGAGACTCTAAAAATGAAAGATTCCGGAACTTTTCAACATACATGTTATACTGCTTCTGAAGATCTTCTTCAATCTTCTCATATTCATCCATAAACGCTGGCCTAAGGGGCAAAAATGAAACAGTTGAACTCAACAGTTCATGGTATGTTACTATGTTTGAGAATGGTCGTTACCGGACACTCTGCAGTGTCTGTAATCTTTTTCGATTCCTCTCCAACTCCTGCTTCTTCTTTTCAATCTTTGCGTCTAGGCTGGCCTCATCAGAAACAACGTTGCCCAGCATTTCTTTTGTTTTCTCCACATTTTCCTTGATTAAACCCCATGCCCACAATTACATCAGATGTGGTTGCGCTCATTAAATATATGGTTTACATTCTTAAGAACGGCTATATGTAACAGGAAAAAATGACAAATTTAATGCATACCAAAACCTCTTTAATGGCAGCTCTTAGGGCTTTTTCAGTCTCATTTATTTCCAAAGGTCTAGCAATAGCGGCAGTTCGCATTTCCTTAGGGTTAAAAGGAGGGTAAATTGAAATGATACTTTGCAACTAAGTATAAAGACATTACTGTATTGTACATTTTCTTGCTTACCCTTAACTCTACTTCTTTTCCTAGTAAATCATACAAAGACGCTCCTTTGGAAGTGACCTCTGATGCCAATTGCCGGGCAGATTTGAGATCTGAAATCTACAAGGAAAACAAAACAATATTCAAATGATTTGTCCTGTTATACTATCGATCTATATAAATACACTTGACATCTTACCCGAGAACTGAGGTCAAACTTGAATTTGCTATTGTCTTCCTCCACTGAATCTTCTAAGGCCATTTGTTTTGTTTTCATTGCATTGTATAGGATGGAAGTGATCTTTAATAACTCTTTAACAGAATATCCATCAGCTTGATAGAGGCGCTTGGTATTCAACTTGATGTGAGCCTTTGTGGCCTACAAAAAGATATTTAGGTCATTCATAATTGTATACAACATAATTAATTAATTCCTAAAATCACCATAAACTGGGCCACCGCTTTGATGAAAAATATTCTGTCTGACTCGGTGTCCACATCTGTAGGGATATCCATTTGGGGTTCATATCTAAAAAAAAAAAATACCCACAAACAGTTATTGAACAAATGTACAACAATTAAAATCTACTTATTTCAAAATCATGAGGTTAGACCTTACCTTTTCACAAGCCAAATTAGAATTTCTGCCACTAATGTAAAGTTGGGTGTTCTGAAGTTTTCCATGGATATCAATCGAGGATACCCTAATGCTCTCATCATTTCTGTGAAATCTGGAAAATAAAATGCAAGTTGAAAGTATCACAGTTTAACTGAATTAATATTTTTTGGGTAACGCTGAAAGATTACACTGGGTAAGAGTGTAACTCGCTTACTTCTTAGGTCTCTAAAAGACATGTTGATCCACTAGTAATTATCTGAAGAATATAAGATTGAAAGTACACAGATAACATAGTGCAACAATTCAGATATCACATGATTGAATCAATTGTTTTTAATAGCTAAACGCTAGACATTGAGGTGCAATCTCGTTAAAACGTGTACAAAATAATCTTAGTAAATTAACTATACAAATGTTAAAGAAGAGTAATATAACCGGACACACTGGTGGTGGGTGGGTAGCTAGCTACTTTAGCACAAAGCTAACTCGTTAAATTCTGTATTATTGGTTCCACAGACAGATTGTGATTTATTGTAAAACAACGCAAGTTTGTGTTGCAAAAAGCTGTACGTAAGGCTGTTACCTTTCACTGTGTAGTCTTGTTCTTCAATCTGCCCTGCCCATAGTCTTAAAATATCTGCTCTGCCTCGGAGGGTATCTATGGAAACTAAACATGTTATACTTCTTCTTCCTCCTCCTCCTCCTCCTCTTTTTCTGTTGAGTTTAATGGTGGTTGGCAACATTTCAATGTGCATTACCGCCACCTACTGGTTAGTTTATGTTCAATATAGTTCAAAATTGTTCAAAATAAAAAATACAATACAATTCCAGTGTATTCTTTTCCCTCAAAATTGTCCTTAGATGTCCAACCGTTTGAGAAGCACAAGCTGAGCATGTTACGGAAACATTAATTTATTATTATTTTTTTATTGCAATAAACAAATACAAACAAACAAAGGTACATTATGTGTCAGTTAAAGTCATTAGTCAAAATTAACAAACAAAAAAGATAACAGTAATAATAAAGAATAACAATAAAGTTAGGGGCAAAAAATAATCAAGTAAACCAAAATCTAATGAAACGTTTTCACGAATATTTGCATTTTGTAGAGATTTTGCAAAGGCATTTGTATCAAATGTTTGCCTAAAGTAATACATTATTGACGCCATAATCAACATTGATAGTCTTAATACTTATCCCACATTTTATTTAATTTATTGTTAAACTAGTAACTTGAATTCCTTTGGACTGATCAGTCCAAAGGAATTCAAGTTGCTCATACAGTTTTTCCACAAAGTCGTTTACCAGTTTTGGAAAAGCTGCAACTTTTCTCAAATATCACCCATTAAAACACCCCAAAATCTAACTCTTTCGACTGAAATGTTAATTCCCGACACTAAGCCATCTCTGAAAGTCTCGCCAAATATGTTGTATTACATTACATGAATAAAAAAGATGGTCTAGGTCCTCATTCTCTGCATTACAAAAAATACACTTTTCCGTTTATAATATAAATCTATGTTTTAGAAATTCGTTGGTTGGATATATCTTAAATTTTGAATTGAACTTCTTTCACTTTAAATGGGATTGGAAAAGAAGAGATAAATTATAAGATATGTTGTTCTAATCCTAATTATTTCTTCTGTTTTATAATCTTTGAGAACATAGTTTCTCTTCACAGAGTTCGGAAACAAACAATTTAGTAAGTAGCACCTTAAAAATGTGTTATTACATTTCGGAATTCAAAAAACATTGCCGTCAATACAAAGTTTTCTTAATTGGGGGAAATATTTGAATAATACATATCGTGTTTAACCATATAGACTTAACGGAAAAAGGAATAGCTTTTACTATGTGGTTATATTTTCTCATAGTACAATGAATTTGGAATATCTCGCAAAAATCTTTATGTTGTAAAATACATCCGTCGTCTTTTAAGAAACGGGCAACAGCCCACACACCTTGAGAAAACTATTCATCAATATGAACAGATTTTCTGTTGATGGTTATGTACCTACTATTCCATATCGGGGAGTTACGTGGTGTAAAATTTGTTTCCAGTAAAGACGAGCTTGCTGGTGAAAGTTGGAGAGTTTCACTGGTAACTTACTCGCATTTAAAAATACTTAAATCGCATTTAAAAGAGAAAATGAATACCTCCCATCGTATATGTTACTGCAACCTAGAGTGGTCTAAATAGTTGTCACTAAACAAGGAAAGTAATAAAATAAAATAATTGTATTGTTGGCTATGGGTTAGGTTTTAAAATAGTAAATCACTATATATGTATTGATACATCATATTC
Organism: Proterorhinus semilunaris; assembly: GCA_021464625.1. Lineage (NCBI taxonomy): Eukaryota > Metazoa > Chordata > Actinopteri > Gobiiformes > Gobiidae > Proterorhinus > Proterorhinus semilunaris. The sequence goes on from CM038351.1 coordinate 24,314,984, forward strand.
TAAATACGAAATCATGAGGTCGATGGTGATTATGGAACTGCATCTGTTTTCACTACAGTACATTGACACAATCCTCTAGGTGGCGACATGCTCCCTTTTACATAAGGTCCTTTCAATCTGTTGTTTTCCATGCGCAGCACGACGATGGCGCAATCTGGTGGTGATGAACCCCCTCACAATAACCCTGGTGGAAAGGAAGCATTTTCCAGCGGCCTTCATAGCAAACGACTAAAAGAATTGGAAAATGCCGCTTTACAAACAACATTGATAACACAGATGGACACCGGGCCTTCGCCTGAGCAGAACCCCCGGGAGGAGGAGGAGCCGTCGAGCGGCTTGGACCGCGACGAGGCCATGGCAGAGTTCAGTGCGGGGCAGCCTGTGCAAGAAGAACCGGGCGTTTGTGTCACAAAGCAGAGGGTAGAGGAGGAACGGACCCTGACAGACCACTTGAACAAACGCTTACTCTCCTCGTTTCTGGAGAAACTAAACGAAAGAGACCTTGCGCTCCCCGGTGTTCAGCATGTGGACTGTGCGGTGGCCGACGAGGACTCGAACCGGGCCGCAGACGAATGGTGAACCTGGGACTCTAGACCTCTGACTGCATGGTTAACTGAGATGACTTTACAAGCGGAGCTCGTTGATGCTGCGTTATGTTGACAGTTTGTGATTATGCCTAAATATAAACATGCCTGTTGGGAATAATTGAAATTCCAGTCGCCTAATTATTTTTTTATAAATCGTGATTTTGAATTGTAACCAGATCAGTCTATTTAACCGTAATGTTTTGCTAACATTACACTGACCAGAAGGTGTCAGGACCGTCACACCAAGTACCACCAGAGATCAAGATCAGCCTACATTGGACTTTGTTACGCTGTAGACTTTATCTAAACCATTACACCTAATTTAAATGCATTAAACAAATATATATATATATATAGCCTACTTAATTAAAAGGATTAGAAGATGAAAGTTGTCTTTTTTTTTTTACTCGCCACTGCCACCCCAGGTCTTACACGTAACTGCCGTCTCTGTTAAGCCTGTGCATGATGATGGAGGTTGTTGGTACTTCGACAGTGCAGACTTTTAGCGGCAGTTGTGGTGAATACGTCTGGGCTCATTCTGGGCATGTAGGGGTGGTAAATAGCCGACATAATAACATTTTGAAATTTCGCCTAGTCCCTTTAATATTTCTTTAAATCTAATATTGTTGACCCTGAGTACTAGTTACCACCAGTGTAGCCTACCATAGTTTGAAGCCAATAGGCCAATGAGAAAGGTTTAAGGGGTGGGCGATATTGCATATCACATGATCTAGCCAGTGCAGGGGTCACTCACCACCCTACGCTGTGGGCATCTAGGTGTCCTTTGGGGCTTACCCAGTGTCCTTTAACACATTTTCTGCTAAATTGATCACAATCAGATTTCTTGAATATAAACTTGTTTCTGTTTTGACTTATTTGTGAAAAAGTATAAGTTTGTGACATGAAGTCAATATCCTATAATTAAATAGTGTAACTGTAAATCTTTACGAAAATGTTTTGAACTGGTTGGTCTTGAAGTAGTCCTCAGCTCTTAAAAGGTTGGTGACCCCTTAGTAGCTACATCCATCACTTCATACAGGCTTTTCTAGCATGACCAATGTAACATCTTGAGCTTCATCATTCTTGTAATTTTCCTGGTCTGATCTATTCACTGGAAGTGATGATTGTATTGTCTTTTGAGCCTGTAAAACATATTTAATTTAAATTGAATAACAGCCGAAATTTTAATTTTATACAAAATGGGTTTGAACTTGGTATCAATAAACTTATTTACCATATTTTTCTGTGAATTGCTTATAGGGTGGAGACTTTCTCTTGTGCTGTGAAGCCAAGAAGGTTGTCCATTTGTCTGTAATGAGAGAGATGTGTCATTCACAATACATTTTATGTGTAAAAACATGACCTTGCATGGGAATATGAAGAGATGGCCACCTTATTTTTGTGTAGATCCCACCATAGCAAACCTTCTTTGATCTGGTGTCTTTTTGTAGGACCTGTAACAAAAAATCTATACTTGCATCAAACACAAAAACTAAGTGGAATTGTGTTTAGCAGTGTTAATTTCGTCGACTAAAATATTTAGTCTTAATTTTAGTCAAAGTGATTTTTTTGACGACTAAAATTGGACTAAAACTAAATTTAAAGTTTTTCATGAGACTAAAACTATGACTAAAATGTCCAGATATTTTAGTCGACTAAAATAAGACTAAATAAAAATGTAAAGGAGAGACTGATATCATCCAAACTTCTATTGACAGTCTGATAGAGCCTCATATCATGTAAATTCACTGCCAAAGGAACAGCTCTGAGCTTTGTTCATGAGGGAGCAGCTCCATGAAGCAGAGGACCTCGATTAAATATGATTATAATGAATATTATAAATAGAAAGTCGACTAAATGTGTCTTAAATGTAGTCGACTAAATTGACTTGCAATTTTAGTCAACTAAATCTCGACTAAAATTGAAGATATTTTTTTGACTAAAACTCGACTAAAATTGAATTACATTTTCGTCAAAAGACTAAGACTAAAACTAAATTAAAATATGTTGCCAAATTAACACTGGTGTTTAGATAGTCATACTCCCTATTTTGGGGCATATTGAACCAATATAGGCCGAATAATACAAGGGGACAAAATGTGTCGACAAAAATGTAATGTTTAATTGTAATTAATTGAATTCCACTGTATATTTTACGCAGTGAAATCTTCACAAACTCCATGTGGAGTGTATCCATTGTAACTTTCCTACCTGTAGCATAGCTTACAACCAGCCCAACTAAGACCACGGAGCTGGTAGCCATGGCTCCAAAGTAAAGGTAGGACACAGAGTAGAAGTTGTGAAGTCCCCTAAGATTTAAACTATAGGTTAGGAGGTATAAAAAATAAACATTGTGTGACTCAACCTGGACTTCTGACCCTTGCTCTTTTGGCTGAAGCCTGGTGGTGATGGAGGCTGAGCCAGAGATGCTACTCAGTGAGATGTTTGTGGGTGCACACTGGTCCGTGTAGCTGGGTAAAACACCCATGCTCTCCGCACTTGGAGGGTAAAGAGTGGAGCCAACTGCCAGCCAAATGGAGACACAATATCCTGCTACAATTCCAAAATAAGCACCCTAAAACAGATTTATTTTTACAGATTATATTGTGTAACATAAGATATATCATTATCATGGAACATGATCATTCTCTAACACAGTTAGTCTCAACCCTTTCACAGTACTATCTCCTAAAATATGTTATCTCCCAAGTACCACCGGGTTTGATCAAGGTAATATCAGGACTTAAGGTCTAAGGTGGACCAAAATTGGACTTATGTCTAAATTTGATGTAAACAATGTCTAAACCAATCACCTCTTAAATGCTTTACATAAATTATAAAAATGTATAATGTCATAATATATTGTATTTTATTATATTTGCTGTATGTGAGCAAGCCAAAGGCAAATTTCTGCCATCACTGTGGATTGTAGATAATGACGTTTTTTTTAATTCTATTTAATTCTATTCTAAATGAGAAAATGAATCTAAAACTGCAGAATAATCTGAGCACCACCTAAAGATGCCAATGTACCACCAGTGGTACATGAACCACAGATAAACTCTACTCACTCCTTTCACACTATAAACCTATCTACACACTTTTCAACAACATTTAACATTCCAAATTACCTTGCAATCTGTATGCACTTTCAAACTACTTTTAGTTCAATGAAACATGAGGTGACTTTTTATGACCATTAAAAAATGCTAAACTCCCCGGAAATGTCATGTTTACTGTTATAGTCACAGACAGGCTCCATGCAAACTCAAGATTCAAATCTAATCAGCAGCAAAGCTCAATCTTACCAACTTATTTGCTCCTGGGACAAACATGCCTAAAAGGAAAACACCCAGTAATGGACCACTGACAACCCCCATCACAGTAAACGATCCCTGGGCACAAACAATGAAAACATTACAAAGCAGCTTTGATCATTATTTATCTTTCTAGATAAAAAGTTAATCAGTTAATCAAATATTACAAATGATTAAATGTTATGTGATACCTGAAGCACTCCCCAGTCTAGGAATGAGGAAATAACCGCAACAGAAATGCAGCCAACCCCATATACAAATGCTAAGAGCAAATAAAAACAGTTCAAATTAGTCTTAATACTATTGCCTGGTCATTGATTAATTAAGTAAAGTGCAATTGAATTTGATTGATTTATAGATCCATCACACACAGAGCCCTTTTGAAATTAGGACCAGTCTGGCCTGTGTCATTTGAGGCAGATGAGGTCGCAGGATATCTTCCAAAGTGACCGCAGCCATGGCGTTTATACTTGTCGAGGCAGTGCTTCAAACAAACAGAAGAAATTATAGATTATTTTTTTTATTTGAAAAATAACACAGAAGTGTTTTGTTTGATTTATTATTACCTTAGAGTTCCACTATATGCACAAGCCATAAAAAGCCCTGGGAAACCAGGATACCCATCAAAAATGTCAAACACAAAATGTGGCATATACTGGAAAAAAAGAAAGAAGAGCAGGAAATGATTGCGTACCACATCATTATGGTACATCATCATCATTTACTTTTACTTGGAAACTAGCAGGAAGCAGTTAGGACAACTGACGCATTGTGCTATAGAAAGAATAACCACTGTATTGTGTACCAGGTCAGGTGATGAGATCCTCCCAGACTTCAGTGGGTCACAGCCAACATAAAAAGCAAACATGACAATCCCACAAGTTGCTGCAGTGCTCACAATGAGGCACAAGCCGAGCTGGTTGACAAAAATAGCCCTAAAATACACATGGTTTCATAAGTTAAGAAGACTTGTGCAGTGGCTACAGAAACGTTTCAGACCTTTTGTTTTCCGGCATTCTGGTACTGAAAACCACATACATAAATCTTCAATATTTTTGCCCATGACACAGACAGGTGAAGCTATTGTATAAGCCTTAGTGCACATTTTTAAGATTAATAAAAAAGATAATAATTGTAACATTTTTATATTCAGACATAATAATAATAATAATAATATTAATAATACAGTAATAATAATAATAATAATAATAATAATGATAATGCATTACTTTTATATAGCACTTTTCCAGACGCTCATAGTCACTTTACAATTTTGTGCATTATTCATTCACACCATACTTGGTGGTGGTATGCTACTATTGTAGACTAATAGAAGCAAGGCTACCAGTCTGCGCCATCGGCCATTCCGACTACCACCATCCACTCACTCACAACATTCACCCAGACCTCCTGGTGTTCCCAAACGGTCGCCCATCCAAGTACCGATCAGCCCTTCCCTGCTTCGCTTCCGAGGTCTGTCGAGTTGGGCAGAGCAAATGTGGTATGGCCACAATAACTTAGGAGGAACGAGTGGTTTGACTGCCTCCTGAATCCACTACTTGTCCAAAAATAAAATCACGCAAATAAACAACCAGAAGTAATTTCCCACACACCACTGGGCAGCTCTTTCTGTTCGACACGAAATGTAGCGCTGAACTTGAGCTTGGTTTACGCCATACATAGAGAGCCAAACCATAGCACCCCCAACAGTCAGGCTCCAGAATGTGTAGCGCTTCCGTGGGTCGACATCAAAACTATAAAATAGTATAAAGATTGCCAAACATGTAGACTTTTTTGTTAAAGACAGGTAAAATCCAAATGTTTTGATGTTATTTTAGGTTCTTCATCACACAAAAATACTTACTCATGGAAATTTATACGCGATCCATTGTTGGCTATCTCCAGCACTCGGCCTGGACCACCAACAAGAATAGTGCCATGGATGAAAATGGCCAGAAAGCCTGAAAGCATGACAATAATCTGGAACACATCTGTCCATATGACGGCCTTCATGCCTCCCTTTTTACAGAGAAAGACAGTGAAACAGCAGCGAGGACCCATTCAAGCTAATCTCGCGAGTAATTTCACATTTACCAATGTGGTGTATAAAGTGCATATGATGCCAGTGGAGAACAGAGACAACCACAGATTAAGTCCAGTTGCTAAAATTGTGTGGAAAAAACACGCCATTTAATTTAGAATGCTGTTAGATTAAATTGTAGATACCATTAGGGATGTAACAATTGGGCAGTTTAGTGCCAGGGCTTTTGCTTATTTTCCACTTTAGATATTGTCCTTTCAAAATGCTAACATGTTACTAATAATTTTTCACAAGCCAGAATTAGGCTATTTACACATTATTGGTAAAAATTCGGAATGGCAAATGGTAAAATATAAAATACACTCTTGGCAATATGAAAAAAAGGTACTACTTTTTTATGTCAAGACAAGGATATTTTACTTGATGTACACTAAAATTGAATTGGGAATGGTCTCTGTGTACATGTAGATGGGTTAGTTGTCATTGAAATTAAAGTATATTAGTCTACAGCATACTCTGTATTTCATCCAATTGGGGATACAATCCGGGACCTTCTTCTCTCGTATACATCATTGTCAAACTTGTGATGATTCCGCAAGATTTGGATATTGTTACATCCCCACATACTGTAATTTAGTCTCATACCTTCATTGAGAATCAGAGCAGGTGCATAAATGACGATTCCTGTATAAAGCAGCTGGAAAACAAACATATTAAAATGTTATGTAAAAACGAAGAGCCTGAAAACACAACACTATCGCTCTTTAGTTTTGGCTTGTGTGTGGTGGCGTCATTTTTTTGCATTTCCTTTCAACCGAGACAGACATTTTGCATGAAGAACATACTGCAAAGACCCACTGAGAGGATCAACACAAATGACTTACTGTAGCCAGAAGGAATTGGACACTCCCCAAAAGTTGCATCCCGCGGCCAAATCTCATGCGCAGATACTGTGGCAGAAGACAGGTGAAGTCAGTATCTCTGCTCTCACCTCTCAGCACCTCCTCTAATCACTCACTATGCAGTATGGCGGGGCACAGGTGCAGGCAGACTTGAAGCTGTAAAAGTTCTGAATCTGTTTTCTCCCCATCATTTAGAATTTACTCTATTTAGATTTTGATATCCAATAATGCCCTCTAGTTTTTATGTGCAGTTTTGCCTGCCATGATTTATTTTATTATTGTATTTCTGTGAAGTTTCTTTGAGTGTCTAGAAAAGCGCTGTACAAATACATGTATTATTATTATTTGATGTGCTTTACATGTGGTTTGGTTCACACACACACACACACACACACAAAAAAAACTGAGCAGAACTGATATGTGAGGACAGTCAATGAAAAAAAACACAGCCAATGAAAGCATGAGCTAGGCATAATTATATTATTAATATATTAATCATTAAGTCAAATAACGACAATCAATATGCCTATACTTGATCACTCATCACGTTTCTAAAGTAAATTCTAATGATTATAACATGACTAAATTTGTAATGATTTTGTTATAAACATTCAAGTCTGACCTCATTGGTGCTGGTGATGCCCAGTCTAAAGAAAATTGGCAGAAAGATCAGAGCTGTGAGAAGGGAGTTTATGCTCTGGCCCAGGCACATGTACAGAAACTTAAAGCCATAGCGTGACGCCTCAGCAGGTACACCCAGAACCTGGACGGCTGACATGAAGCTGGCACACAGTGACAGGCCCACAGGCACCGCGGGCAAACTCCTGCCCCCAGTGAAGAAGTCCTCCGCGCTGGGAGCACCATTTGAACGCTTCTTCAAGGCCTGGTACAGTCCTATAAACATCGACACCAACAGCATGACTGTAAACACGGCATAGTCCACCAGACCAAAGCCTAGAGTGTAGGATTCACTGACAGATTCATTTTCCATGGTTTGGGCCAAATCTGGAAAAAAAAAAAAAAAGACAGAAAGAAAGAAATGAGAACTGTAATATGGTAGATCTGCGTCCTCCTGCACTGTTGTTTGCATTGACAGAGGTCAAATGTTCCCTGTAGGTCTTCGTTTTTTTTGGGGGGGGCCCATTTTGGCCCATTCTTCCATGCAGATCTTTTCTAGAGCTATGATGTTTGCGTAAGCGACTCTGTGACTGCAGTCCAGGTTCTAGTGTCTCTGGTCCGGACTGTGCCTCTGCGCTCGGACCCGTGTCGGTGCAGCTCAAGTCCATAAACATTAACGCTGTCGCTTTGTTTCATGTTTAAATAACTAATGAGGATCAGTGTTGCCACAGATTACTTGAAAAAGTAATATATTACTGATTACTCCTTTGACAAGTAACTAAGTTACATTACAAGTTACTTTATTAGTTACATTCAGCTTAGGCCGACAACATCTCCACAGCCTCAACACACCAATGACAAACCCTTTTACCAACACTCACTTTCTTGGAAGAACATTTTAACAGTAACATCAACAAAGCTGACGCAGACTCAGAAAAGTGACGTATTTCCATCTCTCTCCCCGACCAGTGTGAGTGTTTTTAGGCTGAAAACGTGACATTATCTTACGTCACTCGTCGAGATGCAAAAATAAATGTATTTTTCCAAAGAAAAATTACAAAATAGTAACTCACAGTGATTTGGAAAAGTAACTTAATTCTGATTACTTGATTGGAAATAGTAAGGCGTTAGATTACTAGTTACTGAAAAAAGTAATCCGATTACAGTAATGCGTTACTAAGTAATTAGTTACTGGCATCACTGATGAGGATAATATGCGATGTGGCAATGCGATTCATGCGGTTAAAAACTGTTGTCCTGCGCTGTTTAGTGTTTAGTGAAAATTGGTGTATCATGTACACCACCTCCTGACTTGGTGTAGGTTTTGATAAATGCCAAAACAGGCGGTGATTTTTCGTATACCCCACATACGCTCTGATTTCACCGTACGGAAGTTTGATAAATGAGGGCCACTGTCCCAATCCTCCTCTGAATGATCCAGATGGTCAGTGGCAAACTTTAGGCGGGCCTGGATGTGTGCTGGCTTAAGCAGTGGTGCCTTTCAGATGCTGAAGGATTTTAATCCGTGACGATGATGTTGCTTGCACCACCACTGCTCAAAGATTGAGACATATTCATGTTGTTCGTCATTGGGACAATGACTGCTTGTGTTTTTATTCCTTTGTTTGCCAATGCCATCCATCCATCCATTTTCTTCCACTTTTCCGTTGCCGGGTCGTGGGGGCAGCTGTTGGAGTTGCCCAAATCACATTGCACCAGCCCCTATGGCTCCTCCTGCAGGTGGTGGGTCCACAGAAGGACGGCCTCATGGTTCTAACCGGGCCTGTTGGTCTCTCATAAGGGGCTTCTGTGGGCCAATGGCCATGTTAAATTAATTATTTGGCAGGGAAAGGTTAGTGCTACCTTTTTAAAAACAAACCGAACCTTTTCTTTTCCCCTCGTTCACTCCTGCTTGTCTTCATTCCAATCGGGGTTCAGGCCTGTCCGAAGACCAGTCGCCCGCTCTGCAGAGCCAACTTTGGACTTTTCCCTGACGACGCGCAAAAAAATGTTATGCTCCAATTTATTTACACTGCCTTCTCCTCCGTAACCTTTCAAAGGACTTTACATTTTTGTCATAAAACTTTAAAAACTTTGCAGTTCTCATGGTCTCATTCAAGGTCCTCTGGTGATCTCTCTGTACCTGAGGTGGAAGGGCGTTACGGAACTGTGGAAACAAATCTCCATTCTGTAAAATAAAATTTCCCTTTACCATCTCTGCTCTCTGGGATTTTCCATTCTTCGGTTCTTCTGTAACACAGTGACATTGAGGATCACTCAAGGACTCCTTCATCAGGCGGCAGTCTTCTTTTCAGGCTGTATAGTCCTTCCATTGCATGATGTACACCTTAGTAGGTCTTGACCACTGCCATCTCAATCAACAGTGGACAAATGTATATTGGCCTAATCGTGTATCGAACTGGTGACTTTTTCAGTCCACAATATTTGTAAAAAAATATAAATATCTTGTACATTGGCTTGGACTTAGTTTATACTTTCTTTAATTCTTTCTTTTGCCTAAATGTCCTGCACCAGTAACAGTTTCAAGGTGTAATCTGTATAATTTTGTTACTGTTACTTGATTAGAGTTCATGTGTGGTAAAGTCCACCTAATGGACTGACGTGAGTCTTACAAAAGACAAGCCACTTAACATTGTATACAGCCAATATAAACTTATGAAGATCCGCTTCTCACAGACAGCACGGAAATGGTAGCCCTATATAACACTACTCAATTAGGAGGAAAAAACTCAATCAAGACTTTTAATATCTGGAGGCTAACTACAATGAGCCATCAGACATGTGCAAAAGTTATGAATTTTGCATTTATGTATAGCCTACAAAATGCAACAAGATGCCCCCAAACTGGTCTGGAACACCCTGAACAGGCACTGACCAAAGCAAGCATATCAGAACCCAATCCAAAATACTGCAGAGATTATGTAATTGATAGACCAAACTGGTGATGATTTACAAAACTCTCATGCAGTCTACTACCAAAAGTGTGCAATTATCAAATTATTGAACAATATAAATATAGTTTGTAATGCATAGACTTCAGTTAATTAAAATTAACCCAAAGTGGAAAAAATTAAGGATTAACAATATGTTGATACTGGATATCAAAAATCCCTTACCGCAGGTGCTCCAGCTGCTTGAAGACAGAAGAATTTGCTGGCAGAGTATCTCTCCCTCTCTCTCTCTCTACCCCCCCCCCCCTCTCTCTCGCTCTCTCCCTCTCTCTCTCTCCCTCATTCTCTCTCACCCCCTCTCTCTCTCTCTCCACCGAGTATGGAGTGTATGTAAAATGCTCTCATGTAAAGAGCTTTGTGACCATATCTGTGAAAGGCGCTATATAAAAAAAGATCTTCTTCTTCTTCTCTCTCTCTATATATATATACATTTTATTTAATTTCATTTATTTGTTTATTTTTTGACCCGAAGCAGTCAATTGCCCGCTTGTAACCCCAAAGTGACCGAAGCATTGTTCAAGCCAGTGCGTGGTGTGATAGCTCTTTGCGTAAGTCAAATGGCATGACCAGGTTTGTAAAGCTGCAGTTTGTGTCTTTGTTGTAAACCTCTGTCCCGCTTCTACTGTTGGTTTGGCTTGATGATTAAACTGACATATGTATGGACATAGCATCTCACTTTCAAATTGAACTATCCTGGAACTTGACCAGGTGTACTGGCAATAGTCCTGAGAAATTGTATGAAATTTATGTTTTTCTTGTTTGTGTTTTTAATAGAAATTCTTTAATAATATTCAGTCCAACACTGCACCAAGAGGAACAGTATTTTCTGTTAAGTCTGTCAGCTGTGATTTTTACACACACAAAAAATGCAACATAATAAAATAAAGTCTTATTCACAAGTAAATAATAGTATACAAAATGTAATTAATTAATTCTGAAACTGTTTTCTATCATTTCACACATGTTCATGTTACTACTGACATTAAATGGTTGTGTGTCACTTCGTGTACAACAGGAAATCCTGTTGAACACTTCCTGCCACCAAACAGCCAGTATAAACCAGAACCTAAAGACTGCAGTTGTTACCACCCGGAGCACAACATTAGTCGAAACTAGTTGTTGAAAAATTATAAAGGTAGGAGCAATATGAATGTACCACTATCGGCTGTTATTGTTTGCCTTAATATGGCCCTTCTTAATCTAGTTGTCAGGGCTTGATGGATCTGAGTGAAGAGGAACATGCCCCGCTGGTGTTTCGAGAAAGAGGCGGCAGTCAGAAATCCGATTCAAGCTCAGTGCACTCTCTGCAAATCCACCTGTACTTCATCCCCGGCACTAAGGAAGAAATGACCATGAACATATCATGTGGTTATATCTCTGCTGAAGCTGTGTGCAAACAAGCAGCAGAGAAATGTGGTAGGTTCGCACCTTGAGGCGTCAGTCAAAAGTCTTCATTATGACATTACACATTTCTGTAGTAATGCATGTGGATTTGTTTCTTATAGGAATCTGCCCTGTTTACCAGAGTCTGTTTGCTCTGGCGTCTGCTGATTTGTCTTCCTGGTATTCCCCATCACACATGTTCAACACAGATGAAAACCTGCATGTACATTTTAGATTACGGTAGGTCAATGTCAACATACAGGATCTTCTTGTATATCTTTTCACAGTTGTATTGAAAAAAAAAAAAAAACTGGATAGATGCCAATGTTTCTCTTTCCCGGAAAGCTTTTAAATGCTGGATGGAGAGTGAAACATTGGCATCTATTTATCTAAACAAAACTAACCTATTGGATTGGATGAAAATGGACATTGTTTCATTATTTGAATCACTGTTATTTTTTTTAGATTTTTCTTTGCAAACTGGTATGGCCTGGGACCAAAGGCCTCTTATCGCTATAGTCTGACTAGAGACCGAATGAGTCCTGTTGTTGACTACTTTGTCATTGATTACCTCTTTGCACAGGTAAAATTGAAGAAACATACACACATTAAGATTGATAACAGCGATAATACATATTATGCGTCTTGTTCCCTCACATTTTTGATTGTTTTTTGACTAATGGTTTGAAGTGGAGAAGTGACTTCATCTCCAGTGAGGCAGGAGTGTCGCCACCGTTGACCGCTCAAGAGGAGTGCCTAGGCCTGGCAGTGCTCGACTTGTGGAGAATGGCTAAAGAGCGCCATCAAAGTGTGAGAGAACTTTGCAAATTTGTCAGGTATTTAAAAAAAGAACTGATACTTACATTTACATACGAAATACTTGAGTACATTTTAGAGGTGCTCATAGAAGTGGGTATAATTACTTTTATTTGGTGTTCAAATCATGTTTAAATGCCCGGCATATTTCTATTCAACAGCTACAAATCATGCTTGCCTAAATCTCACCGCCATGACATCCAAAAGAGAAACCGCCTGGATCGTTATCGTATCCGCAGCACTCTGAAGCGATTCCTAAGGAAGCTTGGGAACTGCTCAGTGGATGCATGCACCCTGAAGGTCAAATACCTAATAGAACTGGCTGCTATTGAACCCTCTTTGGGGAGTGAAGTCTTTAAAGTGGACTGCACGTATTCGAAGTCTGCGCCCACTCACGTGCGGGTCAGTGGAGAAACCGGTATTTCGAAAAAGGGAAATGGGGATCCCGATGGAGAAATGGTAAATTAAGTTCTCATTAAAAACTCGTGCCTCAGTATTTTGTGGAGTAAATGTCAACTGTTTGTCATCGTTTTTAGGAGTGGCAGATATTTTGTGATTTCCAAGATATCACTGATATAAGTGTACAGCGGGTTTGTCTTGAAAATGTGGGCCAAGATAGCAGAGTTGTGACAATAAAACGTAGAGACGACAGATGCTTGGTAAATATATCAAACAAACTCAAATGTATCAATAGGCTGTACTGGAAAATATCCCATTGTTCATTATTATTTCTACAGGAAGCCAAGTTCTCGAGTCTTACAGAAGCTCTGTCATTTGTGTCACTTATCGATGGCTATTTCAGACTGACCACGGACTCAAGCCACTACTTCTGCTCCACCATCGCTCCACCAAGTATTCTGGAGGGGATCAAAAACCACTGTCATGGACCCATCACGTAAGACATATCACGCATTGTTACTAAATGTTGGTACTATAGCAGATTTCTTTCGCTAACAAGTAAAAACACAGATACTTAAAAGTAATGTGGCACTGCAACTATAGTATGTTGTTCAAACAGATCAGAGTTTGCAATGAATAAGTTGAAAAAGTCTGGATTTAAAGGCAACACATTTCTGTTACGTCAAAGTCCCAAGAACTATGACAACTACTTCTTGACCGTTTGTGTCCAGGTTAGTCCTCATAATGACTGTTTTATTGTTGACGATATGGCAAGCGTGAAATTGCTCATGATAAGCTTTGTTTGCTTTGTTCCATAAGACGCCCCTTGGAGTGGATTATAAAGACTGTCTGATCATAAAAAAAGAACACTTCAGTCTTCCTGGGGTACAGAAATCATTTTCCAGTTTAAAGGATCTCACAAGCTTTTATCAGCACAACAAGCTGCTTCTGGCCAACATTCCGGTAAAATTGGGCCGCTGTTGTCCACCCAAACCTAAAGGTGAATATTTGTTCTCAATGTCTTTGATACAGTTCTTGGTACCATTAGTAATGCATCTGATTTTTTCTCTCCCAACAGAACTGACAAATCTAATCATTATCCGAAACTCTAGCTCAGTTGAGACACAAGACTCCCCTTCCTCTGAAAGAAGCAAATTTAGTCATATCCAGTTTCACATGATCAAATTCGAAGACCTAACATGGGTGAGTTTTTGTTTTGTTAAAAATTGATCTAGGTCTTTTTTTTTTAAGAGAGATTATTGTTATTTCTAGGAGGGTGAAAGCCTTGGCCAGGGATCCTTTACACGGATTTTTAAGGGAACCAAAAAGGACATTCATGAAGGAGAGAAGCATGTGACTGAAGTTCTTCTTAAAGAACTAGATGTGCTTCACAAGAACTGTTGGGAGGCGAGTATTACTTAGTTTTATGATGAATAAATGGCCTGTGCCAATCTGGTCATTGTGTAGACCCCACATCCGGTCCCATGTGAACCCCTATGGGAACAACCTGAACAAAATGAATGCAAAGTCCTTGCCAGCTTTGCTCGATCGTTCATGTCTGAAAAGGATTCATGAATGCATTTTCTATTTGAACTTTTTCCAGTCCTTCTTTGAAGCTGCCAGCCTGATGAGCCAGGTTTCTCATAAGCACCTTCTTCATGTGTATGGTGTTAGTGTACATGGTGCTAGAAGTAAGTAAAAGCTTTTTGTTTGTGGCCACAAAATTGTCATGCAGGTGCAAAAGTGTCTGACCTCAAATTACCCTAGCAATTGGGGGTCTGCATGTGACTGTTTTTCACCCTCTGCGTGTGATGAAGAGAAGCAAAATAACCCGTGCTGAGCTTTTGTACATTGCAGACATCATGGTGCAAGAGTTTGTCAAGTGTGGAGCGCTGGACCTCTACTTGAAGAGAGGGGTTTCGGTCTCAGTGAGCTGGAAACTTGACGTTGCAAAACAACTTGCATCAGCACTCAACTTTCTAGTGAGACAAGCATTTGAAATGTAAACCATGTCGCTTTTGAATATTGAGCATGTTTCTTTCTCTTAACCTTTCAGGAGGAAAAAAATATAGTTCATGGAAATATCTGTGCTAAAAACTTGCTTTTGGCTAGAGAAGGGGACTCATCCCAGGGTAGCTTGCCTTTCATCAAACTGAGCGATCCAGGCATTAATATGGCTATGCTGGGCAAAGATGGTAAGAGATCATACAGGTGTATAGTAATAAAATAAACAATATCAAGTGCATCTTATTGTATCTTGGTGAATGCAAAGATAAAATAATGCTATTTTGCCCTCAGTGATTCTGGATCGAATACCTTGGGTTGCCCCTGAAGTTGTGGAGGCCCCAGAGAACCTCAGCCTGGAATCAGACAAGTGGAGCTATGGTGCCACATTGTGGGAAATCTTCAACAGAAGTGCTCCTTTGAGAGGCTGGGATTTACGCGGGGTACGTCCTCCTTCTCACTTTTTTCATTGTGCACTTTTTTCAAATCATACATTACTTCAGCTCCAATGTTCAATGCCAGATTCAAATAATTAACTACATCAGTCATGAGTGAACTCTTGTAGCTACAGGGTTTTTATCACTGCTATGTTCACCAAAGCTTGAAATAAGATCCCTCAGCACACAAGCGCTGTACAATCACAAGGACTGATTAAAAAGACCTTTATACCGTAGTTCACCTTGATCATTGACGCAGGCCCACAGCCTCCCAGTAACGCTTTTCGTATGCCTGTGTGATTGTACTGTCTTTTGAGTGGATGACCTGTCTGACTGGCTCTTCGTACATCATTTTCAAAGCAGGAGTGCGTCGAGCCCTCCTCTAATAATAATTTCACAATGGTTTAAAAAACAGGACCTTTGATTTTTATTGTATGCCAATACCCTTGATCCCTAAAGAGCACCTGCTGCACACAATTGAACCATGTGCTGTGTTCACCTTCCGATTGTTCTTTAATCACAATTGTTTATTTCTTGTGCATCTCTCAAATGCAGAAGACATCAAACATCCACTTATTATTCAATGGGCACTCAGATTTCTGCTAAATGTTCATCTGAGGTCTGTGCTGCTTCAGTTGGTTTTATGCTTGAGAAAAAGATGCACAATACTATAGTTTTTGCTGCAATGTATTGGTCACTTCACACTTCTTATATGGTCACTTGTCCAAAATGGCTTTAACAATGATAGGCTGCCTTCAGTGTCAAACTAAACAGAAATGTATGTATTTTTTATTTGTTTGTTCAGAAGCGTCAGTTTTACGAGTCACACCAGCAGTTGCCGCGCTCGCAGTGGATGGAGTTGGCCGATCTCATCAGTCAGTGCATGGACTATGAGGCAGACTTCAGGCCTTCCTCACGCAGCATTATCCGCCAACTCAACAGTCTCATAACGTCAGGTAATTAATCTGTCTATATACTCCCTTTGGCACTGCATCAACGGTGAAAGAAGTAAAAACAAGTATGTCTTGATGTTTGGCAGATAATAATATTAATGCCTTACACTTGTATTGTAATACCACGTTTCTCAAATTAGATTATGTGATACTACATGCCACCGAGTCGGTTTCACAGAATCCAGTTTGGAAGGGCCTGAGTCCTCATCACAGTGACATGCCGTTTGAAGAACGTCACATGTGTTACATTTCACTTCTCGGAAAGGTACATTTAAAAAAGGCACAAATCACAGAGAATACAATATTAATCGCACACACAGTACTGTGTCTTTTGTTATTGGTCAAATTCATTTATGAGGTGATTCAACAGCTCTGTCTGTCTGTCTCCTTTTGTAGGGGAATTTTGGAACAGTTGAACTTTGTCGCTATGACCCATTGGGCGACAGCACCGGTGAGCTGGTGGCTGTGAAGAAGCTGCAACCAAATAAGCAGTCAACTTTAGAGGATTTTCACAAGGAAGTCAACACTCTCAGTTCATTGAACTGTGACTACATTGTCAAGTACAGAGGAATCTGCTATAGCATGGGTAAACGGCACCACTGTTTTTGATTCAAATTGTTTGCTGCATCACTTAATAATATTCAACACCCAGGTAGAAAAGACTATTGATATTTCTACTGTTAATGTAACTTGCACTGTTTCTGATATAATCATCCTGCGTAGTAAAAAAAAAATTCTAAAAAATGTAATGTTGTATGCTGCCATACATACAACTATGCAGTGTTTGTCGAAAGGACTGAGCAAACATAGTTGGTTGACAAAGTTATTATTATTCAGGCCTTTTTTTAAACAATAGCTGATCTCATGTCATAGTTTATCATATGTCATTGTTAAGATGGATATATTTTGGTGTGAATGTAATTGTTCAATGGGTTTGGCTTGTGATTTACTGTTCATAGGTCGCCTCAGTATGAGCCTGGTAATGGAGTACCTGCCTTATGGGAGCCTTATTAGCTACCTGGACATTTCTAAGGCTAACATCAACAGTCAGCGACTGCTACTTTTTGCTTCTCAGATCTGTAAGGTATCGAGTCCAGTCATGAGTTAAAAAGTTGAAATCATATACTGGTAGTTTAAAGGTCCAATCGATGTCTCAAAGATTAGTTCCGTCTGTTTAGTTTAGTTTAGTTTATTTGTTTATTTGAGCAATACACATTGTGCTCAAAAGGAGTGGGCTGAAGCAAAAAGCTTATGAGCCCCCACCCCCAAGTGCAATAAAATAAAAAAAAGAACATTTCAAAACATTTCAAGCAGCTACATTCATACAGACCAACTTACAACAAACAACAAAAATATATTAACTCTTTATATAATTAATTGAAACAACGCACAGCTACAACAACAATCTAGTTTCATATACGATGTCTAGAACAAAGCAAGTCAAAAAATGTGTTACTTAATATATTGCTTGCATATTTTTACCCGTGATTACAGAGTTACTTTTATGGTATAAAGGTACATTAATAGATATTATAATCTGAGATCTTGATACTTTCCAGTTGTCATTACCATTCTCAGTATAATTTTAATTTGGGTTTAATTATCATCATCATTATTATATATTTATTTAATTGAGTTATATGTGAAGTATGATGAAAGCCCTGCACAGTGTGGTGCATTAAAAAGCCAGAGAGTGAGCCAGTTGAAGAGGGCAGTAACTCCCCTTCAACAAACCCCCTAACAGCTGATTTGTAGATGATGTTCCTATGCTGAGTGGTGCATTAAAAGACAAGGTTTTGAGCCCGTTGGGAGGATTCCTCTCAACAGATCCATAACCTGCCAACCCTAATTCTCCGTTTGTGAGTTTGAGCAATAGAATGACAACCGTTCCAAGCAGCAACACTCTTCCAGATTATAGAGGAACAATACACATAATCCATCCTACTGCTCCCCTTAGTGGCAACACATTTCTTCTTGTCTGTATATTTCAAAAGTCTTTTGTTTGTATTTAAATTTGAACAGGTTGATGTTTGGACATCGTTTCAAATCCATCTCCAGTTTATTCCACAATTGTACACCATTAACTGTTGGACTAAAACTTTTCAAAGTTGTGCTATGTTTCTGAATCCTAAAGTTTAATTCATCACGTAATTCATAACGACCAGTACGTTCTTGGAACCTTCTTTGTATTTGGTTTGGTAACAATTTATACCTTGCTTTGAATAACATT
Source organism: Proterorhinus semilunaris (assembly GCA_021464625.1). Taxonomy (NCBI): domain Eukaryota; kingdom Metazoa; phylum Chordata; class Actinopteri; order Gobiiformes; family Gobiidae; genus Proterorhinus; species Proterorhinus semilunaris. The sequence continues at coordinate 24,333,643 of CM038351.1, forward strand.
TGAACAGTTTGGAACTCAACAATGTCACAAAACTTCATGATCTTTGATTTTAAAAATAATGAGTTTGTGTGGTCCAAAAACCCAACTTTATGAATTACTCGGAGAGCTCTTTTTTGCAACAATATTATTGGTCTGTAATATACAGGTGCTCGTCATATAATTAGAATATCATGAAAAAGTGCATTCACTTCTGTTATTCAACTTAAACTGTGAAATATATAAAGTGCTTTATTGTCATTGTACAAGCGTACAATATTACATGCAAAGTGAGGTATGTAAAGCCTTTATTGTTATAATTTGATTATTATGGCTCAGTTTGCAAAAACCCCAAATTAAAAACCTCATAAAATGAGAATGTTTTGAAAATGGACTGTAAGCCATAATCATCAAAATTATAACAAGTAAAGACTTTACATTATGTCACTTTGCATGTAATGAGTCTATATCATATATTAGCTCCACATTTTAAGTTGAATTACAGAAATAAATTAACTTTTTTATGATATTCTAATTATATGACGAGCATCTGTATCTCGCAATTGTTTTTAGGGAATGAAGTATCTTCAGGACAAGCGCTATGTTCATCGTGATCTTGCAGCCAGAAATATTCTAGTTGCTGATCACACACTGGTTAAAATAGCTGATTTTGGACTTACAAAGATTGTGCCTTTTGATAAAGAGTACTACCGAGTCACACAGCCTGGAGAAAGCCCCATCTTCTGGTACAAACTACAACTAAAATAAAATGTATACTGTATACTGTTGTTTGGTGATAAAACTGTTGCCTTTTAGGTATGCACCAGAGTCCATTACGGAGTTAAAATTTTCATCTAAGTCTGACGTCTGGAGTTTTGGAGTTGTTCTTCATGAGCTATTCTCCTTCTGTAACACAAACTTCAATCCAAAAAGAGTAAGAGGCATTCATTGTCTTATTTATTGATTTCTTATTATGAGTGTATAATTGTTCCATTGCTTTAGCTGTGCATGCAGGAAATTGGCCTAGGTGTACAGGGGCCATCTATCTCAATGTATCTGGCTAATATTTTAAAGAGTGGGTGGAGACTCCCTGCTCCACAGCAATGTCCCACAAAGGTATGGACAAACAATCTCACGTGTTGCTGACTAATATTATTTTATCTTTTATGTTAACCCTGTTAAGGGTTTGATCTGTAGACTTTAGGAAACAAAAATATATGATGTACTATCATGTGACGCAGGTTTACAGTCTGATGAAGCAATGCTGGTTGTACAGCTCTGACGATCGGCCTGATTTTTCTGCTTTGGAAGAAAATATGGATACTAAGATGCAAGAGGAGAGATGAACTCAAAAATATACTTCACAAGACTCAAAGTCAAAGGCTATCTTTGTCAAGTTAGCCTGGTGATGTCCTACAGTTGACTGCATTCGACCAGATGAAAGTTATATGTTGGGAAAAAAGCACATTATTTTTGCCTTATACAGTTTCTGATTTCCTGATAAATACTGCTTTATGTTATGTTTTAGCTTGAATAAAAGTGAAAATAAATACACTGTGGTATATTTCTTAAAAAAAGAGGCTGTAGGGTGCCCAGATGGCACAGAAGCATCACCTGGGCATCCATATACATACATATGGTGAATGTAAAGAAAGTTAATTGATTGGCACAGTAGTTAGTACTATTTCCTCAGAGTAACGAGGCCCTGGATTTGATTTCCAGATCAGGAGGGGAAGAACATGCGTTTGAATGTGCTTTTTGAGTTGGCATAGGTTCTTCTAACACAGAACATGCTTACAGTAGGAGTAGGGTCTCTCTGCATCAGGCAGGTGACTGCTTATGTCAGGTCCCTCCATGCCCACGCGATGCCAGCTACAGGTTCCTACAATACTGTATTTGTATTTGACTTGCTAGTTGGAAAAGTAAAATGTATCGTTTATATTCAGAGTCAAGCACTCAAAGATTGAACTGTAATGACCAAATTCTAATAGTAATCTGAATTACCTCACCTTGTGTTTTATCTGCTCTGCTTTCTCAGATTTAAAATATGTTTCCACCAACAATTTAATAGATAAAATCTATTCTATTTTTTGCATACCCTTATTTTCAATTATCATTATTGCTTATCTGTTTCATGTTATACCTTTACGCCAATGAAAATCCCTAGCCTGTGAATCCTATCACTGACAACGGTAATACAAATCATTCTGATTCTGCCCTTTTAGGAGATAAAATTCCACATGCGAAACTTTATGATTCAAATAGGATAATCAGTAAAACGAGTTATTTCACAACTAAATAGGCTACACAAGAAATTGAACAGTCATAAAGGTTATTTGTGTACAGTGCCTTGCGAAAGTACACCTTGAACTTTTGCACATTTTGTCATGTTTATAACCATAAACGTAAAGATTTTTTTTTAAATTTTTTACTGAAAGTTCACACACACACAAGTAAAAGACAACTGTGAAGTGAAGGCAAAATGATACATGATTCTGCTATTTTTCCAAAAATAGAAAACCAAAAAGTGGGGCATGCATAAGTATTCATACAACATTTTCTGAGTGCATTAATAACATTCCTAATGACTGCAGAATATTCACACTTTGCCCTAACCAATAAATAGAGTCTACCTTTGTGTAATCTACTCTCCGTATAATTACAGCTGTTCTGTGAGGGCCTCAGAGCTATGGTCGGAGTGTATTGGTCACTAAACAACATCATGAAGGCCAAGGAGCTCACCAGAGAGGTCAGGGATAAAGCTGTGGAGAAGTTTAAAGCAGCGTTAAGTTATAGAAAGATTTCCCAAGATTTGAACATCTCACGGAGCACTGTTCAATCCAATTCAGAAATGGAAAGAGTATAGCAACACTGCGAACTTACCAAGACACGGCCGTCCACCTAAACTAACAGACCGAACAAGGAGAGCACTGGTCAGAAACGCAACCAAGTGCCCCAAGATAACTCTGGAGGAGCTGCGACGTACTGCCGCTGAGCTGGGGGAATCTGTACATGGGACAACTATAAGTCGTACTCTACACAAATCTGGCCTTCATGGACGAGTGGCAAGAAGAAAGCCATTATTGAAAGGAGGCCATAAGAAATCCAGTTTGAAGTTTGCTAGAAGTCATTTGGATTTGATATGACGAGTGGCAGTGGTATTTTTATGAATAAGAGCCAGACAACGCCATCCAGTATGAGGTAGGGTGCTTTAAGGCACACAGGTTCGACCATAAGGACAGAAGCAGCATGTTCCTTGCACATATCATTTGAGTTTATTTCTATGATTTACGTTTGTTCTTTCTGTTCAGATTTCATACTTTAGACATTTCATTTCACAGCATTAGTAACATTCAGTCGATTCATTGTTTGTAAACATTAGCTTTTCAGTTGAACACAGTCTGTTCACATTTGTTCGTTTTCCAGTTCGTACAAAATAAGAGGGAGGAAGCAAGACAGGGGAAAGCAAGACAGCAGCATCAGGCCCACCTGAACATAAATAAAGAGGTTAGCTTTCCATCGGTCCCCTGCTTAAACTAACCACGAGGCAAGGTCCATCCTACCGTCACACGCCCACATCTAGCCCCTCTTGGCCGGCTCGGTGCTTCAAATAGCTCCGGTTACGCGAAGGCCCCAGCAGACCCCAAACCACCACACGCCGAGAGAGAGCAATGGACGCCATGGAGTGGCGTGCGTTGATATGGTGGGCCGATATGGTCATGCTCGCCACTTTCTTGCGGCGCTTTTGACGCCGTATTTTCAAAATAAAACGCCGCTTTTTACGCCTCACGCCGACCGACGTAAAACATAAAACGCCACTTTTTACGCCTCACGCCGACCGACGTAAAACATAAAACGCCACTTTTTACGCCTCACGCCGACCGACGTAAAACATAAAATGCCGCTTTTTACGCCCCACGCCGATCGGCGTAAAATATATTTTTATAGAAATGCTAATGATCTCCACCCTGAAGTTTGGACAGCCAGTAAAATGGATGGTGTGCTCTTCCACTGTAACTAGATGTTCTAGTTACAGTGGAAGAGCACACCGCTTTTTATTTGTCAGTAGAAAACGACTTACCTGAGACAGAAGTATCCTCCTGGTTTCAGCCCAGAGACATCGATGGTGCTGCTCTTGCCGTGCAGTGAAGGGTTTGGCTTGTTCCCATTGGCACAACCATCCATTTTACTGGCTGTCCAAACTTCAGGGTGGAGATCATTAGCATTTCTATTAAAATATATTTTACGTTGGTCGGCGTGCGGCGTAAAAAGCGGCGTTTTATATTTTACGCCGGTCGGCGTGCGGCGTAAAAAGCGGCGTTTTATTTTGAAAAAAAGGCGTCAAAAGCGCCGCAAGAAAGTGGCGAGCATGACCATATCGGCCCACCATATTGAGGCTCTCTACCACCCGAGACGCTAAAATAAACCCTGCATTAGTGATAAACCAAAGTAAGCATGTGGAATAAACGAGAGATAGCTACCTGGACCCATCGAACACAGCGTACGCCCTGGCCTCAACCCTGCCAGGCCGGAAGACGCCAGTGAGGAGACAGGAAGTACGTGTGAACGAGGGTGGGCTTAATAAGTTTAATACCCGATTTACTCTAAACTGTCTGCATGGAGCCTCACAGCTTGTTGTAGCTATTTCAGTTCACGCTTTGTGCATCGGAATACCCTAGTCTCCTAGTAGTTAGGACCTAAAGTCCCTACTCTCGACCAGAAACAAACATCCAGAATTAACAATAACATTGTTTTTACTCTTTGAACAATTCCCATTGCATTATTCTTTTTTCTGTCAAGCATACATCTGTTAAAGCCATTCTCCCTCCCTTTTATCAAAGGATAAAAATGCACTTACCAGATCAGCTGTACATGTCCGTTGACGCCAAATTGTTAGAGAAATAACAATGGTGCTCGAGAGGATTTATGAAGAAGAGGCAGCAGTCAGGATGTCTTATACAGGAGAAGTTTATTTACCATCGTTACGGGTCCCGGAGACATGAACTCGAGACATTGCGCTAGTCCTTCCATTCAAGTCTGTCTATGCTTCCACAGAGGAGGGATAAATACCGTCTAAGAGCGTCATACCGATACGCAAGCAAAACATTCAGTGGCGCCGGAGCACCACAGTCAAGGCTATGACAGAGATAGTACGACTGTACAGCTTGACCCAGTATGATAAATAGCTATTTAATGTTATCCTTTAACAGATGGAGCCAAATACAGGGACATTTTGCAGGAAAATGACAATGACCCTAAACACAAAGCTAAATCTACAATGGAATGGTTTAAAAACATACATATTAATGTGTTATATTAATGTGTGTTAGAATGGCCCAGTCAAAGTCCTGACCTAAATCCTATTTAAAATCTGTGGAAAGACCCGAAAACTGCCGTTTACAAAAGCTCTCCTTCTAATTTGACAGAGCTTGAGTTGTTTTGTAAAGAAGAATAGGCTAAAATGTCTAAAAATGTCTCTAGATGTGCCAACCTTGTAGAGTCAAACCCCAGAAGACTTGCATTAATCTTTATATTTAGGGTTGTAAACATGACAAACGTGCACAGGTTCAAGGTGTATTAGTACTTTCGTAAAAATAAATAATAATAAAAAGTGACCTTTATTAAATAAGCTGTAGGCCTAAATAGCCTATATAAAAAAGGGTATAAAATTAGACCACATAAAAAAAAAAAAGCGTGGCTATAACGCTGCTGTTCAGACTCTGGACCATGATCTGAACCAGCTAAAAGCAGCTGTCAGCTCCGCGGACTCAGCGCTGGAGCCGGGGGCAAGACTACGCGTCTTTCAGTCTGAGCAGACCGAACCCGTCCGGACCAAAGACAGCCCTTCGAGACAGCTTTTTATTCCCTTGACGAGAGGAGAGTGTGCGGTCACCAGACCCTGTGCGCCGCTCAAACTCGGACTTTACGAACCCGTCTGGACCGACGAAAGCCGTGGAGCTGTCGAAGGATACTCGCAAGCACGGGGAATCCACACAAAGTGTGTGCAGCAGCGGTATTTTGTTAAAAACAAAAAACAAAACATAAATACAAAAAACACCATAAGTGTCTCTATGGCTTGCAGTCCAGGTTCTTGAGTCTCTGGTCCAGGCTGAGCCTCTGCGCTCGACCCGTGGCGTGGAGGAGCATGTCGATGCAGAGCTACATGGAATCAAGTCTACCCATAAACATTAACACTGTAGCCTTGTTTCATGTTTAAATCACTAATGAGGATAATGTGCGACGTGGCAATGCGATTCAAGCTGTTAAAAACTGTTTTCCTGCGCTGTTTAGGGTTTAGTTAAATTTGGTGTATCATTTGTATCAAATTGGTGTATCATGTGTAACCTCGCGCCTGGATTATTGTAATGCCTTGTACATTGGACTGGACCAGCGCCCCCTGCAGCGCCTGCAGAGTGTACAAAATGCTGCAGCCCGCCTCCTGACCAATACAAAGAGGCGTGAGCACATCACTCCTGTTTTGTGCTCCTTACACTGGCTCCCTGTCAGCTTTCGTGTTCAATTTAAAGTTTTGTTGATTGTTTTTAAATGTCTCCACTCCTTGGGCCCGCTCTATTTGAGTGACCTCTTGCGACTCTATACTCCATCCAGAGCTTTGAGGTCGGCTGACCAGCTCCTATTGGATGTTCCTAAAACTAGGAAAAAAACGAGAGGTGATCAAGCCTTCTCTGTGGCAGTGCCCCGACTATGGAATAGTCTTCCTTTGTCGATCAGGTCCTCTCAGTCTGTGGAACAGTTCAAATCCAGACTGAAAACACACCTCTTCTCCGTGGCCTTAAATACGAGCTAGTTGAGTGTATCTTGGCATGTTATCTTTTACTTGTATTTTATTTCTATGTGACCTGCTATTACTGTGAAGCACTTTGGTCAACCGCAGTTGTTTTAAATGTGCTATATAAATGAATCTGAATTGAATTGAATGTACGCCACCTCCTGACTTGGTGTAGGATCTGAGATTACACCCCAAATACGCTCTGATTTCACCGTACACAAGTTTGAGAAATGAGGGCCAATGAGTCTATATCATATATTAGTTTCACATTTTAAGTTTAATTACAGAAATAAATGAAATTTTAATTATATTCTAATTATATAACGAGCACCTATAAAACGGCCTTCATTTGGGTCGAGGATCGTCCAGTTTCTTGATGGACAGTCAATCAGATCCTCCGGCTCAGTGCTGGTGAAATTTTTTTGGATCTTCTATCAGAAATTCCAAATGAGTGTCTTTCTGCGTCCCACCTCAGCAGCGATGGAGTGCTGTGAGAGGCGCTGCTTATGCAGCTCAACAACCCAACCACATTCTAAATGAGAATTTTAATAAAAAACTGAAAAGTTGGGCGTGCAAAATTATTCAGCCCCCTTAAGTTAATACTTTGTAGCGCCACCTTTTGCTGCGATTACTGCTGTAAGTCCTTGGGGTTTGTCTCTATCAGTTTTGCACATTGAGAGACTGAAATATTTGCCTATTCCTCCTTGCAAAACAGCTCGAGCTCAGTGAAGTTGGATGGACAGCGTTTGGGAACAGCAGTTTTCAGTTCTTTCAAATCTCCGTCCCAGTCTCCATCAGGTTTTCTTCCAGAATGGTCCTTTATTTGGCTCCATCCAACTTCCCATCAATTTTGACCAACTTCCCTGTCCCTGCTGAAGAAAAGCAGGCCCAAACCATGATGCTGCCACCACCATGTTTGACAGTGGGGATGGTGTGTTCAGGGTGATGAGCTGTGTTGCTTTTACGCCAAACATAACGTTTTGCATTGTTGCCAAAAAGTTCGATTTTGGTTTCATCTGACCAGAGCACCTTCTTCCACGTGTTTGGTGTGTCTCCCAGGTGGCTTGTGGCAAACTTTAAACGACACGTTTTATGGATATCTTTAAGAAATGGCTTTCTTCTTGCCACTCTTCCATAAAGGCCAGAGTTGTGCAGTATATGACTGATTGTTGTCCTATGGACAGAGTCTCCCACCTCAGCTGTACATTTCTGCAGTTCATCCAGAGTGATCATGGGCCTCTTGGCAGCATCTCTGATCAGTTTTCTCCTTGTATGAGCTGAAAGTTTAGAGGGACGGCCGGGTCTTTGTAGATTTGCAGTGGTCTGATACTCCATTTCAATATTATCGCTTGCACAGTGCTCCTTGGGATGTTTAGAGCTTGGGAAATCTTTTTGTATCCAAATCCGGCTTTAAACTTCTCCACAACAGTATCTGGGACCTGCCTGGTGTGTTCCTTGTTCTTCATGATGCTCTCTGCGCTTTAAACTGACCTCTGAGACTATCACAGAGCAGGTGCATTTATACGGAGACTTGTTTACACACAGGTGGATTCTATTTATCATCATTAGTCATTTAGGTCAACATTGGATCATTCAGAGATCCTCACTGAACTTCTGGAGAGAGTTTGCTGCACTGAAAGTAAAGGGGCTGAATAATTTTGCACGCCCAATTTTTCTGTTGTTTATTTGTTAAAGGATCTGTATCATGCTATTTTAGCCATTCCAAAGTAAAGTATAGGCATGTATATGATATATTGTACCTCTACCACTACGGAGCACTAATGTTTGTGATAAATATAAGTATTTTCTGGAGGTATTTTTCCAACCCGGAAGACAAAACGCTTGGATTCAGTTAACTCCGCCCCCTATCGCCGCTCATACAACTTTAGCAGTAGTAGAAATATATATATCACAGCAAAAAGTGAAGTTACTTCATGATGCTGTTATAAGGAGTTAACATGTGCAACACAGCTTCATGGCTAAATGGCTAGCACACACGCTAACACACACGCTAACATGCATTTTGATCGACTCACCACTCTGATGTTTCCATTATGGGACTTGCGCTGGTTATAAAAGTTAATCCACTTTGATTCTGGCCAAGGTTCATTAGCATCCATCAGTACAGGTTCAGACAAACACTATTTTGGCTGATAGTCGCTGAATCCCGGAGGGAAATTCCAACTTCTATGGCCTCTTCTTTAGGAATGTTGAATAAAGTCCTGTCCTCGCAGCCAAACGCGGTTTTCTCCGTGACATTATCGTGAGGTACGAAAAAAGAACAGGTGTCCAGACTCCAGAGTAGGTTAGAAAAAGCTCCCTCTTCACAACTTTCGGTGCAACATGACATGACGTCTGTTCAGACCGTTTGGACGCTCAGCGGGAGCGTTTGTTTTCGGTACAGGGGCAGCGCAGCGTCAGGCACTTCCTCTTTTTTTTAATTTTTTTTTTCATATTTTTATTTTTTTTATTTTTTTTCTTACGACAGAAATAATGAAAAAAGCAGTTTTACAAATAAAAATCATGCCGTAAGGCATTAGATTACAGACGTCGAGCACTTCCGTTCCGCTGTGACGACACAACTGAACATGCCAGTCGTTTACCAGGAGAGGGCGGAGCAGCTGCTCAGAGAGCAGGATTCAGGAGGATTACTGAGAACTGCGTGAATGAAGCCAAAAACCACTCTGGGGGTGTTTTTGAGAAGGAAATAGCATAACAACATGGTTAAAAGCTCCAAAAAGTCGATTTTGCATGATATAGGACCTTTAAACATTTTGAAATATCCAATAAATTTAGTTTCACTTCATGATTGTGTCCCACTTGTTGTTGGTTCTTCACAAAAAATTACAGGGACAGGGAAGATGGTTAAAATTGATGGGAAGATGGATGGAGCCAAATACAGGACCATTCTGGAAGAAAACCTGATGGAGTCTGCAAAAGACCTGAGACTGGGACGGAGATTTGTCTTCCAACAAGACAATGATCCAAAACATAAAGCAAAATCTACAATAGAGTGGTTCACAAATAAACATATCCAGGTGTTAGAATGGCCAAGTCAAAGTCCAGACCTGAATCCAATCGAGAATCTGTGGAAAGAACTGAAAACTGCTGTTCACAAACGTTGTCCATCCAACTTCACTGAGCTCGAGCTGTTTTGCAAAGAGGAATGGGCAAATATTTCAGTCTCTCAATGTGCAAAACTGATAGAGACAAACCCCAAGCGACTTACAGCAGAAATCGCAGCAAAAGGTGGCGCTACAAAGTATTAACTTAAGGGGCCTGAATAATTTTGCACGCCCAATTTTTCAGTTGTTTATTTGTTCAAAATGTTTGAAATATCCAATAAATTTCGTTTCACTTCATGATTGTGTCCCACTTGTTGTTCTTGTTTTATATCTTTAGGTTTGAAACCTGAAATGTAGCAAAAGGTCGAAAAGTTCAAGGGGGCCGAATACTTTCGCAAGGCACTGTAAATAACGGTCAACACCATAATCATTCTGAATATAATGTGAAGTACAGATACAATACAAGCACATAGATACAAACAACGGATTCACTGATAGGCAGTCACCCTCTCTGCGTAGAGAAGTGCAAGACAAGGACAAAAGAAAACGGTGGACGGAGGTCTGGACTTCTCTTTCTCTGAAGTCACCAGCTGGTTATACTGCTTTGTATCTTTGTAACTTGGAACAACGGCAATAAAAGCCTTTTCTTTGAGACAACTTCCATCTCCAGTGTATGCTTTGGCTATATCCAGATAACTGTTCTCGTGTGATACAAAAGAACCAAGTCCTTACAACTCTCATTCCTTCTTGTTGCATATTGAAGTTCTACTTTGAACCTTGTTCAGACCCAAACCAGCAAAATGTGATTTTTTTGTGTGTGGCCATTTTTTAACTGGTGTTTAATCGGTACTGTATTTTACTATTTTGCTATGATATTTTATTTTTGTTTTATTTATTTTTTTGTAAGTATAAGACAAGTTTCCGTTGATAAGCTCCACCTAACACCACCTGATGGAATTACTCTAGTCTGGTTGAACACATAGCTTTTCTTTATAAATTTCATAATAAACCTGGAGCTTTGACTCGCTCGGCTCTCTGGCATCTTCTATGTTCCCTGACCGAGTCATCATTTTTCTGCATTGTTTAGAGATCGTGCTGGGTAAATCATCTACATTTGCACTTTGGGTTACATTTAAAGACCATATATAGTGTAAGGTATTATTACTAAAGCACAGAGTGTTCAAAGTCAAACACACTTTTTAAAAACCTTTCTGGATACATGAAAATTGGTTTATGAAATATGAGTCTGTCTTTTATGTAAAATAAAAGAACTTTGCACTCAAAGGTCATGCTGTATTGGTTAACCAGACACTGTAGCTGCATTTCATTAAGCTTTTCTTAAAAAATGAAGAGTAGAATACAGAACTTTAGGCTTTGCGCAGATGTAAATGCATTCACTATAGTGAAACCTTAGATTTGCATCTTCAATGAAGGTACTAGAGTCGTCTTCTGTACTCAGTAGTTGAAGATTTGCATACTGTTCATTGGTGACTATAGTCTTTCTCTTCTCCTTACCACAGAGAAAACAGTGGCTTAACGTCTTTCTCTCAGCTTACGAGAAAATAATCACAGTAACTTGCAAAAGTGCAATATAACATTTATTATAAGACAATGCAAACGCAAATATTTAATGCTTTACAGGCAATAAATAAATAACTAATGAGCTGATCAACCCACACGGGTTTTCATTAAAAGGTCACAGCTCAAATTTATTCACATATCAGTTTTGTGTTATAATATGAACAGTTTCTAATGAAAAATCAGGTGCAACAGGCTATAAAATCTTGTTAGTAGGAACAATTAAGCAGTACTTCCATGTGATTCACAGACTACAATCAAATACACTGTGCATGTAAAACTTTATGGATCAGGTTATCCTTAAAACTGATTAACTTTAACCTCTTAAGCCCAGGGTTTTATTATTTTTGTCTCAGAGCTTGGATCTTGGCGTTTGGTCACATTTGAGCCCAACCCACTCTGAGTCATTGTGATTTGATTGAGTTACACTGTAGGTCAGACACCATGAGTGACAGTAACATGACGCTAAATAGTGACCCTTTATTTTCAGTAAAAAGGCTGAAGCCCCATTGCTCTTCAGTCACAGACTGGGAAGTGAAGAAGGAAGTCATGGAGATTGTGCTTTAGAACATTACACTTCTGCTGGATGTAACAATAAAAGTTTGAAATTCAAGTATTCCTTAGTAATAGTTGTGAAAATCCTGAATTTGTGTGATTAAAATGTCAGTTAATTATTAATTACTCTCATTCTACAAAAACAATCCCTTGTCATTTGTATCTGCTGTAGAGTCATGATTGTCCCAGTTCCTCTGAGTCGTGGTGCAGCAGGACTGATGTGGACAGATGTTACAGAAGAAGCTCATGAGGTTCATTTCTTCAACACAGTTACTATAGTAACTATTTTCACCAAAGTAAAAGTAGGTCTACCACAGTCCTGTCCACATCGGTCATGGTCCACATGACCCAGCATGACTCAGAGGAACTGGGACACACATGACTCTACATCAGATTGTCATGTCATGTTTTGTTTTTTTGTAAAATGAGAGTAATTCATAATTAATTAATTAATTAATTTTAACTATATAATTTCAGGATTTTCACATTTGTATTTTAACTTTTTTTTTTTACTATATTTTTGAGTTTCAGAATAAGATATGACTCTTATATCCAGCAGAACTCTGAAGTTCTGTCTAAAGCAGAATCTCCATGACTTCTTTCTTCACTTCTCAGTCTGTGACAGAAGAGCAATGAGGCCTCATTACAGACAATAAAGAGCTCACTATTTTGCGTCATGTTACTGTCACTCATGGTTTCTGACCTAAAGTCTAACTCTGAAGAAATTCAATTCACATTTACACTGAGAAGGTTGGAAGGGCGCCCCCTTGTGTCCAAGTGCGTCCAACTGCCTGGACCAAAACTGCCCCCTGATCAGGGGACTCTGGAGTTTAAGTAGTTTTAAAACTAATATATACAATGTACAAGGTATCCAACTGTTTGCTTTAATTGCGAGCACACACACACGCACACGCACTCACACACGCACACACACACACTTTACCCATTGTCTTCCTAAAACTGCACACCACATCTCAGATGTGGATCATTTAATCTGTTCCACATGAGGTACATTTGCGCTGGGAGAAATCTATGCACTAAGAGCAGACCTTGGATATAGCAGGGGTCCTGTTCATCCATTTTATGGTTATATATAGTCAGTCCAAGTGTTTTCACCCCCATGTGAACTGTAGGCAACAGCCCAGCTTTCTCCACACACATACCAATGTAAACATCGTCAATGGGGTGAACTTCAGTGGACACAGACATCTTGTGAATGACCATAGCTGTGTGACCTGATAGTAAGTAGCCTCCACCGCCACAATAAGGTGGATATATGTCGAACTCTGTGATCTGCTTAGGGATGTAGTATTTGCTACCGCTCCATCTGACAGGCGCAGTGTTCTCAAAAACGTAGCCGGTATAAAGATGACTGCTTCCATTATTCCCAGGGAGGTCTCTCAAATACTCGACCATCCCGTCAGTGTTGGCGAAGACATCATCATCGCCGTTTAACAGGAAGTGAACGTTGGGACATCTGTGTTTCATCCACTCAAAAAACAGAATCTGCTTCAGGGTGAGGTTGAAAAACGATTCGTCGAAGTCCCACTGAAGAATGTCCCTGTACTCCTTTTGCTCTGCTTTCAGAAGCTTGTTCCGTTGAAATTTCTCAACACCTCTCCCCGTTGTCCCAGAAATGAATATCCTCCGAATCCACAGGCCGTTGTGTTGCCGCTCTCTGGCCCAGGTCTTTCTCAGCACCTCTCTCCGCTCGTAGTTCCCAGGTGAACTTTTAATGACCAATAACAGAAAAACGTCGGATGATTTTTCAGATCCACCACATTTATCGGGAATGTCCAGGAGCACGGGGAAGTGGCGACAGTGGCGGTAGTAGATGAATTGTTGTATGTGAGCAGGAAGAGAGCTGAAGCCTAAGATGTTGGCAGCAGACATGTTCTGTTCACATTTGGGCCACTCCATAATGACTCTTTGATAGGCTGCTTCGTCCTCAGTCAAGTTTTTACTGCAGTTATTTAAAAAAAATTCTAAATCATTGTTAGTTTGATTATTAACTTGGACACAGACCAAAATGACGACTAACAGAGCTCCAATGGGATAAAGTATGCTCATCCGGAGTCGTATCATTTTTGACTCTGAAAAACAAAACAAAAAAGAGGTGAATGTGCTTTTAAACAGAAATATTTAAACAGTAAACTTACAAATTTTTTTACTTTTGAGTGAGAAACGTTTGATAGGCTACTGTGTGAAAGGGAACAGTGCCATTGTGTAAGGTTAATCAATACCATGAGATTATGAGATCATCATCATGTATTTTACCAATACATGAGGATATTGTTATCACCGTAATGTGCTAGGCATATTGATATGTGAGGTCTCCTTTTGTATAAATGTGAAGCACTGTAAAGCTCTTTGAATTGCCTTGTGTACAAATTGTGCTCTCCACATAAACTTGCCTAGCCTTGCTTTTTTCATAAATTTGCAAATGAGTTTATAATGTTAAATCAAGAGCAGTGACCTGCCATTGGAAGCCATGAGCTGCTTTAAACGTGTCTCAGAAGGAGAACATTTTTGGAGTATTTTAATTATTTTACTTCCAATTAGTTTTCAACTTTAGCGGTAAAGAGGTAATTGTTTCTAATAATACATGTTTGAAAAGCTAAGTAGCAACAGAATGTTTTTGTACGAAGTGTTCTTAAGTTTCTGTTACAGTGAAAGAATGCAGAGCCAAAAGGCAGATAAAAACTACACTCTCTCATCCGAGGGGGTGACTCAAGGTCAACTGATAAGAGTCGGCTGGACTCGCTGACCTTAACAGAACCCATGGGAGACCACTGCACGTAGAAATAGGCTCATGAATATTCATATATTTTGAGTGTGGTATGAAAAAGTCTGACTTCCCGAGGGATGTCAGTCTCCTTATGGTACGGGGAGCTGACGAGACTCATTTTGTTAGGGACCTAAGGAAGCAGACGTCTGTATTAGATGATTTGTTAGGAGAATAAACCTTCGTAAACTTCAATCTCCTGAATCTTGGTCATCTTTATACTGGTATGTGTTATTATATTATTATTATTATTAGCTGATAGAGAAGTGTTGACGACAATTATAACTCCTCTTCCAGTGTGAATACGCCGTGTTGTCCCGGAGTGGTAATGTTTAGATAGGGGAAAGTAAAATACGACGTAGTAATAGCATTTTATTGTGTACAAGGTAACCAAGGACAACACAAAGAAAAGGATCTTCAAAAAGGGAAGAATAGGCAACACTATTTGTGTGGAGAAGCAGGCCACGAGTGATCAAAATGAGTAGGCAGACTTGACAAACATAACTCTGATCAGGCAATATTTGTTCTTCACACAAAATAAACTTCTCTATGACCCATGTCACTCCCATGAACAAAAATTACTTGATCAGGTGGGTTATTGTTAGCTGATGGATATGGGAAATGAAACAAAGTGTCCAAAATAAATACTGGGACCACTTTGTCACAATTTGATTTCAGATTTTTTTTCAATCTATTTCAGAAAAGTCCATTACGCACCAAAAAATGCAATAGACCAACAATTGGTCTATTTTTTTTTTTTAAATGTTTTAAGTTGTACCTTGTCTGAAAATAAAATGCAATTAAAGGCAAAACATAAATTAAAATGATCCACTTGTCTGTTTACTATGCACCAAATTTTACAATCCAACCATTTAAAACATTGAAAAATGTGCTTCTTCTGCTTCAATTTCAACACCCTATAATAACATATATTCTAATATTCAACATAGACCAATGGATTTCATGGTCAAGCTATAATAGTTTACTATAAATTGCATCGCCCATTAAATAGCCTAGTTTTTTGTCAACTTCCCTCTTACTTTACAGTGACGCAGTTCATTTATTAGCCAATGCCATTATTATAAAACGTTGAAAGAACTGACTCCTTACCTGTAAAGAAAAGTTGTCTAGAGCGAAACGTGGTCTTCCGCGTGCGGCAAAATGTCTGTCTCATACTCGCCCATCAACTCCCACTGTAGTTTCACACAGAGCACATGCTACGACGTGAAACGATATTTACAAGCAGGGAGCGGCTCCAAAACGGCATGGGTTGGCAATAGAGATGAAGAGAAAGAGGGTTTGCATTTGGCACTGCGCCATAAGTTGAGTACGCCTACGTAATCGTACAGTAATATTAGGCTTGAAAAAAAATGAAAAGAAAAAAACTATTGTTTTAAAGCACACCCATGGCCTGAGCTAGTGGTTTCCTGTAAGTGGGGAAACGAAACTTTCCGTTAGAAACACGAAATGCAGGTCATCAGAAGACTGGGGGATCATTTGTTTTGCGGATATCTTCTGATCCATAAATAATAGAAACAAGCTCTTATTCTCCTCGGACAGATGAGATTCATAGCTTCGCCGTGATATATCTGGTAAATGTCTGATCATATCAAAGTCCAGGTTGTCCTGGAAAAAAAACAAAAACAAACAGTATAAGGGTACATTGAAAGGGGGTGTTTTAAAGGCATTGAACGTAAAAAAAAAACTCCAGGCGAAAAGAAGGTTAAATATGTGCAAAACGAGCATTTAGCAGATTTGTGGCCCTTTACTGTAACATCATGACCCCTCAGTATTTCTCTCTCTCTCTCTCTCTCTCTCTCTCTCTCTCTCTCTCTCTCTCTCTCTCTCTCTCTCTCTCTCTCTGCCTCCGTCTCTCTCTCCCCCCTACTTTAGGCTACATAGTGGTTATACTGCTTTTAATTTTGTTAATGCTAAATGTAAATGACTTTGATAATATTTCCCCATTTTTGCTAATTAGTAGAGACGTGTTATTTTATGTTTGTAACAATAGTACAGTTTATGTTTTTACTTTGAAGGAATTCGGAAAAAGTGCCGCAAAGCAGGAAAGGTGTACTGCGAACAATGGCCGCTGACTGCTCTGCTTTTTGACTACGACACTGGAGGCCGCCATTGCTCCACCTTTGCTGTAGTACCTCCATATGACCGCTATTCCCCCATTGGAATGCATGGGACTTTAGACACGTTAAAAACAACTTTAATGCCCGGTGCTTAATGGTTTAGAAGTAGCCTGGCCTTAGCCATCCGTAAACTCCGGTCAAATATTTTTCCCTGCATGTACGAAACAAGTACGAGGGTATGGTAAAACCAGGCTAGTTTAGAAGTGGCTAGAGCTAGATATTCCTCCTGTGATTACGCTGGGTTAAAAACAATATGGGGCACCGGGCTTTTTATCGTAGAAATACATTTTTGAAATCTTGCGTAATTAATGAGGGCCTGACTTTGATTGACAGGCCGTTTACGTTGCTGCCTGGCCATGGGCGTGATTACAACAGAAATACACGCCCATTACACGCCCCGCGAGGTCCAAGCAGGGCCGGTTCTACAGTCACGATCCCTCCCTTATGCCCTTTTTAGGAACATGCTTCGTCAGAGCTGGAGAGGAGGAGCCTGTAAATCCGCCATGATTTCCCCATGGATCTATTATAATAACCCACGAACGTGGTCATTTTGGTAAACGGGGAGGAGTGAGGAGGAGCTGTCTATTCTTTTTTACAGTCTATGACTGCGAACGGGAATTAAGAATTAACAGAAAAAAAGTGTGCTCCTGCTAAGGTCGAGAAAAGTCTCGAATAAAGGTTTTATTTATTGGCAAATTAGAGTTTATAATTAGCTTTTTTGTTTAACGGTAACTTTTTCACCCACTAGATGGTGCTATTGTACTTTAGTTAAAGACATGATTTACGTATAGGGATTTCAAAGGTTCAACGTTGTAAAAAGGGCAATGGTTATTATTTCATGATAAAGACAGAAGGTTTAAAAGAACAAGGTACAAAAGGGTTTAATAAATATACATAGAAATACATGGTTATAGCATTGAAAGTAGAAATTGTCAGATGTAACGGGTGGTACCTCGGGGTGGTGCTGCTGTCCCTCAGGCCAATGACTGGTTAAATGGGAAGTGGCCTGATTGCCACCAGGTGCTAGTGTCTGTTGTAGGGTAATGATATGCAGTCAACAGCGCCCCCCTCGGGGCACGGAAGTTCATGTATTGTGATAGTGTTTGTAACACACTTCAGTCTGTTATGTGCACAGCCAGTGAATACAAGTTACTGTGAGACACAGCCCGACTCTGTCTGGTATCTATGCACCTTCACATACAAACATGGTGTCAGAAGTTATACTGAACCCAGAGTGAGACATACGTCGCCTGTCGCTGGACCAGCGTGCGCTTATTTGCTTTACTAGGCTTAGTAAGAAGTTGCAGTTAGCCTGCTAGCTTTAGCATCGCGCCGAGAGGATGGCTTCCAATATTCCGCCACCGGAGCCCATGAAGATGACTGGGGATCTTCACAGCAACTGGGCTAGCTTTCAGTCGGAGTTTGAGGATTATCTGCTTGCGACTGGGATCGACAAGGCAGAGGAGCCGGTGCAGGCAGCAACGCTCAGGAGGCTAATGGGGAAGGACTGCCTTCACGTCTACAAGCACAACCTGGGACTGACGGCGGAGGAACAGCAAGACGCGGGAGCGATACTCAACAAGCTGGGACAATACTTCACACCCTCAAAAAATGTAATCTTTGAAAGATATGTATTTGCCAACCTGAAACAGGAGGAAGGAGAATCCATAGATGCTTTTGTCACCAGACTGAGAGAGAAAGCTGCCACATGCGAATATGGAGCTATAAGAGATGAGCTCATAAGGGACAGGCTTGTTCTTGGAATAACTGATGAGGGCGCCAGACGACGCATGTTAAGGGAAAGGGACCTTAAGTTGGAGGGGGCTATTGACATTGGCCGCGCAGTGGAGGTGTTGGACAATAAGTTAAAATCCATGTCACTCAGCAGCTCGGTGCCTGGAGAGTGCATCAATGTGGCATATGGTCAGCGGCCAGGACAGATACCTAGGCCTACCAGTAAGCCTTCCAGGTCCACTAACACTTCTGCACAGCAGAGAGGCGTAGGCGAATGCAAGTACTGTGGCACACTGCACAGGCGGGGGCGAGACCTGTGCCCCGCGTTTGGAAAGTCATGTCGTTCGTGCGGCACTGCTAATCACTTTGCCAAAGTATGCATGAAAAGAGGCCAGCAAACACGTCAGGTGAACGTTGTGGACGACCCGCCGCCAGGGGACCCGGATGACAGTGACCGCGATGAGAGAGAGGTATACACAGCTGAAAGCGTGGGGGCCATGGATGCCCAAAGTAAAAAGTGGTTTGTAAACTTGCCACTGCACGGAGGGGTCCAAAGGTGCCAGCTTGACTCCGGAGCCACCTGTAACGTGATGAGCATGAAAGACAAGATGAGACTGGCACCTAGACTGCCTCTCCACAAAAGTCTCACTAGACTGAGGCTTTACAACAGTGAGTGGATGAACTCGATGGGGGTGTACAGCACACAGTGTGTCGTCAGGGGCAAGACACACAGACTGGACTTTGAGATTGTGTTCACGAGCCATAAGCCTTTGCTTTCAGGGGAAACATGCGAGAGACTTGGCCTGATGCGTTTCACCATTCCCAAAGAATTGAACAAAGTAGAGCACTGCAAGATGGGTGAGCTAACCAGAGACGGCCTCGTCAACACTTACAATGACGTGTTCACCAGCCCAGTCGAGTCACTGCCGGGTGATGTTCACTTCGTGTTGGATGGCACTGTGGCGCCTGTCCAGTGCGCACCGAGAAATGTCCCGGTAGCCCTCAAGGTGGCTGTCAAGGCGCAGCTAGACCAATATGAAAGGGAGGGACACTTGACCACAGTCACTCAGCCCACTGACTGGATTAGTAACCTGGTCATAGTGAAGAGGCCGGACAAATTGAGGCTTTGCATTGACCCTAAGCCCCTTAACCGGGCCCTGAAGAGGTCCCATTACCTCATGCCCACTCTAGATGACGTGCTGTACAAGCTGCCAAAGGCACGCGTCTTCACTCTGGTGGATGCGCGGGACGCATTCCTGCAGTGTCGCCTGGATGAGGAGAGCAGCCTGATGACAACGTTCTGGACGCCATGGGGAAGAAAGCGATGGCTCAAGCTCCCTTTCGGCGTATCAGTCGCACCAGAGCTATACCAGAGGAAACAACATGAGCTGCTAGCCGGGCTAGAAGGGATTGAGCCCATAGCTGATGACATCCTCGTAGTCGGCTGTGGAGACACGGAGGAGGAAGCTGTACGCAACCACGATGCAAACCTCATTGCTCTGATGGACAGATGTAGGGAAGTGAAGCTAAGGCTGAGCCTGAAGAAGCTACAGTTTCGTGTGAGGGAGGTCCGCTTCCACGGCCACATACTGTCGGCGGAGGGTCTCAAAGCTGACCCTGAGAAGGTCAGGGCGGTTATAGACATGCCGAACCCCACGGATGCAAAAGGCGTTCAGCG
Organism: Proterorhinus semilunaris; assembly: GCA_021464625.1. Taxonomy (NCBI): domain Eukaryota; kingdom Metazoa; phylum Chordata; class Actinopteri; order Gobiiformes; family Gobiidae; genus Proterorhinus; species Proterorhinus semilunaris. The sequence continues at coordinate 24,353,942 of CM038351.1, forward strand.
GTGCGTCGGCTTCGTTAACTATTTATCGAGGTTTATGCCCCGCTTGTCAGAGGTGTGTGAACCGCTGAGGAGGTTGCTGGACAAAGAGGTGCCGTGGCACTGGTTGCCCAAGCATGATGCGGCTATGAAGGAAATCAAGACGCTGGTCACGGCGGTGCCAGTACTACGTTATTATGACGTCAGCAAGCCGGTCACCATACAGAGTGACTCCAGTCAGACCGGGTTGGGCTGCTGCCTGCTTCAGGGGGGGCAGCCGGTCGCGTTCGCCTCCCGCGCGCTGACCCAGACGGAGCAAAACTATGCGCAGATTGAAAAGGAGTGCCTGAGCATCGTATTCGCTTGTCAACGTTTCCACTATTACCTATATGGGAGGGGTGATGTGACTGCGGAGACCGACCACCGCCCACTAGTTTCAATCTTCGCTAAGCCCCTCCTCAGTGCACCAAAGCGCCTGCAGAGCATGCTTCTCTCACTTCAGAACTACTGCCTCATGGTGGTGTACAAGCCAGGCCCTGAAATGTACATAAGTGACACGCTCAGCAGGGCCACCACCCCACCAAGGAGAACAGACACCCAGTACAGACGTGAAATGGTCTGCACCATGCAGCAGGAGCAGTGTGATGCGGCAGCCATTCAGCAAGCAGACTATCTTAACGTCACCAGCCAACGCCTCGCACAGATACGGAAACACACAGAGGAGGACATGTGTCTTCAAACGCTCAAGTCGGTCGTGCTGGGGGGATGGCCAGTACACAAAGAGGAGAGCCCTGTAGCCATCAGAGACTACTGGGCCATCAGAGATGAAATAAGCGCACAGGACGGTGTGCTTTTTAGGAGCCAGCGCGTTATCATTCCGAAAGCTATGCGTTTTGAGATGCTGAGACGGATCCACTACAACCACGTGGGGGGTGAGGCTTGTTTCAGACAGGCCCGCGATACTCTCTACTGGCCAAACATGCAGGGAGAAATCAAAGACTATGTACAGCAGTGCTCTGTGTGTAATGAGTACGCACAGGAGCAACAGAAGGAGACCATGATGTCACACCCGCTCCCCGCACGTCCCTGGCAGCTGGTGAGCATGGACCTGTTCAGCTACGCAAGGCAGGATTTCTTACTTATGGTGGATCACTACTCTGACTTCTGGGAGATCGACCTGCTGCCGGACCTGTCAGCAGGAACAGCCATCAGGAGGTGCAAGGCGCAGTTTGCACGGTACGGCATCCCTGACCGGGTCATTTCAGACTGTGGAAGTCAGTTTGACTGTGGAGAGTTTCGGGCATTTGCGAGGGAGTGGGGCTTTGAACATGTCATGTCCTCCCCGAGACACCCAAAAGCTAACGGCAAGGCGGAGTCTGCAGTGAAGATTGTGAAGAGCTTATGCAGAAAGGCAGACCGTGCCGACGAGGACCCCTGGAAGGCTGTTCTACACTGGAGGAACACGCCCACCGAGAGCATGCGCTCTAGCCCAGCACAACGGCTGATGTCACGGAGGCTGAGAACGCTTCTCCCTGTGGCTGACCAGCTGCTAGAGCCTCAGGTCATCACTGGGGTCGCAGACAAGCTGAGAGTGAAGCGTCAGGCAGCGAAGCTGACTTATGACAGGTCTGCGAGGGATCTGCCGGAGCTGAACATTGGCCAGCCCATCAGAATGAAACCACTCCCGGGTGACAGGACGGGGCGATGGCGGAGAGGTGTATGCTTGCAGCAGGTGGGACCGCGTTCCTATCTCGTCAACGTGGAGGGAACCGCGTATCGTCGCAACAGGGTCGATCTCCGTCCAGCCGAGGTTGCCCCTCCACACCCATCAGCCCGCACAGAATGCCCGCCTGACCAGCCTGTGGACATGGGTTCGGCTGAAGGGGGCCATGTGAGTGGGGGCACCGTGGAGGAAGTCGGCAGCCACCCTGCAACGTCCCCAAGGGTGTCAGCCCCGAGGTCGCCGCCGTCTCTCCCACGGGCTGTGACCCGGAGCGGGAGGCATATTAAGCCTCCAGACAGACTTGACCTCTAGGTCACATACGGCACAGGCAACACACTGATGTTCACTTGAGTTGTTATTTGGTTGTTGGGTGAATGCGCCGATACTACTAGGTTGTAGTCATTGTTCTACTAAGGTTCTAGTTGTTAATGGCTAATACTGTCCAGTTTAGTGTTTGGTATTGTATTATGCTAAAGAAAGGGAGATGTTGTAGGGTAATGATATGCAGTCAACAGCGCCCCCCTCGGGGCACGGAAGTTCATGTATTGTGATAGTGTTTGTAACACACTTCAGTCTGTTATGTGCACAGCCAGTGAATACAAGTTACTGTGAGACACAGCCCGACTCTGTCTGGTATCTATGCACCTTCACATACAAACAGTGTCTGTGGGATTCCAGGGCGATTGCTGGGCTCACGCTGTGCTCATCCACGCCAAGCGGGAGGGTTACATCTGTGTTGGTGAGTGTTTCGGAATGTCCATATGCTGTTATTGTCATGTACGGTAGCAACAATGTTTGTTTAGTTTTAATTGTGTGTTTTAATGGTAGGGCCGTACGAGGCTACGACGGCGACAGTTGAAACCTATTCAACGGCGTGGGGGTTGTTGAGCAGACTGTGTGTGGGGTGTTCACGGGCACAGGTAGAACTGTTGGATGTTTTTAACAATATTAAAGTTGCTACAGTAGGTTTTGTTTTTATGATCAATTTTGTCTTTTTACAGTGTTGCTACCTGCTGTCCTTTTTAGCCTATGTCTATGTTAGGTTTTTTGTTGTTAGTCCGTCTTTGGTAACAACTTGGTGGTCTGCATATGTAAAGGCGGGCTAACCCTTTTCTTTCTTTGTAAATTTATGTTTGTCTATTGGTCACTTCCCGCTCCACTTCCATTCATAGGAATGAAGTTTTTTTAAAGAATAAATAATGTTAAACTTATCAGAGACTCTGCCTTTCTAAACTTCTTGGCACTACAACACAAAGTTAAAAGGTAATTCATTAAGATAGTAAATATGGTTAGAAAGGTATAAGGTAAAAAACATGCTGCTAAGAGTTACTAATTGTATTGTTTGTCTGTTCATATTGTAGCTCTTACGGTGTGTTCACACTCAAGGAAAGGATCAATAAAAGAAAGTTGTGAACCATCAGTTTGAGAGACCATCTATTTGACCGCGGCTGCTACAGTAAGAGCTTGACCCAAGCAGAGGAAGAGCTAATCCCACTCTCAGCGCTGAGGTCCCAGTGAGAGCCGCCCCAAGGTTCCAAGTCCACGGCTCCAAACAAGGTCATCTGAGATCCGATGGTCCAAGGCATCGTCCCATTATCAACATGGCGACACCTGAAGATGAAACGGAGCACCCGGAGGATCTTCAAGCCAATGAGGAAGAGGGGCTTCCACGCTCTTCTCGTCAACGAAGGCCCACAGAAAGGATGCAAGTATATCAGGAGGTGGGAGGCCTCAGAAAGGAAAAACGGCTTCTTCATGTTTATAATCAATGGAAAAAGGAAGTACGTACAATGCGGGAGCAATTAAAGGAGACATCAAATAAAATTAAATAACATTTATTTATATAGCACATTTAAAACAACTGTTGTTGACCAAAGTGCTTCACAAAAAGGTCTACAGTACAAAAAATAATAATAGAAATAATTAAAGCCGCAAGCGGCGATGTAGGCCCTCGCCCCTGGCACAGCCCCCCCTTGCGACCGCCTCCCTTGCTACCGCCCCTGCTCTCACCCAAACCTGCTCTCCCCTCGGCCTCACACACAACCTGTGGATAATTTTTGTGTATATGTAAAAAGATTCAAGGCCATCTGGTGTATAAGTGATAACATTTAAAACTCAAAGGGACAAAGAATGTGCCAGTTATCATGGGTAATAATGATGCTCTCAGGAACACGTTTACTTTGGCCACGCCCACATCTTACCCAGTATGATGCATATGTAATATCATTTTGTGTTTAGTTTATTGTGTAGAATATACCGGCAAAGTGGGAGATAAATAATCCAGACTGCAATATTCACGGTATAGATAGGGGGCGCTATAGTGTTAAGCATTGTGCAGTTATTGAGCTCTATCTGTTCAGAACGTGAGTTGCCTTATGTCAGCCAAATATGATCCAGATTGGATAGAGCGCATGCCTGCGAGGGGTTGTCCAAGGTACGAGGAAAAATAATGTTTTTTGTGGGGGCGCTATGTGAAAACTGTAAACGTTATAAAAAAAGCTGGCTTTGTTTTGAATGAGGATCTGACCATAGGCACCAATTCAGGTTCTTCCCAGTAGGTACCGATAATATAAAAAAAAAATTAAAAAGGTCAAGGTTGGTATTGAACCAGCAATCTAACGGATGGGAACCCTGCACTTTACCAATGGAGCTACAGAGGCTTAGATAGGAACACAGTGAATCTTACATTAATCTTATGAAACACTTGCACTTGCACTTGCACTGATCAGTTGACAGAAAACGGAATTATAGTTCTGGAAATATTGATTAAAACATTTTGTAATTAGGGCTAATTCCCAGCATGGCATTGGAGGAGAGAGGTCATGTGTCCCCCTCTCTCCTCAGCAGGAGCAGTTGCTGCTGTTCCAGATATGAACCAAGTAACCCAAGCATAACTGTCAGGTAAATCTATATTTAAAAAAAAAAAAGAGTTAGAAAAGCGTCAAAATCATATTTGAACTGGCAACCTCATGTACTGGAGACCGGTAAACTATCATTGAGCTATAACCCTATACTGCAGTACACCCGATGGTGGCTACTTTTCTCTAAATCACAGATTTTGAAAATAGGTCCCAGCAAGGTCATTTCAGGAGATTTTTGCCCCACTATTGATTGTTTTAGACATTTAGTGTTGCCTCTATTGTTGCCCTACTGTCTCCCCATGTCTTTCTGTGTAGTTGTGCTACAACTTTTCTTTCTTTGTTTTTAATGAGGGTGGGACCAAAGGCGTCGATTCATGTTCTTCCCAGTAGTTGCCGAGTCAAAAAAATAAAAAATAAAAAAGAGTTAAGGACAGAATCGATCAAGCAATCCCATGGTTGGGAACCTAGCACTCTACCCATGTAGCTACACAAGCACATTTATTTAACAGCCGAAATGTGCAATATCTTATGAAACGGCATGTGGTACAACGTGTGGGTCATTTTCCAGTTTTTAATGAGGGTGGGAGCATAGTTGCCAATTCAGGTTCTTCCCAGTAGGTACTGCGTAAAAAAAAAAAAAAAAAAAAGTCATGGTGGGGATTGAACCGGCAATATGACGGTGCAAACCCTGCACTCTACCAATGGAGCTACACAGGCTTATGTAAAAACACAGCGAATTTTAGATAAATCTTATGAAAGAACTCCCGATAGATGAAGGAATACTTTGGTGAGAGCCACATAGTACGAGGAACACGCAGAGACGGACAGGAAACAGTCTATCTGAACTTCCTGTGACTGTAAAGTCCAAAAAAGCTGAATTTGGAGGCAAACACGTCCAAATTAAAGCTTCTGTCTGTCACAGAGGGGTAGTATATCTACGTACGAGTCTAAAAGTGTGGCTTCCGTGAATAAAGGTGGAAATTGGGAAAATTGACGAATTTCAGGGGAAACTCTGACAGAGGCCAACAGGCTGCCAGAAGAACAACTCTGGCTATTTCCACGGAGGATGGGCGGGCCACTTACAAGCCACTTAAAAGCCAGCTTAAAGGCCAGCAGGTGGCGCTATGCTGACACTTTGCTGGGGCAGAATAAGTGGAGTGCTTGCCTTGACCCCCACATGTTATACATTGTCGGAAAGCTCTGACTGAGGCGCATGTGACTGTCATGGTCATTGGTTACTGCCGAGTATACAGTGACCAACATGTGTAGATGAGGTAGAGCTCTATGGATTCATACGATAAGAGGCCTTATGTCAGCCAAATATGATCCAGATTGTATAGAGCGCATGCCTGCGAGGGGTTGTCCAAGGTACGGGAAAAAAGCATGTTTTTTGTGGGGGCGCTATGTGAAAACTGTAAACGTTATCAAAAAAAGCTGGCTTGAAAATGTAGCTCCATTTCTCTAGATTCTATTGAGCCATGTTTGAGCTTATTCTGCAGAGAAACCAAGGAGTAGTACATTGAAACATCTGGTGAGAGATTTCTTCTCCAGGATTTCAATCCAAGATGGCCGACTTCCTGTTGGTCAGAGGGCGGAGCTATAATGATGTTTTGTGACTCTCTCCATGCGCTCTATCGCTGGGCCAAAGGGGATTGGCTTACGCCAAAAATGCATGTCCCCAAAAGAATGGGGGTCAACTTTGAGGGGGCGCTGTGGAGCCATTTTGTTTTGGGCGTGTGCATGTCGCCCACTGACACGCAATTTTTGCCGACTCTGATCACTGTGCCATTTTCTGCGTGTACTTTTGCACGGGAAGGCACTGAAAAACAGGATCTTAGAGGCGTAACTATAATAATAATAATAATAATAACAAGAAACCGGGGGAGAACAAAAGTCCCTTACCAGGACAAAGTCCTGGCTCGGGCCTAATAATAAACAAAACACAATATACAAGCAGCAAAGCACTAACAGCTCCAATTTTGGCCATGATGCTAGACAGTGTTAAAAGCTTTTGCATAGAAATGTGTCGTAAGCAACGATTTAAAATGGTCAAGTGTCTGTGCAGCTCTTATGTGGAGAGGCAGGTCATTCCCCAGTTTAGGAGCTGCAACAGAGAAAGCCCTGTCCCCTTTGGTCACACGCTTGGAGCGAGAAACCTCCAAAAGCAGCTGATCAGCTGATCTCAGAGCCCTAGCAGGGGCGTGGCGTACAAGAAGCTCAGACAAATACAGAGGAGCAGTGCCATGGAGACATTTGAAAACAACAAGCAGAAGCTTAAACCTTATCCTGTAATACACAGGAAGCCAATGTAGAGCAGCTAACACAGGGGTGATATGCTGTCGCTTTTTGGTCCCTGTAAGGAGACGGGCAGCTGCATTTTGACATATCAAACAGTCAAATTGCTTCACTCATGGACATCATAGAGAAGGAAAAAGACAGTATCATTAATTTGTACACAGAAATAAGGGATCACACTACCCCTACCAGTGACACAAGGCGAGCTGTAGATGCATGTGAAGCAGTCACCAGAGACATTTTCAAGGTTGCACATGAAATACTCGCAGGTATAGATGACTATGATGGTCACCAAGTGAAAATACGTCTCCGTGAGCTTTGCAAACCAGACTATGCTAAATCCATTTCCAGTTCCTCAGTTACACACTCAAGTAAACACTCTTCTACCATTATGTCATGTACTACAACATCTGTAGTTGTTGCAAAGAGAGTAGACGCAGCAGCAGATTTAGCTATGAGTATGAGAAGTTATTAGAAGAAGAAAAACAAAAGGAAAACATTAGAAAGACTCAAGGTTGAAAAGGAGTTGATGGCTGCACGAGCTAGACTAATGACCTATGATCAAGAGTTACAGAGTGAGAGCAGTGTTCACTCTATTAACATTAGCAGAGCAGCTCTTCACCCCCCCACAGTTTCTGCTCCCATTCAAGTTCCTAATATTAAAATGTCTACCGCACCTCCACAAACAGACTTACTTACTTAGCGCAAGCAGTACAGGATAGTATTGCCATAAACAGACTGCCAATGCCAGAGCCCTCAACATTCACAGGTGATCCACTACAGTTCATTGAGTGGAAAGCTTCCTTTACCGCACTCATTGATAAAAAGAACATCTCACCTGCTGACAGGTACTTAAAGAAATACGTAGGAGGTGCAGTTCGAGAGACACTTGATGGTATCGTCTATAGAAATGACAGCGATGCATACAAAGACGCGTGGAATCGACTCAACAAAAGGTATGAACATTCATTTGTCGTACAGAAAGCGTTCAGAGAAAAGCTGGCAAAATGGCCAAAGATACAAACAAAGGACTCTAAAGGATTTAGGTCATTTGCTGACTTCATTCAAACGTGTTATAAAGCTATGCCCCATGTCGAAGGCTTGACCATTCTCAACGATTGTGAGGACAACCAAAAACTCATCCAAAAGCTACCGGACTGGGCAGTTGCCAGGTGGAATCGTCAAGCTACTCGATTCATGAAAGAAAGCGTGAAGTTTCCAAGCTTAAAGAACTTTGCTGAGTTCATGTCATCTGAAGCCGAGATTGTTTACAACCCGATCACATCCTTTCAAGCGCTCCACTCAAGAGGCTTCACCACAAACACTGGGAAGGATTCCCAAAGGGAGTAAAGACCTACCCCTAGTGTTCTCCACACACAAGCCGTATCAGAGACTGAAAACGCAAAACAAAGGTCAAATGTTAAACCACCATGCGTGCTCTGTCAAGACAACGGACACAAACTTCAAAGCTGTCCACAGTTCAAAAGCAAATCATTTGAAGAATGAAGGAAATACATAAAAGAGAAAAAACTGTGTTATGGCTGTCTCAAACCCGGACACAGTGCAAAGGACTGTCGTTACAGGCTTGTATGTGAAATGTGTAAGAAAATGCACCATACTTGTCTGCACGACTTCAACTATAACAGTGACAAATCAGCCATTAACCCAACTCTGAACAACACAGAACAGGCTGCAACTACCCTGTCTCTAAATGCAGAAACCAACAATCAATGTGTCAACACTTCCATGATAGTACCATTATGGGTTTCTTCAGAGCAACATCCAGGTACAGAAAGGCTTGTTTATGCACTCTTAGACACCCAAAGTGACACGGTGTTTATTGACCAAGATGTGTCTCATCGTCTCAAAGCTAAGTCTACTCTAATAAGGTTAAGGCTCACCACAATGCTTGGTAAAGATGCTGTTGTGCCAAGTGAACGTGTCTCAGGTCTCAAAGTGAGAGGCTACAACTCCACAGAAATGATTGAACTCCCTCCCGCTTACACTAAAGACTGTATACCAGTGAACCACACCCACATTCCTACCTGTGAAACGGCAAGGCAATGGAATCATCTCAAGGTAATAGTGAATTAGATTCCACCACAGTTCGAGTGTGAGGTTGGGTTATTAATCGGTTATAGTTGCTCAAAGGCACTGGCTCCAAGGGAAGTAATCTTAGGAGGAGAGAACGAACCCTACGCGGTCCGTACAGCATTGGGTTGGAGTATAGTAGGCCCCACATCATCTCACAATGACTCTTTAAGCATGTCTACTATGTGTCACAGAGTTACAGTCAAAGAGCTCCCCCTAGTGACTCCAGCAGATGCACTCAAGATTCTCGAATCTGACTTCAAGGATGATAACAAGGATAACAGGTCAGTGTCTCAAGATGACATACTCTTTCTCAACACGCTAAAGGAAGGCATTTACAAAAATACAGAAGGACATTATGAAATGCCGCTTCCATTTAAGGAGAGACCGCATCTACCGGACAATAAGCAAATGGCCACTGTGCGACTTCAAAGCCTTAAAAACAAACAGTCAAAGGACCAAAGGTACAAAGAGCAATATGTAAAGTTTATAAGTGAAGTCATAGAAAAGGGTGACGGAGAGGAAGTCCACAGTAAGGCAAAGGAGAAAGGTGGTATATTCCCTACCATGGGATATATCATCCCCAAAAACCAGACAAACTCAGAGTGTTTTTTGACGCCTCAGCAAAATACAAAGGTAACAGTCTTAATGAGCATTTGCTGTCAGGCCCAGACTTGCTGAACAATCTTAACGGTGTTCTCATCAGATTTAGAAGGCACCAGGTGGCATTGCTATGTGACATTGAAAAAATGTTCCACCAATTCCATGTGTACGAAGCAGACAGAGACTATTTAACATTTCTGTGGTGGAAAAATGGCAACTTGAGCACTGAGCCACAAGAGTTTCGAATGAAAGTGCACCTATTCGGCGCCACGTCCTCCCCAGGGTGTGCCAATTACGGTTTAAAGCATGCTTGCTAAAGAAAACGAGACACAGTTTCCCCTCGCCTCACAGTTCATAATGAAGGATTTCTACGTGGATGACGGGGTAACGAGTACTGCAAGCATCAAGGAAGCTATTCAGCTTGCACAGGAGGCTCAGACACTCTGCGCATCAGGTGGCCTCCGTCTGCACAAGTTTGTAAGTAACAACAAAACGGTGTTAGAAAGCATTCCTGCATCCGACCGTGCCACACCACAGCTTGCTTGTGACCTAGCTTTTAATGACTCTAAACTTGAGAAGGCGCTAGGCATTCATTGGCACATTGAATCAGACACACTCAGGTTACACTTTCACTCCAACGACCAACCTGCTACAAGGCGTGGCATTCTGTCTGTGGTTGCATCTCTGTACGACCCGCTGGGTTTCATCTCCCCCTTCGTGCTCACAGGCAAAAGAGTGCTTCAAGAGACTTGCAAACAGGGCACAAACTGGGACGATCCCCTCCCCAGTGAATTGAGGCCAGTGTGGAATAACTGGAAAAGTGATTTGGAGAACTTAAAGAAAATCCCACGCTGTTATGTTCCCAAAGACTTTGGCCAAGCAGTAAAAACAGAGTTGCATCATTTTTCTGACGCAAGCTCCTATATGGTTACGGTCAATGTTATATAACAAAAATAGAATATCACGATTTTTGAATTATAAACTCCCGATTTCGATTTTATCACAATTTTTTATAGTAACAAAAATAACTTAAATTACAAACTGAAGAAGAAAAAGATTGAATGAATACACAAATGTATTAAACTTTTTGATTATCAACACAGCATAGTCTTAGAATGAACTCTATACATTAAAAAGCACAATAAAACTCAAGACAATAGTAAAAGAGTAACACTAAGCTTGGTAAAGGCTTGATGTTCGTGTCTGTTGCTGTTTTGCATCTTTTCAGAGAGGGCTCTCTCATGACGTCAAGCTGCTTTGATGTGACCCTTTCACAATAAGAGTCTTACTAAAGCGATAACATGCAGTGACCGGAAGCAGTTAGTTGCTTGACAAGAACTGAGAGTCGAGGTGTATTTGGAAAACTTATATTTTCTAAGACATGGATAAAAAGCGCATTTGTGAGCACGGTCCAGGATTTAAATTAAACAAATGAGAAGGATGCGGCGCCTGACAGAACTGTAAGGACGAAGGACACATTCGCTTCTTCGCTCATGTGCCGCCAGGTAAATAAACAAACACGCTGTGATCTACGCAAAGCAGCGGCTTTAGGGGGGAAAGACACTGTTATAAATACCGCTGAAATAGAGACAGAACACTGGGTTTAAAAGCTCCGGATGGAGGAGTCTGGTCGTAAACAGAGGCATAGTTTTCCCCCAAGCCAGCAGGGCCCCCCAGAGGGCCAACAGATTTGACAGAAATTACCAAAAGAATACCGTAAGTGCAGTAGCAGTGACTGTGGCAGGCATATCGGGAACAGGAAGAGAATCGGGGCTAGACGGTGCCGGAGAATCGGGGCTACATGGTGCTGCGCAAGCGCGAAGATTTATAAAAAAAAATTTTGCCAATGGCATAAGGAATTATTTTTAAAATATACATCAACTCAATATTATGATTATTTAGTTAAAAGGAAAACGATGTAATCATTAAAAAATAAAACAAAGCAATTGTACAACTAGTCAGATTACAGCAAGATTATGCCAGTGATAAGGGGGTTGAGATAAACTAAGGAAAATCATTAATATAATATAGGTTTGACAAAGGACACATGAAGACTTCATTCAATATTTTTGAAATGGAAATTCTTTGCAGCTATTTTTGAATACAATTTTTAGTCATACAATGAGGGTAATGTAATGATGGTGCTTTACAAATTTGATTACGGTCATAATTATATATATATAGCAAGAAAGTGAAAGTTTATTGCATTTACAATAAAGAATGCTGACAAATTAAACAAATTCAGAATTACTTTTATTTGTCCCAGAGGAACTTTTTTGCTACATACATGCACGGCAGTTTCACAGGACACACACACACACACACACACACACACACAAAAAAAGGTAAAATGTCATTTATTTTAGATATACCCACTCACAATATCAAACAAACTAAACATATATAAAGTATCTATCTATATAGATATATAATAAAAGTGCATTATGCACTGACCCTGACGATCATTACTGGCTTTTGACAAATACCTTGTGTAACCCAGATGTAAAACTGAGGTTAATAACAACATTCATAATTCATGAAGTAATGCTCAGTGCCAAAACGACTGTTGACTGGATGAGGGAGCTGCGGGAGGAAGGAGAAGGAGGAGGAGCTGACCAGTGCAGAACACCAGGCTCTGAATCAGGGACAAACCCAGGAAGCGCTGCACCATTTCAGAGGATCAGAGGAGACAGAGGGCAGCCAGCCAGGTTTCTTCCGAGTGCTACAGTTTCCCCGACCTCCAAGGTCATGCGGGTCAGGTTGACACATGGGCAGCGCGGCTGAACACAATTTCGTTGTACGCTTGTACAATGACAATAAAGCCCTTACTTAAAAAATAGCTGAGGACGTGCCATTTTCTTGAAACTGTTGGTCAAAAACATCAATGTCGCTTGCACAGACTGAGTTGGTTTGAACTTTGGTTTTAGCAAAACCCAAATGCTGCTTCATCCGCACAGCTTGCTTATCCTCTTCGGTGCACAGGAGAAGTAGAAATTCTGGGAATGTTAGAGGATTGTTTTGCCTTTGTTCCAGCTGTGCTATTAACGCATTATTCCAACATCCTCTACAAATGAGAATGGCCACGGATGTGGAGGAAAAGATCAAACATTGTGAGCGCTGTGTGCGAAGGAAAAGTCGACCAGATAAAGCTGCGCCCTTAGCAAATATCCAGACCAGCAGACCTCTGGAGTTAATCTGTATGGATTATCTGTCCTTGGAGCCGGATAGTCATAACACCAAAGACATCCTGGTTATGACCGACCACTTTACAAAGTATGCCACCGCTGTGCCTACAAAAGATCAGAAAGCCAGCACAGTTGCCAAGTGCCTGTGGGACCAATTCCTCTGTCACTATGGGTCTTCAGTGATCAGGGGAGGGATTTTGAGTCCCAAATCATAAAAGAGCTCTGCGCTTTGGTCGGTCACCGTAAAGTGAGGACCAGTCCAAACCATCCCAGAGGGAACCCAGTGGAACGATTTAACCGTACACTGAGTATGCTGGGAACCCTTCAAGCTAAGGACAAGACTAGGTGGCGTGACTTTGTGAAACCCCTTACCCACGCATACAATTGTACAAAGAATGATGTTACGGTGTATTCACCATATGAGCTCATGTTTGGGCGTCAGCCAAGGTTGCCCATCGATATTGCATTTGGCTTACTTGTCAAAAATGGCTCACTTGCTTCTCACTCACAGTATGTTAAAGGTTTGAAAGCAACGTTAAAAGAGAGTTATCAAATCGCCCTGGAAAACGCAAAGAAAATAGCTGCAAAGATTTTATGCTAAAGTGAGAGAGGCCACACTTGAAATGGGGGACAGAGTCCTTGTGCGGAACCTCCGCAACAAGCACAAGTTACCTGATTGCTGGGAACCAACAGTTTACATTGTGCAGAAAAGAGCTGGAGACTTACCCGTCTATACGGTGTGTCCAGAAGGTCAAGATGGTCTACTGCGAACATTACATCGTGACTTACTGTTACCTTGTGGCTTCCTGTCAGAACCGCAAGAGGAACAACCAGAACCAAAACAAAAACTCAGAACACGACAGTTTACTCGAGAAAATGGACACATTGTATCGTCAGAAGATGATTATAGTCAATGGTTTCATCCTATGGGAATTACTATTGAAACAAGACCCGAGTGTATCTAACACATCAAATGTACAAATATCTCCCAAGGAGATGGGTTTAGTAGATGTATGGCGCCAAAAACATCCTAAAGAACGAGATTACACATTTTTTTCAAAAGTACATGGTAGTTACTCCAGAATAGATATGTTATTTATGTTAAAAGGAGATGTGTACAATGCGACCAATTGCCATATTGAATCAATAACGATCTCTGATCACGCTCCGTTGTTTCTTTCATTGGTTTTGGATAAAAATAACAGTTTAAAGCAGTGGCGGTTAAATGTTTCCCTCCTTAATAATTTTAGTGTTGTACAAAAGATTAAGCAAGAATGGAAAGATTATTTGGATCATTCGATAGGGTCGATTGGTTGTTTTTAGAGTATACTTTAAAGAAATTAGGATTCCATTATAAATGTATCAATTGGATAGGGGTGATGTATTTAAATCCTACCTCCAAAGTTAGGGTAAATGGCTTTATTTCTGACGCATTTGTGCTTAAAAGAGGAACCAGACAGGGCTGTCCTCTTAGCCCCCTGTTCGCAATTAGTATCGAACCATTGGCAGAGTTGATTAGGGAAGATCATAGAGTAAAAGGAGTAACTGTCGGAGGCACAGAGTTCAAACTGTCATTGTATGCTGATGATGTTATTCTATACATTTCTATCCCATTGACTTCTGTTCCTGCATTGTTAGAGTGCCTAAAACAATTTGGACTAGTTTTGGGCTATAAGGTCAATGAGACCAAGTCACAGGCCTTGTGGTTGGTGGGGGACAAACCAAAAGAACTGGACAAAATGGCTCCGTTTAACTGGCCCACTCAGGGCATCAGATATTTGGGTGTGGTTGTTGCGCCTCACGCTTCCCAATTGTATAACGAGAATTATGGCAAACTAATTTCCAAAATCAAGGCAGATGTGGGGCGTTGGGATATTCTTCCCCTGTCTTTAATAGGCAGAATAGAAGTTGTGAAGATGAATATTCTTCCTCGTCTTTTGTATCTTTTCCAGGCCTTGCCTATATGGATACCTTCATTTGTGTTTAGAAACCTGGATAAGAAGAAGCCTAGGATCCAGAAGAGTTTACTGTGCAGCTCCAAGGAAACTGGTGGCTTAAGTCTGCCCAATTTCAAATTGTATTATTGGGCAGCACAGTTACGAGCAATAGTGGAATGGGTGATTCAAGATGACAAAAATTGGTTAGGGTGGGAGAATCTTTCGAGTCCATTGGTTCCCTTGGAGACGGCATTATTTTTTAGACAAAAGAAATGGAGACAACTTAAAATACAAAATGAATGGATTGCCTGTACTCATCGTATATAGTCAATTGTGAGGAAAAGACTGGGTATTCCTTTAACAACTTCACGTGCACCCCAAATAGAACAAATTTAGTGACTTTCCTCCAAATAAAATGGACCCTGGTTTTGCTAATTGGGCTAATAACTGTACACCAAATGTTTGATGGGGAAATCCTAAAATCCTTTAAACAATTACAGGACAAATATGGATTATCCTCCAAAGATTTCTTCCGAGCTGCTAGCTCGTCCTTAACCTCCCCACTAAGACCACGAAAGAAAATTCCCTGTAGAGCCCCGTCATCCCACCCACACTCAGCAGCTAAAATACGAAAGTCAATGATAGGAATGATTGGTTCTCGGGGTTGTGAGGGTTGGGGGGCACTGGGAGCGGGACCTGGCGCTTGGGTTGACTCAGGAGGCTTCAATGAGGTGAGTTGAGAAGAGACTTCATTCAGGCGGCCACCAAGCTGGTTAACCCCAGTGGACAAGTTCTGGAGGGCAGTCATGATGTCTTGAAGAGCCTTGTCATGCTGTCCAATGAGTGCTCCTTGAGATGCGAGAGCTTGTTTGAATTTCTCAGAGTCTGACAAAGCCTGCTTAAGCCTCTCTGACTCCGCGGGGTCCATGTTTTGGCTGGATTGTTCTGTTACGATTTCACAGAATGTGAATCGTAACCTCGCTATCTGGACTCAGTTAGAGTCCAGATAGCGAGGTTTAACGCGCGTATTGACCGGTTAACAACACTCGTGCTGCCAGTGCAGTTTTCCTCAAACTTACCATCCTTCGTCACCCGCTTTACAAACACAAACTGCTGTTCCTCACCTTGGAGTAACTGGTTGTTACTGTTGAAAACGCATTATTTTACTATATGGAGAAAGGACGGAGACTCGGTCTATTAAAATCAAAATCATTGTTTTATTCCCTATATTACAAACTAAAGCAACCCTCCAGGAAACGCCACCTTAACGTGGTGGAGGGGTTTGAGCACCTGAATGATCCTGGTAGCTCTGTTGTCGGGGGCTTCGTGCCCCTGGTAGGGTCTCCCATGGCAAACAGATCCTAGTTTACGGAGACAAAGAGCGGTTCAGAACCCCCTTATGAGAGACCAACAGGCCCGGTTAGAACCATAAGTTCGTCCTTGTGTGGACCCACCACCTGCAGGAGGAGCCATAAGGGGCTGGTGCAATGTGATTTGGGCAGCTCCAACAGCTGCCCCCACGACCCGGCAACGGACAAGTGGAAGAAAATGGATGGATGGATGGACAAACTAAAGCACACAAGTCATGTTGAACTACATGCTGACCGATCGGAGGAGAGGAGGCAAGAGAGAGGGAGCATCTCGCCTTGAGCAACACACAACACAAAGGAGTAGGTGTGTCCTCCTTTAACCAGTCAGTGCTCTTGGGATGTCTTATCGTCACTTCTTCTGTGCAATTTGACTCCTCCTTTTAACACACTGCCCCCCAGTGGATCCAATAGTAAATATACAACAATGGAGTATTAAAATGTCCACCCAATTCAAATGAAACTTAAGCACAAATTACATCAGCCCAGTTTTATATATAATCACTAAAGCCTAATATGACAAATATGTATATTAATAATTCAACAGTTACAAGGCCCTTTGTAACAATGAAGACAGGGAAACACGCCTTCCATCTCCCGTTGACGGTCCTGTTTCTGCAAGTGATAATTCAAACGAAGCTCCCAAAACACAATGCACATGGCCCTTGTGCTTCGGTTTGGTGAAATCTGTCAGCCCGTCCAACGATAAGCCTCCAGTTTTCTTAGTTAAAAGTCCTTTCACCCCGTTTGACAGAGCCATATTTTTATTTGAGCGGCTGTGGCAGGTGATGCGGATGCGCCGAGACAGTGGCGCCAATAATACCCAAAAATATGTTTTTATGGAAAATGAGAAGTGGGCCATATTTGATTGTTTGACTGGTCGGATCTACCCTCCGGGCCGGCTGGGTCCCAGCCGCCCAATACTGCTCAGCCCAGTGAGGGCTGCTTCACTGCAGCCGTGACTGTGGAAGTGCTGCCAGGCAAAGCCGGTGCTGGCCCTTCTGGGGCCCTAAGCAAAAATCTACCCGGGGGCCCTACAGTACCTACGCATCCCATGGCTATTCAACGACGAGTGAACCCGTTTACGGTCAAAAACAGTTCCACTGTGCAGTAGAGCAGGGTAGAAGTGGAACATAATGACTTCATTTTAGGCCCTGCTCCTCTGTGTGAGAACTACTAACCGTTTGACAAAGTAGAGCGAGTTCCCATGACAAAACTGAGACAGATGAGAGTCTAACCTTTCTCTGAGTTTTTATTTGGCTCAAATCGGCCTGTGAACGGCTGAGAAACATCCTGTTAAAGTCTTCAATCTGAAATAGGCTGTTATACACACACACCATAAATAACCACGTGGTGGTTCAAAATTGTCAACAATATTTTCTTGCAACTTGAAAAAGAGGTATTTAGTCATTTAGCCCATTCACATAATGTTTGTCCCTGCATTGAGAGACAGAGAGAGCAGGGTCCGGAGCTACAGGCAGGAGTTAGACAGCCAGGACAGACAGAGGAGAGAGGAGGAGCAGGCAGGGGCATGGAGGAGAGTATAACATTGGTCTTTCTGCTTTGCACTTTTCTGCAAAAAGGCCAGGGACAACAGCCGCGATCCTTTGCAGACTCGTTCATTATAAAGATGCAGCTTTAGTAGAGAATAGAAATAGTAGAAAATGTATGGGATGGCCCGTGCCAACAATATATAAACTGTTGCCTACGCCTAAATTTCTTCAGTACACACAGCATTCAGCACTATCTGAGTCACTACTTGTAATCAGTACTTGTACGTCATTTCGAATTTTTCACAATCACTTATTGACATTAAGACAGGTGTATGTTGGTGTGACTGTGATAGTCTGGTTTACAAGTGTTTAACTGCTCATAGGTCGTCTCAGTGTTGAGTACCTACTTGGCAGAGGTGGGCAGAGTAGGCAAGATGTTACTCAAGTAACACGGCTCAAATAGTTACTGAAGTAAAAATAAAAAGTGAATACACGGGGCTACTTGAATACTTAGGCTAACTGTGCGTAAAAGTCTCATTTCGATGTAAACAAATGAATAACATAAATGTACATTTATTTCCACACAATGCCGATTTGTCACTTGTAGATGTTTATTATTGCTTCTTATAATAATAATAACAATAATAATAATAATAATTTTTATTATTATTAAGTTCATCCTAAAATGTAAAGTCTGAGCACAGTTTGTATAACAGATAAAAGTGTGATTTTAATGTCCCATCAAAATACCTCAACGCACAGCAATTCATGTAAATACGAATGGCATCAAAGGTGATTGCAGCCCAATCACCTTTAACGCAAATATTATGCGTTATCCAGTTCTGCCTCAAACCTTGTGGTCATAGAGTTCATCAGAGCTTCACAGGTCACCACTGGACTCCTCTTCCTCTCCTCCATGCCAACATGGTGGACCTGTGTCAGAGACCTTGTGCTCCTCCAACATGCGACTGCATGTAGCGAAAAAGTTTGTAGTCCTTCAGCAGAGTAATAATTGCCTTTGCACACCCAAATCAGACAGAACACCCATCATCGGATTCACTCATAAAGTAACGTTAGATTTGTTGAGCCTGGTAGAGCCAAACTGCGAAGTAGACTTTAAAGCTAGGTTACCCAATTACATTTTTTGTTGTAGAGTAAGTTTCTTCTGCCAGCTACCCCAGCTTTAACTCGGGTAAGTCCATGGGAATCTGTTAAGTTTCTGCACTTTGAACGAAGAACTGGCATGACTGAAAACAAAATATAACAATACATAATATCAAGTACAAATACAGTGCCTTGCGAAAGTATTCGGCCCCCTTGAACCTTTCGACCTTTTGCCACATTTCAGGCTTCAAACATAAAGATATAAAACTGTAACTTTTTGTGAAGAACCAACAACAAGTGGGACACAATCATGAAGTGAAACGAAATTTATTGGATATTTCAAACATTTTTAACAAATAAACAACTGAAAAATTGGGCGTGCAAAATGATTCAGCCCCTTTACTTTCAGTGCAGCAAACTCTCTCCAGAAGTTCAGTGAGGATCTCTGAATGATCCAATGTTGACCTAAATGACTAATGATAAATAGAATCCACCTGTGTGTGAACAAGTCTCCGTATAAATGCACCTGCTCTGTGATAGTCTCAGAGGTCAGTTTAAAGCGCAGAGAGCATCATGAAGAACAAGGAACACACCAGGCAGGTCCGAGATACTGTTGTGGAGAAGTTTAAAGACGGATTTGGATACAAAAAGATTTCCCAAGCTTTAAACATCCCAAGGAGCACTGTGCAAGCGATAATATTGAAATGGAAGGAGTATCAGACCACTGCAAATCTACAAAGACCCGGCCGTCCCTCTAAACTTTCAGCTCATACGTGGAGAAAACTGATCAGAGATACTGCCAAGAGGAGGTTTAGTAGTAGTATTTATCCAAGAACCTTCCTCAGTTCTGACCATCCTCTGGTCTGGAATACTGATCTGGTGTCAAATTTTCGTGGCACCAAAAACAAATTGAAGTCTCCTTTATAGCTTGTTTTATGTATCCTTTTTTTATATCCCTGGCTCACATCCTCATTCATCCTGAAGTGTAA
Organism: Proterorhinus semilunaris; assembly: GCA_021464625.1. Taxonomy (NCBI): domain Eukaryota; kingdom Metazoa; phylum Chordata; class Actinopteri; order Gobiiformes; family Gobiidae; genus Proterorhinus; species Proterorhinus semilunaris. Next base: position 24,373,566 of record CM038351.1, read on the forward strand.
ATAGCTGTGGACAAATAGAGGTGCGCGTGGGGCTCTTTTGAGTGCGATTATCACTCAGAGCAGTAAACACGCTGCAGCCCTGTGGCCTTCCTGTGCACTGGGAGGAACAAACACTTCCCTAATGATTCAAGACAAAGCCCAGCTGTTAGCAGTCAGCGCCGCTTCACAATTAGCACCAAGTAAGGAAGAAATGTACAGTGATGGAGAGGGTCACTTCAGTTTGTGGACAGGACGGACACGGCTGCTTTTTACAGTAACACAGCTTTGACTTTCGGCAAAGGCAAACGGGTTTTGCTATAAGAGCTGCACTGGACATGAGATAAAAACAATGTGATATTTGATATTTACTGTCTAGTAAACTATTTCAACATAATAAGCCCTAAAGCGTTTTAGGCTTTTGCAATTTCAAATGAAGTTCGGCTCTGATTGTCTAAATAAAGTCATCTGCTGGCTCCCAGCTGTAGAGGCAAGTGCACACATGTGTTCAAACCGATCAATCAGGTTTGGAGTGGGGAAATTTGTGCTTGTGGCTGTTCAAGTGTTAGAACAATGGTAATTCATAACGACATTATGTTGCTCAATTAGTTATTGCATTATTATTATGGCTTACCGTAAGCAGGGTTGACATTGTCTGGATATTCTAAGCGTTTAGTCACTCAAAAACTTGCCCCCCACGTCAGCTTTTGTACCCCCTTAATGCAAGATTTAGGCAGTGTTCAATTTGTCAGTCTTAGATCTAAATAAAAAGTGAACATTGCTTGAGTGGGGGTATCTGAATCTACAACATATGTCCTTTATTGGCTACAGGTCAACTATCAAAAGTTGTTTAAGCCAAAGTTTGTGTGAAAACTCAAACACATTATTTTGTGAGTGGAAGGCAGGCTGTCTAAGATAAGATATTCTTTGTAATATGACTATAGCAGATGCTCTACATTCCTCCTGTGTAAAAAAACAAAAAAGCCCATTCTTCTCCTGTAGTCCCATCTTTTTAACCTGTGGCCTAAGCAGCAGCTCAATGGAAGTCATCTTTCCTGCTGCCTGCCTCTGTGTCTGCAAGCGATTCTAGCTTACACATTGGTAAATGCTTTTCCACCTACATTAGGCACTCAAAGCGCTTTACAGCAAGGTACCTCTCACCCATTCATACACCAATGTACGCAGACACTGGAGGCAAGGTGGGTGAAGTGTCTTGCCCAAGGACACATCGGCAGCGTGCACCTTCAGGAGGCGGGATTCAAACCCCCGACCTTCCGATCATGAGACGATCCGCTCTACCATCTGCGCCACAATCACCGTCTCAATAGGTAAAGACGAGCTTTTCCTATAGAACATGCTTAAAAGTGGGTGAAAGCCAATACCTTCTCCAGGGAAGACACTTCAGGTTCATTCATACCTGCATTGTCTGAGGGGAGCAGCACACACCCATGTTATCGAATGACAGGCTAAAGAAAAACACACAAAAATAGTCTCCTGGTCCATACAGAAGCCAGGGATGTAAACCGGCATGTTTTACCCCCTCGAAATGACCAGGTAACTCAGATGTCTGTTTTTTTGTAAGTTTATTTCGAGCTCAAACATTTGACAGGAGGTAACATAGGTCCCCTGTGAACACACAGTAAAAGGTCATAATAATAATAATTTAGGATTAAGTTTTTAAGATCCGTATACATAAACAGTTAAAAGAAATACTCACACATCCCACAGGTGTACAGCGGCTTAGGCCGCGGCTTGACTACTGCGCCACAGCTCCTCCTATGGGAGGCTATGGGCCTTGCTTTAACTATTTTGGCCAAGTCATGTGACAGTGCTTCCGGTTCAACCCATAAAACATACAATATAAACGGCAGTGTATTAAATTTGCAACGAATAATAAATATTGTTATTTACAGTGAACCCTTAACACGAATAATAAAAAGCGCTTAAGCACTTGTGCAAAAAAGCAACATGCAGGAAATGGGATGGCAACACATGCTCCAGATACTGTCCTAAGGTGTCAGGTGATGATGGGCATATGGGTTTTGGAGTGCCATTTTATGTGTTGAAGTCGTCAACTGGAGTGTGTTGTTTCGCCAACTGTAGTTTCTGTAGTTGTGGAATAAGATTTTAAGTTTTGCCCGTAGGTATGTATTGTAAAAGCAGATATTTGTGGAAAAAACACCTTTATGTACAATTAAAGCCACACCGAGTAAAATTTGACCCAATAAATACAATTGAAATACGAGGATTTATTTTATGACAGATAGTTTCATCATTGAAAAATACCTCATACATGTACAAAAAATAATAATTCTGTGTTTGCTGTGAGTGGCTCACCTAAGACCAGACTGTAACTTTACCAGGAGTGGGTATGTCTCCAGCTCGTCTCCATGGAGATGTTGATTAAAGTCAGCAGAATTTGAGATTTACACAGGTTAGGTCCTCATCAAAATCCATTCTTTGATTACCCACTGCAGGAATAGAATTTTCTGTGTCGAGCTATTTCATTGAAAAATCAGATATGTACTGTAGATCATGAAAACACGTCAAGGCAAGGCAAGGCAACTTTATTTATAATGCGCATTTCGTACACAAGGCAACTCAATGCGCAAGCGACATTAAACTTTGCCCATCTCCTACATCTATACAAAGGATAACCTGTTACAATCATTTTCAGAGATTTTGAATTTGTGGTTTTTACAAGCTGTGAGCCAAAATAATCATGCAAAATGAGATATGTCAAGCCTTTATTTGTTATAATTGTCACGGCTCAACAAAAATAAGGACCCAAAATGCAAACACAATGGCCGGAAAAAAGGTAAGTATTTATTTCTTTTATACAAAAAAATGTGCAGGAGGGGTTTGGAGGTTGTTGCAGATCCCAGGGTTCTCCTTGGAGTATTGGCTGGGTTGGGAATGGCAGGACAGAGGCTGGCGCTGAGTGAGACGCAGGAGCTGGAGCAAAAAAGGAATTAAGTAAGTATAGCAAAAATCCACAAAACAAAACCAAGGCTGAGTCTGTGACATGTTCACCGCGTTGGAAGGCTGACGATTTGGCAGAGGTGCAGAGGGGAAGCCAGTCCTTCATACTCAGCAGATGAGAACATTGGAGACAGGTGTGTGAGCCAGCCCAGGAGCAGGAGGAGGAGCCACGACCACACCCAGCCAGAATCCAAATAAGGCAAGTAGGAGGGGAAGGAAATGGGAGACAGGCACAGGAGAACAAAGCCTGAAGTGTACTCTGACAATAATTTGGATAATTATGGCTCACAGCTTGTATAAACCCCAAATGAAACATCTCAGCAACATTTCAGGATGAGCGTAGTCTGGAGCGGATTGTCAGGCTTGACATATGTCACTTTGCATGCCATGAGTCTATATCATATATTAGTTTCACATTTTAAATTGGATTACAGAAATAAAGGAACTTTTTCACGATATTATAATTTTCTGAGTTTCACCTGTATGTGCCTCAAGGTGTTTAATGGGCTTAATTCTAACTCACTCAGATCTATAATTTGTCAGAAATATGATGGTACATGTAGTTTGCCATAGAACCCATTTCGTATTAACAATTTGAGTTGGAAAGGTGGCACATGAGCGCATCTTTACTCTGTATGCAAGTATTCAAACTGTCCCCTAGATGGTAACAGATTTAAAACATGCTGCAGTCCACCTATCAATTTGGATATATATTTTTTACATTTACTTACATTACTGAATAAAAACAAGCAGGCCTAGAAATGTAACCTTTAAAAAGGTTAGGTTCAAAGGCATATATTGGTATAAGTTTTCATTTCATTTTATTTGCTTTAACTTACGTCCTCAAACCCACCCGTCAACCATATTTACTCTGGATAGTCGCTGACATTATGATAACTTTGAAGCAAAGGTCACTGTTATCTCACATACTAACACAGAGACATAGTAGAGCCTGGGGCCAAAACTGGCCTCTTACTATAGATCCTCCAGCACTGCAAGTGATTTTTATAAATTTGACACAACAGAGATAGTAATGCATATTAAAGTACTCACCAAAAATATTGTCAAATTTCATTAAAAAAAAGAAAAGTAAAGTACCACACTAGTAGATTATTTGTTGTGTAGGCAGAAAGCATTTTCTTCTGGAACAAATGACCTTCAAAGAAATGATAATGAATGTTTCAGATACCAATCTCATTAAAATACATCTAGCAAACACAAACAAAAAACACAAACCAACAAAGGGAACAGAGGATGCTCACAACAGAGCAGTGTTATCAAGGTTTGTCATTTTCACAACATCCATCAGTAATGAAATTTTCTTTCAGAAAAATTCAGATTCAGATTTCATTTATTCAGTCATTTAAACATTTATCAGATAAAGCATTTACAGATAAACTAAAGCTTATTGCGCCTATCCCATCAAATTTGAAACCCACAAGTAAATACTTCACTGATATATTGTTTATATTTTTATTGCATCCCAAATCAGGCACATGTGAATTATCATCAAGTAAGCAGATTTTTTTATTTAAATTAACAACAACAACCAAAAAAAGAAAAGACTTGAGTGGGGCCAAACTTAGGTATAGTACCAAACTGCATTATAAAACAATTTCGCATGAAGACGACTGTTGCGTACATAACCTGAGTAAGTCCTTGTTGTACAGTAAGTGCAGTAGTGCATCACCACCAAAAGACCCTAAAACAAAACCAACTTCCGACATTCAAACGGACAACAATTATTATTAACTGCACAATTTCACCTTGTGTGCCATAGCTGCCCCTTGGACGAAGCAGTCAGAATGCTTCTAGCACTTCAAGTGGATAGGTTAATTATGAAGAATTTAAGTTTTTAGCTGCTTGCATTGTTTTTGACTAAATTATTAAAATTATGGATACATTTGTTTTGCCTATACACCATTATTACTGTTATATTGTGAGTTAATGACAGGTCTGTCTTAAACCCAAATGTTTCTTATCAAGGTTAGAATGGTGCATGTTTTTTAAACTTAAAACATTTCGAACATTAAATACACACATCTAATGTATTTTGCGTTTAGCTTTCATCAAAGTCACTATTAGTAACATTTTGTACATATGAACAAACTTAAAATATAATTTCCACAAATGCATTACTGCTGTCACAAAGAAACAGGTATGCCCAGCAAAAGGTTGCTCGAACCGGCACGACTGAAAACGAAATATAACAATACATAATGTTAAGTACAAATAGATAATGAAAACACATCAAGCAACATTAAACTGTGCCTAATAAAGCCACTTCTTTGAATGAAGAACTGCAGTCCAGCTCTGGATTCTGTATTCGGTGCCACATGAGAAACATTTCCATAGGGAGGAAGCGATGCACAAGCAGAACCTCTTTGTAAAAACATGGGTCATATCCATCCAGTTTACTAGAGGGGATGTACAGTCCTGCAGTTTTCACCCCCATGTGTGACTCAGGCTTTAAGCCTGCTTTGGCCAGGCACATTCCCATGTAAACATCATCGATGGGAAGAAGTGTGATAGACTTAGACATGTCATAAATGACTGAAGCAGTGTAGCCAGAGAGTAAGAAGCCCCCTCCGCCGCAGTATGGAGGATAGGAGTTTGACTCGTGCACCTGAACTGGCACAAAGTATTTGTTCCCTGGCGATCTAATCGGACCTACATATTGGATCAGATGCCCTATGAAGAGATGCTTGCCACCATCATTGTCTGTGAGACCATGGAGATAATCCACCATGTTGTCTGTGTTGGCAAAAACATCATCGTCACCATTTAGCAGGAAGCGAGTGTTGGGGCAGTTTCGCTCCATCCACTCCAAAAACAGGATCTGTTTAAGTGTGAGGTTGAAGAAAGAATCTGCAAAGTCCCACTGAAGAATGTCATTAAATAATTTCTGTTCCACTTGGAGAAGCTTGTTAAGCCTCATTTTCTCAACACCGCTTCCCGTTGTCCCAGAAATGAATATCCTCCGAATCCACAGGCCGTTGTGTTGCCGCTCTCTGGCCCAGGTCTTTCGCAGCACCTCTCTCCGCTCGTAGTTCCCAGGTGAACTTTTGATGACTACAAACAGAAAAACTTGGGATGAATCTTCAGGTCCGCCACATTTGTTGGGAATGTCCAGGACCATGGGGAAGTGGCGACAGTGGCGGTAGTAAAGGAAATCTTGTATGTGAGCAGGGAGAGTGCTGAAGCCTGAGATGTTGCCAGCAGATATGTTTTGTTCACATTTGGGCCATGAGTACACATAGGAGTTAACAGTCTGTGCTGGAGAAGGCTTCTCCTCAATGTCACTTCCAACATTTTTGTGATCGCTTATGTCTTTATACAAGTGAATCAATAAAACCCCCACAGCTGCAAATATGAGGAAGGATGTCTTTCTTTTAGTATATCTCATTTTCTTCATGAAGAGGAGCTGCAGAGAAGAAAAAAGAAAAAGTCATAATGGCATACATAGTCTTGCACACAAAAAGTCCCTCTTTATTATGCTAGTTTCAACACCATGACACAGCAAAAGAGCAACATCATTCAATGTTTAATATAGGAAGCTGCCGCTTTTCAGAAGTAGCAATGTAAAAGTATACTATTACATTAGTAAATGATTACATTAGTAAAAATATATTACACAATACTACAAATCCTGCTTGAAGTCAGTTTCTTGAAATGGAAGATATTTGAGTGGATCTTTACAAACAATTTTGAATAGTTTCCAACACCAACAATTGTCAGCAACAAAACAGGTAACAAATTAGTGAGGGTGCTGTCATGTCTGTCCCTCTAATGGGTGGAAGTTATGACACGGGGCATTTACAGACATTTGGTCATCATAGGAATCTTAAGACATTAGACGTGGGGGAAAAAAATACATTGCAAATGAAGCTGACCACGTGCCCCTTTCAAGGGAGCGGTGTTGGGAAATACCTTTTTAGTATTGGTTTGAGCGGCAATAAAAATGAGGTCTTGCCTTGAGTATACAGCCCAGACAAACATGTCTCATTGGCTTTTGTACGTTTATACATTTAGTGAAAACACCACACCCTAAACAAAAAGATGGAGTACACAGTTGCAGTTATGAAAGGAAAGGAGAAGGAACGGAATCTGTCTTTGTGCTCAAGCAAAAGTAATTTACTGTTTGCAAATCAATTAAAACATCCACCCTCCGACTTTCCTTTATCTAAAACATGAAATAGCTGAAGTAAGCATAGCCTATACAAATAAATAGCCTAAATAGTCAAATGGGCTAGCAGTAGCCTACCAGATTAACAATTTTGAAAGTTTGGCCTGTCCCGCTTACAGTTTTGTTTTGAATGGAATAGACCAGACGTCACTAAAAGGCAGACCTCGGTCCGGATCCGGACCCATGCGCCAGCCTATCCGGAGCCAAACCTAGGATCCGAATTTTGGACCTGACCCGAATCCCCGGTGCTCGCGGTGAAGTTGGTTTCACGTTGGACGTTGGATATTCGCCTCCAGCACCAACAGATTATTTGAATTTAGGGACCGTCTATGAATTACTCTCTTTGTAAAAAGGTGTTGGTTTAAAAAATTTTGTTTAGGTGTCAATCAATAATATAATACAAATACAAAATTTTAATGAAAGTAGATAAACTAAATGTATTCTTTAGGGGTATTTCCTACCACATTTAATCTTGTATTGTATTTTATACCTACTGTTAAATGTTTTCAGATTTTTTCCATAAGCCTATATTCGGAATCATGTGAACCAGCAAAATCAATAATATTTATAAAAATACTCATAGTCCACCACACATTTTTATTTTCAGGTTTTTAAACTTTTGAAAAATCATAATCCGGGAAAATCACCAAAAAAATACAATATTTTTAGGTTTATGGTCATGTGACCCAGTGACCCCTAACCACTTTACAAAATGAGTACTACCTCTAGGCTATGGGGCTCAGGCCATTAAATTATGCTTAATAGTTTTGGTGTATTTTTCAAGTACCTTTGATGGAAAAGTAGGGGTTTTCCTCAATAGCTTTTAGGGCATTTGACCCAGTCAGCCCAAACCAGTTTATAACATTAGTACTACCTCTAGGCTATGGGGCTCAGGCCATGAAATTATGCTTAATAGTTTTGATGTATTTTTCAAGGATTTTAAATAGAAAAGTATGTTTTTTTTTCCTCAATAGTGTTTAGGGCATTTGACCCAGTGGCCCCAAAACAGTGTACACAATTAGTACTACCTTTAGGCTATGGGGCTCAGGCCATGACATTATGCTTAATAGATTTGGTGTTTTTTTCAAGGACTTTTGATTGAAAAGTATGGGGTTTTCCTCCATAGCTTTTAGGGCATTTGACCCAGTGGCCCCAAACCAGTTTACAAAATGAATACTACCTCTAGGCTATGGGGCTCAGGCCATGAAATTATGCTTAATAGATTTGGTGTATTTTTCAAGAATTTTTGATTGAACGTATGGGTTTTTCCTCAATAGCTTTTAGGGCATTTGACCCAGTGGACCCAAATCAGTTTACAAAATGAGTACTACCTCTAGGCCATGGGGCTCAAGCCATGAAATTATGCTTAAAAGTTTGTCATGTTTTTTTCAAGGACTTTTGATTGAAAAGTATGGGGTTTTCCTCCATAGCTTTTAGGGCATTTGACCCAGTGGACCCAAATCAGTTTACAAAATTAGTACTACCTCTAGGCTATGGGGCTCAAGCAATGAAATCATGCTTAAAAGTTTTGGTGTATTTTTCAAGGACATTTGATGGAAACGTATGGGTTTTTCCTCAATAGCTTTTAGGGCATTTGACCCAGTGGACCCAAACCAGTTTACAAAATTAGTACTACCTCTAGGCTATGGGGCTCAGGCCATGAAATTATGCTTAAAGGTTTGTCATGTTTTTTTCAAGGACTTTTGATTGTAAAGAATGGGTTTTTCCTCAATAGCTTTTAAGGCATTTGACCCAGTGGCCCCAAACCAGTTTACAAACTTAGTACTACCTCTAGGCTATGGGGCTCAGGCCATGAAAAAGTTATTTTTTCCGCACTAAAAAGTAGAAGCCTAAATCTACGATTGTCAGGCTCTGCCCTTCAGACACAATGTCGTCTTTACGCACCGGCACCGCAGCTCCGCTGGCCACTTCTTCCTCAACACAGTCTCACTCCGAAAGCGACATAAATTGACGAACGGTCACTCGCCTTATGCGTAATATAGAACGCAAAAGGTACCCGTTTGCGTATCCATTGACGTAATGGGTGTGTAATGTATTTCAATGAGAGTCCTGGCGCGGCTCATTTGACGATATCGGACAACTCATAGTATAGAACAAATTCTGCCCGTTTGCGTATCCATTGCTGCACCAGCCCCTATGGCTCCTCCTGCAGGTGGTGGGTCCACAGAAGGACGGCCTCATGGTTCTAACCAGGCTTGTTGGTGTCTCATAAGGGGCTTCTGAACCGCTCTTTATCTGACCCGTCACCTAGGACCTGTGACCTTGTCATGGGAGACCCTACTAGGGGCACAAAGCCCACGACAACAGAGCCCCCAGGATCATTCAGGCTCAAACCCCTCCACCACGTTAAGGTGGCGGTTCCAGGAGGGGTGTGTATATATATACATATATATATATATATATATATACATACATACACATGCATATACACACACACACACACACACACACACACACACACACACACACACATATACATACACACATACATACATGTACACATACATATGGGAAATGGATATATAAGACAGCTCAAAAATAGAGAAGATCTAAATATATGCAAATCAACATGTACACCAAGGAAGTTAACACAGCCTATAAACATAACATGGCATTGGAACCTCTATAGAAAAACATTCAAAACAAGCTCATAATTTAATCCCTTGGGTGTAAGGGTCTGTAAAGTTTCAATCCAGTGGCTTCTCTTTTCAATGTAATAACTTGCGCACCACGTATGTGGTCTATTTATTGCCTTGCCCTTGTGGTTTGGCATATGTGGGAAAAACCATGAGAAAATTAAAACAAAGAATAAGCATAAGAGCTCAATACGCAGAGATTACATAGAATATCCGGTAGCCCATTTCAACGATGGCATTGAACAAGTCCCTCGTCCTTATAGAGGAGGAGACCATGACAAACTTTTGAAAAAAAGAGAAGCCTACTGGATTGAAACTTTACAGACGCTTACACCCAAGGGATTAAATGATGAGCCTGTTTTGAAAGTTTTTCTACAGAGGTTCCAATGCCATCTTATATTTATAGGCTGTGTTAACTTCCTTGGTGTACATGTTGATTTGCATATATTTAGGCAGATTTTCTCTATTTTTTAGCTGTCTTATATATCCATTTCCCATATGTATTTCATGTGCCACTATATGTTTTTATTGTATACGAACATATGTATATTTTATTCACTATATCTTGGCTTTGTTTTTTGTGTTTGGATGTATGTTGTATACATATGCTGCCTACGTTTTGACATAGGCCATTATGGCTTCTCATTCATAAAAAAACATTTTGCCTGAGAAGGCCACTGGCCGGAACAAATAAAGGAACCCTGGTGTTGCAAGTATACAGTGTGCGAGAGGTTTTTCCTGTTCTACGTTTGGCTTCTATGCATTCTTTTACGCACCTGTTTCATACAAGAGATGTGCGAAGTAAACCGTCTTTAATTGCTGAAAAAATAATTAAAATAAAATAAAAAAGGCCTCCAATCCAAACCTTAAATGTGCTTTCAGATTCTTCTGCTTAATGACGTAAATAAGGCTAATACTAATATTTGACAATAAAAAATATAGATTGACCGCCTTCTTAGTGACGTCACAGTTTTGAACGCGTGTCATTGGTTGACGTGGGTGTCAATCAGAACAGCTGATCATGTCATTGTATATTGGCGCCTAGTCAAACATAAATTATGATCAATAAATGCTTATTTTTTTAACCTTAAATGGCTGACCGAGGCAAACATAAGGACATTTATATCATCGTGGACGCTTGGCATCACTTTCACTCAAAGGACTTTTGCAGAGGAAGTGTGAATCGGCGTTACGATCCTCCATGGGACTCCAGCGGGCCGACGCTCAAAGCTAGCCCGAAGAGAAGGCACCGTGGCCGGGTACAAGCCCGGCAACGACCCGGCAATATACTGGAGTACTCGTCCCACGAAGACAGCAGAAGGTAGGGAAAAGGCTTTAAACTACGTACTGCTGTAATACAATGGCTTTGATGAACAACAGTTTGGCCTCAGATTCAGGCAAATAGACGTGAATACTGTAGTTCTGCTCTTGTGTCTGCGTGCTGAATGCACATTTTTGTTTAAAAAACAGAAAAACCAAGGCACTCTCTGATGAAGTTAAAATGCCTTTATTGTTATGGCATGTCTAAATGGACAAATATAGCCCCAACGCGTTTCAGCCTCAAGGCCTTCTTCAGGGGGGTCAAACAGACTTAAAAGAACAACATGTGGGCTAAATACATGTAACCCACCAATAAGGTTCCTCCACCTGTACCAGGAAGAGTGACCAGGTAGGAAGTAACCTGTGCTTGCACAACCTCAGAATCAACACCAGGTGGTAGTGAGAGTACCCACCCATGTGTACACCAAATAATGATACACTGTAGAAAACACATTTTAAATAAATATATATATGATAAAATATATACATATATAGACCTATATACATTTTACAAAAACACAGTGTAATCAATGTCTTCATTAAGTCCAGGATGTTTTGTAGCTTGCAACGTATAGATCCAATAGGTCTCCCGTTGTTTGAGTTTTTTTAAACGATTCCCTTTTTGTATAGTGTCCGGTATATGATCTATTCCATGTGCTTGAAGACTTGTTGGGTTACTGTTATGGAAGTCCAAAAAATGTCTGGCCATTGGGTAGTTGAGGTTAGCCGTGCGAATGGCATACTTGTGCTCTGCCAACCTGTCCTGTAGGCGTCTCTTTGTCATCCCAATGTAAAACACTTTACAGCTATAGCACACCAGCCTGTAGATGACAAATGTAGTTTTACAGTTAATGAAATGCTTTATACTATATGTCTTGTCTGAATGGAAGTCCAAAAAGGTTTTAATTTGATGAATGTTACTACAATGGTTACAGTTGCTACATTTGTATGAGCCGTTAGGTTTAGATCCAAGCCATGTTTTTTTGATGGAAGATGGCTGGTAACTATGCACCAGTTTATCTTTGAGGGTGGGGCATCTTTTAAAGCTCACCAGCGGAGGGTCAGGAAAAATTAGACTTAGAGTCTCATCACTATCTATGAGAGCCCAGTTCTTTTTAATAATGTTCTTTATACTGTTCGCCTCACAGCTGTATGTGGTGCTAAAAATTGCACACTCTCTGCTAGTTTTGGAGGGATTCTTTTCAAGCAGGGCATCTCTGTTTAGATGCTCTACCTCCCGGTGCGCCTCTTGGAGGGTCTTGTCATTGTAACCTCTTTCTCGAAACCTATTGATCATTTCTCGGGATTTAATGTCAAACTCTCTGTCCTCATCACAGATTCTCCTGGCCCTTTGTAGTTGACCGTATGGAATATTGTTTTTGAGGTGCCTGGGATGACAGCTTTTGTTGTGCAGAATAGTATTCCTGTCTGTCGATTTCCTGAACAAGGTAGAATGTAAATTTCCCAAATCATCTTTGTAGATAGTTATGTCTAAAAAGTTCACTTTTTCTTGACTGTATTCCAGTGAAAGCTTGATGTTAGGATTGATTCCATTCAAAAATTGGTGAAATTCAAGTAATTCAGGCTCCGTTCCAGACCAAAATAAACAGACATCGTCAACATTTTTGTTTGTTTTAGTTGGCTAAACCGGGCAGAATTTGTTCAATACTATGAGTTGTCCGACCCATTGCGCCAATGGATACGCAAACGGGCAGAATTTGTTCTATACTATGAGTTGTCCGATATCGTCAAATGAGCCGCGCCTGGACTCTCATTGAAATACATTACAAACCCATTACGTCAATGGATACGCAAACGGGACCTTTAGCGTTCTAAATTACGCATAAGGCGAGTGACCGTTCGTCAATTTATGACGCTTTCGGAGTGAGACTGTGTTGTCTTCCTCATACACCACCCGGACCATTGACCTCTCCTCATACACCACCCGGACCATTGACCTCTCCTCATACACCACCCGGACCATTGACCTCTCCTCACTCACACCACCCGGACCATTGGTCTCTCCTCACTCACACCACCCGGACCATTGGTCTCTCCTCACTCACACCACCCGGACCATTGACCTCTCCTCACTCACACCACCCGGACTATTGACCTCTCCTCACTCACACCACCCGGACCATTGACCTCTCCTCATTCACACCACCCGGACCATTGACCTCTCCTCACTCACACCACCCGGACCATTGGTCTCTCCTCACTCACACCACCTGGACCATTGACCTCTCCTCATTCACACCACCCGGACCATTGGTCTCTCCTCACTCACACCACCCGGACCATTGACCTCTCCTCATTCACACCACCCGGACCATTGGTCTCTCCTCACTCACACCACCCGGACCATTGGTCTCTCCTCACTCACACCACCCGGACCATTGACCTCTCCTCACTCACACCACCCGGACCATTGACCTCTCCTCATTCACACCACCCGGACCATTGGTCTCTCCTCACTCACACCACCCGGACCATTGACCTCTCCTCACTCACACCACCCGGACCATTGACCTCTCCTCACTCACACCACCCGGACCATTGGTCTCTCCTCACTCACACCACCCGGACCATTGACCTCTCCTCACTCACACCACCCGGACCATTGACCTCTCCTCACTCACACCACCCGGACCATTGACCTCTCCTCACTCACACCACCCGGACCATTGGCCTCTCCTCACTCACACCACCCGGACCATTGACCTCTCCTCACTCACACCACCCGGACCATTGACCTCTCCTCATTCACACCACCCGGACCATTGACCTCTCCTCACTCACACCACCCGGACCATTGACCTCTCCTCATTCACACCACCCGGACCATTGGTCTCTCCTCACTCACACCACCCGGACCATTGACCTCTCCTCACTCACACCACCCGGACCATTGACCTCTCCTCACTCACACCACCCGGACCATTGGTCTCTCCTCACTCACACCACCCGGACCATTGACCTCTCCTCACTCACACCACCCGGACCATTGACCTCTCCTCACTCACACCACCCGGACCATTGACCTCTCCTCACTCACACCACCCGGACCATTGACCTCTCCTCACTCACACCACCCGGACCATTGGCCTCTCCTCACTCACACCACCCGGACCATTGACCTCTCCTCACTCACACCACCCGGACCATTGACCTCTCCTCATTCACACCACCCGGACCATTGACCTCTCCTCACTCACACCACCCGGACCATTGACCTCTCCTCACTCACACCACCCGGACCATTGACCTCTCCTCACTCACACCACCCGGACCATTGACCTCTCCTCACTCACACCACCCTGAGCATTGACCTCTCCCATTGACCTCTCCTCACTCACACCACCTGGACTATTGCTATTAGATAATACAGCCGAAACAATCCGTCTTAATAAGAGTTCTGTACGTTAAAAACGTGTTTTGAAAAGTTTTATTTATGGAATATACAGTAAGATACCGATTTGTGTGATCAGAGACGAGGAGTTCACTCTTCAGTGTATGAAAATAAGTAATTGTAATAGCTTTTAAGCATAATTTCATGGCCTGAGCCCCATAGCCTAAAGGTAGTAATAATTTTGTAAACTGGTTTGGGGTGACTGGGTCAAATGCCCTAAAAGCTATTGAGGAAAAACCTATACTTTTCTTTTTAAAATCCTTGAAAAAAACATGAAAACCTTTTACGCATAATTTAATGGCCTGAGCCTCATAGCCTAGAGGTAGTACTCATTTTGTAAAGTGGTTTGGGGTGACTGGGTCAAATGCCTTAAAAGCTATTGAGGAAAAACCCATACTTTCTATCAAAAATCCTTGAAAAATACATCAAAACTTTTAAGCATAATTTCATGGCCTGAGCCCCATAGCCTAGAGGTAGTACTCATTTTGTAAACTGGTTTGGGGCCACTGGGCCAAATTCCCATAAAAGCTATTGAGGAAAAAAACATACTTTTCCATCAAAAGTCCTTGAAAAAAACATGAAAAACGTTTCAGCATAATTTCATGGCCTGAGCCCCATAGCCTAGAGGTAGTACTCATTTTGTAAACTGGTTTGGGGTGACTGGGTCAAGTGCCTTAAAAGCTATTGAGGAAAAACCCATACTTTTCTTTTAAAAGTCCTTGAAAAAAACATGAAAAACTTTTAAGCATAATTTCATGGCCTGAGCCCCATAGCCTAGAGGTAGTACTAATTTTGTAAACTGGTTTGGGGCCACTGGGTCAAATGCCCTAAAAGCTATTGAGGAAAAAAAACGTACTTTTCCATCAAAAGTCCTTGAAAAAAACATGAAAAACTTTTAAGCATTATTTAATGGCCTAAGCCCCACTTTACTAATTTTGTAAAGTGGTTTGGGGTGACTGGGTCAAATACCTTAAAAGCTATTGAGGAAAACCCCATACTTTCTATCAAAAATCCTTGAAAAATACACCAAATCTTTGGCGTATTTTAAATCACATGACCATAAACCTATTGAAAAAAATATTGTATTTTTGGTGATGTTCCCGGATTATGATTTTTCAAAAGTTTCAAAACCTGAAAATAGGAAAATACAATAAAAGATTAAATGTGGTAGAAAATACACCTAAAGATTACATTTAGTCTATCTCCTTTCATTAAAATTGTTTTGTTTGTATCATATTATTGGTTTCCACTTAAACAAAAATTTTAAAACCAACACATTTTTACACAGAGAGTAATTCATAGACGGTCCCTAATTCGAACGATCTGTTGGTGCTGGAGGCGAATATCCAACGTCCAACGTGAAAACCAACTTCACCGCGGTTCAGACGAGCGGCTGTGTGTGCTCCATCTCCCTCCCTCCGACTGCACCAGAGCGGTAAACTACAGCCCGTATGAACAGAAAGAGAAGTCCTTCATCTTAGCTCCATGATACTTTTTACATTTTTAGAAATGGTTTTGGAATGACTGAAATACGGCTCGCTTAAAAAAAAAAAAAAAAACAGCGGACGCCCTAGTTAAATATGCACGCGCCATCATAATGCGCAAATAGCGCGGCTGTTTCTCGATCGGCAGCAAGCAGGTCAGAACCAGGACTAAAGCTGGACTAAGCCAGGACTAAACCTGGTCTGAACCTGGACTAAACCTGGACTAAGCAGGGCTCAGTATGTTGAAGAGCCAAGACACTCATCATTGACAGATATTATGTGCACATTGTGTATAATAGAGGCGGTATGCATTCCGCTATTTAGGAGCCAAAACTTATTTTTAGAGCAAACAAACAATAACAGGATTCAATTGATTACATTATTTTCAAATCACAGTAATAAGTTTAATAAAGGCTTAAAAATCATCATATAAACGTGAATTAACCCCGTATGTTCCGGACCTTTGCTTGACCATTTTTTTGTTTTCATTTCGTACCTTGGTGAAATTTAATTCGTGACCCCTGGAATAGACTGTAGTCAACACCATGCCTGGTCAACTACAGAATAAATAATTAAAGTTGACCTCTAGCGTGGTCACGAGTCCCAAGGAAAATATATAGGGGAACTGCTTTGTCTCCTAAATTTATACGGTATTGTATGTTTGTCATTTCAATCTAGGACAGACTGTGAACTCTTTAAGTCTAGCTTTCACCTAAAGCGACGGGACGAGAAACATTAACCTGTAGCCCGTAAACCACACTTCCAGTCTTCAGCGTGGACATCGGTGCGGCCATTAAGTATTCATCACTGATAGGTCTATTAAATATTGAAGGAGCTCACTCACCGCCTCGAGGCTGTTTTCGTGTTGTGTTGCCGCGTCTACTCCGTTAAAGTCCGAGTGAGTGACTAGCCGCACGTCTTTCAGCCCCCCCGGTGTGGACCCGTGCCCGTGCAGAGAGGGGCGGAGGCGGGGCGCTGCACTTCCACTCCAACCTGCCTTTGATTTTGCTCTGTGACGTTCAGAGACTGTATTCACGCGTAAAAGGTGCCACCTCTTATTGAAATAGCGTGGAGAGTCTTTTGCCAACAGCTCTTGAAGGTTTGAAAGACTTTTATATATTTGAAAGTCAAATTCCCTAAAATTAATTACTATAACCCCTACTGGAACCGCCACCTTAACGTGGTGGATGGGTTTGAGCTCCCGAATGATCCTGGAGCTCTGTTGTCGGGGGCTTCGTGCCCCTGGTAGGGTCTCTTATGGCAAACAGGTCCTAGGTGACGGGTCAGACAAAGAGCGGTTCAGAAGCTCCTTATGAGAGACCAACAGGCCCGGTTAGAACCATGAGGCCGTCCTTCTGTGGACCCACCACCTGCAGGAGGAGCCATAGGGGCTGGTGCAATGTGATTTGGGCAGCTCCATCAGTTGCCCCCACAACCCGGCAACGGAAAAGTGGAAGAAAATGGATGGATGGATAATTACTATAGCCACTAGAAAGCTCAGGCTACTCTATATACTGAACCTAAACTTTTGCGCATTTTCCCCACAATGTTACCAAAATGCAGGACCCACTTTGTGCTGTTGTCAACACGTCTTACAACTACTGATGTATGGAGACAATATGGTGTCAAAAACATTTGTCTGCGGGTAACCAGATTTGTGCGTGTGTAAACAGATGCATGCGTGTGTATAAACAGATGTGTGTGTAACAGAGATGTATTATTGAATTTCCTTAAAAAATATTTGTTTTTGTTGTTGTACCTTTAGAGCCATCTGGTGGTGGGTTTGGAAACTGCTTGCAAAGGGTGCTTCACGCACCATCAATTATATATTGTGTGTGTGTGTGTGTGCGCTCGCGCGTGCGCCTGTTTGTTTGTTATCTGTAAAGCACTTTGTGATACCTTTCGGTATAAAAAGCACTTTATGGGGTGACGGTGGCGCAGATGGTAGAGCGGGTTGTCTCATGATGGGCGATTCAGGGGTTCGAATCCAGCCTTCTAAAGGTGCACACTGTCGTTGTGTCCTTGGGCAAGACACTTCACCCAGCTTGTCTCCAGTGTCTGCGTACATTGGTATATGAATGGGTGAGTGGATCCTTACTGTAAAGCGCTTTGAGTGCCTAATGTAGGTGGAAAAGCGCTATATAAGTTGAGACCTTTTACCATAAATAAAGTTTGATTTGATTTGATGTGATAAAACAGAGACTCGTGCGAAAAAGAGAAACTTGTGCGTGGGACTTTTTTTTTTTTTTACAACTTACAGACACATTGCTCATTTACACTTGCAAAAAAAAAAAATGCACGCACACATCATATTACACTTGCACACATCATATTACACATGCACACATCTGAATACACACGCACACATCATATTACACATGCACACATCATATTACACATGCACACATCTGAATACACACGCACACATCTGAATACACACGCACACATCATATTACACTTGCACACATCTGATTACACTCGCACACAGCCTAGGTTATGCTTGCAACTTCAACAAGGCAGGACTGTGTCAAAAGTGTCATGTGTAAAACAGAGCCTTAGACATTTTCAGTTGATCTTTTTTTTACAACATGGAAAGTTACACACACATTTTTTTATTACACATGCAAATATAATGTCATGCACGCAAATCTGGTTACGCACGCACAAATCTGGTTACACGCAGACACATTTTTTTGACACAATATTGTCTCCATACTGATGAGGATGTCAAATGGGCTGTATCTGCATGTGATTTCACCAGTAGGGGAGACCGGGTATGGTTGTAACATGGGGAGAGTTGTAACACCACCAATTGCACCACTCAGGGATAAGATAGGAGTGAAATGATCATATCCGTGTCGTATTCGCCGGTCAAGCACATCCCAAACATGCTCAATGGGTGACATGTCCGGTGAGTATGCTGGCCATGCAAGAACTGGGACATTTTCAGCTTCCAAGAATTGTGTACAGATCCTTGCAACATGGGTCCGTGCATTATCTTGCTGAAACATGAGGTGATGTTCATGGATGTATGGCACAACAATGGGCCTCAGGATCTCATCACGGTATCTCTGTGCATTCAAAATGACATCAATAAAATGCACCTGTGTTCTTCGTCCATAACAGATGCCTGCCCATACCAATAACCCACCACCACCATGGGCCACTCGATGCACAACATTGACATCAGCAAACACGGACAGGAGAAAGGAGAATGTAGCGCCGGATGAAGCAGAAGTAGATGAAAATCTGTAGGGTTTAGGCTGAGATCGAGTCTTGTTGTTTAGGGGTTACAAAACAGCATCAGTCTGTTACAAGTTAGTTTTGTTGAAAAGTACAAATGTTACCATTATATTTTAGAGGATGCCAGGCAGCCTGAGTGCCAGCAGGAGCCACAGTATACAGGGGGGGGGGAGTATTTGGCCAAAATCCAATAGGAAACTGACCAAATACTTTTTTCCCCCACTGTATTTGGAAACTTGGTTAATTTAATTAATATTTTTTCTTGGGAAAACTAACTGACTTGCTTTTCCCCAACACACATCGATAAGAGAATCGATAAAGAATCGAATCGATAGATACAATTATTGATGGCATAAAATTATTAACTGTATATAGTGGATGGTTGTAACACAATCATCCACTATATACAGTTAATAACACTTACTTGATTGTAATACTTTTACAGAATGCCTAGACAGTGGAAAACAAAGACTGACAGATTTGTGCCAGCTAATGTTTTTTTTGTAAAAGCATCTGATGAGGTCAGAAAGAAGTGGAAGTCAGATCAGTTGCAAAGACACATGTGATCTGCCATGTAAAACTGAGCAGATACTGCAAAACACAGCAGAAGCTGAGAGACCGGGGTCCAGTGATCGTCCCAGTGTAGGTCACACTGAAGCATCAACAAAGTTTTCTCTGAGGTGCAGGAGGAAGGGTTGGCTGATTATTTGACTCAGACAGCAGACCTGTATTATGAACTGACTCCACGTAAGGTAAGTAAGCATATGACAGGTTAGAGAGAGAGAGAGATTGTTCTGGATTGTTCTTTTATTTAAATAAACCTTCTTTTGAAGCATATCACATGGCGAGCCTCTGTTTTTGTTTTTTTTGTCTAACTGTTACAATTTACCCCAGCATGTGTTACAACCCCAGTAGTGAGGTAAGTTGTAACAAAGGACCACCTTGTATTTGACATCAACTCATGAGGTCTGTGATATTCTTGCAGAGGTTTGAATTGGTGCCATTTGTAGTAAGTACATGTGGGGACTTTGTATAAAAGTTTGAGAACTCTAGCTCAAATATTCAGTGAGTTACAGGTGCTGAAGCAAAAAGTGTTACAACGTGGAGCTCGTGCAACCTGGTAAACCTATTGAAGAATTGGTGGAATTAACCATTTTGTTAATTTGACAACTATTGTTTCTGCTTTTATGTAGCCTACATAGGCTTATATAACTGACTCTGAAATAGGGACAGGCTTGCTGATAATAAATCTGAAATCCCATTTATTGATTACGCTACCAGTTGGATTCATTTCACACACACAAAGCCTTCAACAGTCTTTTTTTTTTTTTTTAAATCAATCTTTCTTTAATGATGAAGTGTGTCCAAAAAATGCCCCCTGATCTGCTGTTGCTATGTTGCTGTTATTTGCTAATTTGAGCTAAAATATTCAGATGAATAAATTAACCAATAATCTATTGGTTATTATCTATCTAGACCCAATGGTCGCCCACATGCCCATGGGTCTGGTGTTTCCATTCTGGTCATGATCGACTGGTAACCACACCTGTCTACACTAGAGCAGATGTGGCGAAATATTGTACCATAGCCAAAATTATAAATGTGAAGCAAACTTGAGTGTCGATCTGCACTATATAAAACTAATGCATACCCTAGCGATGGATCCATTATGAATACAAACATGCTGTTGGAGGAGATTGTAAATATCTCATCCCACCGTGGAGCTGGTTTAAATTTTTTGTTTGCATTTGTGTAATTACAATAAAGGGAATCTGATTCGCATAAGCCCCCTGGCATTTAGTTTTAGTTGATATAAAGGCAAACATCAGGATTATTTGAAGGAGGTGGCACTCAAAGGTTGTACATTTGGTACATTTATTAATGGAAAACCCGTTGAGATGCAGCATCTCGTTTTCAAGAGGGATCAACACATAAAATTGAACACAATACAGTACAACACAGGACAAGTTGCACAACAAATAGTTACAGACAAACATTAAAGACAATTTTGCTCAGAGAACACTCCCCCTCACACGACAATCTCAGAATGTACAATATTTAGAATAGAAAAATAAAAATAAAGCAGTCAAATAAAGATAACAATAATATTCCAACCAAGAGTACGCTACAAAGTGGCATTCAGTTTCTAGATAAACAAAGAGACATTTTGAAGGGACCAAAGGTTGATAAAAACCTGTGGTAGAGGCAAGCTCTTCACGCACAGTAGAAACAGTAAATGTAGGATATTGAGTGGGTAAGATGAAGTAAAAAGGACAAGAAAACATTTCAAATATGGTGGTAGATTAAAATAAATACACTTGAAAATAAATTGAAACCAGTGGTGTTGTTTGTCAGGTTGTAACTAGTAAACTG
The DNA here is from genome assembly GCA_021464625.1 of Proterorhinus semilunaris. Lineage (NCBI taxonomy): Eukaryota > Metazoa > Chordata > Actinopteri > Gobiiformes > Gobiidae > Proterorhinus > Proterorhinus semilunaris. The sequence goes on from CM038351.1 coordinate 24,395,199, forward strand.
AATATTACAGTGATGATACGGGCAACTTCAAATTAATCTCCAAAGGGTGTTAAACAAAACATTGAGAGGTTTAAGGTGTATAGTATTAAAATAAACAATGTCTGTGTAGTCAATATTTTGTAAAATACGGTCTTGAAGTGTAAAGCAGATTGATGATCTATAAAGTGGCATTAAGCAGGAGTATGCTCACTTAATTATATACCAGTAGTAATTCAAAATTAAGTTCAGGATCAAGCCAGACTCCTAGATACTTCACAGCGGTCATCGGAGTGCCACTGTCAAAACAAATGTTAAAATCAGCAGATTGTAGAGTGGCAAGCTTCAAAATGCATATACAGTTATTTATTTTTTTTCATATTAAGTTTTCACAAATTAATTCTAAGCCAGTTCTCTATTGAAATAAGTCTACCTGTAACTGATTCTGGAGATGACTCATGTTCGAGTCTAACATATAGTCAACAGTATCATCAGCATATAGATGAACTTGGCATTTTGTACACACGTGAGGAAGGTCATTAATAAAGATATAAAATAAAAGAGGTCCTAAAGTGGACCCCTGTGGAACTCCTTTTTCCATGATATTAAGACAGGACTCTAAATCTTTATGAACAAGAAATTGGCGTCTGTTATTGAGATAAACATTGCACTGTAGAAGAGTGTTTCTACTAAGACCTACTGAGTTTGTTGAAGAGTATGTAATGGTCAACCAGATCAAAAGTCTTTGAAAGGTCTAGAAATATGGCACCTGTGCATTTATTTTGTTGGAGTAATAAATGCACAGGTGCCATACTCTTGCAGTTTTTTCAAATAATTGGGAGAGTGAAAGTGCAGCAAATTAAACAAGTCAGATAATGTGTAAATTAAAATACTGGATCCAAGTTTGAGAAATTTGGCCTCAAGGCCATCTGGGCCAGTGCTGCTATTTTTCATTTTGGAGTTGTAATACGATTGTCCAGACTCAAAGCTTCCGGGATGTCGTTGACAAGAAAAAGGAAGCAGCTCACAGATGGGGCGTCACCTTTTTGGCCAAAGTGCTATCAGTGCATACAGCCTTCTTAAAAGTCAACGGTCCCTACATGCTTAAATGTTGGTGCAGTAATTTGGACCTCAACTTAAACGCGCTGTATCTAATTTTTATTAACAATTATGAACAAAATAATCGGTAATGTTTAAACTGTTCGTTGTGAGCCAACCTCAATGCTGCAAATCAAGGGTGCCCAAAGTGCAAACTCCGGCTTCTCACTGATATCACACACATCGCCAGAGATGGTACGTTATACAGCACGTTGGATTATTCTACACAGTTATTTTAGTGTAAGTAGGGCAGCATTAAGGCACCCACACTATTTGTTCCCTTTTGTTCCGTCTGTCCCCTTGTCAAACATGCACTGTCTACGTGAAAAATTATTTCCCCCTGGGGTAAATTAAGTCTGATTATGTCTGAGTCTAAGCTTAAATAAAAGTGGTTACACGGTAAAGATCTCTGCTAAATGCATCCAGTTGAATGTTTAACAGCACTAACCACAACACTTCAATATGCTGCACCCATATTACACCCAAGCTGTATACGTATTACAGCCGTGTTGTTGTCACCACCATGCAGAGTCACAGTAGCTAATTCTTACACCAACAAGGCCTGCCAAACAACAAGCTTTAGCTATTCAGCCTCAAAACATGCCCAATAGGTGAATCCTCCAGCCAGGTGATTCTGACCGGCTCCCCATCTGGAGATGGGTTCCCGAGTGCTGCCCGCAGCCTGTGTCAGCTGACTACTGCTCCCTATGGGTTGCCCCTGTGGCCTCGAAGGATAGGTCAAATGCAGGGGGCTTCTTCATTGTACAATAAAGTACTTAACCTTAAGCTTTAGCGTGCGGCACAGTCTATAGAGTGCACAGTCAGATGTGCGTGGCAAGTCCTGCAGACACAGGTGTGTGTGCTCATGCAACTGTCCCCTCTTCAAAGGCAGAGGCCAGGTTCATTCTGAACACTGAAGGTTGTGGTTCCCTCGGACAAAAGAGAGAGGAACTTCCCTTTTTCCTCAGCTCTTTCACCACACCTTTGTTGCTTTCATTTTTTATTTTATCAAATTTAAACAGAAAGAAAAGGAGAGCGAAAAATATACATTAAAAAACACCCCGTCTCTCTACTTCTCTACTCACTGACTGAATGGTAAATGGCGAACCAACCGGACATTGTGGTCAAAGAGCAGAGGAAAGTCATTGTAGTTGACATAGCAATAACACGTGATCACAACATTAGGAAAAAGGTGACAGAGGTGGAGAAGGCACTACTGATAGAAGCATAAAAAAAAGCATGTCTTCCGCTGCCATTTATTTAGTTTCTATAATTTATTGTTTATGGTATCTATGCTTTAATTTCACAGTACTATGAGGTATTAATTTCAATGAAATTAAAGTACAGCTTCTACATTGCTTTCTATATTCTTAATATGTTGATAGTTGTGGTATGACTTTCATTCTTTAGTCCTTTCTAGATCCAACATAAACATTGCTCCTTTGTACCCTTCTTAACTTGTTATGTCATAGAAATACTATGCATTTTGCTTTAGTATGCACTCTACTGTTCCACTTTGACAATCTTCTAGATGAAACTCAATCTGTGGATTGTGTTGTTTAGAGTGTTTTAAGACACTCTAAAACTAGGTTACAGTTCAAACAGGTTGTTTGAACTGTAATCTGATCAATGAGGTAAGTGAGAATTTCCCATGTGATTTTGTTTTAAAGTGCAAAAAAATAAATACAAATAAATAAATACATATATATATATATATATATATATATATATATATATATTGTTTGTTTTTGTTTGTTGTTTAGAACAAGATAATTATAAGATTTCTGTTTACATTTATAACCTAAAGGATTGGGTTCAATTGTTTTGTGTGTGAAATACTTTGAATGTATAAAGTAATCATAATAAAAGTTTGTTTCTTGCATGTTTAGGTAAAAAAATGTGTTATTATTATTACTATTGAAGCACAATCTGCTTTTTACCTCTGCATATTGTCATAGGCCCATTCCTCTAGTATAAAATTATATCTTTGTCATTGTTGAACCAGGTTTCCGAAACGGCTATAACACAATATACTAGAAATACTAGAAAGTCTTGAACATCGTTTTCTTTGCAAACCTTGTCCCTGTGCAGAGACCCAAAGTGCTTCCATCACCACGTGAAGTACAGCATGCAAGACAGTTACACCGACCGGACGAGTGTCAGTGTGGTCTGGTTTGCACACATGCCACTTCCGTTTTATTGGTCACAAAGTTTAGTTTCTCAACATGCTCACGTGAAGCGGCAGATGAAGGCATAGTGTTTCCATCAGTAATATTTAAGATTTTAAATTAAAAAAGATTTTGCAGATTTTATTGATATTAGGTAATAACTGTCTAATCTCTCCCATAAACCTAACACACAGAATGAGCAGTTCATCCAGCTGTGCAGTCTTGACCAAGTTTCTATAACTTAATGTCTGAAGATCACTTTGGGTTTTGCACTGAGGTTGCACTGCTCTGGCCCAGTTGAACTGGTCGAAAGAGGGTTAAGAAGAAGATGTATTTTCTGATAAAACTCTCCACATAAAAATGCTTGATTAAAACAGGCTACAAAATAGCAGTTTTTTTTTTTTTTTTAAGTGTAAACAATAATTTGATTATTGTTTTTAATGGTAGAAGAAGAAGAAGAAGAAGAAGAAGAAGAAGAAGAAGAAGAAGAAGAAGAAGAAGATGGTAAATAGCTTTGTGTGAGTTATAGGCAATGTGACTTCCCAAAACAGGCCATTAATTTATGATACATAACTATGATCCTCTGGATTATTTTTCCCCAGACGGATGAATGCAGAAGTCATACTGGCGCCTGAGGCGTTTTTTTAATTGGAAGCATCGCTGCACAGTGGTAATATTGTACTCCTGAGCCTTCAGTTTGCTGTAATAATCGGAAAAGTTGTTAAACAGGAAGGAGATGGGCATTCCATTGAGGATGATTCCGAATGAGATACAACCAAAGGCCACAAGGCGTCCCAGGATCGTCACTGGAACCACATCCCCATAGCCCACTGTGGAAATACTCACCTAAGAGACAGAGGCAATAGTTTAGATTATACAGTGTACCTGAGAGTGTAATCTTATCATTACACACACAACCAAATAATTGAGCTGCCTAGTATAACCAGATCTCCACCCGGTTTATAAGAGAACTAGGCCAGGTCAAGGGGTGGATTGAATTGCACTAAAGAAGAACTTAACCCCCCTATTCCTTAACCGGGTGCATTTTCTCCCGTTCAGCTTTACCCAAATCTAAACACCTATCGTAATGCCTAATTTGAAAGCTAAGACCTACAAAACTCATCTGAACAAATCTTTTTCCTCGCATTGTTGCTGTGTTGTCGTAACTTTTTTTTAAACTATTTTTCATGGCTGTTTTGTTGTTGCAATTTCTATGTTTTTTTGTCACTCTTCTGTGGCTATTTTGACACTTTTTTCCCAGAAGCTTTCAGATATGGTTATGGCCAAACTGGAGAAAATGTGTTTGGGTGGGGGTTAAGAGGTTAAGTCATTCTGAAGAAGGACTAACTTAAAATCAGAACAGAAAGTCTCTTGACACAATTATTGAAAAAGTGGAATGGCCGAGGAGCTCAAGAACTAGTTGAAGCTACTTTTGTACACTGTCCTGCAGCATTTCTCATCCGCTGTAGCATTGTTGAAGTAACTAATTAAATAAAGTGAAATTAAGTGTTTTTATTGTGATATTTTCTTCAGTTGGTGATAAAATGGCGGACAAATGTTTCATGTAGAGATTTATTTTGTTCTCCCTTATCTCGACATAGTAAAGGTGTGAAACTTACAGCAGCCCACCACCATGCGTAGGGTATGCTGGTGATGGGTGAACCCTCAGTCTCCCTCTCAGCCGAGTGCAGAAGAGCAGAGAAGGTGAAGATGCCCAGACCGAGGAAGAGGAAGATGCAGCAGACCTCCTGGGAGCACTGCTTCAGGGTGAACCCAAACGCCTTCATACCAGTCGAGTGCCGAGCCAGTTTCAGGATGCGGAGGATACGCAGCAGCTTGACCACTTTGAGCACGTGGCTGAGCTTGCTAACATGAGCTATGGCCTTTAGGTCTCGTCTTGTGCCCATGTTTTCGATGCCGGACAAGCTTTGAAAGATAATCTGAACAAAATAAGGGAAAATTGCCACCAGGTCGACAAAGTTGAGCACACCTTTTAGAAACCCCTTCATATCGGGAGTGGTGGCCAGGCGAATGAGGTACTCAAACGTGAAAAAAACTATAGTAAAGATTTCAACCCATTCCATTTGCGTTTTTCCAAGTATTTTGTTAAACTGAAGTTCCTCCACAGTGTCCAGTGCAATTGCGACAATGGAAATAAGGACACAGAGGTTTGAGAAGACGGTAAATGCCTTGGCTGAAGTTGAAGAGTAGGGATTTTCTACAATGTTCCACAAAATCTGCCTAGTGTCTGCAAACATCATGTCCCTAAAATGTTCATCATCGTACTTGACGCCAATCTCAGCCAAAAGCTCTCGCTCCACTTTAAGTCTTTCCTGGACATCGCCGACTTTTTCTTCAAACAACAACCAACAACATAGCTGGGTGTCCCTCAGACTTAAACCCCAATATGCCACCTCCTCCTCAAAGCTGATGGGACACATTCCTTGACCGACCCATAGCACTCCACTTTTGTAAAAATGCCTGATATAGAGAATAAAGGCAGAATCACGGTCAAAGAAAAACTCATTTTTGTGCACGGAGTAGTCGTCGCACAGGTTTAACATTGAAGCTTTGTCTTTACACAGTGCCAAGGACCCGATGCGGGTATTGGGGTATTTCAAAGCACACTTAATAGGAATATGGAACACTTTCCCCCCAATATTGAGTATGATAGTGTGTTGCTTCTCTGGTTCCTCCTGGTGAGTTTGAGGTTTTGAGTTTTGAGGAACATCTAGATCATTTAAAGAGCTCCACACTATCACAGGGTTTTCTTGACTGCTGAAGTCCTCCACAGCTTGTGAAAGGCAGCTGATAGTGAAGCGGCGAGCATTCAAGCAGCGGTCCAGACTAACTTTATCCATGGTATTGCAGGGAGTCAATGCAAAACAGGAACTATTCCAGGAACAAACGCTGACGCATCAGGAGAAACGGTCCCACAGGAAGCCTTTGTTCACAGAGGACCAGGGAGCAGGGTAAAGCCGACTGGAGTGAGAGAAATTGTGTCTTTCGGCAGGTGGAGCGGATCAACAACAAACACTGTTGGTCCGTGGCCAAATTTCTTAAGTACTACTGTGATAGGATTAGTGTTTTAAGGATTGAAGTGGGGCAGTCTAAGGACACTGTTCTGGCAGTTGTTGCCATCATTTCTGTCGATGCTTAAAAAAAAAAGTTTCACAGAATAAATAAGTCAACAATGTGGTGGCTTTACAATAAGTCTTCAAGTTTAGCTGTTGGTGGAGATTTGTTATACAAAGAATACATCTGTGGACTTACAAAACACCAGAGTAAAAATAAAGTCTCAAATGTTCTTAATTTTTCTTGCCATTTTAATTTTTACCGCTAGTTTTGAAAGTTCATTCTTGTGAGTTCCAGACAAACTTAGATCTATAGGTTACTCTGTGCTCTGTTCGTAATGAACAGGAACAGCATGTAGTTTGACCTTCCTGCAGTTCACGCTTGGATGCAAAATAGAACTCCCCTGATAATTGTTGAGCAACCAGCTCATCAGTTATGGGAATTCGTTATGGGTCTACAATGCAGAGGATGGACAGGACTTTTCAGAACAGATTATTTGGGTGACTAATTTAATGTTTTATTCAGGTCTTGTTCAGTATTAATGCACAAAGCAAAAAAGGTGGTACTCAGGGTGAACATTTATTTTTAAATTCTTTAATTATTGTTTAAGCTCGTGTCCAAGAAGCACAAACTGCTCCAAATAAATATAACAATGTATGGAAAATAAATAGAAACCCAAAGCTCAACAGTCAGAATTAAACATATTTAAATGTTTATCTGAAATCTTACAGACTTTAAAAAGGCTAAACCCAGACAGGCTCAAAAAAACAACAACATATTCATCAACATAAACAATTATCAAACTGAGGCACCACGCTTTAGAGAACAGCAAAACTATTTCAACATGTAAAACAATCAGTAGTTTTGTGGTTTGACATTATAGTATAATCCAAAATAAAATGAGTATTTAACAAAACTTGTGAGTTTGTAATTCCAATAGCAGAACACCAGTTGACATTATTTTATCTAATTCCAAATTAGAAACCACAGTAACACTGGCTCTTCTTTAGAATATTAAATAATTTCTTCCAGTGCAGTTTTACATCAAAGTCTAGTTAGACTAAGGCACTGCTGACAATTTTCCCACTTTTTCACTTTTTGTTTTCTCTACTTTATTAGTTTTCACACCTCCTGTGTCTGAAAGATAGTCCTCCTAATAGGACAGACAACTGTTGCTCCTCAAGTCCGCGTGCAGGATTTTCCGCATTGAAAAGAATGGCTTGAAAGATGTTGTCCACCACCGGCGCTAGAGAAGGTTGAGACAGCAGCAGGTCTAGTCAGACGGCCATCTGTGCCACTCCATTATTTACCGTCCAAGTCCAGCTTAAACAGTTTCCTGAAGAGAAGGCCATAGTTTAGAGGGCACACACTATAATCCTTTACTTCCTGGTCAAACAGGATTCAGTAATTGAGGACAACACCACATCAAAGATTTAACAATTTCTTTGTAACAAGTGAAGTAAGCTTCCAATTAAAACATTTATTCCCCCTATTTCCAGGTAATTTACAATCAAAATAAACCTTTGCAAGACTTTTGTGCTGCTAAAACCAAAAACAGTTAACACAATTATATTTAAGATTTTGCTAAAAAGTTGACCCAGCTTTCTTTAGTTTGACAATTGTTTGTGACGTTTATGGTTTCACTTCCTTATTGGACACTGTCTGACATGAAATGACATAGAGCAGTGGTTCCCAAACATTTTGGAGCCCTGAAACTTTGGGTGACGAGTCGCGTACCCCTTATAGTTTGACGCGATTGAAAACACTGGGAATATCACATATAATATTATGTTCATTTCCTCCATTATTACAGCGAACTCAAGCAGGTTTTCCACATTCACTATTTTTTTGCTCGTCTGGGTGATTAAGGCCATTAAGAATATGTAAATAAAAAAGAAAGGAAAATGCTAGGTTTTGGCAGTTAGTGTGAATGGGTAAAGCTGAGTGTTTGGCTTTGTCCCAGTGACCAGCTCATTCTGAACATAAGACTCTGCGCTCTGGCCCCGCCCCCTCAGGCGTCGTACGGTCAAACCACCAGCACAGACTCAAACGCGCTGGTTTAAGCTTTTGTTAAAGCGAAGATAATGTTTAAGCAGGACATTACAATCTTTGCACGTGCCACCGCACATCTGCTCGTAAATTTAAATGTGTCAGATACAAAGCCACGGGTTTAGCAGCAGAGGAGGGGACAGCCACAGACGCGTCTTCGCGTAAGAATATGAATGAAATCTTCTTTTTTTTAATATATTTTTGACTTTTTCATGTTGTATACGGTAAATATATAACTTAAATCAATAGTGCACATCAGGCCAAAAAACAATGGGCCCGATCTTCCGCCTTACGCAACAACAGCATTGCTCAAGAAGAGGCTTTGTGCGCGTACACACAATGGTGTGCCAGTGAAGAAAAGGATTAGCTGGAAGGGCTCACTGGATCCTACGTCGTATGGTGCCAGGTGCTCTTCAGGAACCACATGGGCAGAATAGTAACTTTGAAAAGTAGAAGGTCTGAGGCATGTCTGATCTTAGAAGAATTTTGGTAACACTTTAGATTACATGTTCCATGTGTAGGTACAAGTAACAAGAAAGGAATTACACATGTAAATTCAGGTAATTACAGATTAATGTGCAAGATTTTAAAAAGTGTAATAAAGGTGTACATGACGCCTCACTTTAGATTACAGCCGCACTGACGTGTACTTATACACTCTGGTACGGTGTATTTGCGACTTAGTTATGTGGTCAATTTCCCCAATTTATGAAACTAGTACACCCTTTATAAAGCTGGCACATCTATAAAGATAAAAACACCTGCAACTACATGTTATACACCTTTTTAGGAGGACACAACCGCACACATGGGCGAAGAGCCAGGGGGAGGCCATTGGGGCTGTTTCAAGTACCTAGGTGTTCACCTCAACAATAAACTGCAATGGTCCTAAGAAGAGCCAAAGTCACCTCCACCTCCTGAGGAGACTGAGGTCCTTTGGAGTGAGCAGGCCTCTGCTCAGCACGTTTAATGACTCAGTGGTAGCCTCTGCTATCCAATACGCTTTCGTGTGCTGGGCCCGCTGGAATCTGTGGAGAAGGTGACAGACAGTAAGGTATGAGCCAAGCTCACATCCATCATGGCTCGCACCTCCCACCCACTGCACGGGACTGTTGAGGAGCTGAGCAGCTCTTTCAGTGGAAGACTGAGACACCCTGTCTATTTGCCCCTGAGTGTTTCTTGAGAGCTGATGGAACAGGTGAATTTCTCCAGTGTGAGATCAAAAGTCTTATCTCATCTTTGCACCCCTTGTTACACCGTGTATGCAATTGTTACATTTTATACTCCTTTATTAAACCTTAATGTGTAACCTGTACTTCACGTGTGCAATGACTTTCTTGTTCTCTGTACCTACACATAAAACTCGTGGGCTGTAATCTAGTGTTACAGATTTTTTAAATAAAATCAGCACCAACGCATTGCGATTTAGTCAGTCACACAGACTGATGAAGACGAAGTCTAAACACGCCGGCATTGATTTAATAAAAAAAAAAAATCTTGCATGACCAGGCGTGCCTCAGACCTTTTACTTTTCAACAGTGTGCCAGGCAGTGTTTGTTGTGCCAGTAGGCTGAGGTTAGAAATAAAAGAGGTTGTCTGAGGCTTGGTGTGTCCCTTCGCTCTTCTCACCTTTGCATTAACATCCCGTGCAGCTTCATGTACTTTATTCCTCATTTAGGCTACATCCTTTTAAAGATTTCACAGGACAAACTATCACATTTATTTATTCCACTGTGTGTTAAACACTGTCCGTGTCCCGAGAGAAAGAGAATATACCGTTGGTCCCGCTATAGCACTGGTATTGAAGCCGCAGAATTCTGATCCAAACAGCAGCACATGTCCACATTACCGCCAGCCACAGTGGGCGGAAAATATTAAAATCTGGTACGGTCTCTGTTGGAGGAAAAAGCTTGTGGAGGGACCACTGTTGTACAGAACATCGCCATGGGTCTGTCCAGCCTACTTACTGGATCATGTATGAAGCTGAAGATTTCACAGAGCGCCCCCCATCAACGAAAGTCTAGTCTACAGCCTACGTTTAGAAACACAAGCTCGGGCCCATAATCATCTAACTTATTTATTCCCCTGGCAAGATATATTTTGTAGTGAAAGCAATTTGAGTGCTGAAATTATCTTGTCAGATGTATAGACTTTAAAAAGAGCATCTCCTGTAGGAAGGGCACCATCTTATTCATGACATCATCTGGGCCGGGGCAACAGGGCATTTTGACGAGGAACACCCTTAGCCGAGGTTTGTTCAATCCAACAAATAATAAAATAATATTGATTAGCTTGTAAGAATAACTTACTTTTGTTGGGCATTTGGTTGTATCCACGGTTGTTTCCAAGATGAGCGGGTCCCTGGACTCTTTCAGTGATAAACTTTGGTCAAACACCCTGCGCGGCCAAACCTCTTCTCTGCACCACCACACAAACATCCCCAACAGGGCAGCAATGAGGAGCACTGTAAAGAAGGAAAATATAAATATAGACGCAAAACTGGCTCAAAATGTAGTTTGGAACAATTAAGAGATTTGAGGCCCAAGCGTATTTGCCTTCACAAAACTACACCTAAAATAATAACAATGTAAGTAATCATAGGTTTAAGACAGAAAATGAATGACATTTTCGATCTCCAAGTAAACAATTATACTGCAGCTTTAATGGAAATTGCGAACTGTTGCACTGACTGACTGCCTCCCTATGAGTAAACTTAGTTGGGAGTGACCATTAATGACCTCAGTTAGTAGGACCCATGGAGAATTCAGCCTTTAACAAACAAGCCTACGTTTCATCTTAGTGTTACTACTTGTGCTGAATCTTATGCAAATGACATATACCCAAAACATTCCTTTTTTCCCCCAACAAAACAGCTTGACACAAGAGCAATAGCAGCAAACAGCCCGACCCTGCATACAATAGTCTTACTTGTGAGAGAGAGGAGTCCAGCAAAGGTTGAATCAGATAAAGCTGCCAAAGGAACTGTTCGAGTGATGGCAGGAAGTCCCTGTAATCTGTTCTGTCCATTTTCGGGAGTGCAGCTGATATTCAGAGCCTGAGCCACCACACTGACCGCACACTCGTACTGACATGACGCTTCTCTACAGGCAGCTTCTCCTAAGGGAAAAAGACCATGTGAATTCATATGCAACGGCATAAATAAATGGGACCCAAGATATAAAGTGTGATGATAGCTTTGTTTTGGAGTTTTGGAGTAGAGCATTCATTTTAGGATTTGAGCTGTATTACAGTATGTGTTTTTCTTTACTTTGGTGTGGCCTTACTGTTGGGCTGGAGAGCAGGATGGGAAATGATGACGCTGCCCGGTGACGTAATGTTTTTCAGCACAACTTGAAAATGCCTGCCATTGTGCTTGCTTGCTCGACAGGTGGAATGGGTAAGCTCGTCGCTCCAATATACAAAACCCTGAAATGTGAAAAATGTCCAGTAAAAGTTAATCATTGTCCACCATTAACAAGGCAGGAAATGTTTTCACCTCAAACAGGGCAAGTCCAGACGGCTGATCCAGGAAGCCATTGGACTCCACCACTGTTTTCCTATGATGACCCTCTAGATGTACTCTAGAGATCCTCCTCAGTCCCTGGTCCACCCAGTATAGCAGCTGGCGGGGCATATCTGGGAGAATGATTCACAAACGTTTTCCACAAACAGTAATATGTTTTGACTTGAGAACGCTGCTTATTTTGTTAGTTTTTTATCTCACCAAGAGAGAGGGCGACAGGACGATGTATCAAAGTACTGACTAAAGTTTTCCGACTCCGGCCATCTAAAGTGGACTTCACAATTTTAGGATTCTTTCCACACTCTGCCCAGAAGAGCACCCTAGAAAAAAAAAGAGGTTTAAACCATTATTGCGTCTCACAATATAAACCTTTTACATATATTTAAAATGTACAACAAATGCAACATAAAAATAAACTAACAATATCTGATGCTCATACCATGCTGTGACATATTGTTACTGTTACTTCGCTAATGTAGTCTGTCTGAATAGTAACTGAAAATTTGAGCTGTCTTTTGCAGACAAAAGACAAATAAACTTAATAATGGCCTGGGTCTGGTAACTAATTATCTGTTCATTTATTTCTGTTATTCAACTTAAAATAAAGACTCATTACATGCAAAGTGACATATGTCAAGCCTTTTTTAATTATAATTTTAATGATTATGGCTTACTAGCCTGGGTAATGCCAGACTGCTGTGTCCGCTCGAATAATTTCGAACTTCACAGCAGCCGGGGGACCATGGCTGAAATTTCTGCATGGATTTGGGGACCAATCACAGAATGAGGAGGGACGGCAAGACGATGACGTGCTATTTGACATATGGAAACTTGTAGTTTGTTTAGGGATAAAAAACATTTATTTAGGGATCCAACATGACGCAACGCCATCTTTCGATCAAGCTTTAGACCGTGTTGTTCTAAATAGTTTAGCTCGAAAGTTTACAGCAGGTACGTCATACGTCATCTGATACGATTGGCTATGGCTACTGCAGATAAATATGATAGACATTCGTAGCGCCCAATAAACGGCTGTGGACATTTGTAAACCACACCTCTCCTACGAGAAAATTAATTGGTGGTCCCCAGACTAAATACCACTTGTGATTTTAGTCTGGCATTAGCCAGGCTAATGGCTTACAGTCCATTTTCAAATATTCAAATTTTATGAGATTTTTTACAAGCTGAGCCATAATAATAAAAATTATAACAAATAAAGGCTATACATATCTCACTTTGCATGTAAGTCTATCATATATTAGTTTCACCGTTTAAGTGCACTGTCCCGACAAAATAAACCAATATAAAACAAATAAAAATAAGTTGAACAACAGAAGTGAATGCACTTTAACGATATTGATATTCTAATTTTCCGAGTTCCACCTATATTTCCAAAATAGAAAGTGATAGAGAATTGCTGTTTTTTGCATCTGAAAGAGGGTCAGAGATTTAGATTATCCATCCATTTTCTTCTACTTGTCTGTTGCCGGGTCGTGGGGGCAGCTGTTGGAGCTGCCCACGTTACATTGCACCAGCCCCTATGGCTCCTCCTGCAGGTGGTGGGTTCACAGAAGGACGGCCTCATGGTTCTAACCGGGCCTGTTGGTCTCTCATAAGGGGCTTCTGAACCGCTCTTTGTCTGACCCGTCACCTAGGACCTGTTTGCCATGAGAGACCCTACCAGGGGCACAAAGCCCCCGACAACAGAGCTCCCAGGATCATTCGGGCGCTCAAACCCCTCCACGACATTAAGGTGGCGGTTCCAGGAGGGGAGAGATTTAGATTAGATTCCTTTATTTGAAAGGGGACAGTGCAATTTCATATAACACATGAACAAACATGGTTTAAAAGGCCATACCTTTTAAACCAACCAAAAAATATATATTAGTATTATTATTTTTATTTTTTATTTTTTTTAAGCCAGAAGGCTATTTTTTATCTGTAGTCCCCTGGCCAAGATGTAAAAGGCAGCTGAAATAAACCCTCCCTCTGTGCGAAGCTGGCACATACAAGGATTTTTCTTTTTTTTTTAAGCATAAAACTAGACTTTTTCTATTCTCAAAATGTGTCCACTGGTCAGCTGCCATTTTGTTTGGTGTTTACATAGAGCATGACGAGCAATGTATAGTATATTAATAACATTTATACATATATACGTTATGTAACCACTGTATGGGGCTAAATTAGTCCAAAAATAGAGAAAATAAAATGCAGGAGGCACATAGCAGGTCAGGCTTATAACCATTTATGTTTATAGAAGCATATACTGGTGGTGGCAATACTGGAAACATACAGAGCAATGAGCACCTGAATTCTTTAGTTTGATTGTACTAGCTTGTAACTCCTTAAGCCTGAACAACCTGTCTGTTATTTCAAAGAGCTTCTAGCAGTTTCATGTTTACTTACAGAGATGTGAAAACATCTCTTTTGACAGAGATGTGAAAACGAGGTGTGAAAACGAGGAGTGAAAACAAGGCGTGAGTGGACACATTTTAGTGTATACCTAATCAACCATTAAATAAGCTAACAATTGAAAACAAGGTTACCCAGGACCTTCTTCAATTTGTCAACTTGTATATAAATACAACTCCAAAATGATCCGAGTTTGCCCACAGTTTAACAATGTAAGCCCAAACAGCCTAAATCAAGGGTGTGTCGAACTCATTTGGGTTGTGGGCCGAAATCCAGCTTCCTCTGCAGGTCGCAGGCCACATACAATGTAAACAGGAAAATACTATTGAGATTTTTTTTGTATGAGCGAACAAACTCTCATTTTCATTGTGTTTTTTTATTTTTATGTCTTGCTTTGTTTGGGTCACTTCCCTTCAAACAAAATGACCCCTGAAATGTAGATCTCTACCAGACTCATGGGTGTCAAACTCATTTGGAGCGGGGGCCAAAAATGTAAACCGATGAAAACTTTTTGATAGACTGAATATTAATTTGACTACTTTTTATTATTTGAAATATTACACAAGTTGACAGCCAAAAAATGGTCAGGGGTTTCTCAACTGATTTAGACTAATTTTGGTGTTCTGAGTCCGAATATCACATGCATTTTGCTCTATCAGGTCAACTTTTTGAGATACAGCCATAGTGTTACGGATTACGTACAACTACGTTATTATGAATTCTGCTTATCAAATTTGATGGAGTAAATAAAAACTGAATGACTTTGTATACGTTGACTTTTATTTCTTGAGGAAAACGGAAAAAACGTCAAGGGTTTCTCAGCTGATGATCCGCAGAAATTTGTTTTTGACGCAAAATCAATTTTTAAAGCATTTCTGTCGCAAAAAATCCTGACCTGATTGAGCAAAACCAAGGTCATTTTCAGCTGGAAAACCCTGGACTATTTTCAAAAAATATTTTTTTGTTACCCAGTATTATCCCTACAGGGTTTTTTATAAGGCTACTCTTAGCTGTACTTTGTTAAGAACGGTAGACAACACCACTCCAGCGCTAGGGGAAAGGGACTGGGTCATTGGTGCTACCCATAGACTGTAAAAAAGAATAGACAGCTCCTCCTCACTCCTCCCCGTTTACCACAATGACCACGTTCGTGGGAGAAATCATGGCGGATTTACAGGCTCCTCCTCTCCAGCTCTGACGAAGCATGTTCCTAAAAAGGGCATAAGGGAGGGATCTTGACTGTAGACCCGGCCCTGCTTGGCCCTCGCGGGGCGTGTATTTCTGTTGTAATAGCGCCCATTCTAGCCGATGGGCCAGGCAGCGACGTAACCGGCCTGTCAATCAAAGTCAGGCCCTCATTAATTATGCAAGATTTCTAACATTTATACTACGATAACCAGCCCGGTGCCCCATATTGTTTTTAACCCAGCGTAATCACAGGAGGAATATCTAGCTCTAGCCACTTCTAAACCATTAGGCACCAGGCAATAACGTTGTTTTTAACGTGTCTAAAGTCCAATGCATTCCAATGGGGGAATAGCGGTCATATGGAGGTACTACAGCAAAGGTGGAGCAATGGCGGCCTCCAGTGTCGTAGTCAAAAAGCAGAGCAGTCAGCGGCCATTGGTGCTACCCCGGGCTTGTGGGCAATGTAGTAACGTGTTTAATACAATTTATCCGCAGGACAGTTATAAAATTGAAATCATTTTGGGGGCCAACAAAAAACATCTGTCTGACATGTATGGTCTATACAGGCTTGTAGTGTGTTGTTCCCGGACTTTGAGTTGAAGTGAATAAGTGCATGTTAATCCTGGGTTGGTCCGCTTTTGTTGTGTGTAGAGGGTATGCACACATTCTTTTCATTCTAAACAGAACACACAACATTACATACAGAGTGACAAAATAAAACAGTAACTAAATTCCTAACCCAAAACTCAAACCTAACTCAAACAGATTTTTCCACTTGCTGGAGAAAGATCACACCTGCTATTGAACTAAATCAAGTTGGACTAAGTTTCTAGAGACAACAAAGTGATAAACCCCTCACTGCTAAAAATAAATAATACATAAATAACTTCTATAAGTCTCTCTATAAATGTAACATATGTAAACATTACCCTTGTGTAGGATCAACTGCCACAGCACAGGGTTTGTCTAGTCCCGTTAGCAGGTATTGCTGCACTGAGCCGTCCAGTAGGCTGACTTGAATAGAACCAGCATCTGCACTGGGCCAGTACAATAAGCCATGTATCCAATCTACAGCAAGGCCAGAAATGGGACTGGACGCCTTCAGAACCAGCTGAGCATCTTGTGGCTTCCCATCAACTGGGAACCTAAAAAAGATAAGTATCACAGGACTCAAGCAATAGTACCACAGACCTCATTTGAACAGTTACAGAGAACCAAGACGTACTTTAAATACATAGATTATTTATAATATCTCAACAATGGGGTAACCCTAAGTGTGTTTTCATGCATGACTGAGCATCGCAGTTAAATGACTTGTCTCTAATTTGACAAGATACTGAGCTGGACATTTACTTTCTCAAGATAAACCATAACCACATTATATACCATAGTAGGCTTTAAGTGTAAGTTTAGTTTAATTTGAGCATTTGAGCAGTTCCAATATTAAGCTTTAAGAAGAGGTATAGACAGTACAGTGTATGGGGTGAGATTTGTGTAATATTGATTAATTGATGCAGAAATATTAATTAATTCAAAATCCCAGATATATTCACAATGTCTAATTTGCGTGCTTAGATTTAATCACGTAAAATATTATTTACACGTGAATTATTTGTGAATAAAAAGTATGTTTTGGTTTGTGAATCTCTGCTTCTGTGAATAAAACATATGTTTGTGTTTGTGAATCTGTGCTTTTGCTGGTGCCAATTTGAATCTGCATTTGTAAATCACCTAAAGGGTGAATTCTTCAGCTTTTTGAATGTGGATATTTTTTTAGACAAATTTCACACGTTTTTATGAAAAATGTATGCAGTTTTGAATCCTCGCAAAATCCGGATTTATTCAAAAAGTTAGTTTTGCATGCAATTTTTTTGAACAAACATTATTTTTTAAAGCAGTACTAAGTAACGTGTTTACCTTAATAAATCCTTTTCGTAGCCCTCTGGGGGTAATACAAGTGTTAATGGGATGATTGGAGGGTCTTTCATCTCCCCCTGGGGTCTCTGGCCAGAAAACCATGCTTGCAACTTGACTGCCACCGGGTCGGAACAACCAATACACACTAATAGAATCACGAAGAAGAAGCTAACAGGCTAACGGGCAAAGCTAAATGCGGGCTAGCGCCACTTAAACTGTATTTACAGCCAAGTTTGAGTGAAAAAAAAAATTCCATTGTATAACTGTATGTACAACATCCCTCTCTCCATTCGCCTTTTCTGTCAGCGTAGTATTTACTCTCCAAGACATTTAATAAGTAAAAAATCGTAACTTGCTACGACACCTGCAGTTGCACTTATGGCCTCTAGGGGCAAGAGTTACTTAGTACTGCTTTAAATAAAAAATAAGTTTCAATTTATTCGAAATAATTCACATTTTATTTGTAAATCTCAAGTTTTGCATGTGAGAGTTTGAATCTCTGGGGGGGCGACGGTGGCGCAGATGGTAGAGCGGGTCGTCTCATGATCGGAAGGTCGGGGGTTCGAATCCCTGAAGGTGCACATTGTCGTTGTGTCCTTGGGCAAGACACTTCACCCTCCTTGCCTCCAGTGTCTGCGTACACTGGTGTATGAATGAGAGTGTGAATGGGCCCCCTATGAGAGACCAACAGGCCCGTTTGGAACCATGTGGCCGTCCTCCCGTGGACCCACCACCTGCAGGAGGAGCCATAGGGGCTGGTGCTATGTGACTTGGGCAGCTCCAACAGCTGCCCCCACGACCCGGCAACGGACAAGTGGGAGAAAATGGATGGATGGATGGATGGATGGAGAGTTTGAATCTGCACTTGTGAATCACGTGCATTCAGCCTTTGATCTGCCTATCTTTTTGAGACAATCTTTCCGCCGTGTGTTTTCCCAGATTAATGCTCCGCAAAAATCACAGTTCCCGTCGTGACCGCTAGCCCATAGCCAGAGAAGAACACTGTAAATCAGTGGTTCCCCCCCCCTGGGGGGCCTCAGAGGCACTACAGGGGGGCCCCCAAAGCTTGTCTGAAAAACAAGTATAATGAAAAAAGCACCAGTTTAAACCAGTATTTAACCTACTGTCATAGCTAGATGTCACTTTTAATGTCACTTTAGCTTTAAAATTATAACAAATTCTTTTGAATGGAGTAAATTATTATGATTTGGGGTGCCCCCCCCCCCCCGAGAGATTTTATGATCAATAAGGGGGCCGCAATGTCCCGGACTTTGGGAATGGCTGCTGTAAATAAATGACCTTAAAAACGGATCTTTCTGATTTTTGGAAACATAGCTACTTGTACTAATTCAAGAGCGCCAATTTAAAAAAATCAATGTTGCCAAGCCCAATTCTTGTGTTAAAATGGTCAAATCGGTCATCAAAGATGACCTCATCATCCATATACAGTGCCTTGCGAAAGTATTCGGCCCCCTTGAACCTTTTGCCACATTTCAGGCTTCAAACATAAAGATATAAAACTGTAAATTTTTGTGAAGAACCAACAACAAGTGGGACACAATAATGAAGTGAAACGAAATGTATTGGATATTTCAAACATTTTTAACAAATTAAAAACTGAAAAATTGGGCGTGCAAAATTATTCAGCCCCCTTAAGTTAATACTCTGCTGTAAGTCGCTTGGGGTTTGTCTCTTATCAGTTTTGCACATTGAGAGACTGAAATATTTGCCCATTCCTCCTTGCAAAACAGCTCGAGCTCAGTGAAGTTGGATGGACAGCGTTTGTGAACAGCAGTTTTCAGTTCTTTCCACAGATTCTCGATTGGATTCAGGTCTGGACTTTGACTTGGCCATTCTAACACCTGGATATGTTTATTTGTGAACCACTCTATTGTAGATTTTGCTTTATGTTTCGGATCATTGTCTTGTTGGAAGACAAATCTACGTCCCAGTCTCATGTCTTTTGCAGACTCCATCAGGTTTTCTTCCAGAATGGTCCTGTATTTGGCTCCATCCATCTTCCCATCAATTTTAACCATCTTCCCTGCTGAAGAAAAGCAGGCCCAAACCATGATGCTGCCACCACCATGTTCTACAGTGGGGATGGTGTGTTCAGGGTGATGAGCTGTGTTGCTTTTACGCCAAACATAACGTTTTGCATTGTTGCCAAAAAGTTTGATTTTGGTTTTATCTGACCAGAGCACCTTCTTCCACATGTTTGGTGTGTCTCCCAGGTGGCTTGTGGCAAACTTTAAACAACACTTTTTATGGATATCTTTAAGAAATTGCTTTCTTCTTGCCACTCTTCCATAAAGGCCAGAGCTGTGCAGTATACGACTGATTGTTGTCCTGTGGACAGAGTCTCCCACCTCAGCTGTACATTTCTGCACTTCATCCAGAGTGATCATGGGTAGGCCTGCCACGATAAGGTTTTTTTTAGGACGATATATCGTCCTAAAAAAATATCGCGATAAACGATAATATTGAGTATAATGCAAATACTGTAGGCAATAAAAAGAAAACTGTAAGCAACTATCTAATTGAAATGCATTGAACGTCTGACATTCAATATTAACACCTTATACCAAACAAAGTGCAAACTAGAAGGGTCGACATATTCTAGGACACTGTTTCCATCTGTGCTTCTCAACCTTTAACATAACTTACACTCTCACCAGGTTCTGTTTGAACTAGGCCTGTTACAACATTTACAACAAATAGTCAATATACAGTATCGTCTTTGAAAATATCCAAATAACTATAATATTGATATTTCATCTGCATTATTCTGGTTAAATATTTCCTCACAAAAAACTCACTTCTGTGACTTCTTCTATATTAAATGTATGGTTTCAGATAATACTGTATCACTGCAAAAGTAGAGTAGCCATATGTTGTGTTCTTTTTCCTTTTCTTTTCAAATATAACCTCCTGTACACACGGCCGTCGGAGTGAAGCAGCTTTTTTGGGAAACTTGTTGACTGTCAAACCGCTGCAGCATTTCTCTGTAACATAGTCCTAAGCACTGAGTAATGTTCTCAGGACTATCGCGCTTGTATTTGGACAGTGGCTAAAGCGCTCGGGTTCCTCTCGCTAACAGTAGCGCTGATTAGCTTTGATGCACTGACTGGGCGGTGGTTTTGTTTCGTTCTCAGTTGGACAAACCAGCAGTCGCATTAAGGTTGTTATTCTCTCCGTGATGAGTTCTTTTGGCTGGAATTCCAAATGTTTTCACACGAGTCCCTCTTGCTCCGCGATAAAGTTCACAGAAAGTGTCGGGTTCAGCAGCTCCGTAAAAGCACGGCACTTTGTTTACACCCCGCCTCTCTCCAAAAGCAGCGCTGATGTGCTCAATGCTGTCTTTAAGCACAGGGAGACGGGTTGGATGGACGCTCCGCTCACTCAGCGCTGTGATAGCGTTCATGTTTCTGTAGTTATTTTAAGCACACGCAGCACGTGCATTTATCGAGAGTAAAAATGTTATCGTCCTTCATTTTACTTATCGAGCGATAACTCGATATAGTCATTATCGCGGTAGGCCTAATCATGGGCCTCTTGGCAGCATCTCTGATCAGTTTTCTCCTTGTATGAGCTGAAAGTTTAGAGGGACGGCCGGGTCTTTGTAGATTTGCAGTGGTCTGATACTCCTTCCATTTCAATATCGCTTGCACAGTGCTCCTTGGGATGTTTAAAGCTTGGGAAATCTTTTTGTATCCAAATCCGGCTTTAAACTTCTCCACAACAGTATCTCGAACCTGCCTGGTGTGTTCCTTGTTCTTCATGATGCTCTCTGCGCTTTAAACGGTCATTTAGGTCAACATTGGATAATTCAGAGATCCTCACTGAACTTCTGGAGAGAGTTTGCTGCACTGAAAGTAAAGGGGCTGAATAATTTTGTTTATTTGTTAAAAATGTTTGAAATATCCAATACATTTCGTTTCACTTCATGATTGTGTCCCACTTGTTGTTGGTTCTTCACAAAAAATTACACTTTTATATCTTTATGTTTGAAGCCTGAAATGTGGCAAAAGGTCGAAAAGTTCAAGGGGGCCGAATACTTTCGCAAGGCACTGTATAGTAAAATACTTATTTTTGTGTTTTGAAATTGAAACTAATCTATTCAACTAATTTGAGGGTGCTGATTTAAAAAATGACCACCAATTTTTGTGGTCATGGTCAAATCCGTCATCAAAGATGGCATTTCGTTCATCTGCGAGAGATACGGACATCTTGATACTCCTGTTGGCACATAGTGCAAGAGTCACCACCAATATGTGGTTTTGGGCTGGTACTGCAAGAAAGCCGAAGTTCATCCCCTTGTGAGACGTTTCGACACATCTTCCCCAAACGTGTTTAGAGGCACTGCTCCCCTTCCACGCAATCACAGGGTGTGATAGCACCTTGTTCATCTCTAGTTATTCCAAGAAGACAGAGGGTAAAGTGTTTGTTAATAACTATGACCTGCTTGAGTCTTTTGAAGGAGTGCTTGAGGTCTCCAAAATCGTATCTGCTGAAAAGTTTGTCTACCGATTATATGATACGACAGAGGAATCCCTCGACCTTGCTCGCGTCGAGCTCTTTGGTAAAGTTAGCGGCCCTGAACGAGTAATGCATTTAAACACCATCTTTTGAGGTCACATTACCAGGCCATGGTGGCCAGCCGCACGTCGCCAAACCACCTTTTCCAAAACCAGAGGAGACAAGATGGAAACGGCAAGAGAGCCAGTTGGTACCGGTTCTGTCAACCCATGATCCTGTACCTAAAGCATGTTTGGAGATGGTTTTGTAAATACGGTCCACGTGCACATCTTCTGGCTGTTGGGACGTGGAACGTCACCTCACTGGGGAAGGAGCCTTAGCTTGTGAAGGAGGTTGAGCTAGATATAGTCAGGCTCGCCTCCACGCACAGCTTGGGTTCTGGATCCCAACTCCTGGAGAGAGGCTGGACGCTCCACCTCTCTGGTGTTGCCCACGGGGAGAGGCAGTGGGCTGGGCTTGCTTATTGCACCCCCCAGCTCAACTGCCACATGTTGGAGTTCACCCCAACAGGTGTCCCTACGCCTTCGGGTTGAGGACAGGTCTCTCACCATTGTCTTGGCCTACGGGTCCAACATCTGTGCAGAGTACCTGACCTACTTGGAGTCCCTGTGGGGGTACTAGATGGTGCTTTGACTGGGGTACTCCATTGTTTTAATTAGACTTTTGTGCAAGTCACAGTTTGAACACCATGTTTAAGCACAAGGGTGTCCATAAGTGTACTTGGGACCGAGACACCCTAGGCTGGAGGTCAATGATCGACTTTGTAGTTGTGTCATCTGACCTCCGGTCGCGTGTCTTGGACACTCGGGGGCTGAGCTGGTAGTGATCTGGATCCGCTGGCAGGGGAGGAAGCAAGTCAGATCTGGCAGACCCAAACGTGTTGTGAGGGTCTGTTGGGAACGTCTGGTGGATCCCGCTGTCAGTAGGGTCTTCAAATCCCACCTTCGAAAGAGCTTCTCCCAGATTCCGAGTGAGGTTGGAGACATGGAGTCCGAGTGGACCCAGTTTTCCTCCTCCATTGTTGATGCGGCCGTAGGGTCGCTGGTGCCTGTTGCAGCGGCAATCCACAACCCCGTTGGTGGAGCCTGGAAGTAAGGGATGCCATCAGGCTGAAGGAGGAGGCCTACTTGTTCTTGTTGGCTTGTAGGACTCTGGAGGCAGCTGAGAGGTACCGGCAGGCTCAGCGTGCCGCAGGTCGTGCGGTCGCATGGGCAAAAGCTCGGAGAAGCCATGGAGGAGGATTATCGGTCGGCCTCGAAGAGCAGTGATTCACCAACACTGTTTACAGTGCGGGTGGGGAGCTGCTGACATCGACTGGGGACGTTGTCGGGCGGTGGCAGGAGTACTTCGAGGATTTCCTTAATCCCACCTTCATGTCTTCCGATGAGGAAGCAGAGGCTGGGGACTCAGAGGGGGAGTTGCCCATCACCCAAGCTGAAGTCACCGAGGTGGAAGCTCCTCGCTGACTCCGGGGGTGGATGAGATTTGCCCTGAGTACCTTAAGTCTCTGGATGTTGTAGAACCGTCTTGGCTGACACGTCTCTGAAACATCGCATGGCGGTCGGGGACAGTCTGGAGTAACAGATCGGGGTGGTGGTCTCTCACTTTAAAAAGGGAGATCGGAGGGTGTGTGCCAACTACAGAGGTTCAATCACACTCCTCATCCTCCGCGGTAAGGTCTACTCCAGGGTGCTGGAGAGGAGGATCCGGACAATAGTCGAACCCTGAATTCAGGAGGAACAATGCGGTCCTGGTTATGGCATGAATTTCTAGGTGCAGCTAGGGGCCGGAAGGTGTCCTGTTTGGGAACCTCAGGATCTCATCTGCCGTTTACAGATAATGCTGTGTTGGCTTCATCAAATCAGGACCTTCAGCTGCTCTGGGGCGGTTTTCAGCCGATATGAGGATCAGCACCTCCAAATCTGAGGCCATGGTTCTCTATGGGAAAAAGGCAGCTTCCCCTCCAGGTCGGTGGAGAGTCCTTCACGTCGAAAGGAGCAGCTGAGATGGCTCGGCCATCTGTTTTAGATGCTTCCTGGTCGCCTCCCTCGGGAGGTTTTCCAGGCATGTCCTATTGGGAAGAAGCCTCGGGGTCCCCCCAGAAAGGCTGGAGGAGGTGTGCGTGGATCGGGAAGTCTGGGCATCTCTGCTCAGTCTGCTGGCTCCGTGACCCAGCCCCGGATAAAGCAGAAGAAAATGGATGGATGGATGGATGAGACTATTAATAATGAAAAAAACTCTTGTGAAATATGAATAATAATAATGATAATAACTAAAACAGGGGAAGCAGAATTGCATGTAAATTTGTATCAAAATCAGCAGATTGAACTTTAGTTATGTTGCTTTATGATAATTGACTTTATCATCCACATCTACAAAAAAAAAATATGAACACAAAAAAGGAAATGCGAGTGTAACATTGGCCTTTCATGAAACTCATTTACCATATAATATATGGGCAATGACGTGATCATTGATGACCGATTAGACCATATTAACTCAAGAATTTGGCTTGATAACATAGATTTTTTAAATCAATGCCCTTGAATTAGTAAAATAGATTTGTTTCAATTTCAAAACACAAAACTAAATAGTTTACCTTATATGTCTGATGAGGTCATCTTTGATGACCGATTTGACCATTTCAACACAAGAATTGGGCTTGGCAACATTGACTTTTTAAATCAGTGCCCTTGAATTAGTATAAGTAGCTAGGTTTCCAAAAATCCGAAAGATCAGTTTTTAAGGTCATTTTTTACAGTGTTCTTCCATGGCTATAGCGTCTCCATTGGAAATGTGCAGTCTGTCATCACACTGCCCCTGGCGGTCACGACGGGAACTGTGATGTTTGCGGAGCAATCTCGGAAAACACACGGCGGAAAGATTGTGTCAAAAAGATCCTCGGCAGATCAGGCTGAATGCACGTGGTGAGAGCACGTGCTGAGTGCATTCAGTGCAGATTCAAACTCTGACGTGCAAAACTTGAGATCTGTTAAAAAAGAATTGCATGCAAAACAGACTTTTGGAATAAATCCGAATTTTGCGAGGATTCAAAACATAGATTTTTCATAAAAACTAGTGAAATTTGTCTCAAAATTATCCACATTCACAAAAGGAGAAGAATTCACCCTTTAGGTGATTTACAAATGCAGATTCAAATTGGCACCTGCAAAAGCACAGATTCACAAACACAAACATATGTTTTATTCACAGAAGCAGAGATTCAAAAACCAAAACATACCTTTTATTCACAAATATATACGTGCAAATAATATTTTACATGATTCAATCTAAACACGCAAATTAGACATTGTGAATATATCTGGGATTTTGAATTAATTAATATTTCTGCATCAATGAATCAATATGACACAAATCTCATGCCATAACAGTGTAAGTGGGTCGGTGAGCAGAAAGGAACAACTGTCTTAGGGCATCATTTTGGTGTTTAATCACTGTTTGAACCTATAGTAAAGCAATGTCTTAATGTAATAAAACTCAGTCTAAATATTACACAGTTTGAAATAATGTGTAGAACATTATTTGACTTTTCTTTAAAAAAAAAATCTTAAATTCTTACCTGTATATAGACATCAGTCCTTGCTGTGCCCAGTATAATGTGTTATTACAGGCCAATACTGTCATGTGCTGTCTTCCACTTAAAGACATCAGCTTTGTGTACATGGAGCCAGTGATGTTAGTTCTATGTACACCTTCAATATCGGTAATGAACAACTGTGCTGCATTACCTGCAAGAAAGATGGTTTCTGATTGGTTATTAGGCAAGGCAAGTTTATTTATATGGCACATTTCATGTACATCTCAATGTGCCTCACAGCAGCACCAGACACCCAAACACAATAAAAAGCATTAAAAAACACGATACAATTACATTAAAAAATACATTATAAAGTATGTATATTGTATATATTAAAATGTGTTAAAATACAATCAATTGCCATAGGTAGCAGTAAAAAGCTGTCCTTTCAGCCTGGACTTAAACATAGTCAGGGTTGAGGCCTGTCTCACGTCCTCACTGAGGCTGTTCCAGACTTTTGCTGCGTGAAACTGAAACGCAGCCTCACCGTGTTTGGTGGTGACCCTGGGAACCACCAGGAGACCCCTCCCTGAGGATCCCAGGGCCCGACATGGTTCATACAGCTGTAACATATCAGAGTTGTACTTTGGTGCCCGACCATGAAGGGATTTATACACAAGCAGGGCTGTTTTAAACTCTATTCTCTGAGTGACGGGAAGCCAGTGCAGAGCACTGGACTAATATGATCATATTTCCTGGTTCACGCCAGGACTCGAGCAGCAGCATTTTGGATATACTGCAGTTGTCTAACAGCTCGTTTAGAAAGGCCAGTGAGCAGACCGTTACAATAGTCTAACCGACTGGAGACAAATGCATGAATTAATCTCTCCAAATCTGGTTTTGACACTATGTTTTTAATTTTGGCAATGTTTTGTAGGTGGCAAAAGGCCGCTGATGTGATGGACTTAATGACTGTTAAAATTCAGGTCTGAGTCCATGATTACCCCTAGATTTCTAACTTGACTTTTCGTTTCCAGTGAAAGTGTTTCAAGATGACCAATGACAACCTCTGTGTTTTTGTGGGCCAAAAACAATTATCTGTATTTAACTGGACGAAGTTGGAGAAGATTAAGGTCAAGCAAATCTATGACTATGCATTGTATTGAAACTTCTTGAAATTCTTTGCTGCCATAATAGAAAAAACAGGAGGTTTCTGGCTAATGCAGAAAATCGAAGCTCAACTTGAACCAAATAAACTTGAGACCTGAATAATAATGATACTATGAAACATACTTTAAAGCAGCTTTCAAAATACCCAAGAACACTGTATATTGGAGAACATAAAAAAAAAAAAAAGGAAGAACAAAGTAAAACAGGGAGATGGTGCGAGTGAGAAAAGATCACTTACAGTGGGTAGGCTTGTGGAAATGATTGGCAGATTTCATGCTTAGATGCAGATGTTTGTTATATGAGCTGTAACATGTTTGTATCCCAAGCTTAACAACCACTATTCCAATTTGTAATGTGTGTAATGGACATTTTTATTAAAACTAAAACCAGTCTCAGCAATGCCCTGTGATATACCGTCTAGCGGCCCGCTCAATCAATGACTACACCCATCCCTGTCCTTAACTTGGCTCCTCTCGGCTGAAGCACATGCTGAGTCTCTCACCGCCAGACAAAGGCCCCTTTGGGATTGCCCTTACCACATCGAAGACAATAGGCCAAAGACATGTCCTGGAATCAAAGGGCTCGTGAGTCGTGACGTCACGGTTTCTGGGTCCTGCGGTGTGCCTTAGTCTATATTAACTTTATCAGAGGCTCTGCCCTCCAGAGCTCACCATGGATTTCTGTGTGTCGACTTTCCGCACGTGTGTAAAATAAAACTTGCGCTTTTGAATGAGACAAATGCCTTTCCAGCCTTTTTCCTTTATTGTGGTAAGAAATTCCACGACATGTGTCATCACCATTATTTGTATGTATGTTAAGTAGTTGTATTGTTTGGTGTTTTGATAAATATGCCAAAAACAAACTTAATCTATTAGTACATTAATCAAAGGGATTCCAAGAGTTTTTAAAGTAATAACTAAGAAAGTGACAACTAATTATTTCAGCCATTTCTATGTCATATTTATTTACATTTTTTTTTAGTTTTCCCTCATACTGATTACCTTTAGCTGTACACTCTCCTGCAGCAGATCTCATCATATATTCCTCTTGGCACTTGCATGTTGGAGGGTCAGTTGTGTAAAAACACAACTGGTCACACACATCAGCCTCGAGACAAAGATTGATTTCTAAAAAAAAAAAAAACACACAAAAAACAGAAGAGAACTAGAAAAAGGAACTATAATTGAAACTTCTGTTAACATGTAAAACAATATTACTGTCTGGATATCCCAACTACACATTAATTGTTGGCACCACCACCAAAGTCAAATTGAATACCCTTTCAAGACTTTGTTTTAAAAGGCCTCAAGACATCTTTGAGCGGCAAGGTTTCCCACAGCGCTTTCCTGTTTAGGCGGCCGCCTAAACAACACTGTGCTACCGCCTTAACTAACTTCTTCTAAAAAGCTTCACAGAGACAGACTACCAAACTTCCTGGTAGAAACCCCTGAGCGGCTTCAACAAAGAATTTAATTCTTCAACCAGGAACCGGCAAACTTACTTTCCCTAATTTGACTGACTTGTTTAAGTGTAGTTTGACAGAATGGTGGTCAGCAGGCATGGAAGAGCACGCACCTTTAACCAGGCTATGTCACGCCGCACACGGCAAAAGTGCATATAAATTGGAGGAAAAAATATATAACTTTTATATAATTTCGCTGTCAATGTTATGGATAAAAGTAAAAAGTAAATTCAAAAACAAAAAATAATTCTTTAGAAAATCACTTGAAGACTTAATACTTAAGATTTGGCAATTTTTCTTATATCAACTTTTTATTCAACCCCGCAGATACCCTGTACTAGTATTACTTCTAACTTGCATTAAATTTGTTGACCCACTCACCTTCACAGTGGTTGTCCCCAACCAACCTTGTGTTGTTTGGGCATTCACAGTGGAAGCCTTGCGGCTCATCCACACACATGTATGGGCAGCCACCATTATTGACCAGGCACTCATTTACTTCTGCAATACGAAACATTAACATCATCATGTGCACATGCACAAGCGCAAGATAAAGCTTCATGGGAACAGTACAACTTTTTTCATTTAATGCCATTTTATGTTATATACATTTTCATGCTGTGGTAAAAAAAACTCAAGTCTAGAGACAGACACAATTGGTTCTTCCACCGATTAAGAACAGTATGTTAAGATTTGGTTATTTGTAGTACATATTCCAAGGCTGTATTGTCAATTCCGAATAAAAATGTGAATGAACACAAACATAGAACTAATAATTAAATTCCATCATGTAATCTGATAAAGGTTTTCTGGTACTTCTAACCCCTGTAACAATTCTCTCTCTAATGTGGCCCTCTGCTGGACAATGCAATATCATATCATATAATATCTGTATATACAATCCCGCTGTTGTTCATTGTCAAATTGTTGTTGTCTTACCACATGTCACTTTATTTTATCTTATTTATTTAATATTTTTTATGCATGCCCTTATAGCCTTATAGTTTAACGTTCTTAGCTTATTTTTTATCTTAATTCTGTGTTATATGTTCTATGTCGCACGTTTGCACCAAGACAAATTCCTAGTTTGTAAACCTTGTTCACAAACCTTGGCAATAAACCTATTCTGATTCTGATCAGAGAGAATATATTTGTAACTAACAGGACAGCTTGAGCTTTGTATTCAAAATATATACATGCAAGTTATATACAAAATGTCTTTGGGCAATGTCTCGACTCACCACAATTTTCCTCATCGCTGCCATCACTGCAGTCGGCTGTATTATCACACTTGTATGTGTGACGTATACACTGACCATCATCACATTGAAACTCAGAGGCAGCGCACTCAGAGTTCAGTGAGCCACACACCCGTGGATCTTCATCTCGACCATCTTCGCATTCAGCTGTTCCGTCGCACAGCTGATGTTTGTCCAGGCACACTCTGGACAGACCGCAAGGGAAGACACCGTAGGTGCAGTTCTGACAGAGTGTCTCATCCCTTCCATCATCACAGTGTTCCTCCCCATCACAGAGAAACTGGACAGATATGCAATGTCCACTGCCACAGGAAAATTCACCACTCTTACAGATGGAGTCAGCTGTGAAGATCCACAAAAACAAAAGTTCTGCATTGGGTATTCAATTGTCATAAAGTGTTTTGGACTAATTTGTCAAGTCAATCAGTTTAAAGTGTGTAAACCTTTATTTGCTTCGAATGCACAGCTAATAATGTCATTTAAGCTTTTTTCCTCTTCAGTCCTCATTAAAGAAATGTTTAATACATATGTTGGCTATTGAATACAAACTTACACTTCAAAGGTTACTAGGCTTAAATAACTGAAATGACCAACTCATTTTGGATGGCTTAGCTGGATGTAAAATAGTCTTTAACCAACAAGAGGATTTTCCACATTCCACACAAATGGATTAATGTAACCTTTATACCCTGAAAGCTGGAAACGCTTGAAATACAATACAATAATTAAGATTAAATATACAAAGGCATTTCCATCAGAGCATTAGACCATTAGACGGAATCTTCTGAAAAACGACAGGAACAAATTAGCTACATATTTTATTTATGTGCCTTGTTCCAACTCTAAAAGTAACCCAAGCCCATAGGAAGTGAATGACCTCAGGACTTCAGGTAAAAAGTAAATATTACTGACGTCCTCGGGCTACAGATGACTGTTAACATGGTTCTCACCACATTCTTGTTCATCTGATCCGTCTTTGCACAGTGAGCGGTGTCGGGTACCTGGAAATCATAAGACACGTGACACTGTTTTATCCATCACAAAGACGAGAGCAAAATATAAAAAAACAAGTTCACGGTGGACACAGCACATTATAAACACACGCATTATTGTCAGTGATTACATTAAGGGCAACAAATGTCAATTCAAATAAATAAGAGTTTGGCTGAAGGAGTTTTCAATGTTTTCCGTTGCATCATTTTGCAGAACTTGCAGAATTTGTTAACAATTTAAGTCTTTTGTAACATTTTAATAATAAACAGACATATTTTATATTTTTCATACTTTTCACTAATATAAACCAGAATATGGTTTTACCAGATAGAAAGTCATACGCATAAATTAAAAAAGCAGGTAGATTTCTATTGCACACAGCCCCCATTCATACTACCACCACGCTCGAGGCTGAACTATCTTTCCTAACTAACATTTATAAACCGCCGTGATCATGCATTTTCCACCCTTTGTTTTTTCTGAATGTATGTGACATTTATTGCATACCCAATAAAGGGTCCCATGAAGAAACGAAGAGAATTACGGTAAACAAAACACCAAGGTGTCCCATGCTCGATGTCCTCGACGGTCCAAAACACTCGGCGCGGAAATATGACGTAATTGCTTTTCAAAATGTGCTGTTTTTATTAGCGTGCCAGGAGTAGACCAGACCACATTTTATTTTGTGACTGCTAATCATGCACAAAGGGACTATATTGTTAAACAATACGGCTCAAATGCTGTTTTAAAGTGGACTAAAACAGCACGTTTATGCAACAATAAATGTATGCAGATTCTGAGAGGTCTTGAATGATGCAACATAACAAGAGCCGCTACACTCCTTGAACTATTAATTACGGTCATTGACAATTAATTAACGGATTATTCTTCAAATATTCGTCTACAACTAGATATGTTCATAGAGGATATGATGTCATAAGCAAAAACTGTACTGGCATCACTAATGTAATCATGTTAACCTGAACCGAGCACATTTTCTCCAGTTTGGCTTTATCCAAATCTAAAAGCTTCTCAAAAAAATAATAATGAAATAAAATGTCAAAACAGCGACAAAACTATGAAAAAGCAAAAAAGGGCCACAAAAAAGCAACAAAAACATGCCAGAAAAGCAACTAATTCAGTAAAAAGTGAGAAAAACACAACCAAAAACTGACAATAGCGTGATGAAAACATGACAAAAAGCATCAAAAAGCAAGGGAAAAAAAGTGAAGAAAGCATCTAAAATAACAAAAAGAAAAAAAAATTCAGACAAAAAAAAAAAAAACAATAAAGTCACAATCAGTTTTGTATGTCTTAGCTTTCAAATGAAGCGTTACTCTGGCCTAGAGGCTGCGAGCTCCAGTCCGGAAGCTTTTAGATTTGGGTAAAGGCTGAACAGGACAAAATGTGCTCGGTTCAGAGGTTAAAGGATCTAATACCAACCCAAATTAATGAATACAATTCAGACTGAGAACAAACATTACATATAAGGTATTTTATTCACACTTGTGTACAGGACAAAATTAAAAGACTGCTCAGAGGTATGGCTGGTCAGTGGACAGAGGGGGTGGCACATACACTTGACCCGGGGTGACTGGAAGCTTTGCAGGAATTTCAGCAGCTTGGCTAGACAAAGATAAAGATATGAGGGTTAGGGTCATTTGGACAAACTATTTTATGCATTTGATCCCTTTTGTTTACCTGCCAGGTGTGAGCTTCTTCTGTGTAGACATGACAATTGTGGCAGGTGCTGATTCTCTGCGTCCATCTCTGGTGTAGTAGTAATTGTTGGCGAACTTGTGACTTGGGCCAACAGGCAGCTTAGGTGGAGGTTGTGTCCTGTGGAATAACAGTTTCCACATGAACTATTTATCTAACACCATCATAAAGAATCCTGCTAGTTGGGCATTTTTAAGACTTTTAATACAGCAGTAATACAGTAATGAGTAAACGGATACATGTTTTATTCGTGGAATGTGGCAAAAAAAATTACAATAATTTTCAGTACATTGGGCTTACCTCTTTGCTATCTCTCCATAACGCAGCTGAAGTTTGGCTTGCAGATTGTGCTGGAAAAAATAAATAAAACTAAAATACTTTAACTGCAAGAACTGGCCCATTATTTTATCATTTACACAATACATAATGATCAAATGTACATTTCACTAAATGTAACACGCTAAATTGGACCGGGTATGTTACGTTTGACATAGAAAGACTGAATTCAACAGATTAGCGAGCTACACAAAGATTGTTGTTCTTCTATTTACTTCGATTAGGCGCACATTATAATTTAAAGTGGATATAAGCTGATTTTACATACCCCTGAAAGCAAATCTCGTATCCTTTGAATTATTTTTGTGGCAGTCGCCATGTTTGCTGTTTTGAAGGGCACAAAATTCTTCGGATGAAATACACGGCGAGTTTCTGCGCTCTAGTGAAGCCTAGCGGTCTGGAATGGAAACTGTCTAAACGAAAGAAAAAGGCAAAAAAAGGATTCTGATCACTTGACTAATCCAGCCTGGTCTAGCTTTAGTGTCATTATAATCATATTATTAAACTGAAGAACACGCCAATTTTTGTAAAGTTCTCAT
The DNA here is from genome assembly GCA_021464625.1 of Proterorhinus semilunaris. NCBI lineage: Eukaryota > Metazoa > Chordata > Actinopteri > Gobiiformes > Gobiidae > Proterorhinus > Proterorhinus semilunaris. The sequence goes on from CM038351.1 coordinate 24,428,160, forward strand.
GGGCAACAACATCCTCAAAAATCAGAGCCACTGCATCAATCACCTGCACTATGACTGTAAACTTTGCACTGTTCTGACTTTTTTTATACGTTTAATATCATATAGCCATATAAATAATGTTCTATCTTATCTAGACTCAAAACATGGACTAACCCTAAAGAGGACACAAACGAGAAGAGCCTATAGGCTACCCAGTAACTTGCGTAAACCTGGTGATAACCACTCCAACCAAGGTGAGAATCCAAGAAATACAAATTTTATTCTTTTTCACAAGAAAACACAGTACAGGGCAACGACGCCGATATACCATGCAGTCAAGTATTACAGAAGTGTGCTTGTGTCATGCAGCATGCACTGAAGAAATGTGTCCATAGAGAACACATGCACGCATACAACAGATTGATCTGCACAGAGATATCAAGTGTGATAATTTAACACAAGCTGAATCATAAATCAACTGCACATTCTCACAACATTGGCCAAGAACCAACAAAGCTATACCTCCCCAATAACAGAGTACACAATAAATTAATAGACAGCTGGCGTTGGCTACTTCTTCACATTTGGAAAGGTTGGGAAAAATTTATCAGCTTGCTGCTAAATTATGACCACAACCACCACCACTAGTCATGACATCTCCAAGGTTTTCTTTTGTGGTACCAAAGAACATACTACATACACAACTACAGAATATAAAATGTTGGTACAGTATCGTGTTTGTTCAATGTAAACACATTTAGGAAACTGCAAAAATTAGCAAACTCATAATCTATGTGACACATATTTATTCGTGCTCTTTACAGACAAGACCTTTCAAGATCCTTGAGACAGTACGATATATTGTAGTTTGATGGGTTAAGTCGGAGCAACACGCAACAAGCCACTTATAACAATGGTAAACCTCTGTATGGTAGGACATCCATTGAAGACCAATTAGAAAATACTGTTAAGTTGTAATCAAGTATCCCGACCCTTTGAAGTGGGACCTTTTCATTGAACAATGTGCATACTGTAACCCTTTAATATTTCTGGAAGTTAATTCAGATTTATATTCCAAATACACAACAATATCTGAACAAAACAAAGACAGAACGTAAAAGAGCCCTGGATCTGGTGTCTCTTTGACAATACAAAAGTCATGTATATACATTAGTGCACTTTTCTCTGTTGTAAACATCAATACACCGCAGGTAAAAGTGGTGATAAGACAATGTTTTTAACATGCCCTTCAATAAAAACTAGTCTCTATCGTCCACAAAAATGGATATTGACCGAGTTCTCAGGGTTGACCACAAGTTTTTCTGAAGTTACTTAGAAAATTAAATTCAAAACTAATGCTACTGCTGTAAAATTAAATCACAATTGTGGCACCTTCATTTTCATAAAACTTATGAAGCCTCCTGGTATGTTGACATCTATGCCAACTTTCCACACACTTGACCTGACTGTCCCCCAAGACAGAGCTTAGGAGACATGTTTTATTGGCACACTATTATTATTGGCATACAAGAAACCATAGGACAAAAACTGTCCCTTTTACGTAAAACAGTTAACTTAATAGCCTATAACAATCCTAGATTGTAATGTACAACAGTGGAGGAAGCAAGTGAAAAATCTGGACTTGCACTAGTATCAAAAACAAAATTACACATTTTCCATATAAAAAAAAAAAAGTAAAATATATTTCTGACGCAACAATGCTTTTGTTCTGATTATTATGACCTTGCCTATACCCCTTTTCTGATACTCAAGCATGTGGTTGTACAAAACAGTGGAAGCTGCGCAGAAAAATTCAATTCAGTATCAAATCTACATGTGGTACCTTTTGCTCCAACATCAAATTCAGTCCAGCGCAAACAAAATACTGTGTACCTCAACAATTCATGTAAAAAATAGACATTTATCTTTAAAAATCCAGTCAAAAGACGTAAACCACATTTTTATGAATACAAAATGTTGAATCTTGGCTCTTTAACCAATGAGAACATCCCACATACCCTGCTGCCAACTCATCAGAGTCAGCACAACTGAATAAATAATAAACAAGGCTTTCAAGCAGATCTTTACAATAGAAAAATTCAAGTATACAAATCACTCACTTGAGCAGGCACTCTTACACGACACACATGTAAATCAGCTTACAACTCTCATGTTTGCAACAGAATGAACATGTTACATTTGGTGAAAGATATTGGGGAAGAAAGCGCATTTTCAAGAGGGCTTTCTATGTGCATTTACTTTTTCAGATATGCCTTTATGAACACGTCTTCCTCCGTGTGCTGCTCAATCTTCTCTGCTGCATGTTTAACTTGAGGGCTTATCGAGTTGCTTTCTGTATTCTTGCTGCTGCTGAGGTTCAGTTGCTGCACAGACGACTCCAGCTCCAGCTCAGTTTTCTCATTCAAGTCCTCTCCATCCGAACATGGCTCCCACTCATCCTGTCCTTCACTCTCCGTGGAGCCTTGCACAGCGATCTGAGGCACCAGCGTGAACCTGCGCACCACTGGGACCTGCGGGTCTACCTCTCCACTGCTCTGTGTGCGGCTGAGGAACAGCGCCGGACTATGGTACTTGTGCTGGAGCTCGGATTGGGTTGAGGTTGCGGGGGTCGGTGTTGTTGCTGGGGTTTTCTCCTCAGGCTCATCAAAGCTGACCTCTTGTACTGCCTCCTGTTTTTTAAAAGAGTCTCGTCGCTCAGACAGGTTAAGTTTGCGCATCACGACAAGTTGCTCAGATCTATCCAAACCGGTGTCCCTTATTCTCTGACCAGCAATGTAGCCCCCAAGTCGGCAATGTTCAGTCCCGATGTAGCCCCCGCAGCTGGCCCCTTCTGCCTCCGGGTCCCCAAGAAGATCCCCCTCACCATAAAAAGGAACTTCCAATGTATGCCTGCGGGGAGTGTAGGACTTTTTGTCCGCATGGTAGACACCAGACAATTTTTCAGCAGACTGCACTCTCTTGAGCAGCGGGGATCGAGGTGGTTCTGCACTACGAGGCCGGACATGTCTGACAATGGTGGGAGGGGAGAGAGTTTTACCATGGTACGCGTGAAAAGATTTGGCAAAGCCAGGCAAAGGGGAAGGTGATCGCTGTGGAGAAAGAGGCTGTGTGGAAGACGTGGAGTTGCAGGCCAGTGGTGAAGGCGGAATGTTGCTTGTGGACTTGCGCCGACCGACTTTAGTATATCTCTGAGTGCTGAGCTTGGAGCCAAGTCCATGGAGTGAGCTCGGACGTATGTGTGTAGCTGGAGAACTGGGAGAACTTGAGCAAGGAGAAGTGCTCTGAGGCGAGTGGTTGTCTGGTAAAACACAACAAACCAAAACAATTAAAAGAATTTACCTAATGTATTTATAATATTAATTGGCCACTTGAAGTATAAAATCATACCAAAAGTCTGATGGTCAGGAGCAGGACTCCGGCAGGGTGTGGAGGGACCAGGAGAGAGGCTGTGTGTTGGGGAGCCTGGAAGACTCTCACTTGAGGAAACTGAGTGATGGAGACCGGAGGAGAAACTACGACTGCTGTGCATCACTGTGCTCTGTTTGGACAGTTTCTTCAATATGCTTCTTCGCCTGTAAACAGACACAAACACGATGTTTACAATCCAAGGAAATCAAACCATCAATAATAATCTACGACAGAGGAGTATGTATGCAACTTAAAGGCACACTGCTTAACATTTTGGATCATACTGTTGCCATCAGTAGAAAACATGCTGCTAATGACCCGCTCAACACAGAAATCTTTGCAGTGGGTAATCAAAGAATGGATTTGGATGAGAACCTAACCTTTTTAAATCTTTGGATAAAGCATTACACAAGGAGCAGCGATGGCAAAGGAACCGACCGCTGCTGCGGCTCTCTTTGTTCATTAGGAGGTAAACGCAGCACAGTGGCCCAGACACGGGCCTTAAAAACAGCCTTTTCTCAGTTTTTTCCCATGACAAATGCAGCTGCTATGATAGCTGCTTGTACGCATGCGCACATATGGTTTGATTGCACTCACACTACACAAACCAATAGCGCTAAAGGGACTTTCTGCGCTTTGGCACGGTTCACCCTAACTAGTAATAACAACAAATAACTTAAAGGAACAATATTTCTGACCTGTCATAGTTGTCTCTCCTTTTGCTCTTCTTGCTTCTACGGGCCATCTTTCCTTTGTGTTTTGTTTTTCGAGCTGGTCCAACTTTGATTGACGAGTTCTCCAGAGCAATTGTTTGAAGAGCCACCTTGTTTCCACTCTGAACATTGTTAGGAGCAATAAAGAAATAATGTTAAACTAAACATGACTGATGTTTGTGTGCCATAAGATAATTTAAATCACTCTGGCAGATCTTGAGTATACCTTCAGCAGAAGTTCTATCATTTCTGGATGGACTAATCCTTGGACTGAGTCGCCGTTAACATGTGTTATAAGGTCCCCAGTATGAAGACCGGCCTGGTGTGCTGGACTTCCCTCCTCCACACTCTGTAGAAGAGTGATGGTCAGTAAGATGATCCAATAATTGAACATATAAATACATTATCAAGTTTCTTACCGACACCATGTGATGCACTGTGTAGACATCACTGTCGCCCATGTACACACGTATGGCCTGTACTGTAAACCCATATTTTTTCCCTGAGGTGTGTATGATGATGGGTGGCCTTAGGCTGCCAGGGCTAAGAGACAGATCTCTACTGGGCGAAGAATCCCGAGACGAAGGGTTAGAAGACAAAGAGCGCGGGGAAATAGGACTGGAGACTGGAGGTTGGAGACCAACGGGAGAGTCATCTGTAAATAGCAAACACCAATCAAACTGCAGGCAGTGTGTGCCACATCACAAAAACATACACAAATTAGGTATTTAGACCTACCACTTGTAATAATGAGGGAGAGCGCCGACACAGAGGCTGATTTGGGGACTTTTCCCCCACAGGGCAGATTCTGTCTGTCTGGTGTTTCCAGCTGGTTACCAAAACGTCTTGGGCCAGAGGGGTCCTTTGGAGATGAGTGTTTGCCTCCAGTGCTGTTGCTGCGGATACGGATCCTTCGTAAGTTTGACACAACCACTTCAGCTAAACATAAGACACATGAAAAAGGTCAAATTATTTAACACTAGACAACAACAAGAACAATCAACCTTGTTCTAACAATGAATGATTGTAGGTAATGCCCACAGGATAATTTACCTTCATCATCAGTGGAGAGTGCAAAGCGAGGCATAGTTTCCAGGCTGTGGGTGCTACTCATCACCAGTGGACTAGTGCTCCTCTCAGACTGAGATGAGCTGGAAGATGCCCTGGGACGAAGGCTTTTAACAAGAAATGGGTGAATATGATATTGGGGACAAAACCTAGTACAGGCACCATGAGTCCATGTTTAACATTCTGATGCTACCTGGTCATGCGTCCAGATTGCCTTCTTTCAACAGTGCCCTCTACTGGACCTGGAGAGGGACTGAGTCCTACATCAGAACGGTCATCTTTTTCTTCACTGTGACTTCGATCCGATGAGAAACTGAGATTGGAGGGCGTTGCCAGATATTCTGTGCTGCTGTAAACCTAAAAATACATGTAGTTTAAGCTTTAATTACTTCATAGATAATATAATACAATGTTAGGATTAAGTCCTTACTTTACTGAAACGGTTTGACCATGAGGCGAACTGGCGTATTTCTAAAGAGGACTCTTCATCATTTGTTTCTTCATCTTCATCAGATGCTAAATGATGGTAACGCTCTGAACGAGCTGAATACGGGTAATTCACACATATCAGCTAACTGAGGGAAATAATGCATACATTGTTTTATTCTTTTATATAGTATAGTTATAAGTGGCTTACTGTCAAAGTAGCTGGTGTCATCCTCTGCCTCCAGCTGAGGGATAAACTCTGCCTTTTGTCTCAGAAGTCCATTCCAGTCCACACCAAGAAAGAATGGGTGCCGTTTCACTTCTGTGGCTCCACCTACAGTTTGTAATCATAATTCACTTTGTCACAAGAAAACCTTCCTACTGCAACCTTGTTTGAACATTGTTCTTACACATACCAGTTCCAAGTCGTTCTAGTGGACTCTGCCTTAACAAGCGAGTGATCAAGTCTTGCGCATCACCAGGCAATGCATCATCGCCTTCAGGCCAAACAATTTCATCTATGAATCACATCAATAGTCATTTTATACTTGATTTAGTAGAATCGAAGATCTTTACAAAGAAGATCATTTTTATACCACTGACAACTTGTCCAAAAAGTTCCTCAGGTGTGTCTCCAAAAAATGGTACACAGCCAACCAGAAACTCGTACAGGATTATTCCCATGGCCCACCAGTCCACTGGCTTCCCGAATCCCTGTCTAAGGATCACCTCTGGGGCAATATACTCTGGGGTTCCACAGACCTGCACACAAGATCAAGAATATATTAAAACTTTTACTAACTCAAGGCTCGAGATTACATGTGAAAGTGTCAACTCAACCTGTTTGTCAATGAACTCTCTGGTGTCTTTCTCTATATGACCCTCGTACAGGTTTGTGGTCATATTCATTAGACCAATTTTAGACAGGCCAAAGTCCGTCAGCTTGATGTGACCCATGGACGTAATTAACAAACTGGTGGGGAAAATAAGACAACGTCATCTATCAAGGGTATGCGAGTATGCAGTAGACAGTGACCACGATCTTTACAGACCCAGCACACTCACTTGTCAGGTTTGAGGTCGCGATGTACAATGCCATAATTATGAAGGTATTCCAGAGCCAGAACGGTTTCAGCAAAATACATTCTTGACATTTCCACGGGGAGGGGACCCATGTTTTTTAGCAAAGTGGCACAGTCTCCACCTAAAGGAAAAACAATTTGAAGTGCGGTTTATACATCGTTATGCAATTGAAAGCACAGACAAACAAGGCCAGCTCATTCTAGTACATTATTAGTGTGAAACATTACCTTCAACATACTCCATGACCATGCAGAGGTGACGACGAGTCTCAAATGAGCAGAACATTGACACGACAAAGGGGTTTTCAGCAAATGTGAGAATGTCCCGTTCCACAAAAGCTTGTTGAATCTGATTCCTCAAAACCAGATTTTGACGATTTATCTTTTTCATTGCAAAGCGCTGCCGTGTCTCCTTGTGACGGACCAGGTACACAGCCCTGGAAAGACAATTACATTACCGTAAAACTTTGGTTTAACAAATTGCCTAAATATCTTTCTGACTTACCCATAGGCTCCATTACTTATTAGTTTTATTGTTTCAAAATCACTTTCAAAAGGTTTCCGTCTTGTTGGGGTTAATGTTTGAGGCGCCTTATTCTACAAAATTAAATTTAAGATGTGAGCATCAATACTATTATAATTACTGTAGTAAATTTAAGATATACAGTATTTAAGTTTACCTCTGCAGTAGGTTCGGGTTCTGCAGGTGCTGTGGGACTTGCATCAAACTGTTCAAGTTGGATTTCTGTGACAGTAGTAAAGAATGTGTACATGATTATTAAAATCTAATAAATACAAGCTGTTCTATTTCATCCCTGCTGACCGCCAGAGGCGGTGCTTTAAGCACTGAATATCTCCTTTGCGCATGCACCGTTCGAGTAGTAATGCCAAAAACGTCACACATATGACCCCCGGATGACCAACCAGGAAGCTCCACGTCATGCGAGCCTCTGTTCCTTTTTTTTCTTCCTCACGTGTGGTTCGGGATATGGCGTGTTCCGTGTTGCTTTGCTTCTCAAAGCACTTTACACACTTTGATTTGCTCATCGCTTGGACTGGTTAGTCGGAGTTGCAGATCATTTCGCCCTCTTTGGGCTGCGATGTCTTACCCCCATCACATTAAATCCGGTTAAGGTCCGGTACGGCGTCCGCAATCTTAGAAAGTCATTAAAACCAATGTTGCACACTAACACTGCTCCGCAAAGTCCGGGTCCTGCTACCGAGGCCATCCGGCGGCAACGGAAAGAATCCGCAAGAAGTCTATTTTTTAAATCAAATCAAACTTCATTTATAAAGCGCTTTTCATACCGAATGGTATCACAAAGTGCTTTACAGATAACAGACAAACAGGTGCATGCGCACACACACACACACACACACAAAATATATCATTAGGACTAAATAAATAGATGTCAGTTAAAAGCTAAGCTAAAAAGGTGGGTCTTGAGCCTGCTCTTAAATACATGAACGTTCTCTGCGGTCCTGAGCTCCTCTGGCAGGTCGTTCCAGAGGCCAGGGCCATAATATTGGAAAGACGCCTCGCCGTGAGTCTTTCTGTTGACTTTAGGAATAACTAGGAGACCCCTGCCAGAGGAGCGAAGGGGCCGCGAAGGCTCATATGGTAAAAGCAGTTCTGAAAGATAAGAAGGACCAAGACCATTAAAAACATTAAAAGAACTTTAAAATCGACCCTGAAACACACGGGGAGCCAATGCAGCGACTCTAAAACCGGTGTAATGTGGTCCCGCCTCCTGGTCTTCGTCAGGACACGAGCTGCTGAATTTTGTAAAAGTTGTAAACCTGAGATACTCTTTTTGGGAAGACCAGAAAGCAGGGCATAAGACTGGTGATAAAAGCATGCATTAGCCTCTCCGTGTTGGAGAATGAGAGAGAGAATGGGGCGGACTCTGACTATGTTCTTTAGATGGTAAAAACCTATTTTTGTGATATTCTTAATGTGTGAAATTATTTTTGCCGGAGACCGTAGCCCCAACGGATCAAGCTGACAGAAAAACACAAGCCAAACAGGAAGTCAGGTCTCGTGAGAAAAGAAGATCCGGTGTATTTTAAAATAAAATCTGTCCGCTTACTATTTACTATTTACTTATTTGGTCTCGTTTACCACCTGTACACGCGTGTAACGTCGGAAATGTAAACATTTCTCCATTTCTCAGTGGACACGCTAGGCACATGGGGCCAGCAGATACTGTACTGCTCTCAACAGGCCGTGGTTGGCAGCAGTTCCATTGGCAGCTCTGCTTACTGCTGCTGCTCTTTGACTCATGTTTGGTTGCCACTTTGACTGATGAGGTCGGGTGTCATTTTGTGTATTGGACTTAATTTCTGGCTGAAACTGACTGACTGACTGAAACTGAAACTGACTGACTGACTGAAACTGAAACTGACTGACTTCGGCCTGCAGTTCTGTGGTATGACTTTCATCATGCTTCGGAGCTGAACTTTGCCTGTTCGTATATTGCCTGTACTTTGGCTGGTGTGTGCACTCGCAGGTTCTTCATGTGTTTGTTTATGGTGATCGATGGTTGAAGTTTTCTTGTACCATCACTTCTGTGAGAAGGAGTCATGGGCTTTTGTGGCCATGAGTGTCAATAGGCCTTCAACAGGGCTGGGGCCGCTTCTCCGTGTTCCCAGTGTTTGCAATTTCTTTCTGCCCGGGTGTTTTTTTCTCTCCTGGTGTGACAATGTTTTACCTCCAGTGTTTTGTCCTGGGGTGTGATTGTACCTCTGCATCTTTTCATGCAAGGGGTTAGTGTTCCCGCCTCGTCTTACGACTGGCTGTTCTGTGGTCCTTTTCATGTTCAGTTTTGCTTTGTTGCCAACTGTTTTGTTTGGACTGTTTGGTATGTCCCATGCAGATCTTCTTCTTTTATGCGGGGGAGTATGTTCCCTATGCCAGGGTGCGTTAGTCTCACTTGGGTCACTGTGGCCTTCTCCGAGCAGGCTGGTTCTCGGAGGCTCATGGTCTTTCACTCCTCTAAAGTTTGAGTGCATGATTAGTGTGCCCCCACTCAGACGGTAGCAGAGCCTGTTGGTCGTCTGGCCTTCATGACGAAGTGTTTTTTACTTGGGCAGTATACCGTTGCGTGTGGTGTTCTAGCCACCATCCCTCTTTTTCGGAACGTGCACCGTTCCCATTTAAGGGGAGTCTCCCACTTCTTGGGCATCTCTTTAAGGGGTTGTCCCATTTCCTGTGCACTGGAGGACGGTATTTTATTGGACTCCGTCTGGACTGCTTATCTGTCGGCGTCAGCCTGTGCATTCACCTGGTTTTCACTGTGTCTGCTACAGTGTTTTGGTCACTGTGGTTTATGATCGGAGTCTTGAGTCCACTCAGTGAGTTCTATACTCAGAGGATTCCTGATCGCCAGAGCTTCTCTGGTCACTCAGAATCCTTGCGTTTTCAAGAGAAGATTCTTTAGGAACAGAGGCTCGGATGACGTGGAGCTATAGCCTCCTGGTTGGTCATCCGGGGGTAATAGGTGTGACGTTTTTGGTATTACTACTCGAACGGCGCATGCGCGAAGGTGATATTCAGTGCTTAAAGCACAGCCTCTGGTGGTCATTCGGGATTAATAGAACCGTAGTTACATATGTACTTTCGTTATTGACGGTAGGTTCCTACCTTCAAGAGGGTCTCTAGTCAAACCAAGCTGGCTGATGATATATCGAGGGATGTCCGTCTTGATACCTTGTCCGACTTTGGCGTGACCTTCTGCTGCTTCAAGAAGATGATAGAACTCCTCTGGGTCAAACTCCTGTGAAAAATGTTGAGCTTGGTTTATCAGATCCCACTTCCAAGGTTTCATTTGTCAGTGATTTGTGTCTTCTCAGCTTACCAGACATTCAAGGAGGCGAGCAGGCCTTGAGATTACGATGAGGATCTTTCTTACTAACTGAATGATGATGCTGACCTCCTCGCTTTCAGAGCGCTCATAAGCCTAGTCAGTGACAACACAGGAAGGAAACTATGAATTGATGCTCTTTTCTGTTGCATGTATCTTATGTAATACACAAATATGCTATATATGAACCTGGAGTGTCAGACATGCTGTTACTAAGAGCTGTGTGAGGAGGTTCTTTAGGCTATGTGCTATGTACTGATGGCAATCAAGAACAGAACAATGTGGGCTCAGCTGACAGGGAATGCATTAACACAGTTGTTAAAAACATCACAGAAGACAAAATGGTCAAACTCAATCATCATTACAGTAAAGCGCAGCTGTGGAGTTAGACATTCAGAGTCTGAGCTTTAACAGTGGATCGAAGCATGGTGCTTTTAAATTAGTTTAGTATAAGACTAGTGATCTCAAATGACCAAAACGCATAAAAAGCTGTGGGGTGGTTGTATAACCTTGTTCCATAAAAACGCTTTTTTGGTGAATGAACTGCAGCGTTTACATGGTTTCCAACACGGATGCCTCTTGTTTCACTGCATGGGAACAGACTTATCAGTTCAGCTGGAGGTAAAGCAAGGCGACCATGCCGTCTGTCTGACAGTATGCAGAGAAACAGGGAAGAGTTGCTATAGTAACTAGCATTTTATGACAACGTGACAAAAGTACCTCTCAACCAACTTCCACAACCAGATCCAATGTGTGTGAGCCCTTGACTAACAGATGCTCAGCGAGGCAGCAAAACGTCTGATTGCTCATTTCACCACAGTGTCCAATGCCCTTTCACAACTCAGTCACATCGTATTGATTGCGCCCGTCAGGAGGTCGAGTTCTGCACTCAATAGCTGATGTTCAAAGTGATATAACATGGACCTCTTGTTTACAGTGGCATCACAAAGTTTTCAAACCACTTTTACCGTATTATATTGTATTACAGTATATATTATGTAGCAGTCTGATACCAAATGTTTTACTAAACATTTTTTTCTTATGGTGAAAATTCCTACACTAATTATTCTCAAAAAATACAGTTGAAAAAACTCTACACATACCCCTTCTTTTGAGCTGTGGTAAATTATATTCCCTGCAAATTATATGCAAAGGTGCAGCCTCTATTTAAGCTTGACTGTAAATGTTTTTAATCACGGGAACTTAAAGGAATAGGCCACTGTTTTTACATACTGAGATATGTTCTTACCTTAGCTTTGACGAGTTCATTTGTACCTGTCTGGTCTCCACGTGTGCGTTCCATAACGTAAACACAGCACAGACGGTGTTAGCATTTAGCCTCTCTCTTCTCCTCTATAGCTCCAAACGAGGTAAAGATAGAAGCTACCAAACTCTTCCACGTTTTCCCTATTTAAATATGGGTATGTGAGGTGTTACACTATAAAGTATAATTACACAAAATTAAACAATGTGGATTTTCTAAGCGGATAAAAAGGGGAACTATATTGTAAGGTGTAATAATACCAGGAGTAATTCAGCATCCGCACAGTAAAGTGAAGATATCACTGCGCGGGTGCCGAATTAAATGCTAACGCCGTCTATGCTGTGTGTACATTACAGAAGGCACACGTGGAGACCAGACAGGTACAAATGAACTTGTAAAAAAAAGCTAAGGTAAGAACATATCTCAGTATGTGAAACCGGTGGCCTATTCCTTTAAACAAGTACTTTTTTAGTGTCAGACTTAAACAAAACACCAGGATAAATAGAGGAGTATGACAACTTCTTGAACTACATTAAGTGTGCTGTAAATGCTACCAGACACATCGATTACACAACCTCATGAAGCAGCTTGTCCAGTTTCTGCTGCAGCTCGGCAAAATAGCGTGAAGTGACCAGGCCTTTCTGCGACTTGTCCAGGCAGTCTCGGGCCAGCTCAACCAACTGGTGTTGGATGAAGCCCAGAACCCCGTCGGCCAAAGGCAGGGAGCTGTCTGGAGAACAGTGGGTGACAATCTCCAACAAGCGCTCCTCCATCTGGGCTGTGGCCTATAAGCAGAGCAGCCAAACACAACAAAAACATGATTTTCAATTAACAATACACAATAAGAGAAGGCCGGTAATGGGTACCTTTGGAAAGCGCTCCCTGTAAACATGGTTCATCATCACGATCTCGTTGTCATAGGAGACACTTGACCTCCCAGGGCTGCAGGAGAATTAAGAACCTTTATTAAAAATGATCAATAAATATTCTCATAAGCTCTTACATTTTTGGACATGCAACTAAAAACAAAAAATTGTGTGTGCCACTGTTACGGCCAAAGGTTGTTGTCTTCTGCATTTTCCCTTGCCTCACCTGTCAGTCACTCCTGCTCAGCTGATGCTCATCAGCTGGCACCCACAAGAAGCTGGGGCCTCTACTGTCGGGGGTCAGACCAGTGGGTCTCGGACCAACTGTTGCAGCAGCTTAATTTAGTTTATTTTGTGTACTTTTGCAGTTAACATTATTATGTCACATTTTTTGCACCTCTCTTTTTAATCAGACCTCTCCACGCCTGTCTTTTACCATGCCTGGGAATATCTTTTTAGTTATTGTGCCAGCACCTAGACTCTCTGGCACATAACAGCCGCTGATCTTGGGACTGAATAAATGTAGCAGCGAGGATGGAGACCTACCAAATCGTGTTGTTTTTTGGGTAACTTTTTTCAAACCAATCCTAATCTCATGTTTGAAGACTTGGAGTTACCAAAACGAAGATTTATTGCTCTAAAAGGCTTAAAGCCTGAGTCATCTACTGCAAACATTTTGTATTTTAGACTAATGGAATGGTATTGCAAAATAAAATACATATGGAAGGAAACCTATCACATGCAAACAGGCCCCAGCAGACATTTTTATCATGAAAGATTGTAAGATGAAAGGCTGGTGTCCAACACGACTGCAGCAGTTTTCCGTGTCTCTCATGATCAGAACCCTCTTCACCTCTTTCCAGAACCACCCCCAACCTTAACTACAGTTCAGCAGCTCCATCCCCAGGGCTCTGTTAGCTAGCACACCCACGCACAGCGCAACATGGTGCATCGCACAAACAGAGCTTAAGCGCACAGCTACGCAGTCATCTCCACCTACCAGCTAGACCGCATTTGATCAGCCAGACATGTTTATGAGCCACCAAATGTCTCTTTGCATTGGTCTTCTCACATAAAAGTTTGGTTTTAACACACTTTCTTTGAAAAAAACAACAACAACATCACAAGCTTACCCTAAATGCATACTGGTGAAAGTGAATTAAAGGAAATAAATTGTCACCTGAGGCTCCGGGAGCGCGGCCGAATGACTGTCGCTGGTCGGCCATCTTCATCTGTCATACTGTCTGTGCTGCGGAAGTGTTTGAAAAGAAAGTGTAGCTCGTCTTGTGTTGGCTGGTAAGGAAGCTGGTGGAGCCGCTCCTGGGAGGAAGAGGATGACTGCAGACACAAAGATCCAATGGAAGTCAGATAAACTAAATTTTACATAGCTCTAAAACATGGCCATCAATGAATAGGTGGCACATTAGCAGCGAGCAAATATTTTCTCCAATTCTCAAGTTATGTTGTGTATTATAAAAAAGGGTGAGAACATTCAAAGGTTTAGGGAGTGCTTCCTGGCTGAGCATTAAAAGCAGACATTGGAACTACCAAGGAATTGAATGATCCATTGGTGCCAATGCAAATACTTGAGTTTTGAGTATCTGGTGACACCAACTGGTGAGGACTGCGGAGACTTTCTGAAAGCAAAATGAACTTTTTCAAATAAGCTCAGTATAATTATTTAATCACAACAAAAAACAATGTATAATGTAAAGTGGCATCACTTAGATGTCCACCTTCAACAGTATCCTGGTAACTCATATTTTTTAAGTTAATTAATCACACCCCTAACAGACATCCTGAACCAGTACTGATGCACTGAATTTCCCTATTCTGGATCCAGAACCAGTTTCTGCATTGATACATTCAACAAATAAATAGTGGTGAAGTGAAATTAGCAAGGAAGCAACGGCTGGCCAGTGTGGTACGGTCCAATCATCTCCAATAAACAGATGGTCATAATACCTGCACAAATAGCGGATAAAATAAGGAAACATACAATACATAAGTAAAGTTGAAACTAATAGTTTTAGTGGTTTTATACATCAGTCAATGACACTGGTGTGTCAGGTTGGATCAGTGGAGTAGGAACGTGTCTAGAATCTTGATGGTGATAACTGCCTTTCTTGCCATTTTGTTCTTTATGTAATGACGGCATCCATATTATAGTTTCCTATCATATTATGTATTTCTATTAGGTAAAGTATTAGTACAGTATACGCTAAATAACTATTAAAAGTTTGTGGTCTATTTATCCTGAACAAAGAAGGGCAGCAGGACAGCATCTGTGCAGCCTTTTTATAAAGCCTGGGCATCACGACAACAGCGAGGGCCACTAAACTCCCCTATTGTTCGTACTGACCTGTGAGCCTTTGTTCATCAAGCCCCAATAAACTACATCAGACAATCAGCACAGTCTGTGCCGTCCCACTTGCTTTTCATATGAACAGTGTTTTATTCAACATACAGACCTATTACGTAAAAACTGTATTATAATGTACTTGTTCAATACAAAAAATTAATATTTTTTAAAGAATTTAATACCATTGCATGTGCATATACAGCGGCAACCATAATGGTTACATACACTTTAAAAAAAACACATTTTCATTTTTTTCCTCACTGTCTGACATGAAACCAGAATTAACTTTTTAGATCAATTAGAATTTAAAAAAATATTTCCATTTGTCAAATCCCAGAAGAATGTTTATTACCTTTTCCAGAAACAAAGGTTTACATACACTTTAAACAATTTGGGACGACGATGTCATGTCCTTGGAAGCACAAGTCTGGTTCATCCTCGGGTGCAATTTCAAGACACTTGAAGGTGTCAGGTACATTGGTTAAAACAATGGTGGCCAACATACAGATCAGAAAGAAGGCGGGTTCTGTGTCCCAGAGATGAACGTGCTGTGGTCTGAAATGTGAATATCAACCCAAGAACAAATGCAAAAGACCTGGTAAAGATGCTGGCTGAACCTGGAAAGAGTTTATCATTATCCAGTGTGAAACAAGTACTGTACCGTCCGACATGAGAGCCAGGAAGAAGCTCTTACTCCAAAAGAAACATGAAAATGACAGAAGTTTGCAAATAAAAAAGGATAAAAACTTTAATTTTTGGAGACATTTCCTGTGGTCTGACGGTAAAATATCTATAATTCTTTGGCCATAATGACCATCGTCACGTTTGGAGGAAAAAGGGGGAATCTTGCAAGCCTGAGAAAACCATCCCAACTGTGAAATACGGGGTGGCAGCATCATGCTGTGGGGTTGTTTTGCAGCGGGAAAGACTAGTGCGCTTCACAAAATAGATGGCTTCATGAAGAAAGAACACTATGTGGAAATATTGGAGCAACATATCAAGACATCAGCCAGGAAGATAAAGCTTGGGCGCAGACGGGTCTTCCAAATGGACAATGATCCAAAGCATATGGCCAATACTGGTCACAAAGTGGCTTAAGGATAACAAAGTCAATATTTTGAAGTGGCCATCACAAAGTCCTGATCTCAATCCAGTTGGAAATGTATGGGCAGGGCTGAAAAGGCATGTGCACGTAAGGTGGCCTACACATTTGTCTCAGTTCTGTTAAGAGGAATGGACCAAAACTCCTGCCAACTATTGTGAGAAGCTTGTGGAAGGATATTCAAAATGTTTGACCCAAAATATACAGTTTAAAGGCAATGCTACCAAATATTAATGAAATGTAGGTAAACTTTTGGTTTTGTAAAAACTAATTGACCTAAAACACATAAAAGTTAATTCTGGTTTCATGTCAGACAATGAGAAAAAAATGCAAATGTGTCTTTTTATGAAGTGTATGTTTATGGTTCTCATAGTACATGTTTACACAGACAACATATTGGCACCACGTGGACAATGAGTCTCTCACACTGACGATGGAGGAAAACAATTTGTTTGCCATACTTTTCTTGGCATTGGCTTTGTAAAGAAAACAGGGGTGTCAGAAGAGTCAAATTGTTGTCAAGCAGCCAGGGGAAACTGCACACAGAGTGCATTGAATAGAGTGACTTACTGAGACAGTGGAGCTGGGTGGATTGGTGCCGTAGCCAGACGAGGGGAGGGAGGCCAGGGACCATCTCCGGCCCTCAGCTCTGAGCACAAGAGACATGAATATTATATAAGCCTCAGTGGTAGAGGCATTAGTTAGCATTTCATAAGTGTAACACTCCTTACATAACCCACTACACAAAAGAGCATGAAATTAATTTCGCATTGCATCAACCAAAGACAAATGCACTTTATTAACAATGAATAAAGCATCATACATTATGACAGGAATACATTTGCAATACATTTTTTCTCACGACACAGACCACACTTTGCCAGAATTATTAAAGTAACTACCTGTCGGCACGAGCCAGGTGACTGCCATGACAGCAAGAAAAAGAGGGGAAAAGGCAGAAAAAACATTTTTATAATTAAGGAATCTGAAGGAAAACATTCAGTGTACTTGTACTTTTTAAACATTGCAAGGTTAGTAGTGTTGTGTGTTTTTATTTTAAGAGCTGGATATGAGAATAGACAGGGCGAAGAGCGGAGAGAGGTATGAGGCCGACACGCACAGAACCTGAATAAGGCGCATTTCATGTCTGGAATTCATAACCTTTAACTGAAGCCAAACACCTGTTACAGGAGCACGCAAGACCCTTTCATACTGACATGCTACATTATTTAAAACACAGCAAATGGTCTTAGCAAGCAGGAAAAAGAAAATCTGTGACCAACAACATACATCTGATTTATATTTGATATTTAGACTTACTGTCTTGTCAATACTTATTTCTCATTGTCATCTCCCTCACAACATGAGATATATTAAAATGTGGTTATCTCAACTAGTTGTGGGGAGGGGCTCATGACTTTTTAACGACCATTCTTGGATGTCTCTCTATGGTGCTTTCCTTCTTGTTGGTTACACAGGCCTGGAGTGAGAAGAGTGTGTTGTCATGGGAACGCGACTGAGTGATGTGTGAGTGGGCTTCCCGGGCTCCCCTCCATTTAAGTGCACCGCTGCTGCTGCTGAGAGGAGCTGGCACAGGCTGAGTCAGCCTCACGCGGCTACACACGCGTTTACATTTCACATGTCTCTCACAGGCCACAGCAGATACTACGGCTTTATCATTGTCCAATCCATGTTCTCCGAGGCTAATGGGTGTTTACTCTTAGCATCTGGTTGATGATGTCTTGCGCCCAGATAAGGGGCACAATCTAATTTTCCTTATTGATAACGGGTTACTTTTGTAAGAAATAGGAAATAAAGTCACGGAATTTGACTAGGCCAAGAAACTTCCTAGCCTGCCTAACGCCAGACTAAAATCACAAGTGATAGCGCGTCATCATCTTACCGTCCCTCCTCGTTCTGTGATTGGTCCCCAAATCCATGCAAAGATTTCGACCATGGCCCCCAGGCTGCTGTGCAGTTCGAAAAGGATTTGAGCACACACAGCAGTCTGGCGTTAGCCAGGCTAGAAACCTTCTACATAAACCTGCATATTAAAGGGGGGGTATTATGTAAAATCGACTTTTTCAAGCTTTATATCATGTTATTATGTCATTCCCTCATTAAACACATGCCTGGAGTGTTGCCTTGGCTCATTCACATATTTTTGAGTAATCAGTAAAAACTTAGACGGCAGCCATTTTAGGTGTAGCTATGCCTCAGTCCTCCTAGGAACGCCCCCACCTCCTGGAGACGCCTCTGGACCTTTCGTCACCAGCCAAGCCCCCAACCACTGCTCCTCAGCTCAGCAGAGCCCCCTCCCCGCACAGTGTTGTTGTTTAAATGCCACAGTAGTGTGCTGAAGGGGGCGTGTCGGAAAGCTTCTTAAAGAGACAGAGGCCTATTTCAAGACGTTCAGTACAACCATTTTGAGAGAGCAATTTTATTCAAGGCAGTTATTTTAATTTACTGCATATACAGACCAACAGAAGGTTACGTCATCATTGTAGAGCTATAGACTGGCGCTATGTGATTGAAAAAAGCATAATACCCCTCTTTAAGGATAGGATATTATTTACCTCGAATCATCGCTTAAATATCATAGGCCCATAGAGTGTTGTGATGTCACCTGAACTCAAGCAATTACACAGAATGTGAAAGGTCTTACTTACGTACTAGATTGGGTTTATAGCTGATTTGTTGTTGTATTCTGTGTGCACGTATATACGAACTTACAAAATGTTAATTCAGTATCAAAAAAAATTTGCTAACTTAACACTGACACTCATATCATTTCTTTTTCCCCAATTCAGGAAGCCAAAGCAGAGGCGTTATAAACCAAATGAGGCCAAAGCAAACAACAGCACAAAGTTTAAGGTGTCAAACTTTAAGATTTGTGTAACATTATGATGATCTGCAATTACACACCTTCGTGCAAATGGAAAGTTGAGGCAAGCGTTGGTTGACACATTTCGGGGGCTGTCCAGCGGGCTACTTGCAGCTGAAAGTGGACCAAGAAAAATCAACAATTACTTTAAATTCAAATAACTAAGGTTACACAGGGTTGAATATTAAAGTTTTACAAAATGTGGCCAGTCAATTAATGGAGTTGTGTTTATGAACAATAAAGTGAGCAGTGAGTCTCTTAAGGCACAAAAGAGGTGCAGTTACAGGCTGATGGCGCCTTGTAATTAGATTATCCTCAGAGCGACTGAGTTTGGAAGACGCACATGACACCCTGCTGATAGGAGCAGCTCTTAGAGCTGGAACCACAGCATTAAAAGGATAATCTATGGATGATCCAAGAAAATTCACAAGGTTTACGCAAACCAAAAATCAGAAGGGATTACTTTTTCAGTCTTTAAAAATAAATGTATTTTCACAAATTATTATGCAGATTATTTCAATATTAAGCATTTTATATTGCAAAAAAGTTCTCCATCTGACAGAGATTCACACATATTTTGCAAAGCCAGACCAAAATCAAAAATGCTTTCCATCTTAAAAATGTGGAAAGGTTCCATTTTAGTCACGATATGGCTCATTTAGACAACCACTTAAAGTCTTCTTTCACAAAATCTGATTACAAATACTCGTTTACAGTCAGTAATGCATGCTGACTATGAACAATTCCCCAGAGAGACAAGTGATTACAATCTCACGCAAATATGAACCAAATCCCTCCTGCTTTGACAAACAAATGTGTGCTGCCTGCAGGCTCACATCGTGCATGCAGGGCTGTTACATAACTCTGAGGGGAGATTATTGACCCTATAACAGCTGGACGAAGCTTCATATTCTGTGCCATAATTTGAGCTGTAAAAAAAAAACAATAGCTTGCAGATGTATTCAAGTTGGAGACATTTTTTACAATACTATAAGGTTGTTGTGTCATATAATTGTATCTTCGCAAAGTTAAGCCAAAGTATAAACTTACATGTACACAGAGCAAAGGCGGGTGTTAAACGATAGAATAAAACCAATAGTACTTAAACCCTACATAGCAATAACTCAGTTGTGTATAAAATGTATTGTGTCAAAGTTCATAATCTACCTTTGTTTTCTAGCAATTTATCTGGCACAAAGAGATGAAATTGTTGTAGCCGGCAGAGTTATCTTTAGGCCAATTCCAAGAATACCCTGTGTTTGGGGCGACATGTGTGCTGCTGATATGGTCGTATGAAGGTTCGATCCACTCATGTAAGGTGTACAGCAGTTTTAGAAAAATTGTTCCAAACAGCAAAGTAATACACTGTATATCTTACCAGTGTGGAGTGAGAGAGGGGACAGTGGGCGGGAGAGTGTGGGTGAGGGCGTCCCGACACCGAGGCTCTTCCTGTTGCTGCTTCGACAACTGTATCAGAAAAAGGAAAGGAGACATTGAGAAAGTGCCACTTATAAGAACACACCAGTGTTGTAAGTCGCGCTTACATCAGCAGTTGTGTGTTGTGGTTAAGGCAGCTACAGTTGTAAAATATGTATGAACGTAACATAATAAAGTATGTGAACCCTTTAAATTTTCTCCAATTTCTGCATAAATTGGTCATAAAATGCAGTCGGATCAAGAACATAGAATGTCTGCATTATTTAATCCCCATATAAATGTTATTATCGCTATTGTCGCACCTTGTCTTTTTTATTTTTTTTTACATATCAGAGCATATGGAAACATTGTTTTGAAATTGTCTTCTGTGGACCCACCACCTGTAGGAAGAGCCATAGGGGCTGGTGCAATGTGATTTGGGCAGCTCCAACTGCTGCCCCCACGACCTGGCAACGGACAAGTGGAAGAAGATGGATGGACGGATGGATAGTTTTGAAATTACATAGTGAACCGGACAATTAAGGCATGAGTTCAATACATTAGAATAAAGTCCTTTCACACATTTTATAGGACGGCCATCATGTTGATAACCAATGAATTACAGTTAAACAATTTAGCAAAAGATGCTCTTCTCAGCTGACTGTAATAATTAGTCCCTTGGTTTATCCACCTATAATGCATTCTGCTTATAGGTTTGGGGCTCTGCCATGCCATTGTCGTCTTGGCTGAGCTGCAGCAGGTGGATCTGAATAAAAGTCAAAAGACCATGTCATGTTTAATAACTTCAGTCAATCAAACAACAATCAAAGAAGAAAGTGGCTAAGGACTCTGAAGTAGTTGCTGAAAGAATTGCTCCAAAATGCATCAGAAAAGATTGTAAAAAAAATGGCTTGCACTAACTAAAGTTATTCTGCTGCACTTTGTAGGGCTGAGGCGATAAATTTCTGTCGCGATACATATTACAATACTCAGGGGCCAATCCGAAACGTACTGCGATAAAGTGAGGTCATGTATGATAAGTGATATGTTTACCTTAAAATGTGTAAAAAGAAAACAGTCATGTTTACAAAGTTATAAAACAAATGCCATTTCACATTTATGGAAGCATTAAGATTGAAAGGTGCAATAACACAAAATCTAACAAAGTGCAGTTACTGTAAAACAAATGAGTGCATGATAAAAAGGCCTTCAAGTATTGGAAGTATTGCGATACACGATACTTGGTATTGCAGCCAAAAGTATTGCAATCTGATATTTTGTCCCAGCCCTACTACTTTGTGTCACATCGTCTTACAGGATACTCAGTGCTGTCATAAAAGGAGAGTATTCAAATGAATAATGAATCTCAGGATAAAATCTTACAATTTAGCATAAAAAAGAAACACAAAGAACCAGGGATACTTGTTTATAGAGTTGCTGATACAGACGTCTCCATGCCTTTTGCATCAACACAAAGATAGATGAGATTATTTCAGCATTGACTGATCTGCCTTTGGAACCATTATATAACCATAAAACTAATCTGAAGCAAATCCATGACACATCAGTATCTGACAAAGAGGAAAAGCCACAGTGAGTGAGGGAAGCCTTGTGATAGCATATTTGGTCCAACAGCAGGACCAGCTTGACTCACAGATATCCAGGACTGGATGCGTACCAGTAAAATAAGCAAGTAACTTATACCTCCAGCTAAGGCTTATTGGTTACATTGCTTTTTACAGTTTCATGTGCTGCTGTACAAGACAGACTTTCATCATCAATATCCTTATCATCATTGGGAATTAACAATGAGGTGCAGGGTTAATGCAGTTTCTATTTTACAAAAAAAACGAGAGGATCCAAAAGATATAAAATAAAGGCCTACGAAAAGTATCGTAACATCATTAAAACGGCGCACAATGTAAATGATAGCATTCAGTTTGTGTGTATCGTATTTCGTAAACACAACAAAGTGCACCAGTTGCTTCACCTTTGATGCTTATTATCGAGATAGAACAAACACTACTCACACATCAGTTCAATAAAAAAACGTGACTCCAAACAGCTTTCCAAGTCAAGCTTCCCAGTCTATCATCACCACAGTGCTTGAGTTGTAACCATATTGTTAGCCAAACTTAGCGACTACCTTTTTGAACGCTTTAGCAACGCTCCAGGAACAAAATTGGACTTGCTTTGTCCCGGAGCCGCTGACCAATGACTTGGATCCGACATAACGATCCTTTTCTTCTTGCAAACGTCCTTAAGCAGACACGATTCAATTCTGAGATGTTGGGGCTCGGAGCGCTGCTGCTCCCTCGGTGCACCCCGCCATCGTCTCGTCACGTCTTTGTAGTCTAGCGGAGATTGAGCACCAACCGCGGGGTTTTACATCTTCTTCGGTCGTCTGTAAAACCAGTTACTATGCAAACTCCATGTTTCCACAGCTGTTGATCTGCTTGGTTACACGGTCCACTTTACGGTATCAAGCTTCCCATGAGCCAAACATACGCGGGCTGCTGCTGGCTGCGTGTGGAGGAAGCTGGAATAATGTTGCGTTCAGGGCACCTACGTACGCTGCACATTAGGCTAGCACAACAACACTACCGTCACAACTGTAGCGAGGCAAAAGCCATATGGCTGATTCATAGTTTTTGTAACCGATACAACATATGATTAAGCACGAAAACTGCTCAGTTAATTTGTTTTTCTTGTTTGCAAATGATGTCGCAAATGAGTGATATTTGATAATAAAAGCATCAGAGGCTGTTATACCACAGTGTATGCAGCAATGGTGTGTTGCCTATTCGTTAACAGTCTAAATCAAATAAGTGCACCAGCAAATGGCTATCATATTCTGGCACAAGAAGCCAAAAGCAGACACCATGATTCTGCTCCTCACATTCATCTTCAAAGTGAGCATGCATACTCCCCCAGCACTGCCCACGTCCGTGGCTGCAGATGGTTTGTACACTTTCAAGACCACACATCACTGTTGACTCCGCAGGGCAGAACATAACAACAATTATGTAATTTTAAAATTATTTCGCATACACTTCATGTGTGGTCTGAAATAAAGCCATCTAATCTGATACAATAGATTTCAGAATACGTATTTTTACTCATCCATTATGTTGCTGCACAATGTGAAGCCAATGTGGGAAATGCCAAAAAATAATAGTTCACAATGTTAAGGTAAGGTAAGGTTTAAAGAAAATCTTATACTACATCCAACTTCTTGCAGACAAGCAGCTTCATTACCCTTCAGTGTGTGATGTGACTGTCACATATCCACAAACATGCTGCAGAAGCCACTGTGTGCAGTGCTGCCTTCCTCCACAGCACCAAGTGCCGTTGCCAAGCAACCTACACAGACTTAGAGACAACTAATAAATAGTAGGGTTTTCACTGGTGAAACACTCACACCTTAAACAATGCATCCTTGAGTTATATCTTCCTTCATAGTTATAATGATTTAACAATGTATACGGCTAGTGTTTGCAAATCAGGAGGCTTCATTTTATCTGCTGTAATAATAAAAATACACACCATGAAAAATACAATATTTAACAAACTAGTGGTGTAACTTTTTAAACCGCTTCAGGGTTGAAACATGTGCATGTGAACTGTCTGCTGGCTGGCTGTCTTACCTCCAGGGATGAAGTGTTTGCAAAGGGCTGCAGGGACTGCAGGGGCTACATGGGCTCAAAAGGGTGGGGCTCTGACAGGTGGGTGACAAACTGAAAGGAAAAGACAGGGTATGTAGGGGTTAGGGCATGTTGGCACAAGTGTAATACTTCAGGACAAGGCAGTACACTGTGCAGCAGCACCACCTTGATTCCTACCACTGTCGAACCATTACTTAAAACCTCAATGATTGCCCAGAATGCCAAGCAGATGCAAAATACTACTTGAGCATGATTGCGTTATAATATAACCTAACACAGGCCTTGGTCAAATCTCTGATCCATTTCTTTCTAATGATAATTGTCAGATGAATTGTGTAAGAAAAATTACTAGAAAATGAAAACCACTTAAAATATAACCACACATTTTAATACTATAACACTTAGCAGGAAAATATGCAGGCTCAGCTAGGTCTGGTTCATGAATAGTGCAAGGTTGCTGACCCAGCAAAGGAGATGCTTTCTATTGATTTCCTGTTTAGAAGTACGCATTGCTCTGGGCTTCACAGTGCAGCTATAACTGCTCCCAAAGTTTATTGTTTGTACAGATTAAGCCACGCTCCAACTGATGTTTTAGTCGTTATTTATTTTGTCACAGCCTTTTCTTTTACTGGACCTTCGACGAACCACCGTGAAAAACTATGAGCAAAAACAATATATTTGTCAATAAAAATTAAACTTAAAAGTAAAAGAAAACATCCACATTCATCAAAAATACAAGTACATACCGTGTGCGCCTTCTGCACTAACATTTAGGAGTGGTTAGAGTCCATTTTCAGTCCGTTTTTGTTTCCAATTGCTGTCCGTTTTCGTAGCAACTTATTTGTGTCCGTGTTCTTCAAACACCGGAAACCGTCTGTCTCTATCCAATTAAACACGTGGTTTTGCGCTCTGCTATTTACTTAATCGACCACAAGGGGTCACTAGTGCAACACAGGTATGGCATAACTATTGTGGATAATTAACTTAAATTACAATATAAACAAAAAATAAACACATTTCTTCTGCGACAGCTACACTGCCACCAAAATTACAAAATGTGTACATTTACACACAAAGTAAAACATTGTAATTTTCCACACAAAAAAAAACATCAACCTTTGAACTCTGACTTCGTTTTAAATCTTGGTAAACTTAAGCGGACTCATTCTGCACTAGTACCACTAGTTTCTGAACTGGTCGCTCAAGAAAAGATAACTGTTTTAAACGTTCACCTTTCTTTCCTAAATCTTTCTGTCCTACTTGAATCTTAACTTTTCGTACTAAGCCATCATCGTCTTCATTCGCTTCGACTACTTTCGCTAATTTCCACTCATTTCTGGGAATATTCTCTTCCTTGACTATCACGATATCTCCGACTTGTACATTTCTTTTGGGTGTATGCCACTGTTGTCTTAGGCTTATGTTTGTTAAATACTCTTTGCGCCATCTGTGCCAGAATTGTTCAGACAAGTATTGTACTTTTCGCCATCTCTTTCTAGCGTACAAATCCTCTCTAACAAAATCACCTGGAGGTGGAAGTGGCACTGACTCTTTCATTGTAAGTAAATGATTAGGCGTCAAAGGTTCTGCACTCTTTGGGTCATTGATAGTATTGGTAGTGAGCGGACGATTGTTTACGACTGACATAGCCTCATAAAAGAAAGTTCTCAAAGAGGTGTCGTCTAATCTTCCTGTGGCTTGTGCCAGGACAGAACTCAAAACATTTCGGACGGTTCTGATTTGGCGTTCCCAAACTCCGCCTCTATGACTCGCTTCAGGAACGTTCATTTGAAAGTCACATTGGTTTTTAGCTAAATAAGTAGCAATCCTGTCTTTGTCAAGTTCTAAGAGACATTTGTTGAACTCATTCTTAGCTCCGACAAAATTTGTACCCTGATCGGATCTAATCTGTCTCACTGCTCCTCTGATCGCTATAAAACATCTCAATCCATTTATAAATGCATCAGTGGAAAGATCTTCTAACATCTCTATGTGAATAGCTCTGGAGCTCAAACACGTAAACAAAAGACCATAACGTTTACATTCTTTTCGACCTTGTTTCGTGTAAAATGGACCAAAACAGTCTATTCCTGTGCAAGTGAAAGGGGGTGAGGGATCTACTCTGTCAGCTGGTAAGTCAGCCATACGCTGTTCCTCTGTTGGCCTTCGTACCTTTCTGCACACAACACAACCTTTGATGTGATGGGCCACTACCTTACTGGCACCTACAATCCAATAGCCACTGGCTCTAAGTGCATTTAGTGTTTGGCCTCTACCCTGGTGTTGCGTTTTCTTGTGACAATGGTCAAGAATAAGTTGTGTGACAATGCCATCCCTAGGGAGAATAACAGGGTGTCTCAATTCAAATGATGCTGAGGATTTTCTTAACCTCCCTCCTACCCTAAGTAGGTCATTATCAACAAAAGGATCAAGTTGGTACAACTTATGAGTTTTGGACAATTTGTTTGCCTTTTCACTCAACTGTTTCATCTCTTGTTCAAATGTTTGTCTCTGTGTTACCCGAATAAGTGCGAATGAAGCTGCTTGTCTCTCCTCAACACTAATGGGCTCTGATTTGTCTTTTTTGGTAAGTCTCTTTATCTTTGCAACAACATTAACTGCTGTATTCCAGTCTGAGAATCTAGAGAACCTCTCAAGAAAATTGTCTCTCTCTAGAACATTAGTTTTAAGAACCTTTACTTCAGGGTCTCCCACTAAAAGCTCTGGGGAATGTGGCTTTGTAACAAGTTCTTGTTCCCATAGAAATCTAGGTCCTTTGAGCCAGTTTGAGTTCATGAGCTCTGCCACCTTGAGACCTCTAGAAGCGTGATCTGCTGGATTTTGATCCGTTTCGATGTGAAACCACTGTTTTGGATCTGTAAAGTCTCTGATTTTCTGTACTCGGTTAGCGACAAAAACATGAAAGCGCCTAGCTTCATTTTTAATGTACCCAAGCACCACTTGTGAATCAGTCCAGAAAAACTCCTCATCAATCTTTAGCTCTAGCTCTGCTCTGAGGAAGTTACTTACTCCTGCGGAAACTGCAGCCGCAGTGAGCTCAAGACGCGGTATAGTGACTACTCTAGTAGGAGCCACTCTGGCTTTTCCCATAACCAGAGCACAGTGCACTTTGTCTTCTGCGACAATCCTTATGTATGAGCACTGCCCGTAGCCACTGCTGCTAGCATCTGCGAAATGATGCAGCTCGATCCTTTGCGGCATGCCCATGTCCTCAGGAATGAAGCATCTTGGTATTTGAATCTTTGGTAGATTTTCCAGATCTGCCTCATTGAAGTGTACATTTTCATTCAAAATCTGCAAAAACTGAATGTCCTCTTGTGATACGTTTCCTTCTTTAGGGTTTGTGTCCAGAAAATCTGCTTCCGGTGCTCTAATCACAGAAGAGGGTGTGATAGATGGCATCTCTTTGACAGATATACGATGGCATGCTCCGTTTACTTCCATTGAACTTGTCCAAGGCTTGATGGATCCCACAATACTCCAACCTAAGTCTGTTTTGATTGCATAAGGATCGTAGTCATTGCCTGGTATTACTTTCCTAGGTTTCAGAGCCCTTACACAATCGTAACCAATCAGAAGTGCTGCGGGACAATCTAACAGCTCTGACATCTCTTCTACGATGCCTTTGAGATGTGCCCACCTTTTTGCTGTTTCACGAGTGGGAACACTGTTTTGTTCAAGAGGGATGTACTCACGAGTGTATGCGGGTGGTAGCTCAATGTACTCTTGGGAATGGTAGCCTCTTACTTTCAATCCCTCCACTCTTTGACTCTGTACAATTGATCCCCTGTCTGTCATCGTTGTCAGTTTAAGCTTCACAGGTTCTGTGGGCGCTTGAATCTTTTCACAAATATCTTGGACAATGAACGTGTTGCTGCTTTGAGTGTCTAGCAGTGCGTAAACCAAGATTTCAAGTCCATTACCTTCTGCGCAAGATAGCCACACAGGGACAATCATTGACGTTCGGTCGCTATTGTCCACTCTCACGTTGTTTGACACAGCAGAAGCATTTTCCTCTGGTGGTGGCGTTTCAGGGTTGTCTACTTGTGGACGGTCCTCATGAAGTGGAGTAGGGTGATTTTTCCTGCAAACATTACAAGTAGCTTTCTGACGACAGTTTTTAGAAAAGTGTCCAACTCTGAGGCAACTAAAGCACATATTATTCTCAGTGACACATCTTTTCTTTTCTTCAAAAGACATTTCAGCAAATTTTTCACATTTGTAAATAAAGTGATTTTGCTTACAGCAGATGCACTCAATTTGTCTTTTGTTCTGAGCTGCAGAAGGGCTAGGTTTGAATCCCTTGTTACTCTGAGTTGTACTGGTTGTCTTTGTATTTTTGTTCACTTTTGTTGTAGTTGTTAGGACACTAGCCTTTAGACGCCTTTGTTCTTTGTCTGGTTTATCAAATGTCCTTAATGCAAACAGGGAAGAGACTGGGTTGCATGCTATGCGTGCTTCTTCAGCCACAAACTCGGCAAATTCTGCAAATCCTGGATATTCTTTTCCTTTATCCAGTAATTTTGTCACATGTCTGTTCCAGCGAGTTGTTGCCCAGTCAGGAAGTTTGAGGAGTATTTTTTGATTTTCCTCACAATCATCTAATACCCTGAGACCTTGTACATGGGGCATAGCGTTTTTACATGAAATGAGGAAATCACTAAACTCTCTCAATTTAAGCGACTCTTTTGACCCAATCTTTGGCCAACTGCTTAGTTTTCCCCTGAAAGCTCTCTGAACTACAAAAGGATGGCCGTAACGTTTGTTCAAAGCCTCCCAAGCCTGTACATAGGCTTCTTCATCACTTCTATAGAATGTCCCTTCTAATACACTAAGCGCTTCTCCACTTATGTACTTTTTCAGATAGAACAGTCTATGTGCTGGATCTACACAACTAGTTTCAATGAGAGCCTTGAAGCAAGTGCTCCACTCTATGAACTTTAGCGTATCACCACTAAATACAAATGGCTCTGGGGCTGGAAGTCTAGTCATGGCAAGTGATTCCTTTAGCGCTTGAACTAGAGATACTTCACTGTCCTTTGACATTAGCTTACTGCCACTGGTCTGTGAGACTGGCACATTTTGGGAAATCTTATTTTTGACCTCAGGGAAAGTAGCTGAAGCTGGATTCAGGAAAACTTGTGGGCGCGTGACAGTGTAATGCTTTATTGGAGGCTGACTTGAAGTGACTTTTATTTCACCTTCTTTTATTTCAGCATTTACTTTGGATTCCTCTTCAGCATACACACTATACTCTGCCTCTATTGCCTCAAAATCCCTTTGCTTTTCCAACATTTTCAACTTTTCTTGCTGAGCTACAATCTCTTGTCTTTGTACTGAGATTTCCATTTCTCTGTTTATTTCAGCTCGTTTTGACGCTAAACGTGCAGCTGCTTCAGCCCTTTTTGCAGATATAAGAGTCCCTTGCTCACTAAGACTGTTGTACTGACTCTTTTCAGCCCTTGATACTGTTGATCCATATATTGACCTTGCATCATCTCTTTGCAGCAACTGAAGGAGTGATTCTTTTACAGCTTGTGCATCAAATTCCTTGTCTACATCTGTGTAACGTCTTTTCAGAAGCAAAATGATTTCAGTGGAAACTGCATTGGAACTGTCCATTTTCCTTCTTATGTCCTGAGATGGTGCGGTCAGTGTACGTAAAGCCAAATAGTTCTGCTTTAAATCTGACTCACAATTTTCAACCGTTTGAATCATGTCACTTAACTCAGCTTTAGAGCACCTAACTTTCAGTTTAGACCTTGCAAGTTGAACCTCTGCCTTAAAATGCACATATGTTGACATAAAACTTCTTTCTCTGCTAATTATGTCATCTTTTTTAAGCTCAAACATTTTTTCAGTTGGGCGTCGATCTCTTTCTGAACGCCTAACTTCTGTTTCAACTTCGACTGCAAGCTGGAGATTACCTATTTTGTGTATTTCAAGGTCTGCACAGATATCCCCTATGCGAGTTTCAACTTCTTCTCTTTCTGAATCTTCCAGATCACTCTGTAGTGTAGCTTCTAATTGAGCTTTCTCTGCTTCTAAAGCTTCAATTACTTCTTCTAACACACGTGTATCTGGCATACTCTGCTCCATCTCTAAATATTATTTGCACAGTAAACCTTTGAAATATTTCACAAATACCAAAGAATACAAGTGTCACAGCACAGGATAAACTCAAAACAGAAAACCATTGCTTTTAACTCTTATCTTTGTTTTCTCTTTGTATTTTGGGTAATATTACCAAACTCTGTAGATCCAGTCTGACTTGGTATCCTTGTGGCACTGTATACTTGCACTGTGTTGAGATGAAGCTTTAGTTCCTTTATTCAACTGGCAAAGCTGTTGAGGTTTGGCTATCCAGCTGCTATAGGACCATGAAGGCTGACGATCCCCACGTGGGCCCTGTTCCCTCGAAGCATGGTCGTGCCGATGCCGCGCTGATGCCACGCCACTCTCTCGTTGCTGTTTCGCCGATTGGCCTCTCTCTCAGACCAGCAGCAACAGGCCACGTTGTCCTCTCGTTGTCGGAAGCATGGGACACGTTTCACGTTCACCGACAGCGTGTAGGCCAGGGTCCTCAGTTGGCACCAACGAGACGCATGTTACACGAAGCACCAAAGGGAGTGGGACACGTTTTTCACTATAACTGCTCCCAAAGTTTATTGTTTGTACAGATTAAGCCACGCTCCAACTGATGTTTTAGTCGTTATTTATTTTGTCACAGCCTTTTCTTTTACTGGACCTTCGACGAACCACCGTGAAAAACTATGAGCAAAAACAATATATTTGTCAATAAAAATTAAACTTAAAAGTAAAAGAAAACATCCACATTCATCAAAAATACAAGTACATACCGTGTGCGCCTTCTGCACTAACATTTAGGAGTGGTTAGAGTCCATTTTCAGTCCGTTTTTGTTTCCAATTGCTGTCCGTTTTCGTAGCAACTTATTTGTGTCCGTGTTCTTCAAACACCGGAAACCGTCTGTCTCTATCCAATTAAACACGTGGTTTTGCGCTCTGCTATTTACTTAATCGACCACAAGGGGTCACTAGTGCAACACAGGTATGGCATAACTATTGTGGATAATTAACTTAAATTACAATATAAACAAAAAATAAACACATTTCTTCTGCGACAGCTACAGCAGCTATTGTCTGAGCGGTGTAGGATCCTTGACGCTAAACACATTGCTGGCTTCTAATAGACTAATGAAGGTGTTGTCATAGAAATGCTGGGAGGATGATGGGAAAACAACTGCTTCCTGCACACAAAAGGAAGCTCACTCTCAGGCTGTCATACCACATGCCACTCATTACACTTCTTGAGTTGACACACTATTTCATCAAGATCCTGAGCAAAAAACATAAAACCAATGAACTGGACTTCACTGAATCATTATACATGTTTAAAAATTCAATTTATTGACACTTCATGGGAACTCCGGTCCCTGACCGTGCCAACTGAGTAAACATCTTGTTGATTCAGCCATTTGTTATTTCTGCTGAATATTTATCAGACTTCAATGTTAGGTAAAATGTCATATTGTCTGCACACAGACATATAATCAGGTTACAAAAAACTTGTGCTCACCAAAACATACCTTGAACGGTTGAAAGTGCCTTGATGTAAACCAGGGTAAAATGTTGATGTTATTTTATCCAAAGGAATAAGCTGCTACACACTATGAAAATGAAACTGCTGTTGTTATTGATTGACTGACGTTTACTCCGACTTGCTGTGTTTTTAATTGTTTCTTTATAGCTTTTTATTTCTCATTTGTCTATGTGATGAGTGTAAGTCTTTTCAGGCAACTGAATTTCCCTTTGGGGATGAATAAAGTATTGATCTATCTTTATCTATCTATCTGTTGATAAGGAGTACGGCACATAAGGAATGTCATAGATCACAGATCAAGACAAGTCTGGCTAATTTAAAGGACCATTATAACCAATAACATTCCTTTTTGTTGACTGTAATTTTTATGTAGCAACTCCTCATAAATGAAGCTGAGCAGAGTGTGTGCTGATGATGGAGTAGGTGCAGGATCAGAGCAGAGGCATGTGCAGGAACTCCTATACTCCTCGTGGATGAGCAGTAGCTTCCATAGACATGAGAGCCCCCCTCTTCTTATAAATACACCCTGAGGAGGAGAGTGGGCGGAGAGAAGACTGCAGCTATGTACCCTGATGGGGAGACAGGTTGTGGAGAAATTGAAAATATCTGCAAATGATTCATGCAAGACTTGACCACTCTTCACATTATGTTATTAAAAGTCACAGTAAGGTCTGAAAACACAGATCCCATCAATGCAATTACAGTGTATATTAATTCTTCATGATATTAAGCTTGGCTTCTGGCAAATGAGTGTTTACTATCCAGTAGTCCTAATTTTCGATGTAGCCTTTTGTATTTCATGTCAGTTCAATAAATGAAACATTTCCTATTTTAACTTGACAACTAAACTGCAATTTCTCTCCTTCTGGCTCCCTTAACAGGTTGGTGGAAAATGGGGGCCTGTAGAGGATGAATAAGACGAGAATATCGAGTCTCTCAAATATTTATTTTTCTTCAATCAAAACGGCGGGAACAACTCTTTAACACTTCCGCCTAAACGGAAAACCAGCCCTTCACAATAAGGGAGAATGTGTGTTATGTATAAGTAGTGACACCACACAGGCCCCCCCAGAACACACAAAAAACAACATGCACTAACCTTACATATACCGCGTAGGTACCCTGACCACCCTACCCCCCCGACTACATTTAACCACCTCCTGCGGAGGGCTCGCTAGAGGCAAAGAGTCAACGTCCGGGGCCGGATTGGGCGGGCGGCCGCGGCGAGCAGGCCGAGCCAGCTCTACCCCGTTCTCCTGGAGCACATGAGCGGGCTTCAAACGGTCCACTGAAACCTTGTCCTGTCCAGCCCCCATCTCAATAAGAAAGAACTTGTGCCCCCTTTCCAACACGCGAAAGGGACCGTCATAAGGGGCCTGCAGAGGAGAGCGGTGCGCATCGTGTCGAATAAAAACGTACTTGGCCGACATAAGGTCCTTGGGTATGTAGGCCTGAGGAAGACAGTGGTGCGCAGCAACAGGAGAGAAAAACCTAGCCTCCCCCTGGACACCAAAATTC
Source organism: Proterorhinus semilunaris (assembly GCA_021464625.1). Classification (NCBI taxonomy): domain Eukaryota; kingdom Metazoa; phylum Chordata; class Actinopteri; order Gobiiformes; family Gobiidae; genus Proterorhinus; species Proterorhinus semilunaris. The sequence continues at coordinate 24,461,439 of CM038351.1, forward strand.
CTGATAACACCAGGACTCAGCCCCTGGGTACTAGACAGGAACTCCCCCGGCACCCTCAAAGACTGTCCCAGAACTAACTGAGCTGAAGAGGAGCGCAGGTCCTCCTCGGGGGCGGAACGCAGACCCAACAAAACCCACGGCAGTCTGTCCACCCAGCTACTGTCCACTAGAGATGCACGGAGGGCGGCTTTCATAGTGCGATGAAACCGCTCGCACAGTCCATTGGCCTGAGGGTGGTAAGCCGTGGTCCGGTGAAGCTTAACCCCCAAGCTCCCAGCAACCGCGTTCCACAGCTCTGAGGTAAACTGCGGGCCCCGATCTGATGTCATGTCCAAAGGCACACCGAAACGAGACACCCACGAATAGAGGAACGCTCGGGCCACCTCAGGTGCCGTAGTAGACGACAGAGGAACCGCTTCGGGCCACCGTGTGGTCCTGTCCACCATGGTCAGCAGGTGAGTAAAACCACGGGACGGGGGAAGAGGACCGACAAGATCAACGTGAACATGTTCAAAACGCCTCTCAGGAATTGGAAAAGGCTCTAACGGAGCTTTAACATGACGCTGCACCTTAGCGCGCTGGCACGCCACACACGTAGAGGCCCAAGTCTTAACGTCCTTTCTGAGACCAGGCCACACGAACCTTGCACCCACCAACTTAACAGAAGCTTTAACTCCAGGGTGTGACAGGGAGTGCACAGCATCAAAAACGCGATGACGCCAGGCAGCAGGGACCACAGGGCGCGGCCTGTCCATAGAGACGTCGCAAAGGAGGGCCGCTCCGCTGTTCTGAAAATTAACATCCTCCAACACCAAACTAGAGTCAGCAGTGCGCAGTCCCTGTACTCCCAAATCCGTCAGCTGGTCCGCAGCCATCTCCGCATAGTCGATTCCCAGATGCACAGTAGCGACCGGTGCACGAGAGAGGCAGTCCGCGACCAGGTTGTTCTTCCCAGCTACGTGTTGAATGTCAGTCGTGAGCTCGGAAATGGCAGAAAGATGCCGTTGCTGCCGAGACGACCATGGTTCAGAAGTTTTAGCCATAGCAAAGGTTAGCGGTTTGTGGTCGACAAAAGCAGTAAACTCCCGGCCCTCTAAGAGGAACCGGAAATGGCGCGTGGCAAGGAAAAGGGCCAAGAGTTCCCTGTCAAATGTACTGTACTTTCTTTCCGAGTCGCGCAACTTTCTACTGAAAAACGCCAGCGGCTGCCAGTGTCCCTCCGACCACTGTTCGCAAACCGCACCGACAGCATAATCGGATGCATCAGTGGTAAGGGCGACAGGCGCGGAAGGTTTGGGATGGGCCAAAAGGGCGGCCTTGGCAAGCGCTGCTTTAGCATCATCAAATGCCAGTGACCTCTCCTGGGTCCACTCAATGTCCTGGTTACCCTTTTTACCCTTTAAGGCATCGTACAACGAGTGCATAATGTGGGCTGCCCGAGGGATGAAACGGTTGTAAAAATTAACCATGCCCAAAAACTCCTGCAGGCGCTTCACAGAGGAGGGGCGGGGAAAAACCGAAACCGCCTCGACCTTAGCAGGGAGAGGCACCGCACCCTGCTGTGACACCCGGTGTCCCAAGAACTCGATCTCCAACAGTCCAAACCGACACTTAGCAGGGTTCACTATAAGCCCGTGCTGACTGAGGCGCTCGAAAAGCTGGCGAAGATGTGACATATGCTCCTCCACCGAAGCACTCGCCACCAGCACATCATCTAGATACACGAACAGGAAAGGCATATCTCGCAACACAGAGTCCATGAGGCGCTGAAACGTCTGTGCCGCGCCCTTCAGGCCAAACGGCATCCTCAAAAACTCAAACAGTCCAAAGGGAGTGATGACGGCAGTCTTGGGGACGTCCTGAGGATGGACCGGCACCTGGTGGTAACCCCTCACCAAATCGACCTTGGAGAAAATAACCGCCCCCGAAAGATGCACCGAAAAGTCCTGAATGTGAGGGATCGGGTACCTGTCGTTAGAGGTAGCATTATTGAGACGGCGGAAATCTCCACAAGGGCGCCAGCCCCCATCAGACTTAGGGACCATGTGCAGGGGTGAAGCCCACGGGCTGTCGGAGCGGCGCACAATGCCTAACCGCTCCATGTTGGCAAACTCCACTTTAGCGATGGCCAACCTAGCAGCATCCAAACGGCGCGCGCGAGCAAAAACAGGAGGACCGACTGTAGTAATGTAATGCTCAACCCCGTGCTTAGCTACTGTGGCGGAGAAGGTAGGAATCGTGAGGGCAGGAAACTCAGCGAGGAGACGTTGGTATGAGTCCCCTGTAGCGAGCATGTTAGCGAGCAGTGGCCCAGCGATCCCCAGAGTACACGGGTATGAATCAAAAGACACAGAGTTAATCAAACATCTGTTAGCCACATCCACTAATAACCTGAACGCACACAGAAAATCTGCGCCCAGAATGGGTACTGAAACAGAAGCTATTACAAAGTCCCAGTTAAAGACACGGCCGTTAAAACACACAGTCAGAAACCTGGTGCCGAAGGTGCGGATGGAGGTGCCGTTAGCCGCGTCCAGTGGGGGCCCTTGACCTTGCCCCAATGTGTCAGCGGAGGAAGGGGGTACGATGCTACGCTGTGCCCCCGAATCCACGAGAAAACGACGTCCTGAAGCGCTGTCCTCAATGAAAAGCAGCTTATTTTCATTGCCGGTGCAGGCAGCTGCTAGCGAGCGCCGGCCTTCTCGTTTCCCGGCCGCTGGAAGGAACACGGTGGGATGCAGCGGCGAGCCTTCACTCCGAAGCGCTGATGGTAGAAACACAGGCCGTTCTCCTTCCTCCGCCGCTCCGTGACGGCGGCGACATCCACCGTATCCTCGCTCTCAGGCACACATGGTAACAGAGCGTGCACTGAAACCTGACGGGAGGCCAGCAAAAGTCTGTCCGCTTCTTCAGCCAGACCCCTGTAATCTTTGGTGCGGATGAGGGGAGAGTTGGCCAGGGCTGTGCGTACTTGAGGCGGTAGCTGGCGCAGGAACAGGTGGGTGAAAAGAAACGAAACATCACCGGAGCCGAGCAAGGCCAACATATTCTCCATCAGCTCCGCTGGCTTGCTATCTCCCAAGCCAGTCAGCGACAGCAGGCGATCGGCCCGCTCCATATCCGAGAGCTGATAAAGTTGTAATAGCGCCGTCTTAAGCGCTTCGTACTTGTTTGCAGCCGGCGGGTCCCGGAGCAGCCCCATTAATCTGCGGGTCGTGGCCGAATCCAAAGCCGCAACAACGTGAAAATATTTCGTGTCGTCCGTGGTGATGCCGCGCAGGTGGAATTGAGCGTCCACATGCTGGAACCAGGGCTCCGGGTCATTCTGCCAAAAATCCGGGAGTCTAGTAGCCGCAAAAACAGTCGGTGCAGCCGCAGCGGCAGCAGACGAAGACGCTTCGGTTGACATAATTCAAACGTCAGGGTCACCAATGTAGAGGATGAATAAGACGAGAATATCGAGTCTCTCAAATATTTATTTTTCTTCAATCAAAACGGCGGGAACAACTCTTTAACACTTCCGCCTAAACGGAAAACCGAAGCCGAACCCGGCTGAACGGAGGGACCCGGCTGAACGGAGGAACCCGGCTGAACGGAGGAACCCTGCCTACTGACAACAAGGACTGGACGGTCTGTGATCTTGGCCCGTCTACTGAGGGACTCCTTCGGCCCTGGGTCTCTATAGCCTGTCCGTCCATGGGAGTGGATCTCTCCTTCTGTGGTTCTCCTCAAGGTTTCTCGTTTCTCCCACTGGGTTTTTGAGTTTTTCCTTGCCGGGCTGGAGAGTCTAAGGACAGGGGACACCCGAGCTGCTCGTCGCCACCCACTGCTCGTCGCCACCCACTGCTGACGCTTATTTGGACATTATGTTTGCCTGGATATTTGATTCACCGGAACTTTACATTGTCTTATTTACTGTTCTGTTTTATTGCCTTAATGTTTGTTACAGCCCTATGAGGCAACTCCTGTTGTGATATTGGGCTATACAAAACCATTGATTGATTGAAAACCAGCCCTTCACAATAAGGGAGAATGTGTGTTATGTATAAGTAGTGACACCACAGGCCACCTGTTACTTCAGATGAACACGCAGGAGCACGTTTCTTTGCTCTGACAGTAGAAGCTTGAACCTTGAGGATGTAGCAGAATTGTGGATCTCTATAGCTAGAGCATAGGCGGCGGTTGCAGTGGAGCTCTCACAGTACCAGAAAGCAGCCACTTTACACTCGTGTGTTGACACCCAAGGCAAAACGCAAGTCCAATGAGACGGCGCTCATAATTACATTTTAGTTATTACAGAGTAAACAACAGTTTGACTGAGCATATGAGAATAAAATTAAACTTACTCCAGAGTCAGAGAAGGGATCTTGAGTTTATCTCGCCGTGACTTCATGCTTGCTGAGCGGTGTGAGGGCTTGCTCTACCACAGCGCAGCGACGCTCGCTCTCACGGCCGTTTCACGCGCACTCATCGCTGTGGTGGTGGCAGACTAAATATAACTCTTTCAACACCCGTATCCCTTTACACCGCAAGCATAACGTTCTCTTTGCAATGTTAACGAGAAAAGAAATCTACAAACAACATCCAGCGACATCCATGATTGTTGTGCGTAGCCGTGGCGCGCCACTGAGCGAATGCCAGAACCGAGGGAGCGACCGGTCACCGCTAACCTCCATGTGACTACAGAGAAAGCTGGAGGGGAGGGCGCTTGAGTGAGTTCATGTGCTGGTGAAAACAATCTATATATGAGCCGACAGGGGATAAGGTCGACGGACAGCTCGACCAAAGGAACAAAAAGTTCATCCAAATAAAAGCACTGATCAAAAGCCTAATGTTTGCACAAATAAGAAAAGAAAAACAGTTGTTTGAGTCTAAAGAAAAACAACAACTGTCAAATGCATTCGTATGTATGCATTTATGAGTTTGCATCCACTCGCCCTCTTTTAGATAAGAAAAAAAGCCAACTTAAGTCAGCACACAGCATTGCCGAACATAATCGTCTGCATGGTGGTGTATCCCTACACAATACTACACAACAGATCATTTACGCATAATTAGACAGCAAATTATTAGCCTACTGGCTAGCTGCACGCGTGAGCAATCTGCTTTCTTTTAGGTGGCCCTACATCAAAAGCTTGTGATTTGATCTTCTCCAGTGGTTGCACTGGATTGTCCACATTCTTTTACGGTTAAAATGTAAAGGCCTATCCTAGTTTTCTGTCCAGGAGCGAAGAGTCTCCTTTGTATCATCCTAAGAGCAACATTACGTTTATCGCTGAACAAATAAAGGCTAGAACTTTAGTAAAATGAAAGTGCGTATATGGATTGGCGGAGTTTAAGGGTCGGGGGAATACCTTTTGCTGCAAAAAACATGACAGCTGCAACTCAAAGCTTTCTGATTCTCTACGTCGGTATGATCGAGCAAGAAATAAAGAAAAGAAGTGCCTCTGTGCCACAGTTCTCTATCAACAATATGCGCGCACATGTGGCGTGCACGTTTTAGAGCATGCTTGAAATGTAATTTTTAGGTAGGTGTGTAGGAGTGTGCATGAGCTCTGAGTTTATAGGCCCATGGTGTGGGTGGGTGTGTGGTATCCAACAATGACACTTGAAAATCAATTTTCTGAGCACCCAATCCGACTCCGTGCGTGTATTTGTGCAAATGGGGGCGGGGTTATTATTATACAGACAAAGGCATGTCTCATTTTGCTTATAAGTTATGACTTTATGTAAAACTGCACTTAAAGCTGCGTTTTAGTTAGCGATGTAATAGGCCCATACAAGCCCAGGTCACTGCACAGTAGAAGATATTGCCTGATACTGCCTTAACCAAATCAATATGACTTTATTTTGTAACTAAAAGTCAGTCTCGTGTGGTCACTATTTCAGACGCGCAGTTACTTACTACTCAAGAGGCATTTTCTCTAAGCTATCTTTTACTCTAACTTCAGCAATTATTACTTTTTAGCCTACTTGAATAACATTATTTCACTGTAACTAGTTGTAAGTACAAATTATCCACCTCTGATGGTGAGGCTTCATGTTGTCTATTTGCACCTCAGTTTGGACCTAGCACCTGAAGTAGGGACAGACAGAGATGACACTCATGTCTCCCTAGTTGCCAAGGTGCTGCAGATGGAGAATCAGCCACTGATCAGTGGCCAGCTGACTATTGACATGTTTTTTCCCCCGGTATAAAAATCAGAACTTTAGGCCTACATTTGAACAGGCTATCGTTTACGATTCTCTGTATACAACATTGTATTGTGGAAGGTATATATATATATAGCAGATTGTATCATGGACTAGAAGCATACATCATACAGTATATAATAGGTCCCTTGTATGAAATCAGAAATGTCCCAGTCATTACTGAATTTCTCTTGACTAGGCTACATATGAAATCATATGCAGTATTCAATACAGTAAAATAACAATCATGATCATGCAGGTTGCTATGTTTGGTTAATGCAGCATTAATAACAGACTCGGTTTCCCAGTTGCCATGGTGATGGGGCTTTCCTGCTTGTGTCTCTCACAGTGGGCTTCATCTCTGCTGTGAGATGGATTTCAGCTAAATGCTCCTTTAATTAATGTCCCTCTGTAAATGGCAGCCCATTCCATATTTGGAATGGAATATGCATGAAGCCATTATGAATCTGGATGCTATTTGTATCACATTATATTCTGTTTAATTGCTTTAAAATAATTATCATGCTTTGGTGACAATGTGGTTTCTTAAAATACAAGTTGAAAGTCACCGAATTAGATCATTAAGGAGCATGAAGCATGAAATAAATAACTAAATAATGAACTAAATAAATACATAAATACATAAATACATAATTACATATACAGGTGAAACTTGGAAAATTAAAAAAGTGCATTCGTTTCTGTTATTCAACGTAAACTGTGAAACTAATATATGATAGACTCATTACGAGCAAAGTAAATTAGTTTGTTGTAATTTTGATTAGTATGGCCCAGCTTGTAAAAAACCCAAATTAAAAATCTCATAAAATTAGAATATTTTGAAAATGGACTGTAAGCCATAATCATCAATATTAGAACAAACTGACATATGTCACTTTGCATGTAATGAGTCTATAATATTAGTTTCACACTTTAAGTTGAATTACAGAAATAAATTAACTTTTGAACAATAATCTAATTTCCCGAGTTTCACCTGTATAGAATTGTGTCTTAAAATAGGCCTACTGTAAACATATGAATAATACAAACATATGAATAATATAAAACACACATGGAAAAACAAAATATGTCTTACAAGTGCTCGTCATATCATAAAAAGTGCATTCACTTCAAATATATGATAGATTCATTACATGCAAAGTGAGGTATGAAAAGCCTTTATTTGTTATAATTTTGATTATTATGGCTCAGCTTGTAAAAACCCCAAATAAAAAATCTCATAAATTAGAATATTTTGAAAATGGACCGTAAGCCATAATCATCAAAATTATAACAAATAAAGGCTTGACATGTGTCACTTTGCATGTAATGAGTCTATATCATATAATAGTTTCACATTTTAAGTTGAATTACAGAAATAAATGAACTTTTTCATGATATTCTAATTATATGACGAGCACCTGTATACAGGCCTAGAACAGTATGTGCATCATAAGTATCGGCTATAGGCTATATGACAAACCGTCATTGTTTTCTGAGTGAGATCTATAAACTGTCCACGAGGGGGCGCAAACATACCCTGATCACACAGGCAAGTTATGCATTTACAAGAAGCAGGCCCGGATCTACGGGGATGCAAGAGCATTGAAACTCGAACGTACCCTCAGTCAGTTTGTTCTGGAGCTGGCGCTGACAAGAAGTAAAAGCCAACTTACATATTGCCTAAAGAAAAATATAAGCCCAAATGCCAACACGTTTGAAAACAGCACTGCAGGTTAAATGAAAAACTGTCAGTCAGAAGCCAAATACCACACTAACCTTTTTCAGGTGCGCAATGTTCGGTCTCTCTCTCTCCCTCTCTCTCTCTCTCTCTCCCTCTCGCTACCTCTCGCTACCTCTCACTCTCTCTCGCTACCTGTCGCTCTCTCTTGCTCTCTCTCGTTCCCTCTCGCTCTCTCTCCCTCTCGCTCACTCTCTTTCTCTCTCCCTCCCTATTTCCCTCTCTCTCCCTATTTCCCTCTCGCTCCCTTCCTCTCTCTCCCTCCCTCCCTCTTTCTCTCTCTCTCTCTCTCCCTATTTCCCTCTCTCTTTCTCTCGCTCTCTCCCTCTCTCTTTCTCTTGCTCCCTCTCTCTCTCCCTCACTCGCTCCCTCTCTCTCGTTCTTTCACTCTCTCTCGCTCCCTTTCTCTCTCTCTCTCTCTCCCCCTCCCTCTCTCACTCTCTTTCTCTTGCTCTCTCTCGCTCTCTCCCTCCCGCACTTTCTCTCTCCCTCTCGCTCTCTCCCTCTCTCTCGGTCTCTCTCTCTCCCTCCCGCACTCTTTCTCTCTCCCTCTCTCCCACTCTCTTGGTCTCTCTCTCTCTCCCTCTTTCTCGCTCTCTCTCCCTCCCGCACTCTCTCTCTCCCTCTCGCTCTCGGTCTCTCTCCATCTCTCTCTCGGTCTCTCTCCCTCTCGCTCTCGGTCTCTCTCCCTCTCTCTCTCTCTCCCGCTCTTTCTCCCTCTCTCTCGTTCTATCTCCCTCTCTCCCTCGCTCTCTCTCTCTCGTGCTGCTGACAGGTCAGGTGCGTGCCTTGCTGGTGTTTCTGACATGTTGCGGAGTAAACTTGAAGAGGTGCCGACAGGTATTAAGGCTAACAAACCAACCAACTTTTTTCTCGGACCCATTCTCGGAGTGACATCGTTGTTGTTTCTTTGTTCCCTCAAAGCCCCGGCGCTGCATGCGCCACCATCAGCAGCTCATCCCCGAATCCTCTGTCCAACTTTTTCAAGGTAAGAAATCCAACCCAACTGAGATTAATGCCAAACTGACTTATGAGAAATACATAAGTCAGTTTTTCATAACTTTTGCAGAAGTAGCCCACTAAAATGTTGCGAGAACGACTAACTGCTGCACATGTTCCCTTAAAATAAAGTTTGACCATAGCCTAAATTTGATGCAGGTAATGTAAACTATGCTTCATGATGAATTTTGCGTTGTTTTTGATTGAAGTCTCCTCATTTTTTCATAAACCGTTTTGGTAGACATTTATAGGCATCTTCTTGCCATTACTGCAGAAAACAGTCACATTAAATGTCTTCAGGTCATCTGCTGAAACATATCTGCAAGCCCAGCCATGACTGAAATCCACCTGTATGTACTGTACGTGAGAGCAAGCGAGAGGAACTGCTCAAGATGATGAAGTTGGCAATTTTCACAGTCCCTGTTGGGCTCTGTCTAGCTACCACATAGACTTATTTGGCTGTTTTGATGCAACTACTCTACATTCACTGTTCGGGAAAATTGTATGGTTAACCAGGGATGCTATCTCCATGACATTTAATAAATGGAGTGTCACATGAGACATTATGGACGAGAAAGTGAGATGTGCATGTGCATGGATGTAAAGCGCTTTGGGCCTAATGAAGGTAGAAAAGTGCTATATAAGTTGAGGCCATTACCATTTCCCAAGGAAGAGATTCCCAGCTGCATCTTGTGCAGTGTTGTGGTGTCCTTGGGCAAGACACTTCACCTTGCTCTCTGTGAATGTAGTGTGTGAGCGAGTGATTGGTTGTGGTCGAAGGGGTTGATAGTGATTGCTGATTGTGGAGTGTAGACAGCAAATGAATAATGACTACAGTGTATTGCTTTAAGAAGCCTCTAAAGCACAATACTTATTTGGGCGGCATGGTGGTGCAGCGTTTAGCGCTTGTGCTTCACAGCAATAAGGTCAAGGGTTTGTTTCCCCTGGACGGGGCCTTTCTGTGTGGAGTTTGCTTGTTCTTCCCGTGTCTGCGGGGGTTTCCTCCAGTTTCTCCGACCACTAAAAACATGTACAATAGGTTCCCCTCTGGGGTCAGGACTCCCCTGAAAAAGAGATTCTTAATCTTAATCGGACTTTAAATAAAGGTCCAACTTAGGACGAAAGTGGCTCAGATGGTAGAGTGGAACGTCTTATAACTGGAAGGTTGTCAGTTCCAATCCTGGCAGGTGCAGAGTGTTGTGTCCTTTGAGGAGGTGGTTTTAAGGTTTCAAGTACCTGGGTGTTCACCTCAACAATAAACTGGACTGGTCCCACAACACCAACGCCCTGTACAAGAAGGGCCAAAGTCACCTCCACCGTCTGAGTAGACTGAGGTCCTTCGGAGTGAGCAGGCCTCTACTCAGGACTTTTTATGACGCTGTGGTAGTATTTGCTACCGTGTGCTGGCCCCGTGCAGCACAGAGCCGGACTGAAGAAGCTGGTCAGGAGGGCCAGCTCCGTCCTTGGCTGCCCCCTGGACTCTGAGAACGAGGTGAGTGACAGGAGGGTATTAGCCAAGCTCACCTGCATCATGGACAACACCTTCCAACAACTGCATGGGACTGTAGAGGAGCTGAGCAGCTCTTTCAGTGGGAGACTGAGACACCCTCAGTCCAAGAAGGAGCGCTACCCTTCATCCCCACTGCTGTCAGACTGTACAAGACTACTGTAAAGTGTCTTAATGTGTAAATGTGCAATAACCCCCTTTGAAAAAATACATGCAATAATTTATGTATCTACGTGTTTCTGAGAGCTGATGGAACAAGTGAATTTCTCCATTGTATCAATAAAGGATTATCTTATCTTTTCTTCGGAAAGAATGTTGTGTGTGAGTGAATGGTGGGCAATAGTATAGGGCTGATGCCGCAGAACACCGCAGGGCAGCTACGGCTACAATAGTAGCTTTCCACCACCGATTATAGAGTGAATGAATAATGCAAAGTGTTTTCGAGTACAGAAAATATAATATGAATTATTAGATATTAAAGCCAATATTAATGTTAATGCAAAAAATTTACAGATAGATAGTGGTATTAAAAGGGGTTGGGTGTTGATATCAGCTGTTGCCAGTGTTGTGTGAGTAAGTGATAGTGGACAGCCCTGAACATTAAGAGCAGGGAGCAACATCTTGCAAACTATTGAATTCCGGATCTAGACTCACACAACTGGGAGCGGAACTGTGCTCTGTGTACACAGAAAAAGCCTGAACCACTAGACTACCGGCTGTGCCTGTGTTGGTGATATTTTTACCATGTAATTCAATTGGTGATACTGTGTCTTTCTAATTTAATTGTCAAAAAGGATGTCCTTGGAGTGTATAGGAGGCAGCCAGTAAAGCAGCAGTACACATAAAGATATATTAAAGGGTAAACTGGTCAATAATGATGTAGGCACTTTTAGATTCCCCTATGACAAATGTTCACATGCTGCAGTGATTGTGCTCTGGAGATCTGTGTTCATGGGAAACGGTTGTGGTCAAGTCAACAGGGAGAGTAGATACTGAAGAGAGGGAACGAGGGGGTCGCTGGAGACAGTCTGGTACAGAACAGAGATATAATATTTCTTGATTATCTTTCCTATAAATAATATTTAGTTTGTCTTGGATGTGCCCAGAGTAGTTGTGATTTGCTCAGACTGGTTTGGAAAATTCCATCTACATATACAGAGCTTTTAGTTACCTTGACATTTTCAGAAACAAGAAAAGCAAAACAATTAAATCACAATGACCAGGGCATTAACAAAATGATGTGTTTATAGTTCTAGCATCTAAAATGGTACAAAAAAGGAAAAATTGACTTGGGCTTGTAATGCCTAAATGAGTCTGGATAAAAATATGCTTACATAATTATAAAGATTGTTTGCATAATTAGTAGAAAATGGATAGAAATAGACATTTGGAAGGTTTCAATGAGTGTACAACCATAGGATTTATAGGTGCATTGAGTTGCCCTGTGTACGAAATAAATTAACATGCCTTGCTTTGCCTTATTTGTGTGGAAATGTCATGTGTTCTGTCAGACGTTTTCAATCAGACTTTTATTGGCAAAACCACTTTCAATATTAAGCCACAGTAAAACGGTAGACCATTTACTAGTCCTGTTAGTGGGTCATCTGGAGCAAAGATGCAGTAAGCCACTGGTAGATGAGATGTGGCCTGGTTTCTCTCACTTCCCAAAAGTGTGGTCGAACCAAAGACTTGACACTTTTTTATTGTAGTCATATGGAGCCTACAAACTGCCTCTTTGATAACCTTCAGCCTTCAGAATGTACTTTTAGAATACTTCATAAAACTACACATTGTCACTTTTTGTTATGTGGAAAGATATACATTTATTGCTGTCTTGGTTGGTACACAGAATGTTTTCTGGAGCTAATTTATGATGATGGGACTGAGGAAAACCAACAATTTGCATTGGGAAGATTTCTTATTTCAAAGTCATATTATTTTTCCAGATAGTTTTTGACATCATTTATTTTTAAAACATTGCTCTATATTCATTCCAACCAAGTGAAATACACGAAATAGCGACATTAGTGATTTATTTTTATTTTACCCATTGGGTCTGTAGACAACATGTACTGACTTTCAGTCATGCGTTAGAGAAGTTGTGTGGCCTAATGGGTTCCGTCCTTGTTCCCAAAAAGAGTGGCGGTGTGCGGTCTATCCTGGCCCTGCAGGTTCTCAAAGTCGAAGAAAAGTTAACCCAAGAATTGGTGTATCTGGGTCTGCGCTTGGACTCCAGGTGCATGAGGGCCTCCCTCTCCCTAGAAAGGCAGTCATTGATTCTGGATCTGCAATGGGTGGTTGATGCCCCGCGTATCGTATCACGGGGAATCCGTTCCCTGCTCGGCATGATGGCATCAGCCCACCCGATGGTTGGGGCTGCTGCACATGAGAGGCCTCCAGCACTGGTTTTCACGCCTCGGGCCCCCACACTCCATCAACCTCCTAGAGGCGATGCAGAAAGTCCTCTTACACTTTGCCACTCATCTGCGGGGTCACCGCATTTTGTTTCGGTCGGACAACCCCACGGTGGTGGCCTACCTTAACAGACTAGGTCCCCCGCTTTCCACAGTGGAGGTGCTCAACTGGGCGAACACTCACCTGGCCTCTCTGAAAGCGCGCCACATCCCCGGATCCCGGAACATAGGCGCGGGTAAGTGCGGACAGGATGTCCAGAGGGGGCGCCCTACGAGACGAATGGGGCCTGGCTCCAGAGGTCGGGGCAGAGGTGTGGCCCCGGTTCGGCAGACCGGTCGGTGGCCGACCTTTTCGCTAATGCAGACTATGCACTGTGCTCGTTCTGGTTCGCCCTCAGGTTAACAGACGGGCCTCCTCTCGGCGTGGATGCCATGGCTCATCGACCTGCTTTACGCACTCTTGGGAGGCGGAAAGGCGTTCTCCGATTGCCTTTTTCCGGGTGAGGCGCGCTGGCGTTGTTTATGGCTATTGGTTGCCCCTCACCCTGCCCTGGACCCTTGCTAATAATGGAGTGCGTGGCCGCTCCCTGGGATGCACAGAGTTGCCCAGGGCTCGCTCCAATCATCCGAGACCATGCCTGCTGGGAGTACATCGGTTGGCCATGGCTGCGCGTTGCTTTATTCAATAGCGCAGCCTAAGGGCAAGCACACAATTGAAGTAGAAATCTAAGTTACCTATGTAACTATAGTTGTACGAAATGTGTGCACCGCCCTTAGCTACGGGCCCAGCTGGCACGACCTCTCTTCGATGGCTGAGTTCAAAGGAGACGATTGAAGGGACAGTCCCCCTTTTATAGGGCACAGGGGTGAGTGGAGCGGTCAGTTCTTTGATGCTCTCAGGGCGGGAAGCTGGCGCTTCAGAGAGATATGCAATAGCGCAGCCTAAGGGCAAACACACAATTGAAGTAGAACAGTCCCCTCAGAGGTAAGTCCTGTAATGACCCGAGCCAAATTTTTATGTTCACAGACCAGACTCCTCATAGAGACCAGTGGACCCTGTGGCTTCAGAATGGCAGGAACCAGTCATAAGCCACAGGGACCATTGAGTCTGACGAAAGACCATCTCAGGGACCGCGGGGCTCGCTCTCTAAAAGCAGCTACCGTTTAACACCGCGTGGTTTCGCTTTGCTTTTCGTATGGAAACTAAAGAGTTTTAAAATGCCGCGATGGATCTCACATCGAAGCTGAGAGCGAATGGGTTTGGATATTCTCACGAAGGACAGAGAGAGAAGAGAGAGGAGAGAAAGAGACGTGGACGTACGAGGCCACGAGCACACGGACCAAGCGACGCGTGGAGCAGCTACAAAAACGTAGGCTCCGACGCAAACTTCTAAATATTGTCCCGTTCACCCACTGTTTCTAAAACATTACGTTAAAATTGAGCAAATGAAAATAATAAGCTCAGATTTACATTTGTATTAGTGTGACAAGAGCCTTGTTATTGAGGAGCAGATGACGCTCTGAATAAGTCGTTCTCCTCTGAGACTTTTAACGCATTTCTGTGGCAAAATTTGTGTTCAATGACTCTGTTCAGATCATGTTTAGTTTAGATACATTTATCCTGCAATCTCACATTTTTCCTAACATAAATAAAATGCAGCCTATATATCGGCTATGTAAATGTATTTAAAAAATGCTTATAATGAGAGTTGGACGATATCATAATATCAAAATTGACGATATCAAAATTGACACTGAAATGTAAGTTTATGGCTAGATTTTTTAAATATCTTATAAGCTTTGTTATCTAAGGAGGCTAACCCTCCTTCACCTCTCATTGGCTGTGAGTGTGACCTGGATAGCGGTCCATATAGTGTATGAGAGACGCCTAATCTCCGTGATGACACGCTCGTACATTACCCTGATGTGCCGGGGCTGTCGTGCTCAATGACACCCAGTGGTCACTCTCCTCCAGGGGACATCACTTAAATAGATTGGGTGGGACACAGGTGGGGGTTAGTCATTTTTTGTTCTGTCTCTTTACTAAACTGTTCTTCTCTGCATTCACGTCTCTCTAAGGTGACACAGACCTACTTTAAATCTCCCTTGTACAGTACTTGTTGAGTATCCCGTTCTTTTTCAGGTCCTTTCGTTAAAGTAAGTTAAATGACTTTATATGTGCATTATCAATATCCATTCTTTTGGTTTCGTTTGGTTACTTTTCATAATATGCTGTATATATCATTCACTCTTATTTGACCATCTCAACCTGGCCTCCTTCTTTCTGACCTCACCTCATTAAAAACTTCACTAAGACTTCACTAAGTGTGCAAGAACACCTTTGTGTAGGAGGAACTGGGAACAACAATTTACCGTTCTTGGAAATGGATTTTCTGTAATATTAAGGGCCATAAAAAAAAACTCTTCTCTATTTGTTTTTTAGATACCGATACCCATTTCATCTGGCATAGAGTGAATATATGCCCAAGGATGAAACACCAGTCAATCTCCCGGTGGTTGAGCCAGCTGGGACTGTCACAATACTGCACCGCGCTGGAGCAGGAGTATGATGGAGTGGAGGTAAACACCAAAAATTACTTTTAAAATTAAGTCTGTTCATCTTCAATGAAGGTACTTGACTCATCTTCTGTACTCAGTAGTTGAAGTCTTCAAACGTTTCGCCTCTCATCCAAAAGGCTTTGTCAGCGACAAAGGTCCCACTCTGGACGCAGCTGAATATATAGACCAACGGGGAGGAGTTAGGGTTGGCCCGGCTCCTCCTCTCTAATCACAGCTACTCTCACCCGTGGGTAAACACCTTTGAAGTAGAGCGTCTCTAACGATCTGCTCACCTCAGTATCGGTCAGTTGTGTCCTATTCATAGATGATCCATACCTAGTATCTGTCCTATTCATGGATGATCACTGCTAATTACCTGCCTATTGTTCTTTTGTTGGCTGAGGTGCCGTCTCCTTGGACTGGCCATGCCCTGTCGGCTTTCCCAGAAGGAGATTGGAGTACAGTGACGGAAGATTAAATCTGAGCCCACCATTCCGGTTCATGGCGGGATTTTCTTTCCTGATAAAAAATAGCTTCTTTGACTCCTCTTTCAAACCAACGTTCTTCTTTAGCAAAAATGTTGACCTTCCCGTCCTCAAAGGAGTGGTTGGAGGCTTTGAGGTGGAGGTGCACCGCCGACTGAGGGCCACTTGTGCTTTCTCTTTGGTGTTGATAAAGTCTCTTCTGTAAAATGTGTTTAGTTTCTCCAATATAATGTTGTTTGCATTCTTCTTCTTTGCCCTTGAATAGAATAAACCACATTGCTTTGTTTGTGCCTCGGAGTTTTGTCTTTGGGATGAACTAGTTTTTGTGTGTTCACCGGTTTGTGGTACATTGGAATCCTGTGCTGCCTAAAGATTCTCTGACGTTTCTCTGAGACCCCGGCTACATACGGCACTACAACTCCCTTTCTTCTTGGCTCTGTAGTCTGTCTGTCTTGTTCTTGTCTGTTCATGTTGCTAATAGTAAGAATGAGTTGAATTTCAAATTTGTATTGCTTATTTGTTTATATGCTACTTTAATTGGAAAAATTAAGAAAAAAACACCAAAAGAACTCTTGGATAACTTCAACCAGCCATCATGTCAGTACATATATACATCCATATGTATGTATATATATATATATATATCTGTGCAAGTTCTCAGTCGTACAGGAGTTGTCCATCTTCTGTACTCAGTAGTTGAAGTCTTCGAACGTTTCGCCTCTCATCCAAAAGGCTTTGTCAGCGACAAAGGTCCCACTATGGACGCAGCTGAATATATAGACCAACGGGGAGGAGTTAGGGTAGGCCCGTCTCTTTATATAAAGCTATAAAAGTGATTTTCAAAGCAAGCCATACTATTCACGGGAAAAAAAGAACAAAAAACACATTATGGAATTATTACACTCTTTATAGTTGCTGCCTTATTAGTAGTATTAAAAGTATTAGTATTAAATAATAAACCTTATACAAAATACTCCTTTTGTACGCATCCAAAGTCTAAACCATGTGCTGTTATTCCCACTGCATTGACTTGTGAACCTATAAAACAAACGCCCCATTAGGGGTAACTGAGATCATTTGATTTATACACACCTTATGCAATATTATATAATAATTTTACATTTTTTCACTCTCTGACTCTCTTTGCTTTGGGCTGCTGTTCACAAGGACATTAACAACATTAAGTTGGGCAAAACCAACATCCACTGTGTTAAAACAACTGTACGCAGAGTGCTGTGAGAGGCAATATTGTGGTTCAGCTGTGCATGATAGGAGCAAAGAAAACTTGTCAGGTTGCTGCTGGATGACCAGGGAGATGAGCGAGGTAAGACTGGGAGAAAGATTAGTAAGGGACAATCCCCATGTTGTTCTTTTTCACCAAATTTGTAATTATTGAGCTGGGTCAATATAATTGTTATTTTATGGCGCTGTTATGGTATGCTTGTTTTTGTGGAGATTTTTTGTACATCCGGTTTGCAACCAGTCGCAGAGATCATAGTGATATTCGTAACTCTGCAAATGTGATACTTTTATTGATTTAAATAGTCTACTTCGTTAAGAAACTAATCATTTTGCTGGTTTATAAAAAGTCAGGCTTTGACCTGGAAAGCTGGAGTAAAATTGAAACTTTAACTATGTCATTATTCTCCTGTGAGACAAAATTTATCTTTGTCATGAACTGACGTCTGCTTCAACGTGATGTTACGTAGATTGTATCTCTGGCCACTAGGAGTCAGTAAAGCAACAAATTAAATATATATATATATATATATATATATATATATATATATATATATATATATATATATATATATATATATATATATGTACCAATGCAGCTGGTACACAAATTTGTGGACACATCTTGAATGGGAAAGAGAAGAGCAGGTATACATTTAAGTAAACCAAACTTTGATTACTTTTTTGCTACATTTTGTCAAAATAATTTACGAATTTTGTGACATTCCTGTGGCTGTATAATTATGTACAAGCAAGTTTACCCGCTGGGCATGTGCACAGTCTAAATCGGGAGAGAATGGTAGCATTGTTGAGAAACCAAAACAACAAGGTCTAAGCAGGGCCTGGGAGCGCCCTGTGATGATGACACTGTGTGTGCGTGTGCCAATTATGCGATTCTTTGAGCTGGTTAAATACAGTTCAATGTAGGGTTCTGGTTCAAAGACACTTGCCGGGCTGTGGAGTCCTACGTCTGGGGTCTTGTAATGGTAGGGTCGGTCTTTCTCAAATGTGGCAGGGTCATTGAAGTAGGGCAGGGTGCGTGTGTTTAAGCCACTGCTGCAATGACAAAAGTGAGACGAGGGGAGGAGACAGCACACGTTAAGGAGAGAGAGGGTCTGGACTGGTCAGTTAAATGGACTAGATCACATGTCTAGACGGTTACACTGAAATTAAAATCTGTTGTCTGTTTTCCCTTTCCATATTATGAGATTTGTATTACAATAGTTTTTTGTGAGTCACATGACGTGAAAGCCAACCGCCGCCATATTGGATTTTTTTCTCTTATGCAAATAAGAGAGAAATGGCAAGTTGACCCTGAATTTATACCAGTACGCTACTAACTGCTCATCTATCCTGCCTTTCTAATTTTTTTCTGTCACAGAGAGGCAACGGGAATCACCAAAACCACGGTGTACTGCACAAAATGTATCGTAAATATAAAAATTGCTATATTATGATAGTATTTTGGTGCTATTCAATGCTATTGAATGATTAGCATCAGTAATTTGCTTACAGGTCTAACACAATGCAATGTAAAAAGTCTTCTGCCGACTGAAATGGGCCCAAAAAGGCTATTTGTATTTGTTTTATGTAATATCACACTTAGATATTAATCAGTTTGTACTTTAAGTCCATGGAAAGCCGTGTACTGCGTTACCATGGAGATCAGCTGCGACACGTCAGTTTTAACAAACCATTTTTTACAGTAATCCTGACAAGTTGAATACATAGAAATCAAAGAAACGCCTTTTAGCTATCGGAGCCTGTTTACGCAAATGCGCAAATTTGTTGGTATGGGATGGCATTTTATATAATTTCTGTGGTTTCCTTATCATTAACATATTATAAGATGGTGGCTATTGGATCTGTATCCGACCCCACCAAAGCAGAAACTTAACTGAATGTGAGTCAGCATTTAGCTCAGAGGATACTTTGAGACGCTAATTTGTATCTAAAATCTCAAAAAGTCTTTACATTCATTAATGATTTCTAACTAGGCTTTGACCTCACCTAAATGTGGTCGATGTGTTGACAACAGCTGAAAACATCTGGATCGTTCATAATTTGCTATATATGGTGGCTAATGCTAAGGGCTTTGGGAAAATACGTTGAACAGGCTAACAGACTCCAAAAAATCTCCCGGACTAGCTTACTTGCCAACTGTCCACATACGTTAGATCCAACTAAAATAATCATCGGCTAATTTGGTAATTGATGATTGTTATCTGTTTTGTAACACTAAAGGCAGCATTGTAATTAAATAGAATATTTTGATGAAAAGTTCTCATTCAGAAATATTCTCAAGATGCCCCCATTTTATTTTTTATTTTTTGTTAAAATCTGAAACTGATTGAAACTAACAAACTGCTTTGAAAAAACATAAAGCTGAGTAAACGACTACTAAAATGATAAGTAGTTGTGGACCTTACACTGTAACACTTAAGATTCCACTTCAAGAACTGAGCTGTACAGCAAGCTTATAATACACAATTCTGCTTCCCCAACTAGAAAACGACGACACTAGACTTAATGTCAGAGCCAAGCAGTAAAGATTGATGATTAGAGAGTTTCCCAGGGGTTTGAGTCACATTTTGATGCACATAAATGACCCACGGAAGATGGCCACCTGTCAGAGTTGAAAGTCAGGGTTGGCCTCCTGCTCAGCTAAATGTCAAAGGCCAAGCAATAGCTCAGGTCAGGCTTCTCAGTTTTCAATGCTCATTCATCATGAGTAAAATTCTGTACAAAGAAGAATTCATGCTCTGATTCTAAAACTCCTATTACACGGATTATTGATGTAAGATATGGGGGGATTTTAGGCAGCTTTTTAAGTTACAATGTTTTTTAGGCTGTGTTACAAACATGTCTAAATCTCAGTCAGATGGAAGGCCTCAGCCATTTTGCAACATGTTATGTCTTGTTGCACTATGAATATTGTGTCACCTGCTATTGCAATAATGATAATTTGGTAATATGTAAAGCTCAAAGAAAAACGTTTTGCTTTGTGTACCTTCTGTTTCAGGACTTACTCAATTTGTCAGAGTATGATCTTCTGGCGCTCGGTGTGCACAGTCACCTCCACCGGCTGCACCTCCTCACGTCACTACGTCTGATCCAGGAGCGAGAGCGAAGAAGAGGTACAACAAAGACAATAGACACTATCACAGCCAAACAAATAGGGTGTGCTTATCTGGGCCATCACATGCTACTGGTGCCTCCTCCTCTGTCTGTCTCTTTCCTGGGCAGAAAGTTGATGGATATTTGCTTGTTGTGTAAACATAATACAGACAATGGAAGGTTAGAGGATTATTTCTTACTGACCGTCCCTTATCGTGTTTTCTTCTGGCTTTTATAACTACTTAAGACACCATAGCCTAACCTTGGTATTCTTGTAGTATTTATGTGCACCTAATTCAGCTTAACAGGTCCTGGTTTCTTGAGACTTTATATTTATTATATATTTTCTGTAAAATTGCAAAGCTATTTTTTATTCTGATTCTGTTTCTGATAACCTTAAATAATGTTTATGTCCAGATGTAAGACTGAGGCTTTTAAACACAAAAGGTATCAGTGCCAAAACTTAAAGGGACTATACGGAGTTTACAAATGTCCTAATGTGTAGAATGAGCCCAGACCTATTCACCACTGCCGCTAAAAGTTGTTAATTCGGTCCGAATTGCCGTCATGCTAGGGATGGGCGATATGACGATATTAGACCGTCTTACGATCTCCAAAGCAGACGATCTGTTATTTTTGTGGGATCGTTTTATCACGGTTATGCACTTCAGCAGTTTACTCTTTTCACCGTCAGTGAAGGAATCCCAAGCTGCAAACTTTCTGCGACGCAATGTCAGACGCTAATGCGAGCATTTAGCAGCGAGACGCTCTTCTCCAGGGCGTATATACGACCAGTCTCCTCAAACTAGAGCTTTAAAATGTTTGCGTTCTGTCTCTATTTCAGCGGTCCTGTTAGTGTCTTTTTCCCCTAACGCCCCGGCTCTGCGTAGATCGCAGCGTGTGTTTATTTACCTGGCGGCACACGTGCAAGTGTGTCCTTACAGTTGTGTCAGGCGCTGCATCCTTCTCATTTGTTTAATTTAAATCCTGCACAGCGTTCACAATGCATGTCTTTGAAAGTATAAAAGTTCCCCAAAAACACTGCGACTCTGAGTTCATTATAGTCAAATCGCCTAGCAGTGACAAACTTCTTCCTGTTTGAGTTTTACACAATAAAAGTCACTGCATGTTATTGGTTGAGTAAGACTCTTATTGTGAAAGGGTGCGGCAGAGTGTTACATTTACAGCAGCTCGATGTCATGCGAGAGACCTTTCAGAAAAGATGCCAAACAGCAACAAAGCATTTACCAAACTTACTCTTTTACTTACTTCAACCTAACTTTATTATCTGGAATTTTATTGTCTTTTTCATTCACAAAGTGAGTTTGCTTTAGGTCCAAGTCTATGATTGCTGTGTTGATTATCACAAAGATGAATAATTTAGTATAGTATTTTTATTCTTCAGTGTGTAACTTAAGTTATTTTTGTCATTCAAAAAAAATCGTGATAAAATCGAAATCGTAAATTTATAATTAAAAAATTGTGATATTGTATTTTTGCCATATCGCCCACCCCTACGTCATGCACAAACTTGATATATAAACACACGTTACGCGTAAGACCTGAAGTGGCAGTAGTGAGTATAAAAAATGACCAACTTGCATCTAGTCCCTTTAAGACGAAAGTTTGACCAAGGACAGAATCTGAACACGTTTGGTGAAAGTCTTTGGACTTCAAGACACAGAGGAGCTTCAGGGATTTCTCTTTGTGACGCTCCCCAGAGTGTGGGTTGGCTTTCTGGGTACATAGAGGGAGACGGGTTAGATACGAAATATAAATGACTGAATTTGATCATTATAATGACATAACGGTGTATGCCTGGATAGGAAAGTCTCAGACTGCTGTCTCTGCGACCAGACACCGGAAGTAGATGGAGGAGGGTAAAGACCAATGGCCGCTGACTGCTCTGCTTTTTGACTACGACACTGGAGGCCGCCATTGCTCCACCTTTGCTGTAGTACCTCCATATGACAGCTATTCCCCCATTGGAATGCATTGTACTTTAGACACGTTAAAAACAACTTTAATGCCCGGTGCCTAATGGTTTAGAAGTGGCTAGAGCTAGATATTCCTCCTGTGATTACGCTGGGTTAAAAACAATATGGGGCACCGGGCTTTTTATCGTAGTATACATTTTAGAAATCGTGCATAATTAATGAGGGCCTGACTTTGATTGACAGGCCGTTTACGTCCGTCGAGGGCCAAGCAGGGCCGGGTCTACAGTCAAGATCCCTCCCTTATGCCCTTTTTAGGAACATGCTTCGTCAGAGCTGGAGAGGAGGAGCCTGTAAATCCGCCATGATTTCCCCCACGAACGTGGTCATTGTGGTAAACGGGGAGGAGTGAGGAGGAGCTGTCTATTTTTTTTTACAGTCTATGGTAAAGACATAATAAGCAATAGCTCAGTTGGTAGAACGTTCACTGCCCAGGACTGCGCTATAGTATGCTATATATATTATGCGCATTCACCCTTCAACATTGTTCTTCATTTCTGTTTGTATCACTCAATTTGGATAGATATCAAGCATTATTCCTATTCATTTATTCAAACTTGGAACTCATATCACCACCTCCATGGCTGAGTATAGTGGAAACTACTCTATATTAGAACATTTTATTATTTGTGGGCCATAAACGTTACTTTGATTGATAGAAGTTACTAAAATATAAGCTTGCACAATGAATGCCCTCCCCTGTAGTGCGAGAAAATGAGAGCATTGATTGTAATAGACACTTTAATATCATTACACTGTGGTGTTTCATAAAATGTTTATGTCACCATTTGTCATGCAACTTGCTTCTATATACTAACATGTCTTGCAGTTTTGACACATTTAAAGAGCTCTACGTGGGGCCATCCGAGTCTGTAAAGGAGACACCATGCTGACTAGACTCCACTATATTTCACCTCGGGTACGGGACAGTCTCATAAAGCCATACTAAATGGGGTCTGGAGAGGGTGGGAGTGGTACAATGCTGCGTCACCCTCTCATTGTAGCACCATGTCAGTCAGGCCTGGTCCTGCTGGGCTTAATCACATCTCAAGGGTCTGTAAAGGGCCGTGCATGTGCGCCACAGACTCCTTTATGTGAAGCGTTCCCATGCGTTATACTGTGAAATGTGACTGTTGTCCGGGATACTGACTGAGCCGTTAGTTCAGTTTATATGGCACAGTGAAGTCACTACAGGCTCAAACAAGGGATATACAGTATCATCAAAATCGCTCGTATTTAGAGGTTGTTAGAAGGACCACTCGTCCTACAGTAATGTGTTTGGGTTTGACCATGGATCTTTATTACTTTGTGTCGTTTGTTTGCGTGTAGTGCATATTGATTTGTCAGTTACAGTGCCCTGCGAAAGTACTAATACACCTTGAACTTTTGCACATTTTGTCATGTTTACAACCCTAAACATAAAGATTTTATTTAGACTTTTTTACTGAAAGTTCACACTCAAGTAACAGACAACTTTGAAGTGAAAACAAAATGATACATGATTCTGTTATTTTACAAATAGAAAAGTGAAAAGTGGGGCATGCATAAGTATTCATACAACATGAATTAATACTTTGTGGAACCCCCTTTTTCTGCAATAACAGCAGCAAGTCTTTTAGGGTATGACTCTACAAGATTTGCACATCTACAGACTGACATTTTAGCCCATTCCTCTTTACAAAACAACTCGAGCTCTGTCAAATTAGAAGGAGAGCGTTTGTGAACGGCAGTTTTCAGGTCTTTCCACAGATTTTTAATAGGATTTAGGTCAGGACTTTGACTGGGCCATTCTAACACATTCATATGTTTGTTTTTAAACCATTCCATTGTAGATTTAGCTTCGTGTTTAGGGTCATTGTCCTGCTCGAAGGTGAATCTCCGCTCCAGCCTCAATTCTCTTGCTGACTCCAGCAGGTCTTCCTCCAAAATGTCCCTGTATTTGGCTCCATCCATCTTCCCAACTATTCTTACAATCTTCCCAGTCCCCGCTGAGGAAAAGAAGCCCCATAGCACGATGCTCCCCCCACTGGGGATGGTGCACTCAGGACGATGAGCAGTGTTAGGTTTGCTCCATACATAACGTTTTGCATTTGGGCCAAAAAGTTCAATTTTTGTCTCATCTGACCAAAGCACCTTCTTCCACGTGGTAGCTGTGTCCTCCATATGACTTCTAGCAAACTTCAAACGGGATTTCTTATGGCCTCCTTTCAATAATGGCTTTCTTCTTGCCACTCGTCCATGAAGGCCAGATTTGTGTAGAGTACGACTTATAGTTGTCCCATGTACAGATTCCCCCAGCTCAGCAGCAGTACGTCGCAGCTCCTCCAGAGTTATCTTAGGGCACTTGGTTGCATTTCTGACCAGTGCTCTCCTTGTTCGGTCTGTTAGTTTAGGTGAACGCCTGTGTCTTGGTAAGTTCGCCATGTTGCTATACTCTTTCCATTTCCGAATGATGGATTGAACAGTGCTCCGTGAGATGTTCAAATCTTGGGAAATCTTTGTATAACTTAACGCTGCTGAAAACTTCTCCACAACTTTATCCCTGACCTCTCTGGTGAGCTCCTTGGCCTTCATGATGTTGTTTAGTGACCAATACACTCTGACCATAGTTCTGAGGCCCTCACAGAACAGCTGGAATTATACTGAGAGTAGATTACGCACAGGTGGCCTCTATTTAATGGTTAGGGCAAGGTGTGAACTTTCTGCAGTCATTAGGAATGTTATAAAGGCAATTTAATGCACTCAGAAAATGCTGTATGAATACTTATGCACGCCCCACTTTTCACTTTTCTATTTTTTGTAAAATAACAGAACCATGTATCATTTTGCTTTCACTTCACAGTTGTCTGTTACTTGGGTGTGAACTTTCAGTAAAAAAATCAAAACAAAATCTTTATGTTTATGGTTGTAAACATGACAAAATGTGCAAACGTTCGAGGCGTATTAGTACTTTCGCAAGGCACTGTACCTCTCCATTTTTCCAGGCTTGGTAAGGGCACAGATGGTATACAGGATTTTGGCGTGCTCTTTGCCTGGGTTGTTCATGCAATAGATGTGTTAAGCCTAAACAACAAGTAAAAGCTTTCCACTTGAGAACAGTACCAAAATTTCCGTTTTGTTCCTCAAAGGTAAAATTCCACATTAAACAATGAACTGTATTTGGAGGCTGTCGACCTGCCAATTAAAAAGCTCCATGATGATGGAGATTGGCCATGGATGTAATCACAATTTGACTAAAGATTGATTATGTGCACCACCCTACTATTTACTTTGTTTTGTTTATATATATATATATTGGATTAGTAATATCTTATATTAACTATATGACTTGGTTGTTTTTTTGTTGTTGTTTAAAAAAATGTTTTAATGCTGGTGATCAATAATGTATTGTGACTATATTAGTATAAGAATAGATTATGTGGGGTAATTGTTATTGCCACTTAACAAATGATGGTCCGGTTGCTCGGGGGCTGCTCCCCTCTGGCAGGTCCAGACATAGGAAAGAAAAAAGAAGAACCTCAATTCTTTTTTAACACACATCATTAAGATTAATCTTGTTATCATGAGCATCAATCAGTCTGTTATTACTATACTTTTCATTAATAAATGTGGATTATGTTATGTATCATTCAAGCACTTTGATACAAAGTAATGCTATATGGGTTGTGATGATGAAGAATAACAGTAACACTAACATGGCAATAAATAAGGTATAGGAAACAAAAATTATACACTTGTTATAAAGTGTAACATACTGTGAATGTTGTCTTAATATAACGCATTGTTGTAAATGTTGACTTAATGTAATGCATTGTTGCATTTGTTGTAAATATGTAACCAACCTAATTGTTTAATAAGACAATAAGGACTAAACATTGTTATTGTTGCAACCACAGTATTATTTAAGAATATGAATAGGGGGTGAGAGTCAATAAGCTTGTCTTCTTCCCACTCCTTTTCAAGCTAGAATGTTATTTTGTATTTATTTTTTCTCTCGCTTTTGTGCCCATGTTGTGTAGCTCGAAATAAAATATTCGAATAAGAAAAATCAAACAAATTTAAACTTTCACAGTGAATGTCAGGTTGCATAGAAGGAAACACAATCCAAACATGTTGAGATGACAGCATTTCTTTAAAAACATTCATTTTCACATTCCTGACATCACAGTGCAGCGCTGGTGCAGCCCTGACCTGCAAACCGAGTCCCAGTGGTTTCTGAGGTGAACAGCCTCTACTTGGAATCCCTCCGTCACTCTGTACTTTGGTATTATCTGTCTGCCTGGCAGCCTGCCACCCCTATCATTAACTCAAAGGCCAGATTTGTTCAGCTAATGGTCTCCCTCGCACATACACAAACACACTTGGCATACACCAAAAATGCCAAGTCAACATTCAACCCCGATAAGAGCGTTCCAGCCAGAGCACCTCCAGCTTCAAAACACTTACAAGAAACTAACATATTCATTTCATCATATTAAAGCTTTTTTGGCTACACTCTGTGATTACGTGGCTAGAAAAGGTTTTCTCTGCGCCAGGTACTTTCCCTGTACTCTGGATTAAATGCAGCAAGAGCAAGAAGTGCCCCAATTACTAAATTATAGAATTATAGTAAGATAGAGAGTTTAAAGTTCACCTTGATTTTAATTATTTATTTATTTTATTAATATAAAGGCACAATGCGTAACATTTTGGACTATACTGTTGCCATCACAACACATGCTCCTAATGACAAATCAAAGAATTTGGATGAGGACCTAACCTATTTAAATGTTAAATTCTGATGACTTTAGTCGGCATCTCCATGGAGACAAGACGTACACACGCCCGGTTAAGTTACAGCCATGTCTTAGGAGAGGTGAGCCGCTCACAGCAAAATCATTTATTTTTTGGGGGAACATTCTACACTGGCTTTAATTTTCTTTAAACCATAAAATTCTGCTCTTTTTTCTGTTTTGATTTAGTAATTTTTTAGGGTTATTATAGACTGTATTTTCTTTACATTTAGGCAAAAGCAATGGCACAACATACATAGAAAGCAATTAGAAACACATCTTCCATGATAATAATTGATCGACATGTGGGGACTAATCCTTTGCCATCACTAAACAAGAATTGGACTACTTGGTATAATGCGATATTAAAGGCACAGAATGATGTTTTGAACGAGATTACATCATTCATCCTGTAATCTGTATAATGTGTAATATCAGGAAAGACCCCTTAAATATGCTCCTCGTGATTACTGTTGTTACTTGCTCATTAAACCTAAATAAATAACTCTAGTCTCCTTGAGACATTTCACTTCTTTTTTACTGCCATTCAACATTCTTCTTTTTTCCTTCGATGATTTGAGGAAGTAACATGAACACCAGCACTCACACCCTGCTATGCTAAACATGGCTCAGCCTGTGTTTTACATTGAGTTGAACAGACCGACACAGCAGGTGGTGGAGCGCTCTGTTTAGTTGTTTGTGTCCCTCCTGACCTGCAGCGTTGTCACGGTAATGGAATAGTTGTCAGTCCAATGAAGACTCAGTTTTATCTGTCCTTTGACATTGACATTCCCAAACCCAAAAACTGTGGAGGTCTGTAGGGCTTTACTGTCATTAATGAATGGAGTTTAGAACGACACGACACAGAAAACCTCCTGCAATATTCAATAACTGTCTTGATTTTTGTGGACTTAAATTATTACAATATTTTATAAAACTATAACTTTGGACTTTCAAATTAATGTTAACAACATTTGTGAGTAATTTGCTTTGTCAGCAAATTTTGCCAAAACAGAATAATAGCACATCAGGACCAAAACATGGAAAATTATCAAGCTTTTGCACATCTGTAATTTGTTGTGCATTTTTGTTTTCTTTTTTGTTTTTTTTCCGATAACAATAATTTTGCGAAATACATATTGTGTGGCCTAAACTGAGTTGGGCCACAGTCAGAATAATAGTGGTTTCGTGCCAAGTTAAATGATAAAAAAAAAATGCACTTGTGGAAATTGTACTTATAACTACAGTATACTTTATGAATCAGAAATGACAGCTCAATATACGAAACACCTGGTCCTATGTCTGTTTTTTCTCAGAGGTGCAGAAAACCTTCATGTGAACACGTGAGTCCTATCGTGTTAGATACGAAGCTCCCAGTACAAGTCTGAACCAGGATAATCTCCCCCTGTGGCTTAGATAGACTCATCAACATGGCCCTGACTTAATACCAAGTGTACTGTAAACATGCAATTTTGCCCAAAATACCACCAGCATGCTCTCACAGATTGTTTTGTTTAAAACACTGACCTCTCAATCTCATATATCTTGTAATTCTTAATAAGGCAAGTCGTCTGCAGTATTCACAGCAAAATGAATCATATGCTTCTTCTGACGTTACTGTCTGTTGTAAATTTGACTGGCCTATACAAACATTCAGGAGTTACTTGCCCTTTTTCAGTACACTCAATGCCTTTCCTGTTTAACGCAACACCACATACCATTTCACCTAAATAAATAGAATCAAATATAAGCATTTATTATATTACAGATATTTTTATAAAATATCTAAATAAAATTTTGATATTTTAGACCTGACGGTAACTTTATTGAGAGTGGGGACATCTCCAGCTCGTCTCCATGGAGATGTTGACTGAAGGCAGCCAAATATGAGATTTGAATAGATTAGGTCCTCGTCCAAATACATTCTTTGATTACCCACTGCAAAAATATCATTGGATCGCTGACAGTATAATCCAAAATCTTATGTAGTGCACCTTTAAATGGCAAATAGTCACATTTATGTAGTTGAAGTAAGTAAAGTAAATGCCGATAAAGTGTCTTTCCCAAGGACACAACATGAAGCATTTACGTAATTAAACCGCAAACAGCTTTCTGACTCATACCGTCATTCATTTGATTTGATAATATCAGGTGTGCCCAACCAATTTCATTTGCCCCTTTATGATTAAATGTCCCAATAATCTGCATGTTTAACTACTGTGTTTGTATTGTAGAAGAATATCCTCAGTATCAAACAACTGAATGTGCGGCTTATCCCTGAAATGCGTTTATGTGATTGATTTGCAAAAATAGATCAAAAGGAGCTGTCAAATTTAACTTTAACCATTTTCAAAAAGGTTTGAGCACTGGATTGGATGCTTTGCAAAACTGTTAACTAATCCATGATGTGTTGACATGTGTTGACTGAGCAATATTCCTGATGTGCTAATATGGGTTTTGTTTTATAATATCTATTGGGAAAGAACAATTAAACACGACACAGCCGTCTGCACAAACACAGTATAATTCAATTGCAATGTCATGCTACAGTATAAGCAATTTGATATGATCGGAGCTGCAAGACTACTCATAATCAAATCAAAATTGCGATATTAATGATTGCAAAATAGTAAATTGCAAAGACTGCTGTTATTAATGTAACATAATGTACAAACAACAAAGAATCTGTCTTCATTAGGATTAGTCATATATCAAACCTGCTTGTAAACCTGTATTTTAGACTTTTACAAACATGTAAGTGATTAGTTATATTAGTTTAGCTGTTCATATTTGATAATAGGATAAAACTTAGTCTTGGTTCAAGTGATGCGAAAGAGGAGTGATACTGAATACATCTGTTTACACATTGGCACATGCAAGAAACAGTGAGTTTGTACAGATATGTGGGGGAAATAAAGGGAGGGGAATGAAGGGATGAGTGAGTGATGGGCGGGAGATGGATGGAATGAGGGGGAGAGAGAACAGGATAAAACCAGGAAGAAAATGTTTCTGGACTCTGCATGTCTAAGCAGTGGACACGCGGGTGTTTAGATTTGGGCACTGCTGAGGTGGTTTTATATGTACTGTAACCATGAAGATAGATAAGGATAGAAAATATGTATTCGTTATTTTTTACTTCCTCTTTGAGTGTCGAGAGAATCATTGAAAGGTGAAATGAGACATTACTGTGTGTTTTATGGCTCACCCACTGTGATCTCCATCAAATTAATTTCATAAAGACTATGGTAGAGATTTATGAGACAGACCACCATCTTGGTTCCAACAAACCAGAGATGAAGAATCAGAACTAAAGGGATTTGTGCCAGTGTCGTCATAATAAGGAAATTACACTGATAAACATCACACGGACGACTCAGTGTTTGGTTGCTTTTAGAGTGCAGGTCTTGTAAACATTAAACTTATTGTTGATGTTCTTCCGGGACCTGTGTCACTCATCCAGGGGCATTAGTCCATCTCGCCTGGTGGGAGAAGTGAAGGGGGTGATGAGGGCTCAGGTGAGTCAAGAGATGATTGCAGATTAGGTCTTCAGTGAGTCAACGCACATCTTCCTGGAAATACCTCCCTCCTGCACACAAACATGCTAAGAATTCTTACTGGCCTGAGAAATTATAGAGGGATTTACAGAGCAAATCGAGGAACACCGGTCAGTTGTTTTAGAGGTACAGTAATCCTAAACGTAGGTGCATTGGTTCAAAGAAAATCAAAAGATCGTACAGATGAGAGCGTTGTAATGTGTTCAATACATTTAAAAATTGTGAAAAGGTTTATTGCCGAACCAAGTAAGATCATTGCACTTTCAGTGAACTTTCCTGCCAAATGAAGCCTACAGACCAAAACATTCTGTAAATAAAAACATGTGCAATGCCTGAGCAAAAGTTAAAATCGCCACAAAAAAGTCACGTGGTTGATTATTTAGTTGGATCGTCTTTAGCTTTGGTTATAGCACGCATTGGCTGGGGCATAAGCTTCTGCAATGTCAAAAGATTTGTTTCCATCCAGTGTTGACGTAGTTCTTCACCCAGATCTTGTGTCGATGATGGGACCACTGCGCAAAGCCTTCTCCAGCCCATCCCAAAGATTGGCAATGGGGTTAAGATCTGGACTCTGTCGTGACTAATTTTAGGTTTCCATGACTGAATAAGTTGTGTCAGTTTTAATTTTACATAATTTTACAGGTATTTTTCTAAGCTATTTAATATAAGGTCATATTTTGTTTTCAATTCAAAATAATGAAAAGTAATTACCCTCATAGGCTCTAAACAGGTGATTTACATCCAACTGTATGTTCTCTCAGGATGTTTTGGCACAGTTTCTCCTTTGCACAGATGTGAGGTGCGCTCGATGCGGGCCGTCTGATCGTCCCGACTCACACACCAGCACTGGGACAGGGCTTCTTGTATTGTCTGCAGGGAGGACTCGCACATGCACGTGTCTAGTGTTATCATCAGCAGACAATACAGAGGAACCGAAGGACAAAGACAGGAGAGGGAGTCCCAGGGGCCAGCCAAGACACACAAACACTCTCTTGCCATGAGCTCATGCCTGACGTATGGACTTAGAAATGGTTTTCAATCGGGGGATGAAATTCAATCGCTCTGGCCAGCATTCTTTCAAAGCTGAAAACCTCTTTGATACCTCCAAATGCTCGGAGTGCATTTCAGGTTACTTCATACAAATCCCCTCAAAAACAGTTGCTTTGTTCTAGGTAGTGTGCCGGTCTGTGCTTGTCAAAAATAACTACTTTTATTCATCTATTTTTCACAATTTTAAGTACAGAAGCAGATTTGCCCTTTACCAGGGTAAGGCCAGGCTTTCCATGGCATTGCATTGTTGAGTGTTTTGTGTGTTTCCATAACATCACTCCGGATATGCACTATGTATTTGATTTAACTTTGACCCAAGCCACAAGGGGTCAGTGAAGGGACAGATTACTAAATGCTAACTATACGTGCTTTGCATTTACTTGACCATTGTAAGATAGGGCCATATATTTTTTATTGGTTTATTTGGTCGGGACAGTGCAGGTTAATGAACATGTATGGGTCTCATGCATGTAATCCCACAGCAGCTACTACACAAACTGCTACACCTGGGGCTCAACACATCACTGTGCAACTGGCTGCTGGACTTTCTGACGGGGAGACCACAGGCTGTACGTGAAAGTCCTCCAGAACCATCACACTGAACACGGGAGCTCCCCAAGGCTGTGTGCTGAGCCCCCTCCTGTTCACTCTGCTGACCCATGACTGCGCTCCAAAGTACGACTCAAACCTCTTCATCAAGTTTGCAGACGACACAACAGTGGTGGGTCTCATCAACAACAGAGACGAGTCAAACTACAGGAGTGAGGTGAGCAGTCTGGCCATGTGGTGCACACAGAACAACCTCTCTCTAAATGTGGAGAAGACAAAAGAGATTGTTGTGGACTTTAGAAGAGCGCGGGTCCAGCATGTTCCTCTAACAATCAACAGTGCAGTTTCGTACACAAGGCCATCGGGAAGCTGAACTCCCTGCCCTCCCACCCACCCCTCTTCCCCCACCCCCCGCACCACAATCAAGGATGAGAGAAATATAATTTCTAACCATGTGAATGGTTTGACAAATAAAATATCTTGTATCTTGTAAACAAGCCACACCGGATTGTAGCCTTGGGCTAATTTGCGTCCGTCGTCCCCCCCCCCCCCCCCCCCCACACTCTCAAACACACTCTCATTCATCCTGGCCTATTGTACATGTTTTAGTGTATATACGTCTAGCCTTATTTAATACTGCCAACTAGTAGCACCAGATATTTTTTTCCCATCCAAATTTTGCATTTCTTCATATTGCATATTTTCTCTACATTATTGACAGTATATGTGAAAAACATCACACACTATTGCTGGCATATAAGTTTAGTTCACTGAAGTGCCATTTAAAGGCCCTATACCTGATTTTTATCTTTTATTTTTTTTGGAGTATACATTCCGTCTGTGTATTGTAAACACTGACATTTGTGCAAGAAAGTTGTCTGCTGCGCATCTAATTATACATCCTTTTTATAAATGGTATCCTAGCAGGCATGTTTTTGTTTACATTACTATGACAGTATTGCAATCCGACAAGTATCTGAATGTTCGAAATGTATTGGGAAAGTTATGCGTTTGAACCGCAACGAGGAGTTAAAAATGTACATGAAATAGAAATATTTGTAAACAAGCGCATATTTCTCCCTCCTTCATTGTTTATAAACAAGGGGGGGAAATCTGGCACGGGGCCTTTAAGTTTCCTCCCAAAAGTCCTGCACAGTAGCTGTAAATCTCCAGAATTTAAAGTGCACTTGAAAGTCCCCCAAACATGTCACAGCATTGCAAAAAGCAATGTTTTTTCCTTCTCACTCTGCCATTAGCAACATTAGCCAAACCTTCTCTTAAAAGCCCTCTCCAATAGAAAAAGAGCGTGAGGTAGGGATGGGGGTCGTGGAGGGGCAGTTTTGTTTGTTGCTGGGGGGCAAGAGGCAGTCAGAGTAGGGGGGGCTGGAGAGACAAGTCCTCTCAAAAGGGAAAGAAAGAACTACTCCTCCCCAGCACAGTAGAGCAGGAGGAGGGGCTCGCAAATCACTCCCCAGAGAGACACAGGGAAAGGGGAAGAGGCAGGGACAGGGAAGGCTCTGCTACTTGTTGTTGCCTGCCCCAAGGAGCGCGAGCGTTCATCCTGCTGCCAGTCGAAATAACTTTAGACCTTACTCAGACTAAATATGACAGGGATAAACTTTATTTCATAAGAGGAAAAAACATCAAGATAAATTGGAGCGTACTGGGTTGACAGGTACGGACTTAAAATTGCATTTGTTTACTTAATTTAATGCTTTGTGAAAATATATTCTAAAATGATCTTTTTATAATCATTTTTAAATTTTTCGCCGTTCATGTTTTCCGTTGTTGCTGTAATTGTTTACCACTTGTTGGATTTGCTGCGGGAGTTTTTGCACATTCATTTGCCTTCCCAAGACGCTGGGTGTAACTGGATTCACGGTTGCACTGCGGTTGCTGCGATTGGTCAAAGGCAATAATTACATGTGATGATAAGATCAACTGTTTTGCAAGATTTGGACATGTTTGCTTGCTTTGGGAAAAGCGTGACTTCTTCCCGTCTTGTGCCCATGCCTGATCACTATGAGATGTTGCTTGTGTCGGGGATGTGTACTGGGGAGTTGACAGTGCAGCCCTGGTTGACAAACAGACAGTAGCAGACAGAAACAATGATAGAGAGGGAATAATCTTAATGGTACTGTGAGAGGATGTTGCAAATAAGCCATGCTGTTTGCAATAAGAGGTGGGTAGAGTTGCCAAGGGATTACTAAAGAAAGAGAAACACTACTTTTAAAATAGTTTTTCTCCAAGTAATGTGACCATTTTTATTAGACCATGGGAAAATTGAAATAAAAATACATTATTCATAGTGCATACATACGTTATTTTTTACCTTTTATCAGCATGAAGCTTTTTGTCATATTTGTGTAACCACTTTTTTCTCAAGTGTTGATTACAAGTAAAGAAAAGATAGCCTTTTTTTTTTAAAGTACAGTATGATTTCTTCATAAAGTTACTGAATTGGTAAATACTTTGGGGAAAAATGTAAGTGATTACTGACTACCTCTGTACACAAAGACAACTACCATTTCCCCACCTTGTCTTTTACTAGGGCTGACTTTATGAACGCTCCCTAGTGCAATTTGGATAAGCAGAAAGGAGCAATGACACACAGAGTAAAGTTTATGGGCCTGCGAGCGGATGTGGAACCTCTAAATAGCCATGTTATTGCCATGTTGCATGTGTTTGTCGGCATAACCTCTTCAGGTTTGTTGTGTCCTGTCTGACAACGCTGGATTCATGTATAGGAGTATGGGAGAAGTAGACAGGAGCAAACTTTATCTTGGTTAAAGCTGTAAATGATGAACCTCTTATGTGGTTGCGAGCATGAAATTTGAGTTTGTCCGCCCACATGTGAGGCCTTTTGAATGGAGTTAATTTACAGAACTTTAACAGCTTCAGAGTAGCAGACACCAGCAGCGGCACAGGGGCTTACGTTAATAACTAATGTCATGTGCACTAGCTTAAAGTACATGTGGTAGGGCCATGTTGTATGTGGTTGCTGTGATATGGGACTTCATAACAAAGGAGATTTATATACTGGCTGTAAACGTCATGTCAGTGTGTAATGCACTGACAGGTGGGCTGACTGAAACGATGACCCCTCAGTTATGGGACGACATCTTAAAACAGCGACCCACCCACGACATGATGACAGAGACAGACATGCGGCAGCGTGATGCTATTGCTACTACACCAGCAACCACTTGTTTCAGACTTAGTCAAACTATTGATGGGAAGAACAACCAAGGATAGGATTTGATTGAAAATGTCCAAGATTATAGTTAGACTGGTATTAACCATTTAGATCTGTGTATAAAATATATTTGTGCCACAATAAAGCAAGATTCAACAGCTACACCTGTCATGCTAATTAATTTTAGGGCAATAAAAACATTAGCTCGTTTTGCACTCAGTTGGTCTGCTTTTCATTGTATCGGATCACTGATCATAGATGTAAACAATGGATGAGATTACACTTTGTGCCAAATCCAATCCCATAAAAACAGAAAGTCAGGATGGTGTCAAAACAATAGGAAATACAGGATTCCATCTCAAAATCAAATTTCCAGTAAAGAGGCATCTTATACTTTCATCAACCAAGCAGTGTACAAATGGTCACTGCTGCAAAATTGATGTAATATTTTTTACTGATAAGTTGCTGCGTGCACAGAATTTGGGGACAGAAAGGACCATTGATAAAAAAAATTTGAAATGTCTATTTAATGTGTTATTTTTGGTTTGCCTTTTCGTTGTGAATGGACATTCCACTGTCCGTGGGGTGTTGAGTTACTGGCTTTGGTGAAGTAAGCGGTGTGTGGTATTCCTGCCAGCCGTCGGCACTACGTGACCTGCTGCTCTTTACAAAGACAGACAGACTGACTGACCAACTGACTCATGCGAGTGTCTACCCCATATTTACACGCATGTTGTTATTTTAAGTATGTGCAGAAAAGCCATATTCACATTTTGTCCCATTGAGAACAGCCGCGTTGTTAGAGTGCATTGTTTGAACAATCACCAAGCCTGCAAATGACTGTATCACAATATTCCCATCATGACATTTTACAAAATGTTTGACATTAACATTTTATAGCTTAACACAGAGGTTTGTGATCTACTTTTAAAGACAATTTTTAAAGATCCACCAATAGATTTGTATTATGGGCGCAAGAGATTGGTGTTTATCAGGGCTAATGTTATGAATTAAAAGGAAAATGGAAAATATAAATGAAAATATCATTATTAATTCAATAACAAACCATTTCAAATTGATACAATGATATTAGATTTTATTAATCGTATTAATATTAATATTAATATTGTAATTATTATAATACTATTCACCCTGTTTGGAACATACATCACAAACAGCTGATAACTTGCCATTTTTATGCCATATTTGTCTATATTCATCATTAAGCCCAAACTAAATGGACATTTGCAGCATCATTATTTCATATTAGTCACGGCAATATTGGTGATGGACAGGATCTCCATGGTAACACACATGGGAGGAGCTTGTCAGACTCGGAATGAGCTTTTCTTCGTCTCATGTCAGGTCTAACAACCCTGAACTTTGTGAATGAATGACAAAAACATGAGTAAACAGGTAGGAACACCACACTCCTTCACCTCCATGAAGTTGGCCTCACATCAAACTCAAGTTTACACAAAAACTTTGTGCAGTAAACATTTTAGTTTGTGCTGTCATCGATTATAAGATATATATTTTTCTGCTGGTGTACAGATGCGTTCAATTGACACATGCACTCCTCTGTGGAGGATACGCGTGCACAACGAGGTGTTACAGTTTATAATATTAGAAAAATTATAAAACAACGCAAATGCAAGTCTTAATAAAATAAAGCACAAAGTGAAGCACAAATAAAGCTGGGTGACCAGATTAGACCACCAATCTAATGGTTCGCAATCTATGCGTTGAGCAATACTGGCCTAACATCTGCGCATGATGTGAAATTGCTGCTTATTTCAATCCAGACTTGAGGCAGTGCTCTCTTTGTGGCAACCTCAAGCTTGCTTCAATCTCTGTTGTGAGTCATACTGATATGCAAGCCAAAACGTTCAGTGCCCGAGAACAGGTACCTGAGAGCCAAAGTCATGGCTATAATATTTCAGAGATGATTCAATCCGTACAGCATGACTCAATGATAAATCGCTATTTTATTGTATTCTTTAGCAGAAGGTTGAGCCAGGGAATTCAAGATACAACTAGAAAATGAGCAAATCAGGACAAATCTTGGACAATTTGACTGTATTTTTAGACATTGTTATTGTAACTATGTGGTGCATTTAAATATATACTCTAATTCATGTTCATTTCAGACTGCCATGCAACAAATCCCAGTGACTGTCTAATTACAGGTTAGGGCAGTCAAAAACATATGAGGACACAGTTTAATTACCCTTCAGGATGTAGAAGACTCAGAATGCAACGTCTGCATTGTGACATTTAGGATCTGAGTGCTGTTAGTTGAGATTGTAGACAGATTGCATTTCTACACGGTTAGCTAATGACCCATTCAATCGACCTTTTATCTTTCTTCACTTTTTTCTTCTGTACATTCATGTGAGGCGCAGGAGGCAGCTGGTGCAGTGGGTTTTAATAAATAGAGGCGCATTAATATGTTGTGTAGAAGTTGGTGGGCCCACACAGTAAAGAGCGCAGTGGGACACCTCGCTCGGACTGGAACAAAGCCTGACTCTAAACAGTGGTCATGTGACAGTCGTGGCCATTGTTCACTTCTGGCCAGGGGTGGTTTGCCTAATGCGCTTCTGTGTGAGTGTTTGTGCGCTCAGAGCATGCCAGAGCAGGAAGACACTTGAATCCAGCCAAAGGAAGCCCCTCAGCCACAAACATGTTGCAGTCTGGTTTGTTTTTCTCGTTAGCATTAAACTATTTAACACCAGACAAAAAATCAGGGCAACACACACTACACTACAGTATAGTATGTTGCCATGTCTTATAACTGTAACTTACTCAGATCCTAAAGCACATCAGATTTTGATTTTTAAAGTAATAGTTAGGTCATGCATATCAATTATGGAAACCTTACTTTTCGAGATTGGGTAATATTCCATCCCCAGAAAATGGCAACTATTGCAAATTAGTCAATTTATATCAATACATTTTGACCGTAATAAGAGAGATGAGCTTGCACCCTTAAGGAGGCGAGTTAGGACTTGAATTGTGACACAAAACCTAGGATTTTAACAACAAAGTATAGACTTAATCCACCTGGCGCATTGAGTTGCATTGTGTACGAAATGTGCGGTATAAATAAAGTTGTCTTGCCTTGCTGGTTGCTATTGTAGTTTAGTATAGAAATGTTCTGGGAAGATTCCTTAAAAAACCTTCAGGAACCATATTTTTTTTATAATTTATGTTATTGCAACAACAAAGGCTGACATATGAACAGTGCATAGACAGTCGAGTCTTTGGGTGGGAAACATACGGTATTAGCAGGAAGGGGAAATGGCAGAGTAAACATTTGGACGGCAAGCAGCTCATTTGAGGGGATTATCCTCAATAAAACAAATATCCCGCTCTCTGTTTTGTTCTTGTGACTTCGAAAACGTCCTGCTAAAAGTGTATCGCAAGGTTAAAGGACACAACTTTCCCAATGAAACAACTGGATGTTTTGGAAACTCGCTGACCCCTCATTGTGCAGAAGAAGAGTGTTGGTACAGCAGAGAACCTCATGGGCCCGATAAAGGAAAGATTTTAAGCAGTAAATAGATGGAGGTTAAAAATATTTTTCTCAGAACTTTTACATTTTGGTTTTAAGTTCTAGTTATTATTCTAAGATAACTCCTTTGACAATGGGTGTGTGCAATTCACAGATTTGTTGTGGGGAACTGTGTCGCAGCAAGATACAGCCAAAGAGTTTAAGCTGGTCTGCAGAGTGCTTTACTATTGAAATGAAATTAATTTACTAGATAATGTTAACTTTCAGAGCTTCCCTCACTTAACTTACCATACAAGGAATTGGTATCATCTCTTACTTTGATTTGATCCCTAATTAACAAAATCTACTTAGCGTTAGTCCTATGACTAAAAGTCTAATAGTCCTTGCCTGAATGTATAAGCTTTGCGATGTGGTCAAAGTGATGACTGAACAGCTGTAGAGACGACAGGATGCATGGAACCAAGAAAGAAAAGGTCCAAATAAAAGAATAATTATGTTCAAGAGTCTGGGGGACAAAGGGGAGAAGACGGGCTGATGACAGCGAGGCCCTAAAGAAGTGCCGACATCATGACAGACAGATGAGGGAGGAGGGACACTGGGCTGGAAGAGAAAAGAAAGATGGATGAGAGAGAGACACTTAAAAAGAGAAACAGAAGGCAGGAAGAAAGTCACTGTCAAATCAATATTCTCATTTGTACAAGAAAAAAAAAACTTCCAAGGGAATTGCACAAGTTATGCAAATATGGATTAAAAGAGCTTGATTGTAGCCTACAAACGGTAGTTCCATTGTTGGTTGAAGTTCTCCTCTTTAGCCCTATCTGCCAATGGTACAAAAATGAAATCTCAATCAAACACATTATTAGGCCTGAGCCGGGAAGTGTTGGTCGTCACCGTCTACAACCAAACATTCCCTTTCTCTATCCCTGTGTAGAAGAAGAAGATCTTTATTTACAGTGCCTCTCGAAAGGACTAATACATCTTGAACTTTTGCACATTTTGTCATGTACATAAAGATAAAGATTTTATTTTGAATTTTTTTACTGAACGTTCACACACAAGTAACAGACAACTGTGAAGTTATTTTTCAAAAAATAAAAAACCGAAAAGTGGGGCGTGCATAAGTATTCATACAGCATGAAATAATACTAAAACTGACATTTTAGCCCATTCCTCTTTACAAAAAAATTCAAGCTCTGTCAAATTAGAAGGAGAGCGTTTGTGAACAGCAGTTTTCAGGTCTTTCCACAGATTTTCAATAGGATTTAGGTCAGGACTTTGACTGGGCCATTCTAACACATTAATATGTTTGTTTTTAAACCATTCCATTGTAGATTTAGCTTTGTGTTTAGGGTCATTGTCCTGCTGGAAGGTGAATCTCCGCCCCAGCCTCAATTTTCTTGCTGACTCCAGCAGGTTTTCCTCCAAAATGTCTCTGTATTTGGCTCCATCCATCTTCCCAACTATTCTTACAATCTTTCCAGTCCCCGCTGAGGAAAAGCAGCCCCATAACATGATGCTCCCCCCACCATATTTGACACTGGGGATGGTGCACTCAGGACAATGAGCAGTGTTAGGTTTGCTCCATACATAACGTTTTGCATTTGAGCCAAAAAGTTACATTTTTGTCTCATCTGACCAAAGCACCTTCTTCCACATGGTAGCTGTGTCCTCCATATGACTTCTAGCAAACTTCAAACGGGATTTCTTATGGCCTCCTTTCAATAATGGCTTTCTTCTTGCCACTCGTCCATGAAGGCCAGATTTGTGTAGAGTACGACTTATAGTTGTCCCATGTACAGATTCCCCCAGCTCAGCGGCAGTACGTCGCAGCTCCTCCAGAGTTATCTTGGGGCACTTGGTTGCATTTCTGACCAGTGCTCTCCTTGTTCGGTCTGTTAGTTTAGGTGGACGGCCGTGTCTTGGTAAATTCCCAGTGGTGCTATACTCTTTCCATTTCCGAATGATGGATTGAACAGTGCTCTGTGAGATGTTCAAATCTTGGGAAATCTTTGTATAACTTAACGCTGCTTTAAACTTCTCCACAACTTTACCCCTGACCTCTCTGGTGAGCTCCTTGGCCTTCATGATGTTGTGTAGTGACCAATACACTCTGACCATAGCTCTGAGGCCCTCACAGAACAGCTGGAATTATACTGAGAGTAGATTACACACAGGGGGCCTCTATTTAATGGTTAGGGCAAGATGTGAACTTTCTGCAGTCATTAGGAATGTTATAAAGGCAATTTAATGCACTCAGGAAATGCTGTATGAATACTTGTGCACGCCCCACTTTTCACTTTTCTATTTTTTGAAAAATAACAGAATCCTGTATCATTTTGCTTTCACTTCACAGTTGTCTGTTACTTGTGTGTGAACTTTCAGTTAAAAATTCAAGATAAAATCTTTATGTTTAGGATTGTAAACATGACAAAATGTGTAAAAGTTCAAGGTGTATTAGTACTTTCGAGAGGCACTGTATATAGCGCCTTTCACAGACATGGTCACAAAGCGCTTTGCATGAGAGCATTTTACATTCACTCCACACTCGGTGGGGGTAGCTACGTTAGTAGCTTCAGCTTCTCCTGGGGGAGACTGACAGAAGCGCTGTCGCGACTGCAAACATCTGCGCCAACGGTCCCCGTCTATCAGATTGAATATTTGATTTAGACAAACAATTGATCCAGAAGGGAAATTGCTTGGTTACTGCAACTCAAAAATACAATCTGTCTCCATCGGAGTTCATCATGTATGAAATTAGCTAAACATGTAGTTTTGACACTTACAAATTTGTTCTGAAATGCATGTGATAGCGCAGTGCGATAAAAATTATGTCCAAAGGAGGATTGTCATCAATATCCACATAGAAGTCCAGAATAAGTAAATGTCCCAGGCTCTTTTCCATCATGAATAGTTAATGTGCGAGGTAAATTGCTTGTGTTTTGTGAAAGTAGTGAGAGCCAGTCCTTTCTCTTTGGGCAGTGCTGATGAGGGAGGGTAGCACAGATGGTTGGGGCCACACACAAATACACTTGCAGGCAGCTGACCGTCACTCCCTCCGGGCCTTATAATGGAGCCCCCACCCCTCCCACCACCGGTCGTTCAGGCCCTCAGAGGAATCCAGCGTCCGACCCCAGGATGCCTTCACACAACGCCGCATTGACCCACATTGTTCTTACTGTAGCCTCGCCCCGTGTGCGTGGAGAGGGTGGATAAGTTTAAATGGGTTGAAGTGTGGTCAGCTGTGCCCTAATCCCTCCGACCAGTTTATTGACAGCCGTCGTGGCACGCTCCAGTGACTTGCTTCAGGCTGTCAAGTGATTTCATTTGTTTCCATTGGTAACCTTTACAATGTGATGTGAACACTTTTTTAACAACCAAAATATTATTACTCAGATACTAATCAATACAAAAACTTGCATTTGACCCATCCCGGGTAACCTGCCAGGTGTGAACACAATGCAGTGTTTGGGGATCCATCTCTAAAGCATGAGCAGAGTTTGGCCAGGACGACCTCGGTTGAGGATCAAGTCTATTGTGCATGTTTTGGTTTAAAAAGGGGGACCAGAGCTCCTGGAGTAAAGCCAATCAGACAATGGGAGAACATACACCCTCACATTCTCCCAAAGCTTTGTATCAACTTTCAAAATGCCAGCACTACCATAAACTAGAATAGGACCAGGTTTTGAAATTGTGTGTGCGTGTGTGTGTGTGAGCATACCTTTTGTGGTGGTGCCAAGCCTGGATAAAATTTGAGATATGCGCCATACCTACATGCCCATATTAAATCGATATGAAGATTATTACTTACGTTTTCTGAAGTTAAAATTAGGAATAGAAAAATGAAAAAGAAAGTTGCATGCTGTGTACTTACATAGTTTGTTCATTGCCAGTCCTTCAAAATCCTGATAATTAAGGCCATTCCAGAACACAGTCTGAACTTGAGATAGATCTGTATAAAAATCCAGGAAGTAAGTAAGTAAGAGCTTTACTTGTCATTGTACAACCGTACAATGAAATTATGTTCAGGTGTTAGGCCTGAGCTACTGCGACTGAGCCACCACTGTGAGCCAACCTGACACCTTTGATATTTGAGTGACATATCTGATTTGAGTTCATTTGTATTATGCCTGACATGCAACTGTCTATCTAGGCGCTTAGTTATTTCTTATTTCTAAAAAATGTGACCATGTCGTGGCCATAGCAGTGCCTCTCTGTCTGCATCTGGTGGAACGTCTGCAGTGCCAAGCCACCATTTAGCCTGCAGCGCACATGCAGTGATCACAATCAGGATGTTGACAAAGATGCTCTACACGCACAGTGGCCCAGGTCAGATCTTAGATGAGATTAGAATTTGGGAGTGTCCTGTCTGCCAACATGTCGATAAGATGATATTTCAATTTTTACAGTGTGACTAACAACTGGCTGGTGAGTGTACTGTCCACTCATCATCCGCACACAGCTGGGGAATTTAACAGGGAACTGTCCAATGTTTCCATCTCTGTCAATATATCTGTCCTGGGCATCGGCAAGTGTCTGCTTGTCCTTTAGTCAGAGCCAAAAATAATACATTGTTTTGAGTCCAAGAGATGGAGAAATATCTTTATCCAGATGATGTTTGAGACAGAAAGGATCAAGAGGCACTTTTGGACGGTGCACAAATGCATTAGCCATGGCTACACCAGGGTACTGAGGATTCCTATAAATATTTTATTTTGTAATAGCTGAAACTGAAGCTATATATAAGTTGTCAGTTTTAGCAGATAAAAGCAATGTTCTACCCCAAGTGTGGAAACAGTGAGAAGCACTAAGCAGAAACAAAGCTGTTGTTGACACTAGTTTTAGGTAAAAGTGCTTTACAAGAGACTAAAGTAGGCAACATTACAGGTTGTACTTTCTACAAGTATATAATTTTCTGACTGATATTGTCATGCAACAAAAGAAGCTTTTCTTCCCAGGGGCCACATGTGTACCTTGTACTGTTCACCTGAGTGTTACGTTTGTTTGTGTGACATCTTGACTGACCACTGTGTCATATATCACAACCGTTTATGTCATACACCCTCAGCGCTTTTCTGGTCAGATTTCATAGAGAAAGCTGACACTCAAACTTACAACGTGTTTCTGCTGTTATATAACACTGTGTGCTAGGTTAAGGTATAGCTCTGTTCACGTTACAGAATACTCTAAGCAGTGATTGATGTCTGTTGTTCTGTCTAGAGCTGAGGATGATGGCTGAGGGGCGGTTTGCCAGTCTACCCAGGTCGCTGCACACGCACCACCACACTCTGGGAGGAGGGCCGGTCCACACTCCATTGACGGGGCCCTCATATTCACTGGGGGCCCCAGGAGCCTGCTTATCCAGGAAGCTTCAGGGATCTCTAGCCTCCTCCATGGACCTACTCAGTTCCAGGCCTTGGTAAGTACACATTACAAAACCAGCTTTTTTTTAAAAGTCCCTGAACGTGACTTTGGCCTGGTCGAGTAAATTGTACAATCTTAAATATTGTATTGATTTCCTACATCTTCTCCACAGTTATCCATCAGGTCCAGGTGGCAGCCTATCAGAGCCCCCGAGTGCACTCCAGCAGGTGTCCATTCATGGCACGCTGCCTCGGAAAAAGAAAGCAGGGCACAGCCTGGTTCAGGACAGCTTTACCTGGGACCTCAGACTCAACCACAGCCAGGGCAAACACTACCCTCCTCTGAGTCCTGGGCCTGTTCAGCCACTGCCCTCTCCACTGGTGCAGAACATCAAAGATGACTTCCATGGTTTCAGGTAATTAGCCTGTCAAGCTGTTATTAGTTTAGATCAGTTGTGTCACAATAATAAACCTACTGTTGTATGTTTTAGCATTGAGGCGATTATATTATATTTATTTAGGCTTTCAAACAACTAGTTTTGGTCTGAGGGGTCTGAA
Source organism: Proterorhinus semilunaris (assembly GCA_021464625.1). Classification (NCBI taxonomy): domain Eukaryota; kingdom Metazoa; phylum Chordata; class Actinopteri; order Gobiiformes; family Gobiidae; genus Proterorhinus; species Proterorhinus semilunaris. The sequence continues at coordinate 24,506,239 of CM038351.1, forward strand.
GGTCTACAGTGATATGACTCTGAACAGTATAGTGTAAAGATGATTCAATATGCTTTTGTGCACTATGATGCCTTATTTTAGAAATACAAATGCTTGAGCTGAGCTGTGTCAAAGGGCACATTACCATATTGTTAAACCTCAAATATTGAGACAGCTTTACACACTATTGTTTCCCCAATAAAACACAGGTGTTTTGGATGAAAGTGTGGAGATACAGAGCTGTGGGCTGTAGCAGTCAGATGTAGAACTTCAGAAGCACCACAGAGCTAATCGCTCATCACGTCCTGCCATCTCTGCATCTCCAGGGTAGAGTTACAGCCGGCTGGATCTGATAGGGCTGGCTTTGTGACCGCGAGCCTGCATGTGGACCTCTGTGCATTTGTGTGTAGCTCCGAGCATTGGGCAGCCTTTGTAGGTCAGGGTGTGGCAGAGCAGATCACACATCACCATCTCCTCTTTGTGCGCCTCCTCACTCAGTCGGAGGGATACATTTCATACACTGCTGACACACTGCTCCACAATTTGTCCTGCCACAATTCAGCTTTTGCAGGTGGCCACATAGTAAACGCTCACTGTTCACTCATTTTTCACTCCTACTGCGCAGATCCAATGGACTCTGTCACACGACAAACTGTACTTTTTCATCATCAAAGCCGTTCCTTTTACACTTTGATGAATACCAGCTGTAAACGTACATAATAAAGATTTATAGGACATCAACACCTTTCATATATAGGCTAGGCACATAGGAGACTTTGCAATATGTATTTAGCTGTTGGCCATCTTTGTCAGCTTTGTTGTTGCATTTAGTTATATTCAATTGGTAATAAGTATCAAAGTATTCAAAGTGATATATAAAACCATCTATTCTTCTTTTGCACAGAATGCATTTTACCCCCATTAAAATTGTATTGGAAATATATAAACACGTAACACAGGCCAGACACATGGGCAGTTGGCCTTGACTTTCCATTGCTCACGTTGTCATTTTCCCCCAGACCCCTTGACCTTATGTTACTCTTGCTCCCATTGGTCGGTTTGTCTTTTAGGAGCCCTCCGGGGGCAGCTCTACAGACCACCATGACAGCAGGGGTGTGGGTATCAAAAAAGTGTTACATACAACGAAAAAATCTTCACTTTTTATGTACAGTATGCTTTTCAGGAATTTGAAAGGATTTGAAATTCCCTTTTTTTTTTCGTTTTCAAGCATTTACAAAGTGCCTAAATTATACCGCAAAGCTTGAATTTACTCAGACTGAGAAAAACCTTTTTAAAAATGGCTATTTACATGCACGGGTCACATTCCTAGACCCATTGTCCCTCTCCCACAGTAAGCCCTCATGGTTGCAAGAATACAACATTAATGCAAGTTGAGATCACAGTGACCTCTGTTGGCCCCCCACAGCCGCTGCAGCCTTCACCCCCTCACTCCCACTCTCTCGGTCAAATGCATGCGCGCAGTGACTGAAGCCGGTTGTGGTCACGCTCAGCATTGTGTGGCCGGGCATGTACGACAACAGACTGGACAGAAAAAGACTGTGGCCTCGTGGTTTTTCTGTCTCTTCATCCCTTTTCTCTTTATATTCTGTTTATTTGTGCGCGTCCATGCAGTGTTGTGGTCATAGGAGCAGAAAATCCCAGCTCTGACTTGCCGTACGGGCAGAAACAGTTAAAGTTAGCAGTGGTCGGCTTGTGAGAGACTGGAATGTCTGGACCTGGCCATGTCACGTTGACACTAAAGGAGTCCAGGCTTATCAGCTTCAGACAAACGCATACACATATCAACAAGTGGTATAATCCATCCAGGTCCCGTAAAACAGGGTCGAGTTTGGTCAGGATGTGGACTGTGGGGGTGCCTAAAGAAACAAAAGATTACATTAAATACATGAACTGTTTTGTGTCACTCAAGCTGATGATGTGGAAATTCTATTTAAGGAAAGTCGGGGAATTTTGGAAGTACTCCCCCACTGCTCAGTGCTGAGAGGATGTATTATTTTTAAAAAAACACAACAATACAGACCAAAAACGAAATAGTTCATTTGAACATTTGGAAATAGTCTTTGTGTCGGTACTACTGGTGGTACACAGCCCTTTCTAGTTGTATCCAGACACTTTGTTATATATTTTAAGATAATCAGTAATTCCAATATTTTAGTGGAGCTAAGGTTGAGGTTAAAGTGAAATGTGGTGACAACTGTTTTAGCATCTTTTAGGTTTGAATTTGGATCTAGTTTAGACCATGATTTAGCCCTGGTTTAATCCTTTTTTTTAACTTATAGTATATATAGAAACAGTTTGCATAAAGGTGCAAGGGAGGTTATGGGTGGTGTCTGATATTTAGTGCATCTCACTGCACCCCCTCTGCACTGGGGGAAAGGCCGGGCTTTGACAGGCAGAAGGTCCCTGCATGCGGTGAAGTATGTGGGCAGTCAGATAGCGAAAAATGCATGGACTGTGGGTAAACTGTAGGCAATACCAGTCACGACGCATGGGGCCTAATGTGCAGATCCAACAATCAAATTACTCCAGGCTTGTGAAAAATGACTCTGCTCTAAAATGTGTCAAATCCAATTCAAAACAGAAAAAAGTACTGGGTTGTGCACTCTCTTTAAGTGTATAATGCAGGTTGATGGGGCAGAGCATGGCTGAGGAAATCTAACATTGTCTTATTGCAGGCTCCGTGTGCCCTCTGTGCTGAGGACAACTAATCTATGCAGAACCACTGACAGGATGTGTTGGATTAGAGCATTTGTTGACATCCACACTGTCATATGAAATGAGAAATCTCCTGCGGCGACATGAAAGCGCCCCCACTCACCACCTTTTATGAATAATGGAGACACACGCTTGTGAATGGAGGCTTGTGCTTAGTTACATAACTAAATCCTACTCATTATTTGGGGGCCATATGAAAAGTAAAAGGACTTAGAGCTGAACATATCTGGTTTGGTAAACACTGGGGAGAGTGCTAATATTCCCGTGGGAACACCAGCGCAGGCTTAAGGGATTTCAACCACCAATCTTTGCCAATGCTGGTGGAGATTTGAGCTAATTGCCTCCTTCACTGAGTCCTCGGCTGTTGCTCTTGAGCTGATGTATGTAAAATTATTTGATAAAACGGAAATTAATGTTTGGTGTTTTTGTGGAAAGCGAATTCCTGAAATAGCGAGCTTGCAGGCTTTCCTCACTTGCTGTTACACTGACATACAAGTAGGAACCCATAAATGAGTGGCTTGTAGGTGGCCCCTAAGATCCAGGATTAGCTGATTATGTTACTGCTACTTAAAAACACATCTTTTGTTTACACACTTCAGATACATTTTTTTTTTTTTTATTGTTTTATCTTTTCAGTTAATCTTAGCTTGCAATACCACTTTCTCTTTGTTCTTTGCACATTAGTGAATATTTCCAAGAATTGCTTAAGTGCGGTGTTGTGTGTGCTGCAGCCTCTCTGTGAATTTGCCAGTGGACTCCAAAGGCCAGGTCGTGTGGCTGCGATGTGTGCTATGATGGGGGAGGAGATACGATGCTGGGAGGGAGAAAAGCCAAGGCAGACCCACAGCCAGTGCACATGTTTACCACTCAAGTCAGGGGGAAAGCAACAGGCACATTATCCACAAATTGAAATTCTTGAACTTTGATGGTTAGCGCTCAGTGGCGTGACATGGACCTGTATGAGACGCGGGAAACAGCATTTCTTCATTGACTCGTGTTAGAATATTGTTGTAGCTTCTTGAAGGATGTGTTCATTGAACCGGACCTTGTCTCTATCTATTTTCCCCAGGGACCACACGCCTGGCCTGGACGCTACTGTGGACTATGTCAAGGTAAGGAACATTGATTTAACTTTACATTTTCAGTGCGAGTAGTGGTCATTTCAATTTACGGTATACACACGTAGATCCTCCAGAATCTTCGCACGGGAAACTTGCAGAACTATACAAGGAAAAACATCTTTACAGTTTATGACTCATATTCACATGTACTTGCTGGATCATACTGCTGCCAACATGTGAGGATTTTATGCTCTCGGCAGGGGCCGTGCACTGTGCCAAAAAGTGCAACTTGTCATTTTCAAAACCTCAAACTCTTCACCCCGATGTAAAAATATAACTCCGGCTCCTTCCCATGCCTTAGTTTGGTCCTTAGCTAGATCTCCCAGAACCATTTGGTAGCTTACTGTATGTTGTATCGTTATGATAACATGATAGTTTACAGAGGTGGGCCCTGTTCTCCCTCATGTGTCACAGAGAACTGGCTGTAAATTACCTTTACACAATCAGAGGGCAGCAGCAGCAGCAGCAGCACCTGTGTCATGGCTCTGTAAAAAAAAAAAAAGAAGAAAAAAAAGGTGATGACTGACTCACCTCCTATCATGAGCTGTAATCAAACGGCTGACACAGGATATGACACACAACGGGTGGGCTGTTTCATTCTCAACGATCTATCGCATCTTTATGGTCATGTCACAATGAAACGCGTAAATTCACCTAAAACAACTACACAGCCACTGACAATGGTGTCTTTGGACGGACAAAGGGCAGCGAAGTCCATTTGTGTCCACGTGTGTGTGCGAAATTTGACACTTGGCAAAGAAATGTCCATATTTACACAAGCCACACATCCTCATTAAGAGATAATTAATTTAGCCCGCATTCTTGCTTTTTATGACATCACAATGTTGCATGCTGAGGGTCAAGACTTGAATGAATGACATCTTCGAAACTCTCGAATCTATTTCACATTCTTCCTCACTATTGAAAAGACATGTTGCTTTTGGCGTGAGCATGGTTGGCCTTCCCTTCAGTGTCAGGCTGCTTGTTGTTCTCGATTTCCTCTTTTTTTTTCTTTAAATACGATTCATTTATTTTTAAATTCCCTTCAGTGGTTGGACTAACATTGCGCTTGGTATTTTACGGTTCGATTCTGCAAGTAATTTGTGTTAAAGAACAACCCTGATACTCAGCATACAACAAGGGTAGTGCAATACAAAACACTGAAATTATGGTCAATTCTCCGAACTGCCTGAGATCCTTCTTTTATGCCTATAATGATATACAGTACCAGTATTTGTAAAACATGATGCTCGACCACAAACAGGAGATGCAGCCCATAATCTTTTGATGAGGTTTACAGCAAAATAAATGATTTAAGAAGTTACAGCAACACTTACCCCCGACCTTTTCTCCAGTTTGTTTGGCGTTACCCAAATCTAAAAGCGTCTTGAAAAAAGAACGAGGAAGAAAACGCAACAAAAGAGCGACAAAAAACAAGAGGGCAAAGTGACAAAAATGCAACAAAAATGCCACAATAGAGCAACGGAAAAAGTGACCAAAAAAAAAGCCACAAAAGAGCAATTAAAGGGTAACAGAAAAGTGACACACAAAAAAAGCGACAACTATGTGATGGAAAAAGTGACAAAAACGCCACACACAAGCAACAAAAAAGCAATGAAAAGAGATATCAAAGACGGCAAGTGAGGGTTTATAGGCTGTAACCTTTTAGATTTGGGTAATGCTGAAACTGGAGAAAATGCACGTGGTTAAGGCAGTGGCATTATTTTATGTGGCATATATTTCCAGTTCATCGAAGTGCACATACTGAGTCACACTGTAAACAAAGAATTAGTGAACCTTTCCTTCATTAGCTGTTCGTAAACTCCCTCCATCCATCAGCTGCTGCAGTGTTTGGATGCTGTCGCCTTGGCTTGAAAAAGCAAACCTAGCAAAGCATCTACTCTGAACTTTCGTCTCTCTGGCTTGAACAGTGAGCTTATGTCAATAGTGCGAGCGTCGACCACATTCAAAACTGCATACCCTGTGTTTAATATACTGATATGTAACTGTCAGCGGCGCAGGTGTGTTTGCAGAGAGGCGCAAACGTCCACGCGCCGCCCACTCAGACGGCGCAGTCCTGGGGTCAAAAGTACACAGCTCTCGTATCAGGGCAATGGCCTTTTGCGTGGTCACAGATGTACAGTGTTAGGGGCGCATTATGGCAGCCAGGAAGGAAGTGTCTGCAGGTAACAATACATCCAACATCCTCAAAGAAATCCCATACTTTATTGTCTGCCATTTCCAGAGCAGTAAAGCGTCTAAGAATAGCTTCATTCTAGCGATTTTCATCCGACTGAAAGGAGCGCCTTAGAGTGGTGTTTTTAATGTTGAAATGTAGCACAGGAAGAACATTTAGGAAATAGAAGCAGAAATTGTACATAAAAACGCACTCTTATACACTCCGTCCATAGTCACAAAAAATAAATTGGTTGATTTGAGCTGAAGCTTGCAATTATTTATAATGTTTTACTTTTCTTCCCGTGGTGATACATATTTAGAGACATTCACAAGAAAGAGTCTGTTTGGTGTCTGTAACTTTTCTTTCACTGACTGTCTTTCCCCCCTATTCCCACCCGGTCTTTGAGCAGAAACACTTTGAGGATTAATCTCTCATAAGAGGAACAATACCGCCCTGTGTTCGGGGATTTAGAGTCAGGTTGCAGTGGCCGAAAAGCTATTTACACATGCGCCACAAACTATATTTGAAAAATATATAGATTTACAGATTTACTGTGAACTTAAGCTCCTGTTACTCCCCGACGCGACGCGAAGCGCTACAGTTTCATACTGAATACATGGATATACTATGGTGCTCTCTAGTGGTCAAGGAACAGAACTACCGCAAGAGTCAGAATTTCAGTGAGTCGTGTAAATCACACTGCAGAACTTACATTTTGACTCTGGATGTTGATCTACTGCATAACAATTTCCAAGTACTTTGGCGTATTGAGTCTTATATTTGTTCTATTAAGTAAGTATGTTTAATGGTGATTTACTACAAAAAGGTATGTGCCTCATTACCTTTGAACCAATAACTACAAAAACAGCTGGGCCACAGTGAAGCAGACAAACCCACGCGTGTTGACCTCAAACTCAACTCTCATTGAATGGTGTCTAAAACGATCCATACCTCCCTTTGTCACGAAGCTCTCAACAACTCATAATCTCGATACAATCCATGTCCAATCTGGGTCACTCACAGACTCTATTAGGACACAACATACAGTACAGTACTATAGGGCTGTGGCAGTAGGATCGATCATGACAGAAGGAATAGTCACACATTATGTATTTGTGGGATATTGTTGAACATTTACATACAAAATCATACATACTTGCGGCAACTTTTATGCGTTGTGCAATAACAATAAAAGGACTCTTGGTTGTTAATGAGAAGAAGACTGAATAACATCACATAGGAGAAAGACAAAAAATAGTGGGAAAATAAAAGTTAAAAATAACCTAATTGTCCTCAATGGTGAGTGACATCAGTTTGAACTCTACGCACATGCTGCTGTGATTCAAACGATGCCGACGATCACTATTATGATCGATGCAACCGTTCACTTCAGCTTGTGTCCCGCACTGGACCCAGTTTGATTTTACCCACATAACAAGATGACACTGACGCACAGCGGCACGTGATACATTAGACACACACAGGGCCTTTCATGATCTTATCTGGAGCATGTTTCCATTGGCCTTGTGTTGCTTTGATAGGACCTCATAACACCATCAATCGAAGTACACAGTATTATTGACAGAAATCTGGGAAGGACAGGGTAAATTATCTTATTTATATTTATATGTTTGACCCCTCACGTTTGTATTGTATTAGGGTTTATCTGCATTCAAGTGTCTTATACCTCACAAAATAAAGCAAATCTACTGGTTATAAATAAAGTGATTGGATGATATTGCAGTAATTTTTTATTTTTTTATTTATGGTGGGTGATTTTATTCCAGCATTGTGTGCAAAAAGCTTACATGTGCCCAAAACCCATCCATCCATCCATTTTCTTCCACTTGTCCGTTGCCGGGTCGTGGGGGCAGCTGTTGGAGCTGCCCAAATCACATTGCACCAGCCCCTATGGCTCCTCCTGCAGGTGGTGGGTCCACAGAAGGACGGCCTCATGGTTCTAACCGGGCCTGTTGGTCTCTCATAAGGGGCCCAAAACCAATGTTCCTTTTCAGTTTTGGACTAATCGAGCCATCTGTGGTTTGTCTCTTTTGAACTTGCTGAAACTGCCTTTTCTCAGTCCGTTTGACAGAGACGACAAGCAGATAGGAATAGAAGATGCAGAAGCTTTGCATGGGATTCCGACTCCAGTCCCTGTCCGGCGTTGTTTTTCCGTAGCATTCCTGGTTTGACGAATGTGTGTATTTTAAGGTGACTTTTAGCCTAGCTGGTGATTTGGGGCTGCTGTGGTTGGCAGAACAGAGAACGCTCTCTATGGATTTGGTCGGTGGATGCTCCGGGGCTTCGCGCTGTAATTAGTAGCTACATTTCCTGCGGCTGAAAAAGGCTTAGACGGGACTGTCACCATCAAGGAGTGTCATGTCACAAGTTCAGTGTTTACAGTGTGCAGTGTGTTGGGTTTCGTAATACCATGATCAAGGCTGGTGAATCAAAATGCCAAATGGAAAAGATGAGAAAAAGTGTCAAAAATTGGAAGAGTTTCTGATACTACTTGTGTTCTGTGGCAATGGTCTCATTACAGTACATTTACATTAGTTTTAAGAATACAAAGAGAAACACTGTCATTTATTTAAAAAAACAAAAAAATCATTGTGTGGCGGCGGATGTTGGATCTCAAAATGAGGAGGAATCCACTGAAATACTGTCTTTGAGCTGCTATAATCACTTTTGTGGCCATTAAGATCCACAGTCAGCAGTTATCAGCACCTAGTACACCTCACATAGTCTTCCCTCATGTCTAGACGGCCAAGATACGTAACTGTAGGTTTGTTTCGGAGGGCACAGGACAGACCGCGTCATGCCATTAAATACTCTACAACTCTTGTTGTTGCTGTCTGGGACTTATTTTAACCCGGGAACACACACACACTGTACAGGATATGAGGCACTTTCTGTTTTTAGACACGTGGATTTATGGAAGTTATAAACAGTACCCAGTTGGAGAAAAGTGGCATTATGTAGAGGGAATAGTGAAATGCCCATCTGCATACAGGAGCTTTGGATAGAAGTGCATCGTGTGTTTTGAGTGAATGTTTTTAAGAAGTCAGACTGACATTAACATGACATGAAGTAACTCAAGGATGCTCTGAGATTATACTGGAATTACTGCACGTGAAAGAAAAACAATGTAAATCTCATGAACCAATTGTTATAGTATTTTTTTAACGACAAATACAGAGACAAATGCTATTTCAGTATATATTCGATTATGTATAGATGCATTTTATGTGCATTTGCTTACCTAGTAGAACTACCTCTTCAAACAAAAATACGTTTATGCAAACATATAATCAAAATATTTAATCAAAAGCTAAAAATAAAAAGACAACTTTTTTAAACTAATATTTAATGTACAACATTCATTAATGCCTCGATGTGTTTTGAGGAGGGAAGATGCAAAAGGCTTTCCCTTTGCGCCACTCTTTGTGAACAGAGATGTGATTGGCTGAGAGCAAACCCCGCATCCTTACATGGACACGGTGGGCGGGACTAAAGTGAGGAGAACGCGTGAATATGGATTGCACGGGGCATTGAGCGGTGGAGGCTTCACTCTGCAGGGGACAGAGACGGGACAGTGGCTGTGGCAGGATGGAGACGCACAAATCAATACTATACAAAGCTTCATATTGACGCAATGGGATGAAGAGTTCTTTGCACGCGGGATATCTCAGTGTCACTCAGGGAAGTTGAAGATCGGAAGTTGGGAAATACAAAAATGTCAGAAAGATGCAACCTGAAGGACTTCACTGCAGCTCTGTGTTGCTTTTACAACAAGAACTCAATCAATGCCAAGGTGAGAGGAAGCATTAAGTAGGTTTAAGACACTTTGAAATAGAAGAAGAAGAATCTCTAAGTGATGCCCATATGGTGATTTCAGTGCAGTCTGTAACTTTTATTTTTAATGTTAATCCTTTTTGCCACCAGTCGGAAGCTGCCTTATAAAACCATGTGCTGTCAGGACCCTTCACTAAACATAAAAGGTATCTTGTCAATAGTTGTAATGGACCATATTGGCAACTTTGACTGCCCTATCATGTTTACCAAGTGCCTGCAGCTTTATCTCACCTTATGTTCTTTTCTCATTGCTTCTCTGCTTTCCGTTTCTCCAAATGCACACCAGCATTGATGCAAAATTACTGCTAGGGTTTTTGCTGTATTTCTTGCTAACTTGTTCCTGTATGAGACAGCTGGGACTTGGGGATGGAGCATATTGAGCCGTGTGGAGAACAACACCTCCCTGACAGAGTAATCTAATGAGAGTGAATGGCCGTCCTCTTCCCCTCTGCTGCGTGTGTGAGCCGAACACTGGCCTTTTATTATGGGTCCCAGGCGCTCCCATAAATGACCAGTGTGTGACTGGCTTGTCTGTGTGCACCGCAGTGAGATATATGGCCGGTCCCGTCTATAAAGAGGGGAGCCCCATGCACAGTGGCGGAGGTATAGCGGGATGGGACAATAGTGAAAAATGGGCAACATGTGCTGCGGGTCTCCATAGTGACGTATGAGTGATGGTAAAGAGAGTGAGAGACTGGAGAGAGACGGGCAGAGTCCCAAAATAAGTTTATTTTTGCAAGGCAAAAGAAAGCGTATTGGAACGAGATTGAGACAAATGACATTGCACAAATATGCTTTTCTTTTATGGCATGGAAATGTGTGCAGCAAAGTTGTGCCAATATGAGCCGTGTTTGTGCTTGAGTTTCCAGTTTTGGAAATTGAGTGTTTTGCTTGGACATCAAACTCAAGAGCAGAAGTCGAGGCCTGAGGGCCAGATGCGGCCCTCCAACTGATCTAGTCTGGCCCATAGACAACAAATTAATGTTTTATGATTTATTATCGTTTCTTCGCTTCAATCCAAAAAAGTATATGCAGTGACAAAGCCAGACATGGTGGATATTATATGTGGTGGTAAAATAGTGTCACAGAAATCCACTAGCCTATATGAAAATCTGGTTACCCCCAATAATATATCTGAATAGCCCTGCTCTAGAGTCAAACCAGACACAAAAACGGGCGTCACACCAGATCAACAGATGGAGCAGAATGAGAGAACGGGCGCCCGCTGGAGGCAGTGCCAACAGGAGCATCAAGGGCAATGCTTCTTGTATCCACTTTTATCTCCCTATTGACATTCAGTAAATGTCACTGTAAACCCCTCTTGCCCTTCTGATCAGCAATTAAGACGAATTCTGACAGGAAAGTGAAGCAACGTAAGCGAAAACAGAACAACAACACCCACAAAAAACAGGACTCGTTTTTCATCATCCAGACATGATGTCAAACGAAATGATGGTTTAGAGTTCAAGCTAAACACAATCTCTGCAGTGAGCGCAGGACACACATGTCTGTACATAATATTTGGGCAAGAAAAACTAGATTGTTATTTCGTAAATGCACTTACCGAGATCGTTAATGACTAACTTACTGTAGACATAGACACGCTTGTACAATCTTACAGTCAAAGCACACAGTAACAGTATGATAAATATGAATACATTGATTAAGCTGAAAATAAAGCAAAATAGGTACCAATATTAAGATTTGCATTTGATGATAAGTACTTGGTGCTTTAGTGCTAATGGTCAACAGAGATGCGTGTGTGTAGTCAAATATTTTGTTTGTAAATAGCTTCATATATGACATTAAAATGTGCATAAAACGTTATTTCAGTGATTCGATTAAATACAACGTAAGTGTGCCCCAGATAGGAGACAGTCCCGACTGCACATAGGAACAGGAGGCATCTGCTTGTAAACAGGAAAGGAGTGGACCATGTTCTGGTGAATCTGTGAGACAGCTTTGATCTTCCCAGTACACCTCAGGGACAGACCCGATTTTATCACTGTTCCCGGTTAGGAAATGCAATATTTTCTGAGCATTACCCGCAATTTCATAAGCTCTTTTGAGGATGTAGAGGAAAAGCTTGGTTCCCCTCTATGTGCCTGCTCTCTGACAGGACTTTGACAGTTCGCATTGAGTTTGTCAGATGCATCTTCACTTTTTTGGGAAGAAGAAGTCAGTATAAGGCAATTCAAGGACGTTTGAATATTTAATTTAATATATATATTTAATAATAATTACGTCATTACAGTTTTGTCTATCGTTAACATTGTGGTGCAGAGAGAAGCCAAATAGTCAAACTATGCAGAATCCAATAAAAACATGAATATCTCGCCTCAAGAAGTCATTAGTCAGTTCTGTGTGGAAAAATCATGTCCAATATTGACAAGAAATAATGCATCTTGTTCAAGGCAGAGTAACAAGCATTTCTTGTTCTTTTCCCTGGGCCCTGGTGAAATTGACAATGTCCACATAATGTGAAGTCAGGAGGGCATTTGAAACATTGTCATATTAGAGAGTGCATTGGATTAGATTGTGTGCACACTTACAAGAGGAGGCGTAGGAATCATAAAGCTAAAAGGTTCTCCATTCATCGCATCAGGGTACACTAAGGACAAAGAGCTTACTCCGGTGTTGCTTCTGATTGGTCAATTGCAGCTAAGGCTGGGTGGTCCTCTTGTAAAGAGGGGTTCACAAATACAGAACATTGGAATTCTAGGAAATACAAGCAAATAAAATGGCTTTGAAAAGTGAATTCCTGGTTGCCCCTGGAGTTCTTTTTCCATAATAACTTTAGTAAATCAAGAGAAAAGAAAAGTAAAAAATAATTCACGTATAGTAATATTGGAAAATAAATATTGAAGACCATATCCCCACCTAAGTCTGCTCATCGGCTGTATGAAAGTCAGGTTTGAAATTAGGCAGTCCATCTCACCTACCTAAATGAACGTCACTTCTTTCTTAATGGCAAACGAAGAGGGCCCGGGGGGGCAGTAAAATCAATGCAGATGAGCGCGGGACGTGTCGGAGCAGCACTCGGTCCAACTTGTGCTTTAGTCGGACACTTCACATTGACTTGTCCCGCCATAACACTGCCCTTCACCTCAGCTCAAGACCAACCACAGTAAGGGACTCCAAAAGGCGACCTTGTTGGAGTAGTTTATTTAAAATCCATGGTTTGATTACTGTGCTTGTAAGTTCCACACTGTTGTTGCGTCCTCGGACAAGACACATTTAGTAAACTAGTTGGAGAAGACTGTGTAAAAACACTCAGTCACCCAGGGTCACAGCGGCAGTAAGCTTTACAATATTATTTATGCATCTCAGCACTGTTCACATAATAGAGTCCATGGATATTTAACAGCTCTCTCTCTCTTTGTGTAAGTAAAGCAATTTGCCCGTAGTGAGGATGAGAGTGAATTGCTGTCAGTGTACTCCCCCTGACATCATTAGTTACTGCGTTATAAGCTCCAGTCAACCTTAGAACTTAGGGGAGAAATGGAAAAGAATCATTTGTGGCTAAAATATTTTGGGGCATCCACACAAGCGCCCACAAGTACATCTTTGCCCCTGACTCAAAAGTTTCGCCATCTAATTCCAGGGTCATTATTTTGTCATGACGGAGTGCGACGCTTCTTGCTCATTCATGAAACCAAGAGCAAACACGAGCTCACTTTAAGCCTGTGTGAATGACAGTGGATCTTAGCGGTGATTGCGGCCGCTGCGCTCCAGGATGACATCATCTTGCAGGGCGCTATAAAACATCGACCAGTATGAGAGTGACAGACCACCTCTCTGTATTTATTCCCATTACGGTCTTTCTTTAATATTGCATTTGCCTGCCTGATATACATAACCCATTTATTTCCCCCTTGTGCTGTTGTTACTTTGTCTGTTGCCTTTCACTGCTCTGTCCATCATGTCTGCTGGCATGGCGACAGCAGATGTAAAAAGCACAGTCAGGCCTTTACTGGTGTGCAATAAATGCGATCGATAACAATAAAAGGCAATTCTCATGAATATTAATGATATTGTATTAAAGGCACTATTTGAGCAGAGATTACAGCCTCGCTCTCGACTGAGAGGCTGTTGTGTTATTTATTACACCCATATTATTTTCAGTATGAATAATACAATTAAGGCAGAGGGTAAATTACCTTATAGGCCAGAGGTAGGCAACATCAGGCCTAGAATCTCTGGCCCTCAAGGTGATTTTAAGAATATTACTACATAAATCAGGGATCAAATACCTTTTAAACTACTTTAAAAATGCAGAGAATGCTGTTAATTCTGTTAAGATTTTCACGCACAACAGCCAATAAGGTCTGAATATTAAGTGCAGCGCTGTCATTTGTAGAAGCACCACTTCTTCTTTTGGGCAACAATTGGGAGGTTCGGTTTTGACGATTTAAGAAAATTAGCTCTCCAAGCAAACTAACGTACCCCTGCTATTAGGCCAAGGACGTTGTGCCTAATCTAAATCCTTGCCCTTATTTTGCTTTGAATAGGTGTTGGTGGAAAAGACTCCCAAAGTATATTAGTAAAATGTTTTGGGAAAAATAAAAAATGAGACAAAATGTCATTATGTTCACTCTGAGTGTGACTCATGTCCAGGAAATCAGTAACATTGCAAGATAAAGCCAAGTGCCATGTTTCTCACATTGAAGAAGTCAGCACAGGAAGAAATTGGTTTGAATAAGTTGGATTAAAATGTTTAGGTCTTTGCCACTGTAAAAGTCTGCCATTCATAGATAGTTGTCTACTTAAGTCTTCAAAATGATGTTGTTGTATTTGCTGTGACATGGATCCTTACATAACAAGAACAACATGCTGCTTCTCTTACTACAGTTTGTTGTTTAGAAGAAATAATGTCCACAGTCTCAAAATGACACCATTTACCATTTTACTTCATATCTGGAGACACACATATACAGCATCAAGTTTATTTAATCTTAAAGCACATTGTGACCTTACCTTGATTTTTTTTTTTTACTTTCCAAGTCGGCTGGCATTTCTTATACACTAGCAGGGAATTCCTTACTGAAAAGCGTCACTGGAAAGTCAACAGAGAACCTTTAAATCAGAATTTGCCAAACCAGTTCGAATGCACTGAGCTGAAGGAAATGGTTGCGTCACATGAACGCGTCAGGGGAAGGTGTGGATGGAGGCAGGTCCGGGCTGTCGGGCCGCTCAAAATACAGGTCGAGAAGCATGTGAGACCGACAGGAATATTACGAGGGAATGGACGAACCATGGGACTCTGTTGCGGGGGAAAAACATGTTGCGAAGAGTGTTTAGAGTAGAGTTTGCAGTTTGGTATGAACGCAGATCTGTGGAGTGATGCAGAGACCCAGCAGCTGCGAAGTGAGTCTGTCTTTGTGTTGGAAACTGGTGAAGGGATTACTGATTATGCTCATTTCGGCTTTAGGTCACTTTGCAGATCATTCTTAGGCTTGCTTCCATAGGCCACACAGTCTTTTGAGTCACCTGTTTTTAAACATCTTAAGTGTCTTTTGTGACCTTTCATTATAATGCATACTTTTTCTATTTTTTTTCATCATTGATGTAGTAAATGTAAGTTTGTCTGGCAGTTGCAGAATGATCAGTTTCAATACAATACTATGACATATTAAACCTTTTATCATAGCTGCTGCATGCATACATTAATTCCCTATATACTCTAATACCCTCGAAGTAGTTTTATAATATTATGAAGAAAACAGTATTGTGTAAGGTATAAAAACAAAGCCATTGAACCCGAGTGGATGAACTGGACATGCTGTTCTTGAAGTTGATGCTGTAACAGAGGAGTGACCCAAGGCTCTAATGTGTTTTAGATTATATTCTAAAAATATTGGTTCTTGAAGTGAACTTCCTTTAGACAGAATTTGTTTGTTTTCACCAATTATGGATTAGAGTTGCCCCCCAGACAAACCTCATCTCCAGAAAAAATCGTTACAAAGTCATAATGAATGCTTTTCTTGATTTCCTTGCAGTTCTCGAGGGACCAGTTCATTCTGGAATGTCCTCCAGAGAAGCTGCGACGAGAGCTGGAGGAGGAGCTGAAGATGAATGGTGATGAGCCCCGGAGCCACGCGTGGTACCACGGGGCCATACCACGACAGGTAGCACCCGGCACTACAACTCTAAACTACTACTCAAGTCTTTAGCACTCACTAGTCCCTCCCTCTGCTATACCAGAGGGAAACTTGTCCAACCAGATCACCTGTAATTAGTGTTTACAGCACGAAATAATGACACTGGGCAAAAGCCTCTGCTCAGAGCACATGGGGAAGCAAAGTGGGGAACAAAAGACAGTGTTGAGACTGTCATTTTCTTTGTCATGTACGGTATGAATTCAAGGAGTGAGAATGGCTTGTGTTGTGAGCATGTGTTCACTGTTGTAACTGTGTGATTTTCCTACACAGTTCTGTGCATTTAGGAGCAATCACTTAGTAGTTAATCAACACTAACATAAATGCGTTTTAGTACAAATTACTAAGGTAGGAGTCAATTGCACTTTTTTATGAGTGCAACACTGGGTCAGGGGCAAATCTCCCATTCGTGCGGCCTGAGAGACAGACAGTATTTAGAGCGAGGGGAGGAGGGTGCCCCTGTTCACAGTCTGTGAAAGACCACTAAGATCTAATCAGTTTTAATAAGCTGCTTCCTCTGACTAAACCAAACCATTATACACTGTACAAACACATACTTAATTAAAGTCTGTGAGAGACTGAGCAATGGCTGTGCGGAGAAACTAGCTTCTTCAACATATCTGTACAATGTATCCAGTGTTAACTGTTCAAAGTGCCTGACCTGGTTTTAATTGTACATTGATTCAATCACATGACATGTTGTATTGATCACTTCTGTTTTAGCCGGTGCCATTCGGAACAAAGCTTTGTTTATGTTACAAAGACTATAAGCTCAAAGCTCTGCTCAACAAATAACCTCTGTTTAGGAAATCAAGTCAAAAGTGACTGGACCAACACCAAACATAATAAATCTATAGCATCTGTGACACAATTTGTTGGCCACTTGTTTTACAGTCAGGGCTCCTCATTCACAAAGGACCATGCACAGAACCAAGTGTTAAAGTAAAAATAAGCCTTTCATTACTGTTGTAAAGTAAACGATGGTTGTCCCTTTACAAAAGCACACGAATAATTGTAACAAGATGTTTTTGTCTTTGTAAGAAACTAATAATGGATTTTATTTATAATGCACTTCTCATTCCAAGGAATCTGCTACAAACTGAGCCATTTTTTTCTATTATGTAACTGCTGCAAAGCCAGCCCTGAGCTTATATTAAATAGTTATACAACAGCTGCCATAATAAAGTGAGATGAAATGTTTGTTGTGTAAGCACGTTCTAATTGTGTGCGCTGTTAAATATATATATTTTTTTAAAGGTTGCAGAAAACCTGGTGCAGAGGGACGGAGACTTCCTGGTACGTGATTCGCTGTCTAGTCCAGGGAGTTACGTTCTGACCTGCCAATGGCGAAATGCCGCTCAGCACTTTAAAGTTAATAAGAGGGTAAAGCACTCACGTATGAAACTATTCGTTGTTAAGTGGTACTCGTCTGGTAACACACTTTCTCCGGGTGAAGGTTGTGATGCTGAATGAAGCTTACTCCAGAGTCGAGTATCGGCTGGACAAAGAAGGATTTGACAGTGTCCCCGCACTTATCAGATACTACGTCGGCAACAGAAAGCCAGTCTCACAGGTAGGACTGTTGTTATTGGAAAAAAAAATGTTTGTTGAGGTTTGGAGCGTTTGAGCAATTTGAATCTCTGAATGTGCTTAACACGTGGTAGGACTGACAATAAATAGTGCTTAAAAGGATCGGTATCAAATACTTTAAATTGCGTATGTTTTCTCCAGGTGGTGGGCGCCATTATCTTTCAGCCCATCAACCGAGCTCTGCCTCTTCGCTGCTTAGAGGAGAAGTATGGACTGTCCAGTCACCACAAAGAGGCCGGACCGACAGCGCAGGAGAAGAGGAACCAGAAGCGCCTCAGTCTCAATATCACCAACGGACAGCCTCATGACAAACACAACATGCACGATGTCTCACCGTGCCAGGACAACGGGCTGATGAGAGGACAGCAGCTCAGGTCGGGACAGTCGGCGTTACACAGATAACACGGTTCAAGGGGCCGGGATGTGCAAAACCAAACAAATCTGAGGTTATTAGTCACTTACAAAACATGACTCTTCACCCTGAGCTGTTTATCCTTCAGGCAGAATACTGAATCCAAGCTGATGCGTTTCCTGTACATAAAACATGCATAATATATGAGAGCCAGAGGGTGAGACTGGTAGAAGCCGGTTACAACACTTGTGCACATGTACAAATCGGTTTCTGTTTCCAAATACTTGGAAATTCCAGCAATCCCAAAAACTGAGCCAACTGTTTTCCTGATACTGTAGACTCAATGCATAATTATATATATATTTTTTTCCTACTCTATCTTAAAATGGCTGTTTATGTGACATGATCAGGTTGAAAGATCGCTGTGGCAGTCAACCAGCCAGCCTAAATCAAATCCTGGAAAGGCGACGCCCACTGAAGGCACACCAGTCAGAAAGCTTTTTACCTCTGGGTGAGGAGCATCATCATATTATATATATGTAACAGGTTTCATCATGCACAAGCTATTGTATCGAAACTAATTTGCTTCTTTGACATCAGGTTACAAACCAGTTCAGTCTCCCGACACTCAACCCCCCAGCCCAAACCCCAAGTCCCCAGTGTTTCGGACAGGAAGTGAACCACTTCTTAGTCCCTCTTTCCTGCGGAGGGCAACAGAGACAGGTGAGCACCCTCTGAAGTGCAAACATCCTCTCATACTCAAATGACCACTGCAGGTGAAGAGGTGAGCCCCAGCAAGACTATCACTACATATCAGTCTTTGTGACTTATTTTGTGACTGATAGCGCCTGATGTAAAGATCTAGATCAGTGAAAGGGAAATAGATTTTTACAGTGAGCCTATCTGGTCCTATCCAGTGTTGCTGCAGCTCACAACTATACTTTTGAATACTTAGTTAACTTAAACATGTGCATTAGAACGTGAATATTACCCTATTCCATTGTGATGTTTCTTTCCATCTAGGCCAGGCCATCCGAGGCTCTGACAGTCAGCTGTGCCCTAAACCTCCCCCTAAACCCAGCAAGGTGCTCCCCTCCCGTCTCCCTCGCTCCCCCGGCCTGCAGCCCTTACCCCCGCCCACCTGCAGCGCCAGCCCATCAGATTCCTGCAACACTGGAAACTCTCGCTCCGCTCCCTCTACAGATTCACTCTGTCTTGACACTCCCAGCTCGACTTGGAGAAGTGCAGGTAAGCTCAGACCGAAGTTAGTGTGACAACTGTTTTATGTCCGTGGTTCAGGAACCTTTTTGTATTTATGTTTTAATACTGTGCGCTGTCATGCATATTAGGGGGTATAAAAGGATTCCCACAGCATTTACTTCTCAGTACAGTAATTTTGGTCGTATTTTTGGAGTGTGTGTGTGTGGAAACCTAAACAAAATATTTCTTGCTTGAGAATTCAGTGCAAGTTGAAACTTTTAATGTACAGAACAGTCAATTCCCCATCTGTCAGCTGTAGGCCGCTGTCTCTAAGGAACAAACGAGGACAGTCCGGATAATTATTGTTGATATTTATTATCCATTATTTTATTGTGTGACGCTGTTCATTGGGGTGTGACTGCTCTGCTATGTTCGCTTTCGTCTTCTCTTTGAGCTTTCTTTATCGATTAACAGCGAGTTAGAACAATCCAAGAACACGTTTAAAACAAGTTGAAAGTGGCATTTCAGTAGGTAGCAGTGTTAATTTTGACAACATATTTTAATTTAGTTTTAGTCTTAGTCTTTTGACGAAAATGTAATTCAATTTTAGTCGAGTTTTAGTCAAAAAAATATCTTCAATTTAAGTCGAGATTTAGACTAAAATTGCAAGTCAATTTAGTCGACTAAATTTAAGACACATTTAGTCGACTTTGTATTTATAATATTCATTATAATCATATTTAATCAAGGTCCTCTGCTTCATGGAGCTGCTCCCTGATGAACAAAGCTCAGAGCTGTTCCTTTGGCAGTGAATTTACATGATATGAGGCTCTTTCAAACTGTCAATAGAAGTTTGGATGATTTTAGTCTCTCCTTTTCATTTTTATTTAGTCTTATTTTAGTCGACTAAAATATATGGACATTTTAGTCATAGTTTTAGTCGCATGAAAAACGTTTAATTTAGTTTTAGTCCAATTTTAGTCGTTAAAAAAAACACTTTGACTAAAATTAAGACTAAATGTTTTAGTCGACAAAATTAACACGCAATCACTGGGATGATGTGCTAAAAATGTTGTGTTTTGTGAGGACTTCAAAGAATGTAAGTTTATGAATATATGGTTTAGGATCACCAACAAATTAAGAATTACAGTAATAACTATCATTGATATTGATTGTGATGGACCAATGTTTCAGAAATGATAAAAAAAAAAACAACACACTGCTCCACAACCTAACCTTCAACTTCTTAAACGCTATTGTTGCTTGTCCTGTTGTACATTACATTTATATTGTACATTTATACACATCTCTCTCATCCAAAATAGCTTGTACAGGAGCGCGGCCACATTACCTCCTCCTTCCTCCGGACGCCTCAGAAGTTGTTCACCCTGAACTGGACGCTCTAATGGGACAAACAGAACATAGACACCCAAGCCCCGCAGACCTCTGCTCCCACAGCCCGCTGAGATGTCCCGACACAAACTCTTCTAACGGCTCTATGGACAACCTCCCTGTCCCCTGCAGTTACGTGGACAGACTCACCAAAGACGGCCACATCTATGCAGAGAATGACGCGGACGGACAGAGGAGAGGGCTGGACAGGAGCTCGTACCACAATGCCATCGCCGCTCTGGAGAACACCAGCGAGGACGAGGAGTATGACCTGGGGAAGGCGGAGGAGCAGGAGTACGAGAACGACAGCACGTATAGTTTTCAGAGGCCGGTGATGGAGACAGAGTCAGCGTTTCAGCCAAATGCATTCGACACACGCCTGCTGCCGGAGGTGAACAAACCCCTGGAGATGTCAGTCCTGAAGCGATCCAAAGAACTGCTGCTGAGTCATGACCATCACAGCATCGCCAGGCACCTGCTCATGGCCGACTGCCAGGTATTACCCTCTTTCACGTCTAATATCTTTGTTTTTGCTTATAGGAGTATAAGCTCTGTGAGTAGCTTCTGGAGGTTTTAAAAGGCGTCTGCTTCTTTCAGGTCGCCAGAATCCTTGGAGTGGCGGCAGAGGTGAAAAGTCGGATGGGTGTGGCCTCAGGTCTGGAGCTTGTGACTCTCCCACACGGTCAGCAACTGAGACTGGACCTGATGGAGAGGTATAAATACTACTCTACTGTTTTCAAAAGCTACTTCTGCTTCTCCTACTGCTGTTGTCACTGCCACCAAAACACTGAATATTACGCAAAAAGGCTCATGTCTGCCACTTTGTTTTGCGCCACAGGCACCACACCCTCGCGATCGGAGTGGCCGTGGATATCCTGGGATGCACGGGCAGCCTGGAGGAGCGCACGTCCACCTTGAATCGCATCATCCTCGTGGCAACGGAGCTGAAGGACACAGTTGGAGACTTGTTTGCTTTCACTGCCCTAATGAAGGCCCTCGACATGCCTCAAGTAAATACCACAAAAAAGCAAAAGACATTTCTGTGGCGATTGGGACAGAGAGTTTTGACGTGTTTTCAACCTCTTTCCGTGCGCAGATCACCCGATTAGAGGAGACGTGGACTGTTCTGCGGAGGAACTTCACGCAAACAGCAATCAGTTACGAGAAAGTACTCAAGCCTTTTTACAAGAACCTGTACGAAGGCTCAGGTATGGAACAGTCCACAGCAAATAGATCAGTGACATTAAAAGAGAATATTCTGTATTATTGTATTGTTATCCTTGACTCTCCTTATGTTGGTGTGATATTGTACATGCACCATGATCAGTAGAGATATATTGAATATATTGAAGCCACCTGTAGCACGTTCAAAAAGATACTAATAATTTCCTTCTGCGTTGTGAAATGACCAGTTGCATAGGAATATTGTAAAAGAATTACGAGCCCTCTGTTTTTGTCCTCCATAGCCTCCTCTGGCAGTCTGATCTGTGTCCCGCTTCTGCTGCCCCTGCTGACTCTGATGGAGCGCCCACCGATGGGTCCTGAGGGGGCGGAGCTCTGGGAGACAAGCGACCATGGGTGCGACATTATGCTGCGCCACCTGGAGGCAGCTCGAGAAATGGCGCAGAACTCCGAAAGATACACCGCAAACGCACACCAGATTTTGCGAGGTATGGACGCAGAACAGCTATACTTACGCGTAACCGTGGCAACACAAAATAACAATGCCTTTCGCTTTTTCCCCCACTTAGGCTTTGAGGTCGACAAAGACTTACTGGAGGTGTTCAAGACAGACTTCCAGCTGCGCCTGCTCTGGGGAAGCCGGGGCGCTGCCGTCAACCAGTCAGATCGATACAACAAATTTAACCTCATCCTCACAGCGTTGTCACGGAAACTGGAGCCCCCGCCCAAAACGCAGATGTTAATCTGACTTTAAACAAGATGTGGACAAACGAAAGGGCACTAAATTTAAAAACATTGATGGAAAACATGCTGCTTCCCTGGTGGCACCAGTCGGACATAAGAAGATGAACCTTCTGCTCGAACACCACCATGTACTCCATAATGTGGAGTGAAACAAATATATATGTACGTTTTCTATAGGTCCAATGGAGCCATCTGGCATTTCTTCCAAACTGGAACTGGATGAGGATTTGTACATTGTAATGTCAAACATAACAGTTTTTTATACTATGGATTACATGGGCATCTGAGCAATAAAAGTATTACAAGTGACGAGACATGATTCACCATGCATTGATATCATGTTGGATTATCCAGGCAGTGTCCGGACTTTTTCCAGTGGGATGGCCCAGCTGCAGAACTTGGCTATTCGAAGATGGCACCAGAACGAGGCCAAATCCTTACATCGTTAACCTCTTATCCCCCGCCTTAAACAAGCACATTTTCCTCATTTTGACTTCACCCAAAACTAGGGTGACCAGATGTCCCAGTTTACCCGGGACAGTCCCAGTTTTTAGTCGTTTGTCCCACGTCCCAATAGATTTCTCCAAAACCATTGATTTGTCCCAGTTGTCCTGGTTTTGGCCAATGTTGTCCCCAAAATCGCATACTTCGCTTGAAAATGTATGTCTTTGGCCCATGAGAATATCAATTACCGAGTGTAAACCAATTCAAAATCTCAGTTCAGGATGCGGATTGGTGCATGTCTTAAGTCGTTGACAGTTTTACCATTCATCGTGGGCAAAGACAGTTTAGATTTGGAACCCCTGTGGCCGATTCCCGAATATTGTCCCAGTTTTTTTGTTGGAAAATCTGGTCACCCTATCCAAAACTCAATCTTCTTGAAAAAAAGCATCAACGATCGACGTCGCAGCATGACGGACAACAAAAAAGTGATCCCGAAGCAACAAAACGATTACAAAAAAGCAGCAAAAACAGGTGATGAGAAAGCAACAAAAAGGAAACAAAAAATCAACAATAATGTGACAAAAATACCATGAAAAAGTGATGACAATGCGGCAATGACGCAAGGAAAAATCTTAAAGCAGTTGTGTAGCTCAAGTCAAGAAGCTTTTAGAATTATTTGTGTAAAGCTGGACTTGAGAAAATGTGCTCGGTTAAGGCATTTTGCTAAACCCACATGCATAAGTCAAACTTTATTTACGGACACTTTCCAATATTTGTAATGACCTGGGACTATATCACAGGAATAACTGGACTTGTTACTGAGCCCCGATACACTGCCTCAGCCCCTCCTGAGGCCCGTCAGGTTTCAGGATCTGCTTGTGCCACTACATCTAGTCAATAAGGGATCTCACAAGAGGGTTTCAATTTTTGAGAATATGTTTTTTTGGTACTGTTTTGGTCAAACTCTTTTTGTTGAAACATAAAGAGTTTCAACAAACCCCCCCCCCCCCCCCATTATGGCCAAAGGTAATTCAACTCACTTTGTAAAATTAAGCATCGATTTTTCCATGTGGCTAAAGAAAAAAAAGATATTACAAAATACATTGTGCTTAAATTATTCTTGCATTAGCGTGTTAATATTAAGACTGTACATATTTAATTGTAGCAGAGTGTAAAAAGTATGGATGTATTTTAATGTTTATATTCTAAGCACCCGTGAGAAACACATTAATAATAAATATGTTGTATGAACTAAAATGTGTCACGTGTGGAGCACAAAAGTACGATCTTCAAAATGATGCCAAATTATTTTTATTAGAACAGTCGTTATATGAAAAAAAAGCAGTGTTCACAAAATCAATGACAACATTCAAAGTAAGAAGTGTGCACAAGAATGTTACTGCGATAGGCAATTAAAACATGTACAATCTAGACCGACATCTTCTGTATTAGAAAATAAAAACGCGAGTACAGGTAGTGATCAATGAGTTTCCACAGCATGAAAACTGGAAGAGTGAGAAGAGTGTTAGAGCAGGGTTTGAGGAGCTTGTTTGGTCCTTAATTCTTAGGGTATTGTAGTCTAGTTTTGCAATAAAGCTTCCACACAGTGATCGCTAGTGTTTTATATGGCTACATTTACTGTGTAATATCTGAAAAGTAAACTTGTTCTGGTAAATGTTTGAAAAGTTGTAGTGTCCAATGCAGTAAAGGATGCGTTAAACTAAAGTCATACATTTGAGTAGGTGAGAGTAGTGGTAGATTGATATGATGGCCCCTGCAGCAAACAAATCCCAATCCCAGATGAAGGATTATCCATAGACAATGTTAGAGAAAATGATCTTGTGCCAGTCATTCAGCGCAACCATAAAGGGTCATGCCACCACTTTTGACCATTGACCAATCAGCAGCTTGGATTACGTCACAATAAAAGCTTATCTGCTTTCGTCAATGTTGTAGAATAAAAAGCATTTCTTAAAGGGGGGTTTGTTATAGTAATCTTATGCCTTTCACTGTTACAACACCAGAGTTACTATATCACAGATGGTAAAGTCAGGTGGATGCAATACTTAACACTGTACATTTAAATAGACTGACAGAGGGTTAGGTGGTGCTCATTTTATTAACAGTGCAACACTGAATAGAATTGAAAACTCTTAAACCATTTATTTTAGTTCATGAGGGGGAAATTGAGAGAAGAAAATCTAAAGGATTGACGCCATTTGAGTGAGGGAAGTCTCTTCAAGTAAATACTTATTACAGTATCATTCTGTACATTTCACAGCTTTGTCCAATAAACCCCAGCTGCTCATATTAGAAATACACAGGACCAGTTTCACAAAAGTCTCGCAGTGGGAAAATAATTACTACTGAAGAAAGAATGTGTGAAGTTAAACTTTGGCTTGGTAAGGCGCTAAAATGTTGCTCCAAACAAGTAAAACCCTTTTGTGAAACCATCAAACTCTCTGCTGCCAAAAGCAGCATCAAAAGGAAGCACATATTGTGTTGAGTAACACAAGTGGTCAAATTCAATAAAACAGCTGAAAAATCATGCAAAAGCAGGGAATTCCTTCTTACAAAACGTATAAAACAGACTAAAGTATTGTTGTACACTTGTGGCTAACAGTGGTCATTCATAAACCTTCTAGCACATAGAGACACCATTCAATCTTTAAAACTACTGTGTATTCTGTACAGCACTCACTCGTCTCGAAGGCTGTTCAAAGTGCATTGGTACCTTATGAAACTATCTCATGACAAATAATCAAATGCTAAAAACAACAACAAAAGAAACACATTCGGCGTGATATAATGTTAATATGTACAAATCATTCAATGGTTTAAAACAACTACCACATATCGTCACATTCAAGATAACACAGTACATGTAAAAACCTGGAGATTGGCATAATGCCAGGTGGCTGATGGGAGATGTAAACAAACATTAGTCTTAAGGCAAATTCTTGCAGAGAGGGCTCCTCTTGGTTTGGGGATTTCAAAGAAGGCCACTCCAGAAGCTGAGCAGTTGGTTTGTGAACATAGGCTGCCACCTGCTGGTAATTTTTAGAGTTGCATCCCCGAGGAAGTCATGGGCAGACGGGGAGTGACGAAGCAGGGGCTCAGAGTCCAGCTATCTGTATAATGTAAAGGATCCTCCTAAACTGCTGAAGACGCTGGGATAAGAAAATCATGCTGGATGTTCATGACACATTCAGACAACCATGCACACAAATGGGCATTCACATATCAAACCCCCTTCCTGTGGACCATTTCCTCCAGCAAATGTCACCCGAGGTCCGCAGAAAGGGAGCCAGCCGTTCAATGCTGGAGTAACTTATACTTATGAAGACAAATGTAACGGACTAAAGCATGCGCGGTGTAAGTGGCATGAGGAGCAGAGTGGCACAGGCACGACACCGACAGAGGACACATGAAGACAATGTTAGTGGCAGGCAAACACTGACCCTGGTCTATTTAGTCTAACTGAGCTGACACAGATCTGGGGAAAAGTGGACTATTCCATATTGATAATGGGCACGATTCATGCACTGACGTGTGAAGAAACGAGGAATTCAGTCAAAGTCTTTTCCACATGTGAAGTAGAAAAGTAATTTTGTTCCTGTCATATTATAACTGATACCCAGTTGTCCACTATGACTATTCAGGGCAAAAGGAACTCCTGCCAGAAGTTTTAGTCAAAGACAATAATTTTAAACAACTTTTAGTACACTACTATTCAAAACAGAAAAAGGTTCCCCAGAATCTGTCTAGCAACAAAATGTTCCTTAATATTATACAATCTTCGTTATTGGAGAAATATAAATAATCATCTGTTACACATGCATGTTTTATGTTTTTCTTACTTCAGGCGACACCAGTTTTTATTGTTAATAAGGTTAAATACTGCATGTAGTCACCTCAGAACACATTTAGCCTCTTTATAGGACATGGAAAATGATTTTATTTCAGGTAAGGCGGTAGTAATTTTGGCAGTGTTATGAGTCTTTGCTTACTGACCAATGCACAGCTGGATGGATGTGAGCATGCAGACATGCAGACCTGCCTCCCACCACTCTAGCCTGTCCTCTCCTCTCTGTCTGTCTGTCTGTCTTCCCCAAAGCCCAGAGCTAAATTATGAGCTACCAGCGTGAGCCCTCCACCAGCCAGCCAATCAAATCGCCCGGCCACCCTGCAGCCCTCAGGAACCTGCAGTCACATAGAAAAGAAGAGTTACTGTAAAGCACTGTCTACATCACACTTGATAGAGGCACTTGACGCACTTTTATTAAAATCTCTGCAACCAGATGGTGATGATAGATGCCAGTAAACATATCAGTGCACATAGTCGTTTTTAATTGGTGAAAGATGACGAAATGGCAACATGACAGACCAGATGCATTGTGGGAATAAGAGTCTCTAACTGACAATTCCACTGTTATCCAGATGACCCTTAGATCAAGAAATAACAGCAATTTAACTTTAATTTAAATCGATTTTATATTTGCTCAAAATATAAGAGTTTGATTGAAAAATGTTTTATCTGAAAAACAGCAAACAAGGATATGGAATAATGTTACAAAGCTTTAAGAATATTATGATGTCTGTCTGAGAAACAAACATTCACTGCAATGACATAAATAAAACAAGTAAGAAAATAAAAATCAATACCGTTAAGACATTACAATCAGGTAAAATCTCCATCTTAATATCAAAATACTTACAGGGGTTAAACTATATCTGCTTCTATAAATTATTAAAAGTATTTATAAAACACTTTGATCGATTTGATGTGGTCATAGCCCAGAATCGGTCACTATGAAAGTTACAACAGATTTCCATTTCAGTGCTGTGGTACATCTGACCCACTGTCCACTTGTATGATCAGACGTCATGTTACATGGGATACTTTTTTTTTTACTGCAAATGTTATCTTAATGACGACGTACATACATTTTTTGCTGTAAAATGCTGCAGTAGCTGTAGCGAGATAAGGCCACAGAGTTAAAAATGCTTCATCACTACAGCCTATGCAACCACCTAGAGCAGTAGTCCTCAACCCAATGTGGGGCAAGACATTTATAGTGGGTCACAGAACTTTGCCAAAAATCCCTGGTTATTAATAGTGTTGTTGATTTTTTTTTTATAGTCTGCAAAGTTATGATCAAGGCTTGAATCAACAGATCTTTGTAAGGAAATGCTATACATATTTTGATATTAAATATACTAAAATCTGTTTTCAAAGTTTAAATAGGGAAGTTTGTTTGGGCCGCAGGCTGTTACACCACATTAATAGTGCGTTCCAAGCGACTGGTAACTTGTAAATTTCCCACCTCCCACTTGGAAAAAATGCCTTGAAACGCCGCTCGAAGTGGTAATTACAACTTGTAAACTCGGAGACCTCCAGACTGCTACGAGTTCATATACGAGGTGAAGACAGCAATGGCGGCCCCCGGTGGAGGAGCGCAGCTAATGATAAAACTGTAACAAAACCACGGCATCGGCGACGTGAATGTTACTTTTGGTCACAGCTTTCAACGTTATGTCGCACGTTTTTAATTATATCTGGTTTGGAGAAACTTTCATAGCATCGTATAAGCGAAATACAATTAGCTGTTTTTTCACCGCTCTGATGTCGTAAGTCGTAATTTTCACATGGGAAATTTACCAGTTGCCCGGAACGCACCATTACAACAGTTGAGAACCACTGACCTAGAGGTTCATGTTGCATGAACTACCACTTGCGACACATTCATAGTCCCAAACATAATGGTCCTGGAAAAAACTCCCACGAATACCCTTTAATACTGAAAACATTAATGCTAATTAGTGCTGCCCCTTAACACGCGTTCCTCTGTTGTAACTCTCACGGTGTGTCTCTGGAGAAGCCTAAACTCATGGGGCTCAAACAGCAGAAGAAACCTCTCTCACACAAACACATACACTGCACATGTGACACTCACCTCTTTAACAAAGTCCAACAGACAAGTGGAAGATGAGGATGAATGGTACACAGTTAGATAAGAAACAGGAGAAGAGGTTACAAGAGGGCCTAGTGATTGTCCATGCAGCAGCTGAATGCAGTCTGTTTGGGAATGAGGGCTTGGCAGGAAAGTGGTGAAGGACAGGACAGTGTCAGATGTAGGTGACAGCACCTTTGCAGTTCTTCTCCATAGTGATTTCTACATAAGACGTGGGCACGTAGCCCTCCTCGCCGCTCTGCTTCCGCGCCCTGGTCCAGCCATCGCCTTTGTCCTGCTCAATAATGTACAGCACCTAACACAAAAGAAAGGGTTCATTCATAAGATTTTGTTCATCAAATTTAGGTAACTTTACTTGCAATAACTTTCAAGACATTCTTACCTCATCTTCAGCCATCACTAATGTCCCCTCATCATGGCCTAAAGTACCAAATAAATAAACTGATGTAATTGTGTCAAACATTACTATATAACCATTGAATTATTATCTTTTTCCATTAAAGTCACTTGTGACTAGTGTTTTTTAGCCAGTCTCACCATCAAATGAGTACAGAGCCTTGCAGTGTCCGATGACGGGCAGTGGGTCGTCATCATCAAACTCATCGTCGAACTCATGGTGCTCAGAGCTGGGCCCTGTTGGCGGCGGCTGAGAGCGGTGATGTGGAGTGTGATGCTCCTGGTTCGTGTCATCTGTGTAACTGCCTTCAGGACTAGTAAGAGGATACAAATGTTCATGTGGACACAAGGTTTTTTACAAATTTGTGTCCAAACTACTAATTTGCATTAATTATTATGTATCATAAGAAGAGAGCTAGAAATCTGTAATAGTTTTGTATCATTTTGGAATGATTTGTAAGTAACTATGTTAACAACATCAACTGAAATCGAAGGTTCAAACTCCTCCTTATAAAAGGGTGACCTAGTTAAAAAAGACTGCAGTCCCACCTCTCTCTTCCTGGAGGCGCGTGATGATGGTTGTCAGCGCTGTGCCGTCTGTCACCTCTGGAGCTCTGCTTCCCCTCCACTTCAGCCAACCATTTCTGTAATCAGGAATAAACAGACCTTTGACAAACACAGTATCTGAACTACATAGGTAATTGAATGTTAGCCAATATTGACCACAAGGTGGAGCTGTAGGCACTCAAGTAAAATGCAACAATAACAAAAGGGATCATTTTCTACAGCTTTCCCCCTTTTTTCCAAAAAATAGAATATTCTGCAGTTTGTTGTCATTCTAAAGTATGCCTGACCTCATTTCTATGAATTTCTGAGCGCAGCTTCTCCATGTTACAAATGGTCTCTGAGATCTTTGGATGTAGACTGTTGGGATCTCCCAGCTGAGGGTTCTTTTCGTACACATCCTTCATCTTGTTCAGGGCATCTCTAGAAGAAGTATAAAAATACTTGTGTTAATTGCAATATATTATGATTTATTCATTTTATAAAACGCTTTGATACGAGGGAAATGTCAAATAACACCTCAGACACAAACCTCTGATCCACTTCCTTCTGCAGTTCCTTCTGGAGCTCGTCTATTCTCTGCTGCAGCCTCTTCCTTCTCTGTTCAGGCGGCAAATGACTGAAATCCTCCGGCGAAGGGCCCTAACACACACATATAGGATTAACTATTGCATTAGTTTAACTGTGCATCACTTTAGAGACTTTGTGTTGGTCAAATGTCCAATATAATTAAAAGTGGATTAGATTATATCAATTTAACAGCACAATGCTAATGCGTTTTTTTTGGTCTTTAAAAAAACAACAACAAATAAATTAAAAAGTTAAAAAAGCCAATTGCTTATGTAAAAGCAGACCAAACATACTTTTGTAACACAAGGCAAGTTTTTATATCTAATGTATTTAAACATGACACTTTGGCAACTTGGCCCATGTTTGCACTGAAGAGTATGCAGAGAGTGTTAGAGCAACACAAACAGGTTAAAAGTCACATCAGAAGCAAACATTATAATAAAATATGAGTGCTGGCTGTTGGAGAGAAATCCATTTGTATCAAAGCAATTATAGTTACAAAGTACAGTTATTAGTGTCTGTGTTTGAATAGTGTTAAATGCAGTATTTGTAAGCATCTGCATCTGCACTTTTTGCAAATACTTTTTTTCATTCATAATTTCTGATTCTTGTGTGACACTGGAACAAGTAAAACCTTTTGTAACGAGACAGTAAGTATTAATTTAATATCTATTACTAACTACAACAGCTTCTCGGATTGTGAAACTACTGCACTGTTGGCTTCCAACCGGAGTCTTAACACAGGGAATAGTTCTAGGTTGGTGACCTACAGGACACTGCTGGATTTCTCGACTCTACACACTACGTACACACACTTATACAAACTTACCATCTTCACAGACCACTGAGACGCAACACATTAGTCATTAGAGCAGAGAGAAGACAGTAAGCTGGTTAGTGGACATGGAACAGCCAGTTTACGGTTTACTACTGGCTTAGTTTTTAGCCTCAAACCAGTAGCGTATAGTCAAAAGCTCAGTCGTTTTTGATTTTGCATAAATCAAAAAGCAGTTTTTCAGTGCCTGTAAAGGTGCCCTTTTATGTACAGGTGCTAGTTTGATAGAAAAGTAGCATCAAGACAACTAGAAAAAATTATACTGATCAATTATCCTGAAATTGGCCTTGTTACAACTCTAATCGCTGTGTGGTTTACTCAACACAATGTTTCTTAAAGCTTACTTTTGTCCAATTCAAAAAGTCACTTTTTAGAGGCTCTGAGTAAAACAGCAACAACTCACAGGCTTTGGCATTGAAGATGAATGTTCATTTCAAGTTCATGTCAAACTGTGTAGAGACAGGGCGACGGTTTCACACTCGGTTGTTAGCACTCATACCACACCGCAAATGTCAGGCCAATAACAGCACAGCATTAAGAACAGAAAAGTGCAAACAAGGGGGCTTAAAACAGCCTCCCCTCCAAACGTTACACACACCATCAGTCCCCAGGGTCCTTCGTGTTGTGATCACACTAATCAGGAAAATAAGAGTCACACAGAAGTAAGAAAAAGCTGCGGGGACAAAAGCCAATAGTTTGAGAAGAAAAACGCAAGTGCTTTGGCAAGCTCATGGTTCAAATTCAAAAATATAATACAATTAAATTTGACTTAGATAATGGCCAACTCAAAGTAATGGCTTTGTGACTTGCCAAGGCCCTTAAAGAAATCCTAAGAGAGCTTTAGAACCTGTCCAACTTCAACACACCACATCGTCTCTCACCCCTCTCCTCAGGCCCTTCAGATTGTGGGGGATTCTGGGTACCGTAGTCTTTATCTCTGACAGATAGTGGCTCACTAGATCTGTGCTGAAGCGGGTCGTGGGGAAAAGGTTGGAGGATGAGCGGACATGGGTGGACGAGGAAGAGGACGACTGGGGAGGCGGGGGAGGGGTGGAAGGGGGGCACTGGTGGGCGGACGGGAGCAGAGACGACAAAACTACAGGTCATAGGTCATAGTACATTCAGATTTGTCTCGTTAGAACGTATGTAATGTCTCTGAGGATTTGAGGACTAAGAAGGCGGCTCGTAGCAACAATGGTATTTCTACACAAAGAAAGTAAATGTACTTAGTTACCTCTTAATACTTCACTCCGTTACGTTTATAAAATGTCTTTTTCACTTTGTAAATTCAGACTTTAATCTTGACCCACAAAGTTAAAAGCCCAGTACTGAGTGTAAAATAGACATTTTTGGCAGTGGTGTTAAACAATGTGTTGAACAATTAAAGTCGCCCACAAAGGCAAACATGCACACACCCTTTTCTTGGCACAGTGATGACAGTGAAGCGTTATGGCGCCAAGCTAATGGCTAATGATTAGCTCACATGGGTCAATGTCCAGATTTAGAAAAAGTGGTCAACACTTAATATGTTATCAGAGAAGGAACTCAGAGTGCCATCTAAAATAGAAGATGGTTGAGTTTATAATATAGTATAAAATGCTGATAATCAGGGTTTAAGAAGTGGATTAATTTGGGGGGTAAAATACTGCTCAACTGCTAAACCAGTGAGTCAATACACTGCTTTAAAGTTGTTATACGAGTATTAGTGTGACTCCATACCTTGGGTTTCTTTGTGCCAAATGGCCAGAGCTTGTTCTTGGTTTTGTTCATGACGTGTCGGGGGTCAGGCCGTGACACTGGGGTCCCGTCTCCTCGGGGCACGCTGGTGCTGATCGTTCCGTCTGAGCCGCTTCTGTTTAGGTTTTGACTGAAGTCTTCGAAAGGGAAGTCCCCCGGAGGTTCAAAACCAGACTTAAAGGATTCTACCACGATGCCAGAGTCCTAAGAAAGAGAGAACAGTTATCAATGTTTTATTGGTACTAGAAACAATGGGTAAAGATGAAATGCTACAGTTTTAATTGTCTGTCCCCAAAATAAAAAATCGTGTGCTTCTTGTAAAAGAGTGAGTAATATTTAAAATATCTGACAAATGACTACATGTTTATAAGTTTGGTTGTGAGGTTGTCTCTAAATTATGAAATCTCTAGCACTATAAATACCACGTCTTTCTAAGTTTATCTAATGCATACCACAGTCTTTTGGACAAATAACACTCTCGTTTGGAGCTGGTCCCCCTTTGCAGCACTTACTCTTCTTTCGTCTACAGCTTTGGCCGCCGAAACCATTCCTTCTAAACATTTAGAAATTATGGGGATAACTCGTCGCTCTGCCTCTGCAAAACTCCGGTACGTCTCCCCAAGTTTCACTGTCCGCCGCTCATCCATGTCTTGCAGATTCTGTAAACAAGAAAGTAGGACCATTTATCCTGCTAATAATCTAGATAGAAAGTAGACACAGTGTCAACAGTCTCTTTTAGTCAGAGAAACTAAAGCCTACTTCATAGTAACAAGGTGTGAGTGGAAACATGTCATGATTAATGTTCTGGCTGTACCTTGAAAATGTGTGGTATTGCGTTGTTGAAATGTTTCCTCTGCTCTGCGTTGAAGTTCTGTAGTTGTGCCGCATACTCGTTCTTATTCTCATCAGCCATGTGTGTCCGCAGGTAGTACTGACTTTTGGCCTAGAAATACACAACGTCGGTAATGATAATAACGCGTCAGTCTTGTTCTGTATAGACACTCATAGTTAATTCATCAGATTTCCCCAGTCACAATAGAGTTGGTAAGTTATTTCTCGAACCACAGCCATGAAACAGATTGACACGGAGATCACCGTACAGACAACATAGGATTTTGCAAATACACGAAATAATAAGGCGGACTGAAACTAACATGACCTCATTTAAAAACAAACCTTACATGGTTCTCCCTATTTTAGGATAACTGTATTTTCCCTGAAAGTATAACCAATGAGTCTAATTATACACCAGCCATTGGGAAAAGACGACACAGTGCAATTTCAGAGGCATCAATTATACGCTACTGACCTTTTGTAAACCACTAGGGCACTCTTAAATGCAAGATGTTTATTGGCATGTGTCACAACTACCAGACAAGTCAAACGAGGACAATACTTCAAAGAAAATGAAGACACTTGGGATTCCCTAGACGAGTGTCATTCCGGGGGCCTAGCTTAACTGTCAAAGTCACCCGCTCATTATCTCATCCATGCCTCCTTGTTTAACCATGAAACTAGTATAAGATGCAGAAAGCCACTCACCTTCTCCACTTCTGATTTGGTGGCATTGATGTCATTATCTAATTTCTCGTAGGTCACCTGTGATTTCTCAGCTTCTCTACATTCTCGCTCAAATTTCTTTTTGCTCTGAAAAATAAAAAACAAAATATTTTTTTTTTTTTTCTTAAAGCACAGTAAGAATCTACATTCAAACAAAGAAACATGTTCAAGATGAGTCACACAAAGATATGCTGCACTTCCTGCCAGCCCATCTGGACAACATTAGCAGTAAAATAATTGCAGTGAGTAGTGAATAGCTGGGCCGTGACAGTCCAGTCACAAGGTAGTCACTCATAGCTTTGCAGACCACACACTCAACCGGACGTGAGACGTCCTAGAGTTAACATCAACAAAGTGTTTCTGAGTAAAGCATCACTGATCAACTGCACCTAAAACCTTTCTACAACATAATATTTTAAGCCAGCTTCCTGAATTGTTCCTTTCAACGTGACCTGTTCTATACTCAGACAGACACTTTAAGGTAATGGTTATAATTCATAAGGGCCTGGTATGGTTTATGCTATGATCCAATGACCTCAGGAGTGAACGATTGGAATTTCTGATTGGAGACATTTCAGAGTCAAAAGGACAGTTGGTAAAGGTAAAATACTTGAGCTTGGTTTAGAGGACGCCTTGTCCTTGGAGGCGGTCGCACATGCATCAAAGAAAAGCTTGAAATCAAAGTTTTTCACAGAGACATGTTCGTATTTTATATGAAACCGGTTGTGGATTTGCAGGATGAATTGTGTGGCTTGAAGTAAAAGACAACGATGTTTGTGTAACTAAATCACTTTTTTAATACTTTTCTGATTCTTTTTTCTCATACTTTGTTTTATGTGGATAGACCCATTAGTAAAAGATTTTAACCATAAACCAAGGCTCAAACATCTGCACTTTCCCCTCAGATTCGGGCTTGTCCTCCACTTCAGAACTATTGGCTCGATGTACCATTACGTCATGTCATCGACTGACTATGCAGCTGTGGCCTTCATTTATATTTCATGCATTCTCGATACAAATAGCTATGAAACACATGCAGCTGGATGTCACAAGCGCAAAATGTTTGCAAACAGCCTCGGCCTCCCCTCACTTACATTGTCCATCTGTTTCCAGCACTGATCCAAGTACTGCTGTGCTTTCCTGCCCTCCTGTAGATGCTAGAAAACACATGACAACACGTTCATTTGCACGTACACCATAAAATACCCCTCATACAAGCACTAAATCAGAGAAAGTGACCGTTATGGGATTTTTAAAAGAGTTCACGCACTGCCCTTAAAACTACATAATGCTGACTAGTACCGGTCTGTTACGTGAAGTACCGTAATAAAGAACAGTAAGCAGGTTTTATACACAATAGACTTCATAATAGAAGGTATTTTGGCATTTGTGAGGACATTTCATGACTGGAAAATATGCAGCCTTTGCTTTAGCCAATTGTAGCCATTAACATTGGAATTAGACAGTGATTAATTTCCCAGCTCTATTCTACAGTATGTGTGATTAAATAACAGTTAATGCACCTACATGTTTCCTCTCAGCTTTGAGGTCCTGACTGTACCTCATCAGCTCCCCATACACTTTGTGGCCCATCTCCTCGGCCACCAGCTCTCGTTGCCCTGCGTAGTCGTTGAGCTCATTGAGTATAGAGTAAAAAGATAGACACGTTGTAAACCTGTGGAGAAAGAATCATTTGCAGTAGAATTATAAAAGCTGATGTATTGTGTCTGTACTTTTGCTAGAAATGACTTGAATGTTTAAATGCTCATGTATAACTAAGATTGATACCTGGGTTCCTCCTCTTTGGAGCGCTTGGGACAGTATTTCTTTACCAAATTCCTGGTAATAAAACAAGGAAGCCCAGTGTGAGTTTAAAAATAGCAGATGTATTTTCAGCTTTGTAGACAGACAGGTAAACAGAGATGAAGCAGGCGCGTGGAAAGATAGAGAGGACTTCTGTGTATTATTAGAGATGAATGAAAGATTGCAACATCAAAGTGTGTTCCTGTCCGCTCCCCAGGGGCCTATGGGCTCCGTGCCAGAGCGGGGAGGTAAGGGTTTAACTGGGGAGTACATGCACATATTCAGCAACACATCACAAGCATTCCTGCTTGAATTACAGTGTGAACCACACACACACACGCACACACACACACACACACACACACACACACACAGGTACAGTGTCTTTGATCATTCATCACAGTAGCAGCCGGCACTGCACCATGCATATTCAGAGAGGATTTCCCCTCTTTGATCCATATCGGCTCATCTGAGACCAAACTGGTGTTAAATAGAACTACAAAATTCAGAAAGTTTCTGCTCTAATGAAGACACAGACCTTAGATCATTGGAGTTTTTTATTATTTCAGGGAAGTCCAGGTCCCAGAGGGGACCCTATAGTGCATGTTTTAGTGGAAGAAGAAACTAGCGCACCTGGAGGACACCTACGCAGAGAACAACTCCACAAGGAAACAAGCGCTTGGAACTGAACCCAGGACCTTCTTGGAGAAAGATATTTTGAGCAGCTTTCGTCCTAATTTTACTGTTATTTTATTTTATCTTTATTTATACAAGGAAGACCCAACGAGAGGGAAAATTACAGCATCTAAGTACCAAATATATTGAATAAAAATTGATTTTTAATTTTAATAACTCACATTTATGGCATTTCCACAGGAATATATACGGTAAATACTGTACCTTACATCTACCGCAAGGCTCATCTCTACTATAAACTATACTTTAAACAAATGTTTGTATTTTATCAAGGGATTGATGCAACAACCAAAGCAAAATTGAAGATGAGCTCTCATTTATGTCACATTTACATCTCCTAGACATAAATAAGCACCAATCGAGACCAACGTGGTTTTCTCATTCTTCTCAAATTTCTCTCCTGATATAAGTCTCACATATTTCTCAGGTGAGCATTGTGTGAGTTCTCGAAATTCTCTCACAGCGGTCTCTTTTCCTGATCTCAGCGAAGAGAAAAATGAGACATGTTCAGATTTCAAATATGTCTCAATTTGATCTCCTTACCTGGAAGCACAATCTCAGTTATGTCTCAGTGAGAGATATGAAAATGTATGTGAACATTTTGGAATTTCTCACATTTCTGCCTAAATTGGTCATAAAATGTGGTCTGAGCTTCATCAAAATCATAAGAATGAACAAAAAGTGTCTGCTTAAACTAATACCACCCAAACAATTACATGTTATCATATTTTTAATGGCCATAACATGTAAACATTCACAGGACAGGGAGGAAAAAGGAAAAGAACCCAGGAATTTCCCTGAACTGCAGCAGTTTTGTAAAGAAGAACGGTCCAAGATTCATCCGGATCATTGTGAGCGTCTAAACTGCAACTACAGGAAAGCAGTTATTGCTGCAAAAGAAGGTTCAGCCAGCTTTTTAATACATGGGATCACTTACTTATTCCATGATGTTGTGAATAAAGTGGCAAAAGAGAGACAAAAACACACCGGCAAAGCAACAACAAAATAGAAAAAAAAGAGCAAAAAATAAAAAAGCCACAAAAGTGACAAAAAAATACAACAAAGCAGCAACAAAAGAGCGAGGGGGTGGGGGTTAATCTATTATTTTATACAAGTACAAAACACTTAGCATGTTGTTGTTGTGCTTTTTCTCCAGGTTTTTTTCCTCACTCAACTCAATGAAAACAAAGTGAAGAGGAAAAACACAAAGTGACTTTGTGAGCCCTCAGGTACTTACCCTGACCCAAGACCTCTCCGGTCAAAAGTGGTGAGATTCTAAATATGGCCTGAACATGAACTCTGTAAGCTCTATGGACTTATTGACCATTCAAGAGGAATTTTAAGTTTACATTTTGCTTAATTCCCGTAACCTGTGTAATTTATCTGAATTGATGAAGAGCCCACCTTTTTGAAATTCCATTTGTTTGGTTAATCTGTTTGAATGAGCATAGTGTTGCATTTTGTTGCACCATCCCTGGTTTTGCATGCTTGTAATAACTATCACTAAGAAATGTTCAGCAAAGATATGTCAGTATATTATATATTTTTCAAAGAAAGTGTAATTTATCTTTGTTTCATTGACGATGTAATTGGTGTAGGATTTTAGACTAGGTGTATGCATTATTACAATATTAGGACAATGGGCAATGTGTGTAAAATGTACTATATAAGGCTAGTTGATTTCCAAGGTAAAATTGTAGCTTTCACGGTGAGTTTTGGTCAGAAATACATTAACAAATGCTTTATTTGTTAATGTTATGTTGATAAGTTCTAAATGGATCTCTGGGTGTAAACGGCACAATATTTAATTTATTTTTACTTTTGTGTTTTTTACATTTTATATATGTAAAAATGTACCGTTAATTTTGTAAATAATAAAGATAATTACTCAAGTTACATTCTTAATTTGTTATCGTTTTTGTCAAATATGGCTCATATATTTTTTCAAATATGGCTGAGATATCATAATTCTAAGACGTTAAAGAGAAATAAAGACATGGAAGAGACATTGGAGACAATGATAAGATCTCTTAAGGCTCATACTTCTCAGATTTGTCTCATGTTGTTCTCATTTAATTCTCTTTCAAAACAACCAAGACATCATTGAGATCAGGGGCAGACCATTATGAGATCTCCTCTGCGTATCCCACTTCTCAAGTATTGCTCAAATGGTTTTCTCAACTAAACCTCCTTTGTCTCAGTGATGTCTTGTCTCATGTTTGCTTATTTCTTGCTCCTAAGGGTGAAATGGAAACAAATGAGCAAAGAATGATACAAGTATGAGAAGCTCAAATTTATCTCAAGAGATGAGATTGAACCATAGATGAGCAACACATTTTTCCTATGGGAAGATTAAAACTGATAAAATGTCTTAATATGTCATTCATGACTTACCGTAGCTGCTTGGCGTAGTTTTGCTCAATTTCCAGCCGCTCTTTGACAAATTTTGCATAGCGGTCCATAAAGTCGATCCCCCATTGTGTGTGCTTGTCCAGATTCTCAAACTGGTCCTGCACGGAGACACAAAGTGGAAACAGATTAGAATTAAAAGAGACAAGGTATCCTTGATGAAAGCCACATTTGTACAACACATTTTGGAAACTGGAGATGCATTCACTCTTCCTTGTCATACACAGATGTGCAGTTACAGCTCTGCGCCAAAGCATCTGTTCAAATCGTTGGCTCTTCCAGGCAGTGACTCAGCAGTAAAAGTGTTTCCTGTCGGCTGCAGTCACTCGAACACAAGTCCTCAATACTCGGCCATGTTGGACAATCACATATAGTGGACACAAAGGCGATCAATGCAGCCGCAGGATCAAGTGATTGTGAATGTGCAAATGTAGACATATAATAGTACAATCAATAGTGGTTACTATGTAGAGCGAGGGGTTATACAAATCCGTGTAGCTGCAGACCTCCTCATAGAAATAGACAAACAAATTATTTGAAGATTTTTATACCTAAATACTTGCAGTCCTTATATTTTGCTTATTGCAGCTATTCAAATTGAGCTAGAAATCTTGTAGGCCTAAACTTAGATATTATTAGTAATATCTTCAAAGAGATATTACCGCATTTTCTATAAGTCCCACTTTTTTCATAGTTTGGGTGGGGGTGCGACTTATACGCAGATGCGTATATATATATATATATATATATATATATATATATATATATATATAATATAATTTCACATGTTTGTTATTTTCGAGCAGCAGAAAGAAAGTTTGGAGTGAGCGAGAAACTTGTGAGGGACTGGTGAACTTACTGCAATGAAGAAAACAAAAAAAGCTAATTGCAGCCTAAAAGCTTGATGGCCACAGCTAGAGGAACAAGTTCGCAAATGGGTGCTTGAACAACGTGCTGCCGGGAGAGGCTTGTCAACGGTGCACCAGGGTGGCTGGTGCATCTTATAGTCCGAAGTGACTTACAGTCCGGAAAATACGGTACTATAAGCTTGTCTCCTGTCATTTGTAAGTGTGATTTGTTATATAAGTATCTGTCTGGTCAATACAAGGAGGAGTGCATGTTCTATATCGTTTTCTTATGCGTTTCTCTAGGATCAACAGGCATGCTACAATGGCTCTGCTCAACTGGAAAAACACATATTATTTACAGTCTGTGCGCACTCGCACCACTGAGGGCTGGTGCTGGTGTGATGCCTATGTGTAGTGACAACCAACAACTTTCATCTCATCTCTCCAGGTCTTCAGTGCACTCGGGGCGAAATGTTGAATATAGCAGACACTTCTCGACTTCGCTGGTCTTGTTCGACACTTTGTCAGCCCATATTTGCACACACTCGTAAGGGTCGCCCAGGGAAATCTGACACGGCCCCCAAAACAGCTGACCTCCGCAGTTACTCCGTAATCGTTTACTACAACACAAAGGCAGCAGGGCAGTGTTCAGACACCTATTGTGCGAAAAGAAACGGTGTACAAGGACAACTTATCAGAGCAAAGAAGAGGTTACAACATATTGTGAGAAGTTACATAAAACCTTACAGCACGAGACAATGTAAAACAATGACGTTTCAAAGCACCAACAACAAGTTCATTTGACATTTGCAAATTGGGGAATTTTGGCACGCTGAAAACAACACTCAATTCTAAAACAATTAACATCCCAATTACACAGTTTACATCTATCTATTTTAACACGCAAGCATGTATGATTAAATAATTTGATTAAAATGTCCCATGGAAACTCAGTTAAATTTAGACAGTAAAGTACACAGCAGATAAAAATAATGTGTCACAAAAACACTCTAATATTTGTTTGGACGCCTTCAGCTTTGATTACAGCACACATTCGCTCCAGTGTTGCGATCATTTGTCACCAAAATCTTGTATTGATGATGGGAGAGAGTGACCACTGTGCAAAGCCTTCTCCAGCACATCCCGAAGATTCTCAATGGGGTTAACATCTGGACACTGTCGTGACAATATGGTCTCATTCTCCCTGAACCACTTTTTCACTATGTGAGCCCGATGTATCCTAAAATTGTCATCTTGGAATATGCCATCAGGGAAGAAGAAATCTATGATGGAATAACCTGGTCATTCGGGATGTTCAGGTAGTCGGCAAAGCTCATTCTGCAGGCACATAGAGTTGCTAAACCTAGATCTGATCAACTGCAGCAACCGCAGATCATAACGTCAAGGAGTTTTGTAGGTTACTTAATGCATATTTCTTGTCATTGATTTAACAGTATCCTCGACATTGTACATTTTTATATCTTCCACACAACAATTGCAATATTATTTTGTGGATATACACTGTATTTTGCCCATCTCTAAAAGTAAAGTGCAGCAAAAATTGTAAATCTTTTCAAGGCACTCAAAGCACATACGCCATTATCAAAAGAAAGATTAATTAATAATAATTTTAAAAAAAGATCAACAGTTTGATTTTCAGAGCTAACCTCTCAGTAGTAAATTAGCCTCTGTGTTGATTAGCACACGGTTCAACCAAAACAAACAAGGATAAGACCAGAAAGTGACAAGAATTGTTGGATGCGAAAGCCTCTCTCTCGGCAGGTTGCCTGTCAATAAGCTGCCAGTGTGTTCTCACCAGAGCAGTGTGGTGGTCTGAGGTTGGGCTTGCTCGCGTTGGACAGTGTGTTTGTGGTTACGTCAGCTCCAGTGACTATGCCTATGAATAAGTAATAAGACTATGATCTCATCCTGGAGCAGAGCAGACTGCCTCTGCCTCACAGGGGAAATGACAGCATCCATTCGGTTTTGGATTGGGCATGCATAATTTTTTAATTTTTTTTTAAAGAGTAGAAGGATAAAAGCAGCAGAGATTGCAGCAGAAGTCTGGTGCTAGGCCTGGTTACAAGACGACACAGAACACAG
This sequence comes from Proterorhinus semilunaris, assembly GCA_021464625.1. Lineage (NCBI taxonomy): Eukaryota > Metazoa > Chordata > Actinopteri > Gobiiformes > Gobiidae > Proterorhinus > Proterorhinus semilunaris. Next base: position 24,548,667 of record CM038351.1, read on the forward strand.
TATCACAGGAGTTCATTAGTCGCCAAGTAGGTACAAATGACTACTTATAAAAGATACAATTTATACAAAACGCCTGATGTAAGAGAAAGAGTTTGGCCAATACAATAAGTAACATGTGGTTTATGCATTCATGCAAAAGCAGTCTTTTAGGAGAGAATGTGTTTTTAAGTTATATATGAAATACTAAAAAAAGATCAAGATGTCTGTGTAAGCTCTCAGTCGTACAGGAGTTGTCCATCTGGAATCCTGTGTTGCCTAAAGATTCTCTAAAGTTTCTCTGAGACCCCAGTTACATACGGCACTGCGACTCCCTTTCTTCTGGGCTGGTCTGTCTGTCTTGTTCTTTGGGTCTTCTTGCCCTTTGTGCTTTAGTGAAAGACCAGTTAGGATAGCCACCGTCTGAGAGGGTTCTCTGGACATGTTGCTCCTCTTCGGCCGTTCCTTCTGCACTGGTAGGCACTTCTTTAGCTCTATGTCCGAGCGTCCTAATTAGGGTGACCATACGTCACGAAAAATTCGGGACAGTCCCGAAATCCAGGCTCTCGTCCTGAATCCGACCCAAATTGTCCCAAAAAATATTTTTAGAATGTCGAAAGTGCTGTATGCGCTCTTAAAATGGAAGAGGGCCCTTGGGCTTGATCTGGACGAGCTCTAAAACGAAAACTGCCCTCGGAAGAATGTTCTAAAGTAGGGGTCCTTTATACAGTCTATGGGTGCCCAACATTTTTCCTGCTCGGGACCGGGGGGAGCGCGCTTAGAAACATGTGCGTACATGGTTCACGTTTTTTAAAGCATGGAGCGCAGCCCTTTGATCGCAGCGCGCTACAGCGGGACCCCGCCACTCATTCTCTCCTCTCTTTCTCTCTACTGTTCACTTAACAGCGGGACACATGCAACTCTGTCCTGTAAAAGCGTGAAAGGTTGTGAGGAAAAGTTGTGATGAGCTGAGGGGGAAGGCAAAAGGGAGAGAGATGCTCTGTGGCGCATGTGACAGATAGAGCTGCGCGCAACGCATTGAGCAGCACGAGGCTGTACTGATTCTGTCTGTAATAATACCAGATGAACTCGAATCCAAAGGACTTCTAAGGCTACTTTCAATCAGAAGTTCCATTATAGATCTATTGATGAGCTTCTTGGCGTGTGGACAGGCCAAAGATAAATAGGACAATGCGGTCGTTTATAAATAATTTCCTAGTTAGATTTGCAGTTGTGCAGAATGTGCGTAGTTCTGAATGTGGCATATGATTAAAAAAAGGACGGGGGAGGTCAACATTTTAGCTAAAGAAGGAAGTTGGTTTGAACGATGAGTAAAATAAGCAATTTTTGTCAAGAGAGAAAATCCCGCCATGAACCGGAATGGTGGGCTCAGATTTAATCTTTCTTCACTTTACTCCAATCTCCTTCGGGGAAAGCCGACAGGGCACGGCCAGTCCAAGGAGACGGCACCTCAGCCAACAAAAGAACAATAGGCGGGTAATTAGCAGTGATCAGCCATGAATAGGACAGATACTGGGCAGTGATCATCTATGAATAGGACAGGACTGACAGATACTGAGGTGAGCAGGTCGTTAGAAATGCTCTACTTTAATGGTGTTTACTCGCAGGGGAGAGTAGCTGTGATGAGACAGCTACTCTCACCAACCCAACTCCTCCTCCTGGTCTTTATCTAAGCTGAGCGGGACTTTAGTCCGCTGACGAAGCCTTTTGGATGAGAGGCGAAACGTTCACGACTTTTCTAGGGTTATATTTAAGTTATGCCCTCACTCTAGGTGTGCTGCTGCTGGAGAAGACAATCCTCTAATGCACCTTTCTTTTTTTTGGACTGTGCACTTTATTGTATTTTTGCACAAGAAAATAAATATATATAAAAAAGGAACCACTAAGACGGCCTCCCTGGTCTTTTCTCGTTACCCACCGCCACCACCACCCGCTCGTGCCGCCCTGTCACACAGCCACAATAAAACTATATGACAGGAGTAAAAAAAAAAAAAAAGGTCATGTGTTCAATCTTGGCTGGCGACTTTGCTAAGCCGCAATATACAGTATGAAAGCATGACTGGAGACGGTAATGCTAATTATCATACAAACTGCTTCTGGGACAATACACTAATTGCAAATAATGGAATTCCTGAGCGGCGCGCACCACGGTCTCCTCATGTCCCTCATTCCTGGAAGGGCCCCCTTTTCCCTAGATACCCCTGAGGAGAACAGAAAACCTCACAAAAATGGACGAAAACACGCAGGGCCCAAGGGCTGTCGCGTTGCATTCAGCGCTGGAGACACTGACCTTTTCCACCAGCACAGCGCTCCACACGGCATCAGTGGAAGTGTTGCTTGGTCTGGTATAAAAGGACATGACCCGAGATGTGTTGGTGAGGGGACATGTGCGACTCTTCCAAGGGACAGTGTTTGTGGTTGGCCTAAGGGAGTTTGAGGGAAAGAAACTGCACGGCACTGTAGTTAGCGCTCATGCTTTACAGCTAGAAGGTGATCCCCGGGCCAGACGGAGACCTCCCGTGTCTGCGTAGATTTCCCCCGGATATCCTGGTTTCCCCTACCACTAAACATGTATAATAGGCCAGGTTGAGTGAGAGTGCAACTGGGGGGACAACAGATTGAGCGTGGTGTGTTTACATGCATGAGTAAGTAAGTGATTTGTCATGTGTGTTAACATGCACTGTCCCGATCAAATAAACAAACAAAATGAATATCTGACATATAACCAAGCAGCGCACTGTGATATTTATCATTTTATTAAATCGGTTAAATTTTTATTAAATAATCATGTTATAGCAAAGACGCGTGAATAATACTAGACTTATAATCTAGCAATGAATCAAACCTCTTCCATAATTTAGACACACAGAGATCACCAACAGCTGCAAGATGGTAGTAACATATTCAAAACATTATTTACATGAGCATATCTCTAAGGGACCTTTTTACACTAGAAATATCCAATACTTTTAGAGTATAGTCATGGTTAGCTGCTTTCTCATGTGCACCATTGTGATGACTGACTCCCTCATGACCGCCACAGCTCAGCCAAGGCCCAGTGGACCCATCCATCACATTCCCGATGGCCCAGTTTTGTTACGTTTGATAAATGAGCAGCATTGTCGACTTTAAATGTTTTAAAATAATAATGACAAAAACATTCACTACATTTGATGTTATACCTGTATCAAAACTGTGTCTGTGAGTAATGTTCAGAGTTCAACACAGTTTGGCTTTGTGAGCGCTCTACAGAGGAAGTGTCCCAGAGAGACGCCTTATTCAATACCAGACCATGGATTTTTTCATCACTTTTTATAGTTCATTTGAGGTGAAAAGACAGGGGTTATGAGGTAGCAGTGTAGTGAATATGGTAATTGAAAACGAGTGGGGTAAAAAACACTCTTATGACACCTTCACAAGTTCACATTGTAGGAGTGCAAACGGCATGGCTCAAAACTAAACTAAGTCGATAGCAAAGCTTTTACATTGAAAGAACTGCAGGGGCGATGGAAATCACCCAGCCATTTAATGAGTCCAAGTATTTTAGGTACTACAGTACAAGTATCAGCAGCACCCCTTTAGCAGCAACCCTTTATCCTCAAACAGATACTTCTCTACAGTATGTTTTCACAAGCTTCACTGGCTGCTCCCGTCAGACTATGGTGTCCACTCACGGGACAGGTCATTAAACACAAACCCGCTCTTTAAGGTTCTCTGGGAAACACCGCTCAAGAAAACCAAAAGAAAACGTCAACTTTGGACGAAAACAAAGCGTTGCCATGATTTAATGACTACTGCAGTGCACACACATTACACATACTTAGCTTCCCACTTGACTGTGTAGATAAATCGGTTCATAGGTCTGCATTACCGAAGAACAAAATGATCAGCAGAAAGTCATACAGGAAGACTTTTTCCAGCTGTTTGTAGTATGTGCTAGTAAAAGCTTCCTATGTCCAATCACTGACAAGAGATACCGATCGGCCATAAATCAGAGATAACCACGCTTCGCAGCCCTTGAACATTAAAGCTGAGTGTGAGGCGAAAAAAAGAAAATACACGAAGAGCACATGTGTGTGTCATGTGGGGATAATAAACACGGATGAGACATGTGACCTCATTTGCCACAATGAGCTATCTGTTGGTCGTGACCTCAAATATTCAAGTGATTACATACATGTAGGGTCAAAGAGACAATGATGTGCTTCATTATGGGAAGTTAAAACAATAAGAGAGTATGATAAGGGCATTGTCTGCGACTTCCGCCCAGACACCGCTTCACATAAACAAAACAAAACTGGCTTTAATTAGATAGTTCTCACTATAATTGACTTGTTTGCTATGCAGTGAGAAGTGTATTTGCTCATTCATTCACATAAAGTGGGCACAGAAAAACTTAAATATCTCCAACAGTATACAGTAGTTAAAGTAAATGTTATAGGCGGCCAATTAGAATCAGAATCAGAATAGATTTTATTCGCCATTGATTGAGAACAAGTTCACAAGCTAGGAATTTTTCTTGATGCGGACGTGCAAAACATATAACACAGAATTTAGATAAAATTAAGCTATAAAACTTTAAACTATAAGGCTTTAAACTATAAGGCTTTAGGAGGCATGCATAAGGAATATTAATAAATAAGATACAAATTATAACACTTGACCGGAACTCACCAAAACACCAGCACAAACTAGCAAAGGTAGAATGCAACATAAACTAAGAATGATTCATTAATTCCCATCAAGACAGTATTTAAATAGCTGTAAGCAAGTTTTAGCAGCCCTGACATATTTTCCCTAAACCCAGTCAGTGACCGCAAGCTAACTGTTGTTGCTATATTTAATAAGCCTGGATGGAAAACACACCTGGACCAGCACATCAGGTTTCATCGCAACTCGATCTGCTCTTTTGTCTCCGCAGCTCTCTACACGCCCCCAAGACGGACTGGTCTGACTGGAGACACAGGCGCAGAGGAAGATCCTGCACATCGATCACATTCAGCAACCATTACAATCACAGGCGAGGAAATAACCGGGTTAAAGGTGTAGGCCAATACCTAATCCTCCTTGGTATGAGACAATTGTAGTAGTAATCCAGATTCTTCCTTGAAATAAGTGGCAATATCTGGTTTATTTAATATTTGCATGGGTTGAAAAGGGGAAATATTATGAGAAACTAAGCTTTTACCGTGTTGTGCCAGGAAACATATTGAGTAAGCCTTAATATTCAACCCATCACTGTCTAAAAACATGTTCACTCCATTCCTTACCCCTTTATTAACATTATTTGAAGTTGTAAAATAAGAAATTGTGAGATGTACAGATTGTGAGATAAAGCCAGTGAATAACATTATGTGGCAGTTATTCCTATGTGTGTGTTTAATAAAGAACTAAACCAAGGTCATGACTTCTGGTTTTGCGTGGTCCAGATGGAAGAGATCAACAACTCAGGCGCACTTTCCCAGCTGTTCCTCTGCTTCATTTGCAGATGTCAGACAGAGGCTTTTCCCTCCTGACACTGACCCTCTGTCTGCACTCCAATCTGAAAGGGACGTGTTTTTGGGCTCAAACGCCTCGTCAAGTCAGAGTAAAGCTTTTCCCGGCAGCAGAAGTGGCTCTTCAATTAATGTGCCTCGGATTTTTTACCTGCAATGTTCTATACTTCATACAAGCGATTACTATGCAGTTTGTCCTTCCTCTTGTAAACGCACCTATTGCAAATTTTTAGTCTAATCGCATGTTCACAATTAACGTAACATGTAACTCTGTAATCTCTTTACCACCACCTGAACCGAACACATTTTCACCAGTTTGGCATCACCCAAATCCAGTGCTTTAATTGGACAAAAAGAAGTGCCGGTACTCTATGTTTTGCCAATATGATTCACACAGGCTAATGTCTGTGCTTTCCAATGACACTTCCATGGTCTGGAGCTTGTGCTGTCATTGCAGTTTGTCAGGATCCATTCTGTCTGCAGTCCGCCTCATCTCAGGCCACAGAAGTTTGTTTCAATCCATATTCACCCCTTTGTTTTGTTTTTATCGCAACTACGAGGTCAAACGGGGCACATCACTCTCGTGCTCTGCGCCACGTGTGAGAACCTCACTGACCGCGGCACAGGTGTGGTCTCAGCCAACGCGTCCCCTGATTCTGACCATGTTCTTTTACTACTCTGAAGCCAGGAGAGTCCAGTGTTTGTATTTTAACCGAGCAGCGATGGTTGCGTTTCACACACCCTCTCCGGGATCCGCTTGTTTGTGTGGAACGAGCATCACGCAACAAAAAAAACACAAAAGAGCGACAAAAACGTGCCGGAAAAGCAACAATAACACAATAAAAAAGCGTAAAAAATAAATGTGACAACAAAGGTGCGACAAAAAAGTTCCGATCAATTTTGTAGGCCTTAGCTTTCAAATAAGGCGTTACACTGGCCTATACAGGCTGTAAACTCTCCGCTCAGTCGGACAAAACATGTGGAAGATGAATTGTTGCACAGGCAAGATGTCTCTAGATCTACCCAAGGGTTACATTTATCACATCAAGTTGCTTATTACAAAAGCTTGTGCAACGCATGGGTTCGGATCTGCGGTGCCCCATCATGTCCCGGTGAAGTGGCTGCATCAGAAGACCGTGTGTTTCCAGTCAGGCCGCGAAACAAACAACTTGAAAGTTAAGAATTAACTAAAAGAAAGAGCGAGCCGAGCCGTGACCCGCAATTCCTGTGAGGGGGAATCGCCGATTGTACTTAAAACAGGGCTAAGAGTTTAAATATCTCTCCTGCACATGTGCAACTTAAATGGATGAGTATCCTAATTATCATAAGCATTATTGAGTCACTGCACAAGGAAAAAATGCATCTTCCCAGCTGACTCCCTATTTAGTATATTTAAACACAATATTATAATACCCAACTATTTCGGCCTTCAGTTCTCACCACCGCAGGCTTCAGGCGTGGTCAGCTGATGAAACACCGAAACCAGCAATGGGCATTTCATCAAGGATGATTCAGGGAAACGGGATGTGAAGTGAAGAAAGAGTCTATGTAAGATCTATTGGAACAGTAATTGCTATTGTGATGCCGAGAAAAAGAACATCCTTTTTCACATCTGATATAAACATATAGGTATATAGAAAACACGAATAACAAAGCAAGATACATTAGCTCTGTACACAACATGAAGCAATAACAGGCCACACACCTGACACCTCTGCAAAGGCATTACAGTTTATTCCCGGGAACTAACAGATACAAGTTTCTAACGGATAAGACACTATTGCAACCAAGTATCCGCACTGTGGCCAATACTAAAGAGCAGGATGTGAAGACACCGCCCGGTTGAGAGTGCAGTGGTACATGTGTGCGCAGATCCACACACAAACAAACAAACAGCCCATTCGTGTGTTTACCTCATGGCTGACGCAAGCACTGCGAGCACAGCCACGTTCAGGAGACTACACTTTGGTACCAGAGTGAGCGGCAAATATACAGATACACGTGTGACTTCTGCGGTATTTTTGACTGAATTAAATTACAATTTAAAGGCCCCATATTATGAAACAAGAAGACTCTAATCCTCAACTTTCAAAAGTATTCTTGATTAATCAGTCTACATTTCAAGAGCTCAGAATGCTCCCTCACTTCTGAAATGCACGTGATTCTTGTTTCCCATTAGTTGGCGCTGACAGGTCATATTTCAGGCGTCTCTAAAACATGCTTTTGAACTTGTTTAAATGTGTGCACCAACTGAATCTTAAACTTCAAATGTAGACCAGAAAATATATGGGACTTTTAAGTAAAATTTCTGGTATTTCCTAAAAAAAAAAAAAGATAACTTCATCCCATTTGCCACATCGCTCCTGTTCCCCTTACACAGTGGAAAGTGGCTCCTCTGCGTTAACTGGAAACATATCTTCTTCACGTGAGTCAGTGCAAATAAGCATGCAGCTTTAGACACATACATTTCACACCCGCCAAGCCTGAGCCAGGTTAACGGTAGGCACACACCACTCCCTATGTCAAACCGATTAACCATTAACTGCCCGTCATATGACTGCTGTACAACGTCCAGCCCTCAGCATAACCACAGATGCCCTCTCAGCTACTGGGCATGTTCCTATAATAAACCCCTTCCTGAGAACGTGGTTTTCTATGCATATAATTCCCAAAACGCTCCCACATTAGAACACATTCTCATCCACAGATGGCTTTCTCACAGCATGAGGGTCCTGGGTCTGTGTGGGGTTTTAATGGTCTACCCGTGTCTGTGTGGGGGCTACGCTTCGGATGCCCCCATCAGATGCACAATTGGCTAATACTTCAACGATACTCCTGACCATGAACCGGTCACAAGAGCTGGAAAAGGCCTTCAGGGTGACGCTGTCCAATGAGTCAAATGCAAAGGACACATTTTCCTACGGGAACAGAAAAGTCATGTGTGTGTCACGCAGTATATACAAACATCTCTTTTACATGGATAACGAAATTCCAAAAGCACTATTGTATCTATAACAACAATAGGCAAAAAAAACCCAGCACAACTAACAATAGGCCTCATGAAAACTTATGGACTACGTAGTTGCCCAGGGAACATGCAACCCTCCATGTCAAGCAGCTAGCAGTGAGTGCGATTGCAAATTAGGAACGCCGATCTAAATGGCCTTGAAAGTCTTGCAGCAGTGGGGATAAACGGCCTGGGAGAGCTCCATGGCGGCGTGTATTGTCTCGTGGTATGCCAACAGGCTGCATGCTGAACAAATTCCTGTCAAAGGTTTGTGTTCGGTTCTCCAACAACAGTACCCGAGTCAAGAGAGCTCGGGTAAACAAAACAAATGTCATTTCAGAAGTGTGGGGCTGTTTGATTGCTTCTCTTTAGTTAGTTTAAATCAACAGCCAACAGTTCGGCTCATGTGTGGTGCTGCAGTACAGTATGTTGGGCCTCTGTGACATTTAAACCTATTAAAATACTTCCCATGTCGTCAAGGTCTGTGGGAACCCTTCTATAAGTGCCAGTGGTGGGGAATTCAGAGCGCACGGATGGTTTATGCCACTGAGCTGTGGAGGGAAGAGACAAAGGTGCTAGGATTGATTCCAGTTCATTTTTTACAACATGCTTGTTAAAGGAAGTACCGTAAAAAGAGCAGAAGTTAGTTGACAAACGTGGAACTGCATAACACTCTTGCTAGTCTGGTGTGCTATAAAGCAAACTAATTTGACTGGCCGCCACTACATAGCACATTGGATGGATGCAAGCCCTAACATGCCCAAACAAGCAAACGGCGGAAACAAGTTTATTCACTTAATAGTAACGATTGAGAGGCATAATAATAATAAGTAAACACAGCTGTCAATCACCCACGTGACGTGAACAAGGTCGTCCTGGTTTCACAGAATGACCATGTGTCTGTCAATTTAGCAGATAGCATCGCGTAGGATCCAAGCTCAGCAGGTTTAGCGCTCGAAGGATGTGTTTAGTACACAGTGACAAAAGGACATCAGCTGTGGGACATCTAAAGCAGACAGAATCAAAACAATACTATAAAATCTGGACTTACGGGTTTTTAATAGTGTGTACTTCACATGTTTTACAACAGCGTTGACGTAATATGTCTGTGTAAAGTATCTGCCATCCCAACCATTATTTAGTTCCATGTTTTAGTTCCGTAGAGACCAGATATTTTTTCCCAAAAGACAAATTTAAACTGTTGTGAGAGTGAGACACCTATGCCTTACCCTTTAAGGCTGATGGTTGTCACACATTTAGTATCACCGCATAAGTACGGATTTTTCCCATGTCAATAAATCAAGTACCTTCATTGAAAATCACAGCTTTTTTTTTCCAGCATAGACTTCCATGGAATTATGTAGTGTAACAATGTAGTTCATTGAATTTTCGTCCTCATAGTCAAGTAAGAAGGACGCGCAACTTGAGGACGCCATGTATTGTGGAACCTTCTATGATAGTACTCCTGAAAAGCCACACACGATAAATCATGAAGATACGAGTGCATGATCAATACATTTACATCTAACAACCACAGCCTCCACAAACACTATTTGGAACGTGGCTGTTCATTCCTATAGTGGTATATCATATTACTATTTATCTATTATGTCCTACAGGAGTCATCCAACTTTCAGACTGTTCATTACGTCTGTCAGCCTATGTTTAATCAATCTTCTTCCTCTTGTCAACAGCCTCCCTGCCTCCCTCTGCTTCCTCCTCCAGCTCCATTATTTTACCCTCATCTCAAAGTCGCATGTTGGCACTTTTTGGTTAATTAAAAGTGACGTCCACACCTCACATTAAAAACAAGCTCCTGCTATGGCTGAAAGTCACTGACTCTCCGTTGTTATGAGCGGGCAGCTTGAACAGCTTGAGGAGTCCAGCTCAGTGCCCTCAGCCTGACCGTGACTTCATTCACACCCGCTGTGACCTCCTGTTCGTATCTTCTGGATTGAGCGGCGTAATCCATCTCAAATGACGCGCACAGTGTAAAACATAAAAGAGCAAATTATTAATATACTACAACATTTGGAAGTTCAATTTGCAAGTCCCTTTTACAATCTTTAACAAGATAAAAAATAAAGGTCCTGGATAAGATTTGTTTGCAGCAGTGGAATAAAATTTGTTTGGGACCACAATTAACATAGTTACACATAATCTCTCATACAGAAGGCCGTCCTAAGTTCATGGGGAAACCTAACTGAACAATGCGTGCATCGATCTCCAAGTACAATTCGTTTATACTATATGGGTGTAGCTTCACAGCTGTCCACCTCCAAGGAGGCAATATTTTCCATGTCAAACCCATACACTGCTCAGTCATCCCCCCAGCGTCTCTTCATCTTCAGCAGCAGTCAGTTTTGGCCCGTGAGATAGGGACTTTGGCTGCTGCTGTGTCCTGGCCTCCTGCTCATCTACCTCCTCTAGGCAGATCTGGACTCAGCGTGGGGCTTCCCGGTTCAAGCGCGCGCACAACAGAGCTTTAATTCAGGCAAACACTTCCTACTTTATACAAGCACCACAGGGAGAGAGAGGTCAGCCGGGTAATAGGATGTATCTCGCCTACTCTGTTTAGTGTTGGGCAACGGCCAAAGAAACGGGCATAAAAGTAGCACAAAGTAGTGGGAAGACTAGAACTCGGTATAAGTATCAGTTGCGAGCACTGATCCAGTTTGTGGCCCTCAAAAAGCAACAAAGAAAATGAGTGCATAACTGTTGAAGAATCGGACCTACTCCCAGTGTTAAGAAAGGAAAAAGAGAGGCTCAAACACAGGTATCTGTGTAGAGTTTGTTCCCACGGCTTTATTAGTATCAAAGTGACAAAAAAATATTAACTATTTCACAAAACTGGCTTGTGTGTCAGTTTCAAAGGACAATTTACTTGGATCATATGGTGTCAGGTGGATCACCCTCAGTGCCCCGTTTCTGGATAACATTACCAACAGACTACATTGCATCCGACCAGGGAGGGCAAGATTCAGGGTTATTGATATTGTAAATATTCCAAACAAAGAGCCATGATTGACATGTGATTATATGGCTGTGGATGCTAATCTGTAATCTGACTGACATCAGAGAGCCAATAACGAATAATCTGACATCAAGCAGCCAACACATTAATCTCATCAGCATCCGCAGGGGATTATGATAGTCAGCGGCGCGGCAGCCCTGCTACTTCTACACCTCAAAATCAACTATAGTGCTCTGATGATCCTTGAAGATATGTTGATACAGACCAATTTCATGCATTAAGCCCAAAGTATCATTTGTTGGTGCTACATTTTTGCAATAAAGTTGTAGGTACATTGACTTACAAACTTTGTATAATAATCTTTCGATACAGGCTTCATCACGTTGGCCCCAGTTCCATGGGTGAAAAATGTGATTGCTTTACGATTTACCTTTAATAATTAAGGAATCAGGCAGTCTCTCACTGGATAAATGTGATAATGCAGCCAAATAATGGCTTTTTAATGTACTCTTTTAATGTTTCAGGTTCAAACACGGTCTCAGATTAGCTGGAGAGGGTCAACTCAGGGACATACATCAACAATCGTGCTGGCTGCTGTCAGACTGTGGAGGCCGACACCCCAAAAAGACACAGCTTTACAACCAAAACACACGCGACCAATTACAAGTCGCTCTCAGCTCAGTCGGACAAAACATGTGGAAGATGAATTGTTGCACAGGCAAGATGTCTCTAGATCTACCCAAGGGTTACATTTATCACATCAAGTTGCTTATTACAAAAGCTTGTGCAACGCATGGGTTCGGATCTGCGGTGCCCCATCATGTCCCGGTGAAGTGGCTGCATCAGAAGACCGTGTGTTTCCAGTCAGGCCGCGAAACAAACAACTTGAAAGTTAAGAATTAACTAAAAGAAAGAGCGAGCCGAGCCGTGACCCGCAATTCCTGTGAGGGGGAATCGCCGATTGTACTTAAAACAGGGCGTGACGGCGCTCAGGAAAAACACAATAAAAACAGCGTTTTAACTTCCACGCACACTCAAAAAGACTCCAACAATGGCTGATCGAGTTAAAGTGGGAGAATAAACCGGGTCTGACGGCGGCGTGACCTCCGCCCAGCGCGTCTTGCCCGTAACACCCGCAGACTCGGCTATTGTTCTGCCGCTCGCTGTCAAAGCTGTGAAGGTGCACCGCGGATTAGCTTTAGCATTGGCTAACCGGGCTAGCATTCCCATTAGCATCGCCTTTAACACAAAGCTGAAAGGTAACACCTACCCCTCGCACTGTAAAGTGGCGGTGTTGCCTATGCTACAACTGGGAAAGAAAAAAACCTAACAAATGACAGCGATCACACTTGAGTGGATTCTACATACCCATAGCTCCGTTCCCCAACTCATGGCGGATTCCTCCTTGTGAGTTTATCCCGGATTGGATAGAGTTTTGCCCGCTCGGACTGTCCCAAAGTGCCGCTGAGAACCCGTTGCTCCTCCTGACTGTCTGCACAAACAGCCCGCCTCCTCCTGCTCCGTCCTGCTCCGTGGTGAATCAGCAGCAGGACAGTGCCTGGAGTCGGCCAGAGAGCATACCAGGCCAAATCATGGGGACAGAGATAATCACATTGGAAACATATTGGAATCTGATAATCTGATAATGCTAATAATCAGTTGACTACACTGTGCAAGTGTATGTCTGTGATCATTTCATGTGTAACCAAAGATGATTGTGCCTGTAAAACGTTGTTCTTCTCGTTTCTTTGGTGCAGCCTTTACTATGGGAACAAGTCATGGATTATCAACAAACAAGTCAACAAGTTCCATTTTCCATGTTTACACATTAATTTGAAACATGTATAATAAAGAGTCATTTTACTACAATCAATCAAATTTACTACCACTTGTCTTTTGCTTTGGATGGTAAAAGATCCAACATGCAAACATATTATATACAATGAGAATTCAGAGAGTTCTGCAGTCATATTAAAAACACTGTAACCACATGAACCACAGCCAGTGATTACAGTATTTTCTTCTAAACTGAAGGCGGACACCTCCCTCTTGTGCCAAACGCGTGTCACTGCATATTACTGACCAACAGGGGGCAGTAATTCGCTTACGCGTCACGTACATAGATGTACAAAGTACCACTCGCAACAACACAAAGAAGAACATCGTTTTTACTGTGATTATCATCTCTACTTTATACGATTAAAGCATAGTTTGTGTTAAAGTTATCATACGTATCCGGACATGTACCGCTGCATCGTAAGGTAAGAAGAAGCGTGCTTTGTTTGATATTTGGGATTTCTCTACGACCTTTGGCACAGTCAAGTGTTGGTACAACTAAAAGGGCATTACCTAACTATGAGGGGGATCGCCCTGTCGTCACGTCCGAGGCACTGGTGGGCAACGCAAATGTATTACATAGATATTAATAGGTCTATGGTGGGTCAAAACATCGTTCACAAACAGAGCATTGCATCTGTGAAAAGATCAGTGCTGTAAAGGATCTGGGATTTAAATTAACAGCTCTTCAAGCTCGGAAAAATCAGCTGTTTGCCCACCAGTCACCAAAACATCCGGTGAAAATTAGAGGAAAACTGGAAATGTGGTCATGTGATAGTTTTCGATGCTTTGGGCCTTTGAGAATAATTTCCAGTTATAACTGCTGAGTGTTTGGTTTTTTTTCAACTCCAGATGTTCTCAACAAGTTCTTGTGTTACCTGTCACTCGGCCATCTCAAAGAAGTCCTTGTCAAAACACTTCAAATAATATAAAACACCGGTGAGTAGGCCTAAATGTATGCATATTGGCATTATACCAATAAAACAATAGATTATGTATATTGTATTAATGTTTATAATAAAAATATAAATATCTCTCTCCTCACAGTCTATCCAGTTGGCAGTGCTCTGTCTGCTGCATGAGCACAGCAGCCAAGAGAAGAAAACGTCTGCCTAGTGCCTTTCCAGTCCTGAACCTTCCACTCCAGCCCATCCATAGACACGTATATGAGGCCAATCTCAGAAACAGTGCAATCTGTCACAAAAAGTACAGTGTCTTCCATATATTGTACTCATTTTAAATATATATTTTCCACATATAATAACACATAATTCTTGGTTTATTGAAGGTATGTGGAATTCAGTGATAAAGTGAAGAAAAGTGGAGGAGCCAATGCTATTGCAAGACACACACAAAGAAATAAGAAGTTGCTGGTGAGAGATCGTCTTCGACTCCTGTTGGATGACGAGGATTTCCTCGAGTTGTCCCCATTTGCAGGGCTGGGTCTGCCCTACGGAGATATTCCTTCAGCCGGCTGTCTGACTGGTCAGAAACCTCAAACAAGTCTTTCATCTTGGTACTGACTGTAGACTGCTACTTTGACTTAAGTGGATGAGTTCTATTCATTTGTTGTGGTTAAAGGCATTCTTGTGAAATGTATTGCAATTTATTTATTTATCTTTTCGATTGTATTTTTTAAATCTCTGCAGGCATCGGTCGTATCAATGGCCTGTGGTGTGTGTTCATTGCCAATGATGCCACTGTAAAGGGTGGCACAGCCTATCCAATTACTGTCAAGAAACAGCTGCGGGCCCAGGATGTAGCTCTTCAGAATCGCCTACCCTGTGTGTATCTGGTTGACTCCGGAGGTGCATTTTTGCCTTTGCAGGTAAAAAAAAATAAAAAAAAAAATAGTGGAAGCATTGTCAACTTTGAGGCCAATTATTATAATATTTTTTATTTGCTAATGTAGTCTGAGATATTCCCAGATAAGAACCAGGGAGGACGGACATTCTACAATGAAGCCATCATGTCGGCTGAAAGAATTCCACAAGTAAGTACTCAAACTTTACTAATTACAAGTATTTACTTTACTAATGCCCAATGCTTTTGTGTGATAGTATTGTTTCATGACCTACCTTGCTCAGTGAGAGCTCTATATGAAATGTATGTTTTGCCAGGTATCTGTGGTCTGTGGTTCATGCACAGCAGGAGGAGCTTACATCCCGACGATGGCGGAGGAGACAGTCATGGTACACCGGATTGGGACGATATTTTTAGGTGGACCACCTCTTGTCAAGGCAGCAACAGGGGAAGAAGTCTCTCCTGAGGATTTGGGAGGAGCTCGCCTTCATGCAGAGTATGTCATATATATATATAGATTTTTTTAATAAATATAGTATTACATCAATTGTAATTTGAATGTATATCATAATTGGTCTTTAGGGTCAGTGGTTGTGTTGACCACTTTGCGTTGGAAGAAAAGGAAGCATACGAGTGCACCAGAAACATTATATCGACCTTCAATTTTCTGCTGCCTGAGGAAGAGGAGGGAGTTGGGAGGAAAGCAGATGAGGAGCCGCTGTTCAGTTCACAGGAGCTTCAAGGCCTCGCTCCCCTCTGTTATAATTACACTA
This sequence comes from Proterorhinus semilunaris, assembly GCA_021464625.1. Taxonomy (NCBI): domain Eukaryota; kingdom Metazoa; phylum Chordata; class Actinopteri; order Gobiiformes; family Gobiidae; genus Proterorhinus; species Proterorhinus semilunaris. The sequence continues at coordinate 24,564,552 of CM038351.1, forward strand.
TAGATATTAAACTGGTAAAATATACACTTCTCTTGTCATAAATGTTTAGTACAATTATTATGTAAATTCTTGTCCTGTTCCCTCTAAAGGTGGTGAGTCGTCTCACTGACGGGAGCCGCTTTCAAGAGTTCAAGGCTCGTTTTGGAACGTCACTAGTTACAGGCTTTGCAAGGATTCATGGGTATTTTTTTCAGATATTTAAAATGTTGGTAATTACAAATGGTTTTAAATTATACTAATTTGTTTCTCCTACAGTCATTTGGTAGGAGTAGTGGCTAATAATGGGGAACTTTCTTATGAAGCTGCCCTGAAAGGAAGTCATTTTGTCCAGTTATGTGACCAGAGAGATATTCCACTTCTTTTCCTACAGAACACAGTGCCTGCATCTGCGTCAACCTTTTCTACACAGCAAGTATATTACGGCCACTGTTTCAATATTTATAACTTTAAATAGACTATCATACAGAATTGATGTTCTATGTCTTAAGGCAGAGGTCAACAGTAACCGGCTGAAGGCACAGGGTTCAATGATGTCTGCAGTAGCGTGTGCCTCTGTTCCAAAAATCACTGTGGTGATTGGCGGCTGCCATGGTGCTGACAGCTATGCTATGGTATGGGCCCATGTCCTCTTTTTCTCTTTCAAATCACTCAATACTTTTGTGACTGAGAAAAGGTCAATCCATAGCATATGAGTGTAATTCATCATTGTTGTTTCTTTTTAGTGCGGTCGGTCCTTTGACCCCAACTTCCTGTTCCTGTGGCCAAATGCCAGAGTGTCCATCACGGCACCTAGTCATTCAGGAGACTTGTTTTCACCTGATGCTGACAATGAAACTCTAGACAATTTTGAAACAAGACTGAAAGAAGAGAGCTCAGCTTTTTTCTCCTCTGGAAGACTGTGGGATGATGGAATTATTTTACCTCAAGACACTAGAAAGGTACAAAGCTCAAATGTGTCTCTTATAAAGTTGAAAATGTTATTTAAATAAGGCTAAGTGTATAACTCAATTGTTTGTTTGCAGGTGGTTAGGGACTGTTTGGATATTATAAAGCAGCAGCAGTATCAGCTATCAACTAAAAAAGTAAATACCACAATTCTCAGATTGTAAACTGCCTTTTATTTTATCGTGTAAAAAATGTGCCTCCAGTTTTTAAATAAGAATTGAAAATGAAATATGTAATCGTCTCCAAGTAATCCAAGTATGTGCAACTGTTTAAGCAAAATGTAAATCACACTCGTGGTTTTTAGGATTTATTATTTAATACACTTATGATTAGCTTATAAAACTAATCTTACAATAATTTCAGAAAAAATATTTTGAAAAGTAAAACTAACTAAATTGAAAATAAACGTTTTACACAAAATAACAGCTTGACGCTATGTTTTGTCTTCATTGGAATTCAACGCTTTAGCCAAGTGAAGTCCAAGTTATGTCGTTAATAGATTGTTTTATGCACCACTAGATCAACAATCTTGTTGCATTTTAAAATGCAAGTACAACAGTTAAAATTCATACTTGACATGAGACTCGGGGTTTGTACATGCCGTGTAATGTAACGGGGATGATCACGTCCACTTCTGCTCTGGCCACCTCAGTCAGGTCTGCAGCATCGAGGATCAGTAATGACCCAGGTCTCTCAGTCCCAGGTTTCACCAGTATACTGAGCAGCACACCTAAAATGCAACACACCAACAATTTTATTACCTTTGAAATAGACACTACATTTATAAGCACATGTCGTACCATCATCCTCCTGTTTTGCTTCAGGGGAGGCCACAAACACTGGCTCTGAGGGATAACAGTCCTCCTCCTGCCACACCCAAGTCTGTTTGGTCTGAACATTCATCTTAACAATCTAGGAAACAAACACAAAACTGATGTGTCCAGACTTTACATATATCAAATCAAATCAAACTTTATTTATAAAGCGCTTTTCACACAAAATGTAACACAAAGTACTTTACAGTGCTTAAAAATCATTAAAATCGTCCCCACCAGCAAATATACATAAATAACTACAACCCCACCTGCACACACAGACACATATACGTGCAGACAGCCCAGCATATATATATATATATATATATATATATATATATATATATAAATCTTTAGGTGTTAGAAGATACAGTACTCTATCAGGAATGAAGTGGTTGAGTCCCAGGCCGTAAGCAAATGAATACTTCTTCCCACAGCACTGCATGTAATTGATTTGTGGAAATTCAAAGGCTGTAGAAATGAAAAGAACAATGTAAATACAAAAATTAGATGCAATCCCGTCATTGTCATGCCTTGATTTGATCATGCTTGACCCTGTCTCGGTCCGGAAAACAGAATCTCGGGTTCGAGCCAGACTGTCCCATCTCGGTTGAGGACGGCTGTGGCTGTGGTGTAAGGCAGTGATACCAGGTTCTTTCCCTGTTCCTCCTGCAAACAAACAAAACGTGGGTAAAACTATTCACAACAAAATTATTTATAACAACAATATGTGAGCTGCTCCTACATGGTGTATGTCCAGTGGCAGAACGTAACGCCTTGCTTCTGGCTGAGGAGCTTTCATCGCTGCCCTCTTCACGTCATCCCAGTTCTCTCTCACATTGGCCAGATATAGATAGTTGTACACAAAATCATGACTGTCAAGAGATACAGTTTGAGTAGCCCTAATAGAATAATACAATAATGATAGAATAATAGTCATGTTTATTTCATTACAACATACCCTTTCCATGTGCAGAGATCCACGACAATAAACCCCTGGTCCTCATACGCGTTGATGTGGTGAAAGATATTGAAAGCTGAAGTCCGAAATTTGTGGGTTCCTAGGTAACCACCTGGGTTTTTAGTCGCGAGATGAAACCAGGTCTTTGAGATAAAAAACAAAACTAAAACAAAGGCTTAGCAGAATTGTTTAATAAAAAATAAAAACATTTATGTACTGCACTTACACCCATGCTCTCGTTGGACTCAAAACAGTCCATGTAGTTGGCTCCTCGAATGCTCCAAGAGGACAGGAATTTTAGCAGGTTGATCTTTACTGGTTGCTCAACAAATATGAAGTAGTTGTCTGTCATGCCAAAACTGAAATGATTTGTTGAACTGTATTATCTAACTGAAAGCAGAACCGCTCTTTTATGTATTCATAACATATTTACTTTGTGTCTGAGTACCTGTGAACGTATGAAGGCTTTAATCTCTCACTGCTTGGTAGTTGTAGCACAACTTCAGATTTCTCAATGGGGTCGGATTTATCTAGAAAAATAGACACATTTATTGACTTTCCGTGAATTCTCGTAAACCCAGGCCAAATGACAGTATTTTTTCCTGCATTAACCTTTCTGTGGTCCAGGGATTTTGATGATATTGTAAGCTAGACTCATGTTCTTGCCAAAGCAGTTTCCAATGTTGTAAAGTGTCCCATCTGGTTCTATGTGAGGGTGGGCAGTCACCCCGTTCACAGATACATATTTACACAGGTCAACCTGAAAAACAAGAAGTAATAGAGTACCTAATGTACACTGTCAGACCATGCTGTACTAATTGTGACGACAATGTAGCGCTTTGAGAAACTTGGTAATACAGGCTTGTAAAGCACAATACAAGTGTAAGGCATTAATATTATTATTATTACCTTCTGTAATGTCTCCAGTGAATCAGGGTCAACTTTAGTAATGAAGTTGGTCTCTGTGCAAGCATAGAAATCCTCGCCAACTGGATAGATGTTAACCATGCAATTGTCGGTAACTTCAATGCCTTTGAAATATGTAAAGAATCTGCAAAAATAAGTATGCAAATACATTTAAATGCATCCTAAATATTTTACCTGGGAAGTAAAAAAGTCCTAACTTTTTTAATCTAATCATCAAGTTCTGTGATTCCAAACTTAGGCTCAGTAGTGTATGGCATACCTGGAGAAGATATTTTTGCATGGGTCAGGATAGGCTGTTGTGCCAAACTCTGTAATGACCACTCGCTTCTCTGTCATATTTCGAACATATGCATCAGTCTTGATAAACCTGAGGATTTCAAATAAAGGCAGAAATTAAGTCTTTTCAATGTAAATGTTCAGGATTAGAACAAATATTATTAATAATAATGGCTTACACTTGTGTTGCGCTTTACAATTCTGTATTACCAAGTTCCTCAAAACTCTACACTGTCATTATTCATTCACGCCACACTCTGTGGTGGTAAGCTACTATTGTAGCTACAGCTGCCCTTGGGGTAGACTAACGAAAGCAAGGCTACCGCTCTGTGCCATCGGCCCCTCCGACCACCACCAACCACTCACTCACACAATACATTCATTCTGGCCTATTGTACAGGTTTAAGTAGTAGGGGAAACTGTAGTACCCGGAGGAAACCCACGCATACATCGGTATTGTGATCCATCAGGAAAAAAAGGTTCTCAAGTTGTTTTTCAAACTCAAATCAACCAGATACTGTAGTTCCTTAGCTAAAGAGCAATTATAGCAAATAGAACATTGGTAATTTGCAAAAGTTGTGGTTTTAGGCTACCACGAGATAAATACCTGTCTATTTATCTCACTAACTAAAAAGATGGTAACCCTGCTTGGTCAAGTGGTCATTTGTTGAACTTATATTAAATGAATTACTAAAATGTCATTAACTTGCTATTAGAACACAAACCTGTGGAAAAATGTGATTCTAATTTTTCAAGAAAAATGCAATAGTGTTTTGGCTTACTTTCTGTAATACGTCACCTGACCATTCTTTAGATCAAACTTGTGAATCATGGCTTGTCCGTCAAACAGATGATAAAAAGGTTCACTTCCAATCTCAAAAAGACCTGGACCCATTCTCAGCAGGCTGCCCCCAAGCCATGATGGGACAGTGCCTGAAAACCACATAAAAATGTGTTGTCAACTCCACTAATAAATCCCTTGTCAGGATATGTCAAGTATTTCAAGACAAATGATCACATAGTGTTTATCATACAGGATTACTGATTACTGACTTTTTATCAGGGCTGTCCAAACCTTTTTCATTGAGGGCCACATATTGAAGTTTATAGCGCATTGAGGGCCACAACCTGGTGGTCAATGCAGTGAAAGATTCAACTGGGTGCATTTAAGAGGTGCTCCACGCCTTTATTTAGACTCGGAAGCTTAATGCAGCTTTGTTTCACACAAAAAACGTCTCTGGCAATTTGTGCCCATTCAACAACAAGCTTGAGGGCCACCATAAATTGATCTGAGGGCTGCATCTGACCCCCAGGCCGCACTTTGGGCACAACAGCTTTATGGAGTCAATAATGGAGCAGGATTACACTTTACACTACCTTGATACATTGTACCATTGAAGTACATAGTGTATGTTACATACACATTACATAGTACTAAATTTGGCAGGTACAGTGTATCAAGGGTAATGTAAAATAAAGTGTTACCTGGAGCGGTACTTGGTGTATTACAAATCTACAGCAAAAACAAAGACAAAAGTTTTCTTTTTTTCATACCAATGACTGTGGCTGCGATGGGTTCATTGAGCTCCTCCACAGAATCAAAAATCTTCTTGTAGCCTGCAGCGGGATGCTCCACACTTCAAGACAAGAATTGTCTTCAGATTTGTGATCGGTTTTAAATTCAAGGCCTTTCACACTTTAAACATGCACAGAAGCATTTGAGAAAAGACTGAAAGATGAACTGCAAACACTAATTCAAGAGTCAAGAATTTGCTTTTCAGTACAATAAGATGAGAACCCATGCAGTTTAACCAAGCATTTAAAAAGATGCATTCCACAAGCTTAAGGTCACATCCCTGTTCTTCCAAATGAGCTTTAATAACCCATATACAATGATACACATTACTCACCGACTGACCATGCTGCTGGACGTTGGCTGTACCCTCTGATTTCCTGCGGTGTGGGATGGAAAGAAGTAGCCCTCCTCACACTCTCCTCCCCCTCCATTGCCAGCCTTCTCTGGTTTCGTGCCCCTCTTGCAGCCCTCCTCCTCCTCCTGCCACCGCCAAAGCCAAACAAGCCATCTTTGTCTGGGTTTTCTTCCAGTTTCAACCAGAACACACAACTTTTCCAGACCCCAAACAAACTTTTATTATTCATGAACAAGTGAAATAATTTAAAATGTGTTTTTGTTATAGATTTCCTTTAGGGTATTTTGTAATTGAGTGTTTTTTTGTTTTGTTTTTTTTACTAGTCCAGCTTTAATTACTTCCAGACAGTTCTGAGAAAAGTATGTGGGCTAGTTAACTGTGGGGGAGAAACACCAGTCAGAGTCAAATGATTAACTAGATGTATGCTTTGTCCTGTGTCATTATGATAAATGAACCGAGATTTGCATTTCTCTTTCTCCACTGGCAACTAAATACATTTGGAAAGAAAATATAATATAAAACATTAGATTCATTTTGAAGTTGCTAATTTAAATAAACTTCATCTTTTAAAAAGGTACATTATGAATGTAGAAAACAAATTTCAACACAATCTTATTACAACTAAACAATTTATTTCCCAGAATATTGCATAGTAAACAAAGTAAATGCCAAAACATTGCTGTTATGAGTTATGTAACAAAATTAAACATGAGGTAAACAAGTACTTCATATTTCTTTATAAAATGTGTGATTAAAATGCCATAAATTTTGAACAAACTTTGAACTAGATTCAGGAGTGTAAAACCACTTTCTCATATTGACATTACTTACCATTAAATAGATATAAATAAAACATTAAGAATGACAACCTTAATGACCATTAAAACAAAAACACTTAATGAGTGCAAACCATTTTACAAGTAATGGCATTACTTTAAAAAAGTAAATCAGAAAAGTCAAAATAGCCAAATAAGACAAAAGAGGCTGTATACTACAGGATAAACATCTGCATAATTTAAAAAACAAAATATTAAGCTTAAAAACTGTTAACAGATCTATTATCTCCCAATATCATGTTTGTTAATACAAATTGCATATAGAGTATCTTGTAAAAAATGATACACCACCCATGACAGATTAGATGTAAAATAACTGCCTTTACAAACATAATTTACAAAAAGCCCTAGTTATCGACAAGACAACAAAAAAAAAGGTTTCAGTCACTACCTTCATCACACTCAGAGCTTGGGTGTTTGGTTCACTCCAAGCACATTTCCTGGGAAAGACTGCTTTGTTTTTGCAGCTTGTGATTTTGTCACCTGAAACTGGCTCAGACCAGTGCTTATAGACCAACCTAACGGGAGCACTGACTCCTGGAACCAATAAGAGTGGACACATCTCATTACGCTAGAACTAAAACAGGAATTCAAAGTATGTCCTTCCATTAGCATTCAGTGCAGCTTTGTACAAAAACAACAGTTTAATTTCTAAAAACTTTGGTCTTCCTGATGTTCAGGAGTGGAGGTTTTATCTTTGGCTTGCGCTCTTGGGCAGTTGAAGGGACACGGCGACTGTAGATGTCGGGGTATTGCTTCTGAAACTGAACACAACCAGAATTTCATTTGACAACTCAACTCATTACCTCATACTTTTTAATAATACTTGAATATATATCAACCATGTTATCATTTGTTGCTGCCTAGTGATATAATAGCAATGCAAGATTAGGAACATTGCTGATAATAAAACAGACAATTTCAAATGGAAGTTTAAGTTTCATTGTAAGTCCATTATATGCACATATTAATACAAGGAACAGTCTTGTGTGATGAGTTGGGTATGACTGAAAGGTTTAAATTGCAATCTTTTTGATCACCACTAGATGCCACCAGGAGACAATACACTAGTGGAATGATACAGTGGAAAATGCACACATGAAAACATTTTCATATGAATCTCATTTAAAATCAAATCAGATCAAGTGTCCCATATGTCATATGTCTCTTCAGTCAAGGCAACGGTAATTACTCTTATTCTTACCAGTTTTAGTTTTTTGCACCTGTCCTTCTCGCTTATGTTTTGGTCGGTCAGCAGTATCTCCAATAACTCCTCCATGGCCTGCTGTGAGGACTCCACCTTCTGCTGTTCAAACTCTGCACCGCTAATCTGACGACAGAAGGCATAAATGGGCAGAGGAGCACAGACCTCTTCTTCTCTGACTGCATCACCAGCCAGGCCCACTGGGATCTGAGAAGAAGACAATACGCTAAAGCACTCAAATAGATGTTGCCCAATATTTGGCTTTATCAGTGACAGAGGTATTTGTTAAACAAGAAAATAACGCCTAGTATGTACCTGTGTTGTGCGCAGATACTGGATATGGTCACCGATAGCACTAAGCAAGTACTCTGGAACAGAAAGGATGCTTTGTTGATGGTCCATACAAAATGACACTAATCTTGTCGCCAAGAGCTCATCCAAATCACATTCCTCGGCACTGCCAAGTAAACAGCCGGAGAATGTGTGGACCATCTAAGAAAAAAAGGGGGTTACAATCCATTCCTTAATAAACATCGAGATCAGACAGCTGTATTTGTCCTCACCAGTGTGCGAGTGCCAATGGCAGGGTGAAGGTGGGGCATGTCCACATTTTGGCTGATCCGTGACATCATTCTCATCAGTAGCTGCAGTTTACGGCGGGATGCGGGCGGCAACAGGAGCGTGCACAGCTGTAGGGCTTCAATGGCTACCCGTTCACAATGAGGATGTAGAAGGCCTACATAAACATAGTCAAACAGTTGTAATGAGACATTATACAGCTTTAAAGCATTAAGACCGGGTCCGCTTGCACTCTGGTCACATTCATCCATAAATTACATATGATGAGAATGAGTATGGATGAATGGATTGATAACACAAGGAAGGTCAGGACAATTTTAAGGCAATATGTAAAGCGTTTATTTATTTATTTTTAAATGGCAGAACAAGCCTTTTAGCTCAAGTCCACTACAGCCATATTTAGGTTTCTGTAAGGCCGTAATTTAACTAATGTATTACTAATTGATCGCTGAGCAATATATAAAAAGTTTTGGACCACATGAGCAATTGTGAGAGCTCCAGATATTGCTACGACAAAACATTCAGCATGCTAGTAGTTCAATAGTTAGATGATGTTAGTGTGATTAGACAAACTCAAGCAAAGACAGATAAACAAAGGATCTTACTGTTCTCAGATTTGGATTGGGGGGGCTGAGAGTGGCTTGCAGACGCACAGACAGGCCGTTTGAACAGTGACAAAGGGCGTGGTGGCTTGGACACATCCAGTGAGCTGATGCAGCGGCGTGGGACAGAGAGAGCCCGAGGGGTCTGCAGATTGGAGGTACTGGAGGCAGGTCGGGGTCCTGATGCAGTAGAGGACCATTGTGTTTTGGCAAGAGCGGAAGGGGGGAAAGCAGGACAGGAGGGCAAGAAGGAGGGGGCTTGCTGGGCAGCTGGCGTGCTCACATTAAGACAGCTGGTTGCTCGTGCTGAAAGCTTGCTCTCTTTAGCTTCTTCCTCTGCAGTTTCCACAACAATATCCAAACAACTTCCCACACTGCGAGGCCTCAAGGGGCGCATCCTCTGAACTGATCTAAGGCCTTTCGTAGAAGCCAGGGTCAGTCTCTTTCTGGAATGTGCTTCTGGGGCACTGTCAGAGGTACCAGGTGTAGAATTGCATGTCAAGTATGTGGAACTACTGGGTGTTGTAAGTGAAGAACCTTCATTCCGAAGTTTTGAGCTAGATGATGCCAGGCTGTCACTAGACTGAAAAAGTTGTTTCTGACCGGAGTTACTTAAAATGGTCTCTACGGAGCAACTTCGGGTCCAGGGTCTTAAAGAATCTGTGGTGCTAAGGTTTACACAGCTTCCTCCTATCTGAGCATTAGCTGTGCCTAAAGCAGCTGCTTTAAGAGCGGACTGTCTGGTCTGCAGCGTCAACCCAAGCACCTCTTTCATTGGGGATTCAGTCTCATCACACCCTCCATGCCGAAGCAGGGACAAGAGAAGACACTCCGTGGAGCGAAATGATGTCTTGGCTGGAGGGGGCAATGAGGGGAGATCATGCTTCTTCCGCTTTCCAAGTTGAGGAGTCGAAGGTGCCGCAACGTAACCGCAAAACACTGAATGCACAGTGGATGAACGATAGAAGAAGAAAAACAAACAGCAGGCAGGGTGTCAGTGCAAGCAGACAGGGTAGGGGAGGGAGAGGGTTTGGTTAGTGCAAACTGTACAGTCATATACAACAGGCTGCACAAACACCTAACAAGCAAACGCCAAAACACACAAGAAGCTAGTACTTTCTGTTAGGATTCCACCAACGAAAGGGGACCAAAACCTTAGAGGTTGAAATATATCCAATTTAAAAAAATTATATAAAAAAAATGCTAGTATTGATAATGTAATATCAAATATAGAAAAAAAATGGTAACGTACCCAAAACGTTGATAAACAATTCATACAATTCGTATGTAAGCAATGGCTGTGGAAGACTGTAGAAGTAGTCAGACACGGTTTTAAAGACATCCCTCTCAAAGCCTGGGTAAGATGGCTGTGCACTGTCATACTTTGGCCCTATAGGAAAACAAAATGCATCATTACCATGGTATATATTCATGAGCTTGAGTATGAGTGGATACTACTTACAATTGGCCAGACTTTTCATCGCGGACAAAACCCAATGTGGGAGGTCATCTACAAAAAATAAAACCCAAAGGAATTAAAAAAACAAAACAAAAACAAGACTGGTTTGTTTTAGTCATTGCTTATTGATTAAACATACTTGTTTTGTCATCCAGTGTAACCACCCCATGTTTGTTAACTTTGGTCATATTATGGATAATGTTTTGCGGATTCACAGCGCGGTGATCTAACACTTCATCGAGTGATGCAACACCCAGGATCCTCTGTAAACTGGAGCGCAGAAAAAGAAAAAAAAAAGAGGTTCAATATTCACTATTTTACTGTCGGTGCAAATTTTTTATCAGATCTTTACTGGGTCAAAGTGATATCTTTCCAGATCTCATGTTCATCTTCCACGGTCAGCTCTCGCCTCTGTGATAAATGCTCTGTTCCATCCCCTTCTGTTTGGTGAGCAGGGTCCACATTTTCCTGAAATTCACAAAAAACATATAGGTTCACTGAAACAAAAAACATCAACATGGAGATATATTAAAACGGCGAAGCAATCTTTATTTGTATTTATTTATTTTACCTTTGTGTCTTTTTCCTGTTTTTTGATTGTTCTGAACTTAAAGAAACCATCTTTGTCTCTGAGAGAGAGCTTTTTCTTGGCCGATCCTGGAACTTGCGATGGACATGGGATAGGCTTTAAGGTTGAAGAAGAGGGGATTCTGTAACAAAGTATATCATTCAGATTGTTCAACTTAATCTTTACATGCCAAGTCTTTTTCAATGTATGTCATGAACAACATCATCACTAATAATCAAATAAGTGAATTACCTGTAAAGCACATTGTTGTCCTCCAGGTCCTCCTTTCCCCAGCGACCTTTAACATCTTCGATCACATGGTTCTTCAAAAACTTCTTCAAAAGCTGCACAGTCTGTTGTCTCGTCACATCGGGGCCAAAATTGCTGTTGTTGCATAGAAGTTGATGTAGCCAGTCCACAGCAGCAGTGGCAGTGAAGCATGAACTATGATGTCTGAAATTCTGCCTGTGTTTCTTTAGAGGCATACCAGCACGAAAGAGACGAGTCACCTCATTCCACTAGGATCAGCACACAGAAGATGGTAAAGCACTGTAAATGGTGTAAGCCTGGGCGTCATAACTACGGCACTCTTCATGATCATGCAGTGATGGATGCAAATCAGATAAAACGTGCTTCTAAATATAAAAGGCAGAGTTAACTTAAAACTAGACAAAATAGCATTATGGCATTGGAATATTTGAAGGACTTGAAGGTCCTATACCTGTTTTTTACTTCCCTTTTTTGTTTACAACGATGAAAGAGGGGGTAAAACAAACTGTTAGTTGTGATTCCAACTCGTTCCCAGCTTTCCCAACATATTTCTCACATAACACATTTCACACTGTATTTTAATGTAATCTATTAATTACTCCCTTTCAGGTGGAAGTGGATTGTTTTTTTTTGTCTTGTTTTGTTTTTCTGTATATTCTCTGTTGCCCTCTGCCTGAAATAAATAAATAAATGAAATGAATGAAATATTGATGTTCTGTGGGTTGATTTTATCTGCCTCCTTGTAAGTTTATGTAACTGTGAAGCACTTTGAACTGCCTTGTATATGAATTGTGCCCTACTGATAAACTTTATTGATTTCAATTCTTCACAGGGTTGGAGTTTCACAGTTAAATATAAGCCGGTTTAACAACTTTTCAGGGTCAGCCTGCAAGCAACACTTGACAAATGCGTTATAATAATAACATGGACAGTCTTTTCCACAAACCACTGCATATTCAATATATTGAAGGACTTTTTGCACTAATGTTAGTTGTGGAAAAAAAATCGAGTACAGGATTTTTGACTTACAATTACAAATCGTATAAACCATTGCTTGAAACAAATCCGAAATCCTTGTCCGCCTGCATCAGTTGGACTGTGTGCGACTTACCAGCTTTGTTGCTCGATACGGTCCTGGGGTTATAACGTGTGAACTCATCTTCAGCTCACTCAAGCACCGCTACAGTTTTAAAGTAACCTGCTGAAATCTAATCATATCGCTAGGACACAACACAGTGGGTGCTCAGTTTCGTACAATTCGTCTATCCCCGACTCTGAGAATCGACCAAAGCGACACAAACCCACAGACTAACAAACCACGTCTGTTCTCCGTCGGTTCAAAATTACGAGCCCATCTGCTCTGCAACCTGATTGGACACCGACACGGTCACGTGTCGCAGTAAAACAGGAAAAGCCACGACGCAAATTGAATTCCAACTTTTGTATTTTCTTATGTCGAAATAGCGTTTCCGAATTAATTATAACTAAAAGGGAAATTAAACAAATAAGTAACGTAGATTCTCCACCGTCCACACAGACAAATAACGTAAGTGGCAAAGGTTAAGTCTATGCACAAAGGATATGTGCATTTTCAATGGGCCTACTACATAGGAGGCTGGGCTGACACCACCTCTTTGCAAATGTTTAACAGTAACCCCCTATAAATCATTGATGGGGCGCTTACATTTTTTTCAGTGTTAACAATAGGCCTCTGCGTCGTTAACTAGCCCCCGGAATATTGAGTTTTTTTTCCCCTTTTGGGAAAGGGAAACGTAGACAACATATTTGAGTTTGAGACTTCAGTAGTCTAAGCTGCAAGTTTAACAATGAGACCAACCTCTAAAATTAAACCAATATTGAGCAATAGTAAAGTGACAGTACCCTATAGCAATAGGCTACTGTAAAAATCAATGTTATGAACTACACAGAATCAATAAACAGTGCAAGAGGTTTTATTTTTGTTTACAGTTGACATGAGCACAGAAACAAGGCATGACGAAGAATGAAAACAGACTTTTAAATCAGATCTTGTTGAATGCAGCAACATCAACACTCTGAACCTGAAAAGCACAAATATAAAGTAAACATGAATTTTAAAGACACTCAAACATCCACTTATTTCAGTTTATTTCCCCACAAAGAAGTGTTAAGTACTTACTAAATCTTCAAATTTGGTAATTTCTTCCTCCAGCAAGTCCGTTCCAACCTTGTCGTCTTCCACCACACAAGCAATTTGGAGCTTTTTGATGCCGTAGCCTACAGGAACCAGCTTGGATGTGCCCCATAAGAGACCATCCACTTGCACTGAGCGTACACACTCTTCAAGCTTTACCATGTCTGTTTCATCATCCCACTAAAATACATATATAGACCATTATATATTAGCTTTACATACATTAGCTTTTCAGAGAAGGAGCATTAATAAGAAAGATTAGTTCAAACAAAACCAAGCACTTATCAGACGTACAGGTTTGACATCAAGTAAGATCGAAGACTTTGCAATGATGGTGGGCTTCTTTGCTTTTCTCTCTGCGTATTCCTTTAACCGTTGTTGTTTAAGCTGGTCTTCCTCCTCATCGTCATCACTGCCGAAGAGGTCAAAATCGTCGTCATCATCGTCCTCTTTTACATCAGGCGTGCTGCTCTTCTGCTCAACGATAGTGCCCTAAATTGCCCAACAAATTGTAACAGGTATTGTTTGTGCCAATTTACTTACTATTTTCAAGACTGCTTGAACAAACTTACATTGGTGTAAGGAACAGGGATAGAGGGAGCTGGAGTGACAGGTACAGGAGATTTCTCTAGAACTGCAACTCGACATTCCAGTTTAGAAAGTGCTGCTCTGAGGTCTTCAACCACTGGTAAAACACAAAATTAAAACAATCACCACTACATGATACTAAACATGAGGGGGGTGCGAGGAGTCCCACAGCTGGTGAGACACAGTGTTCCAGACTTCAATAAAAACTCTATAAACTTGATGCAACTTACATTTTGTTTACAATCAAATAACCTTTGAAAAATCTTACTGTTTTGTAATTGATATTTAAAAACATAAATAAATAAATTATGAGAACACATGCAGCACCTGGGGCACAGACCACAGGGTATGACACTGTGATCCTTTGTTGTTCTTTGCAAGATAGCCTATGGCCAACATCATTCATCTATTCTCAAAGTCAATTAAGCAGTCACTTTCAATCTTTGCTTTACATGTAAAACGGCTCTCTTAAAATGTGCCGTAAAATACAACTGATGGGCTTAAACATTATAAATCCACTGCTTCACCTGCCTCCCTGACCGCACGTCACTGTTAAACAATTCATAAAAAAGAAAAAAAGAAATGTAGCAAACAGACATACCTTTGTATAGGCTCTCATTCTCGTGCTCCAGGTTGTTGATGCGAGAGATAACTTCACTTTGATCTGTTGTATTATTGCTGTTGGTACTTGGAGTCTGCAGAAAGAAAGTGGAATAGTCAAATGCCCATAAAACAGAGTAGCGCTTTTTCATTTTTTGCAAAACCAAGATTCTTCTGTTAAATATTTATGTATCCAATAACAAAGTAGATACTGAATGTGGCGTTGAAGGTTATGAGAAACGCACACCAAGAGCTAAAGCGTGTCAGAGACAAATGGCCAAAACGTTATAAATAATTATTGCATAAAGTTGCTGCATTTACATTCCAAAGAGTTCACCATGCTGGGAACTGAGAATGGTTAAAAGCTGTAGTTGAATTCAAGCTTCCAAGGCAAACTGGTACAGCACTTAGACTGTTCATGTTTCAGGGCAGGGTGACTCAGTGCGTTCTTCAGCTAAGATAGGACGGGATTTATTTAAATTTAGGGGTGAGCAACACGCATATAAAGCTGCACTAAAACTAACAGCACTGATACACGATTTGACAACGTCTCCAAATTTGTTGATTGTCACAGGGATTTGATCAAGATTTCATTTTAATTATCTGTCCCAACTACATTTTTGCACATTGCTCATTTGGTTTAATGTAAATGTCAACTTATATAGAACTTTTCTACCTTTATCAGGCCAAAGCGCTTTACAGTAAGGAACCAGTCACCCATTCACTCTCTCATTCATACATCAATGTACACAGACAATGGAGGCAAGTAGTGTGAAGTGTCTTGCCAAAAGACACAACGACAGTGTGCATTTGCGAGAGCTGGGATTTAAATGTTAACTACAGTGTTTTTCAGAAAACATTACTTACTCCGGCTAAAGACTTCTGGATGTTCTCCCTCGCTCTGGCAATGTCCTTTAGAATTGAATTGGCACCAACATCCTATAAACAAACTAAATTAATTTTTCCCACTCTAAAAAGGTGTTATGTAGGCTGCATTTTAAGTTAAAGGTGCATCATGCAACTTCTTATGCAAACCAAACAAGCTGATATGTGTATTTGCCCTTGTAGTGAACCAGCCATGAGCGGTTTTTGCATGGCGCCTTTACTTTCCATCACAGTGGTCTCTACAAGGCTCCAGGAGAGGGTCCGTCAGCAGTGAGACTAGAGACCACTGTGACAGAAAGTAGAGGCGCTATGCTGACCACTCATGCAGCCACTGGTTTCACTACAAGGTCAAATACACACAAATACTCTTTTTTATTTTCACATAAAAAGTTGTATAATGCACCTTTAAGTAATTGGTTGCGAAACAATAAAACATCTGTCAGCAAACTTATAACACTTAATCTTTAAAAGTATTTCAATATTCAGTTATAATATATCAGTTCACACAATACAGCTGGGGATATAAATAGTATGAACACTCCTTACTCCTGTGGTTTGAGATGCGTTTGAGGTGCCATTCATCCGTTCATAGAAACGCCTCTCTGCTTCATCGTAGCGAGGTTTGTCAAACCAGATCTTCTCCTTAGCCAGAAAGTCTAGTGCACTCATGGTTCTAGAACGAGAAGTAGCAACACAAATCAAAGAGTGTTTCATCAAAATCCACCCACAGTTATGTAGATGGCACAGGCTGCATGCTGCACAAACAATGCTGGGAAAAAAATAATTACTTAATGGATGATCCAATGAAGAGACCACATAAAAAATAAAGTATATTTATGATAATGATAAATGTAACAATTTGCTCAAACAAGAATTGTGTAAGGTGAACACAAACAGAAACAAACATAAAACGTTTTATTAAAAAAAAGTCAGAATACTATAATGGGTTGAAAATGAGAAAACAACGAGCAGCTCCATATTGTGACTGTTGCCATACTTGTCCCTCGCTGTGGTATTGGGAGAGGCGGTTGAGACGTCTGCGTCCCGCCTCTTTGTCACTTTGGCCCCTTCTTTATGGTTACTGTAGAATCGTATCTCAGCTGAATCATATCGACACTTGTCCAGCCACGGCCGCTCACTGTCTGGATGAAGGAAATAGCAGACTCCTGACACTGTTGCCTCCTCTTTGTCCGAGACCTCAGTGGGCTCCTCCTCCTCTTGAATAGGATGAAGCGCATGGAACACTTCTGCCTTACATTGCGACACTACACGCTTTTCCTCCACCACAGCTTCTTCCTCTTCCTCATCTTCTTCCTCCTCGACAAGACTTTGGGGGTGGTCGCTGCTCCTGGATGTGGAGGGGCACGTAGATCTCTTGGATGAATTGTTACTGCACTGATTTTGATAAAAGGCAGCTTCGGCCCGATCATACTGCGGTTTCTCCAACCAAACGTCTCGCAGTAGCTCCACGGGGACACGAGGCAGTCCGTTTATCGACTGTCGAGTTGGCGTGACCACTTCTTGAGGGACAACAGGCGTAGCTGGAGTAGGGGCGAGAGACTGGTATCCTTCATCAGGCGTCCTGGATGGTACAGCGCGATCAGGTGAAGGTGGGATGTTCAGAGAGTTTGGAATCGAAGGTTGCATGGATTGAACAAACTGGCATTCTGCTTGATCAAAGGCGTTTTTGTTGACCCACACTGACTGCACAATATGATGGCAAGCAACCTGGTCATGGTGGCGGCATGTGGGTGCTGCATTTGACGCAGTGGATTGAGGATTGCTAGTCGGCACAGATGCGGTGGGCAATGTGATCATAGAGGTGCTGGCTAACCAGCACTGGTACAGACTTTCTGCTCGCTCATACAGGCTGCGTTCAAACCAGACATTGGCACACTCGGACTGCAGCTCAGCCAAACCTGGAGAAGAGAAACAAGACTGGCTGCTCGGTGTTTGTACTTCACTCTTGGTTTTATTAACTTTAACATCAGGGCCACTTTCGGCATTGGAAGTGCGTTTTCTCCGCCGGCGGGATTTTGAGCTGCAATTCCCATCACCATTTAGGCTTTCCGGAGAGGATGAGGTCTCTCCATTTCTTTGTCCTGGGTTTGGCTTGTCCCGATTTCCCTTAACAGACTGAGCAAAGCAGGGTGGCTCCTCGTGCTCCACCAAAGTATGAGGATTGATATTTTTGGACATTATCTCTTATCTGTAGATTGAAACAAAAAGAACGTTACAGAGGGCTTATGGGAGCGCTTGGCTACAGATGAAATAAAAATCAGGATGCTAACATGCCTTTTATGGAACAAAACAAACCAGAACAATGAACAAAGAATGTCAATAATAATAATAATAATAATGGTAATAGAATGTGGGGACTTCAAAGTACTTTTATAGAGGTCCCCACATTTAATATGTTTCTCAAATGAAAATGACATCATTCCAATGCCCTTTAATTCCAAGTAAACTGCTATAAAACAAATAAGATAAAAAATAAAAAAAAAGACATGGCACATGCACAAGACAAGTTTAAAAGAACTGTGGAAATGAAAATCGAGAAAATTGATTGTTATTAATTCAGGACTCTTGAAGTGGCGCGCATGTCAGTGTGAAATATAAAAGGATGCACATAGCAGATATGGCAACTACAGAGAAAAATAATGTGTAAGCCTGTGCCAAGTTAGAAATGTATTGAAATGAAACAGCTGTGCACAAAATTGTACTCACCTAGGTCTGCTATTGGACTTAAACGTGGTCCACAACTTTTGTAACATGGAGCAAAGGAGAGAGAGTAGAGAGACTTCAGCTGTATTTTGACCAAATGATGCGGTGGGGCTGGTTTAAGGATGTTTCCAGACACAATTTCATATGATTCTCAATTGTTTTTTTAAGACAAAAAAACACACAATTAAAAAACAAGACTATTTCACAGGGCAAGTAGATTTACTTGGAAATTATTAAAACATTTTGTTTTTCTACAAATCCATAATTCGCGGTGGAGACCACCCCAAGCAGTGAATGCAATAATCAACACCACTCATTAAACCAAAGTACTTCACGGATTTTTATTTAAAGTAGTCCTAAACAGAAAACTGTACTTTTGCAGAGACATAATAAGCCAACAGCATGTAGGGTGACAGCTCTTGGGTTCCTTTGAGGACAGGATTAAGACTTAAAACAATAATGCGATATTCGTCATTGTGAAAATACAAAGATGTGCTAATAATCCTATGTCAGAATGAATTTTATATAATGATATAGTATAATGTAGGCCTATAGAAGAGCTTTTAGGCAGGAACACAATTTCTCGGGCTCTAAATTGTTCCAGAGCTGCACTTTGGACATGACAGCAACTGTGTGTGAAACCTTTAACTAGTGTTGCAGTTCTAACTAATGCTTTATTTATAATATAAAATAAGCAAAAAACTACATCTTAAATCAAAACTACTTCAGTAGAAAATATGGCCCTCGTATGTACCTGGGTTTCCTAAATATCTTTTGAAGAGGTCAAGATTATGTCATAACTATGCATATGCTTTGGACCTACAGCTAAATGTCCTTAATAAAAGGACTTTTCATCCTTCACCTTGTCCAAGGTCCAACTGTCACGATTTTTCGGGGGCATTAGGTGAAATAAATAGTGGGCGTATAAAAACTGGACGCGTAATGTGTATTTAAAGACACAAAGCGTTAGTAATAAAATGGTAAAACCGTACTGTAACCCTGTCAAGCTTTCTCCAGCCCACTGAGGTCTGTGCTACAGCCGGGTAAAGGAACTAGCCATTAGCTACATGGGCTAAGGCAGTCGGCGTCACAGCGATATGCGGCAACAAAATCACACATTTTCAACGCAGAGTATTAAGTGATCTTTTCTGTAAAAATACTAGTACTGCATTCAAACATGTCGGGCCAGATATCATCACTTACTGCTGTTTGTTCTGTAGGTGAGGGTCCAGGGCCGGTGGATAAAACGCGTGTTTCTCCAGCAGACAGTGAGTGACAACGGGAAGAAGAGGGGGAGGAGGAAGAGGAGGAGGAGGAGGAGGAAGCAAAAGGAGCGCCGCTACTGCTCACTGATCGGGGCCAGAAGTTGGGTTAATTTGAGTTCATTATATTTTCATTTTCTAAGTTTAGAACAAATACTGCACTCATACTCTATGGATATTTTGCAAAAATCAATTAAACAAATAACTATTAAAATTAAAGGTGCATTATGCAACTTTTTTATGTGGGAAAAATACTTTCCACCCAGCGGCTGTGTATAATGGTTAGCATAGCGCCCTAACTTTCCATTACAGTGCTCCAGGATCAACTGTTTGGGAGGTTTTCACTGCTGACGGACCCTCTTACTAGAAAACCAACACAATTTATTCTGGAGCACTGGACAGAGCATCGTGATATAAAGTAAAGGCGCCATGCTGACTACTCATACAGCCACTGGGTCACTACAAGGTCAAATGCCCACACATTGCCCCCCCCATACAATGTTGCATTAAGCACCTTTAAGATTCAAAGAGTAAATCATTATTCTATAGGTTTATAATCCATAATCCATGCCAACTGAAAAGGGAGACTTGCAGTACAGGAGACAGTTTATTGGCATCATAAGACTTGGAGAACATGGACTGTGAGAATGAGACTTGAATATACTGTATTTGGAGGATCATAAATTGATCCACTATACCAAAGTCTAGGCCTTAAATTTTCCATTTGCAATGCTATATTCATGTATTACCAGTTACCAGTATTTGTCCCAAAATAACCCAGATTGTTAAGAAAAGCACTGTATGAGGAAAACTGAAGGGTTGTAGGTTGCATATGAAATAACTGACTATGTTGTTTGTCTTTTAAGTCTTAAATAAAAAATAACTCCATCACTTCCGGGTTGCTGAATTTTGGCCCAGCTCCCTGGCTCTTTCTGTGGCAGATTCCACAGCGCTCATTGTTGATGCCCTTACACCACCTTGCTCCAAAGTGTGAAGTCCATAAATAGTTGTGCCTCCAGGAGTGCAGACCTCAGAACGAAGCTGCGCCGGATGCTTTCCTGAGTCTCGCAACAATTGGCCCGCACCCTGTGAAAGAAAGGCTGTTACTCTTTTTCACAAAAAAATAATGTAAATACATACTATACTATTGTTTCACTCACGAGAACTGTCTGTGAGGCAATACTGTGGGCCAGAGAACTTGGCATACCCATTTTAACAGCTCCTTCAGCCAGAGCTTCAGCAAACAAATAAACCTTTGAATGAAAGACACACACATAAGGTCATTGATAATTTTTTACAGAATCAGTGACACAGTCTGTATGCAAGACTATAATTAAAACGGACATTTCATTGCTTGTATGACATTCTGACAACTGACACAACTGTACATTCAACTGTTAACTAATATTAGTTCAATGAATGTGGCGAAAGCACCTACAAAGGCAACTCCACTGCCACTGAGTCCTGTGTGGATGTCAAGCCATGCCTCCGGCCCCTCTTCCACCAAGCCACACCGAAGCAACAAGGAACGAACAAGAGCTGCATCGTTTGGTTTTGCATGCGACCCTCTTGCAAACAGTAAAGCTCCTTCTTGAACGATGCACGGGAGGTTAGGCATCAGGCGAATGACAACTGTGTTCTCAGGCAATAGCTGAAAGGTAAATAGCTTTATGAAAATATACAGTAAATAGAGAGAATTTACAAGTGTTTATTCATTGTTTTATTGTAAAATACCTCCTCCAATGTAGCCAGGGTTACTCCGGCTGCAACTGACACGACAATGTGTCTCTTAGTGATATATTCTGAGACCTGATTCAGGACACCTCGGACCAAGTGAGGCTTGACTGCCACAAAAACAATGTCAGAACCGCACACTACCTCTGTGTTAGAATTTGTGACAGAAATTCCCATTTCCTGTCAAGCAAACAAGAAAATCAAAATTAGTAACACAGAAGGTACATTAAAAAAATAACACACATGTGGTTGTAATTTAGGTGTTAAAATGAATTATTATTACAATAGATTGCGAGTCAACTACTACTCAAGTTTTACTTGAAAACAAAAACATTTTAATAAATACCTGAAAGCGTCCCAAGTTTCTATTGGATGGTGCACTAACATTTACGTTTGCAGGCAAAATATTTCCTAAACAAACGGAAACCTTGAGAGATAAATGTTGTTTATCAAAACCATTTTGAAAATCTGTTTTATTTACTTACCACCAGACATTATACCCTTCGCTATGCCAAAAGCCATGTTTCCGGCTCCAACAAAACCTATCCTTAACTGGGAGTCTGTTTCAAGGTCCATTTTAATCTGAAACAGGGGAGGTTGAGGTCAGAATAGAAAAAATTTAAACATACAGTGTAATTTTTGGCAAAGTCACTGCCATGACGAAATAAAATACAATTTTGAAATTCGAAATCACAAATGAAAAAATAAAATACTCAGCATGTAGTTTAGTCCTCTGCAAACATGAACTGAAATCATAGACTGTAAATATAAACTGAAATGTACGATTATTGTATAAATATATATTGCATAAATATGGCAGAAATTAATGTTGCGCGGCATGTCATCTGACCAATAATTATTCTTTTCGAGATGATTAAATATACATAACAGGTGGGAAAATGACACGCACGCGCACACACTTATTACAAAGTGAACATTTCCTTGGTGAATTTGCTATGAAGAAAAGGATTAATAGTATTCCTACAATTAAATCCAGGTTCTGTGTTGAGTTGAGGTTGGCGGCAGCAAGACGTTGACGTGTATTCCGACCATAGACTGTATAAAGAATAGACTGTATAAAGAATAGACAGCTCCTCCTCACTCCTCCCCGTTTACCAAAATGACCACGTTCGTGGGGGAAATCATGGCGGATTTACAGGCTCCTCCCATTGAAGTATATTGAGGCTCCTCCTCTCCAGCTCTGACGAAGCATGTTTCTAAAAAGGGCATAAGGCGGGGATCTTGACTGTAGACCATGGCCCCGCTCGGCCCTCGCGGGGCGTGTAATGGGCGTGTATTTCGGTTGTAATCGCGCCCATGGCCAGGCAGCAACGTAAACGGCCTGTCAATCAAAGTCAGGCCCTCATTAATTACGCAAGATTTCTAAAATTCTTATCTACGATAAAAACCCTGGTGCTTCATATTGTTTTTAACCCAGCGTAATCACAGGAGGAATATGTAGCTCTAGCCACTTCTAAACCATTAAGCACCAGGCATTAACGTTGTTTTTAACGTGTCTAAAGTCCAATGCATTGCAATGGGGGGATAGCGGTCATATGGAGGTACTACAGCAAAGGTGGAGCAATGGCGGCCTCCAGTGTCGTAGTCAAAAAGCAGAGCAGTCAGCGGCCATTGATTCCGACAGGACTTTCATCGTCCGGTTGCCGTTTATATTTATAATAAGAACTTTTGAGGCTTTTCTACCGGACCCTGTTGTTCCGCAGACCCATCAAACCCAGCTGCTGTCATTCTTTGCGCAAGCCTAAAAACGTTGCCATTTATCACTTTTCTGCCGTCCATGCAGGCTTTAATGTCCAACTCTTGGGAGCGTTTCTCGGCTTCTTCACCATCCGAGTATTTTCCAGTTTTACACAACACAATGCAAAATCCTGAATTGAGCTAGCTAACAACCTGCTAGCATTTTGTAGCAAATGCTACGGCATAGTCTTGACCAATCTGCAGCTATATTACGCCGATATTTGTTAAGTATGAGCTCGGATATGTGGGTATGTAACCGTGAAAGTTCGTTTCCTGCAGAAAATACAGATTGTATCTTGAGATGTGACTCGTGCATTGCACGTGCTGTGTTGGACAATCATAACATGACACGGAGTGACAACTGGCCCCCACACCAGCAGCCGGCAAGCATAAAACAATAAGGTTTAATAGTCAGATACCTGCTTTTGGTAGATTATGTGTTTTTATTCTTCGTTTGTGCCAGAGTAATTTTACACGAGTCAGGATCGACGTTGTCTGGCTGTCTTTTGAGCCAACCTGCGCTAGTTTTTCCCATTGGTTTTTCGCGAGAGTTCTAGTGCGCTTTCATGTCTGTATTTACGGTAGCTGCTGTGTCTCTGCTCCGTGCTCGTCACACAGCTTTAGCGCAAAAATAAAATGGGGATAAGTAAATCCTGCAAGAAGAATAAAAAACCCGCACAACTGCGTTTTAGCTCCCAGGAATTTTTTTTTTATGTGTACTCACACCACGCTGTAACGTTTCGGACTACAAGTCCTTCATCAGACATGAATGTAGGACTAGGCACACCTGCTTTTGTAGTGTGCTTGATTAGACAGGGGTCACATGATACATGTCAACATAAATCGGGAAATTTTTACATGTGCTCAACATTTCTATATACATAATATATACATAATATATACAATATTGTTAAACAATGTTATTATAGCGCTCTTACTCCCTGTCTAAATGGAGGCTCTTATTTTGAAGACGCATACAGGATGTAGACGGGATGTCCTTCTGTTAACTTCCTCATGCGCTCATGGCCACGGCTGCGGTTCCCCGTGCTGCCAAATTGTTCTTATAATAAATATGCCCAGCAAGAGGCTAAAGATACCAACGTGAGAGCATCGTTATTTGCGCTGGCCGTCTCCTCGACCTACACGCCTCAACAGGTTATGGGCCCAGGCACCCAGACACTGGTCTCACAGGTAGTGATGGCAAAATGAAGCCCCATGAAGCACTGAAGCGTCGCAGCCAACTGCGTCACACATGGTTCGAAGCGTCAAGGTGCTTTATTTGCTCCACTACGCCATCATGTGGACAAAAAATGTATAACATGCTGAGTGCTTACAATAAATGTTGGGGGCTGAAAGACAAAATTTGAGAATTTAGAGAGTTGTGATGTAAAATGTGCTTGTGTTACTTTGCTCATGTCTGTGCTTATGCAACAAGTAAATGTGTTTAATAAAGACAAGCATTACATTTATTCATTTTTATTTAGAAATGTGAGGGGGAATCCATTGCGTTTCACGTCGCTTTTATTTTGAATCGCGCTCCAAATCCGCAAATCATTTTCTGAATCAGTCACGTGGTACGGCCACTTCCCGAGGCTTCGAACGTCACAACATACGTCATCAACACACGCATCGATACACGCTTCAATAGACACACCCCTAGATTACTCGGCACACGCTTCGAAGCCTCGACACGATCGACACATCACTACTCACAGGCAACGTGGAGCCAACGGACCGACAAAGGCTGCTGCGGAAGGTGTGCAAGGGCGGATTTGAGCCGAAGAAAATAGCGAGACACGGGGGCAAAAGCAAACGTGACGTATTTACACGGAGCTTACCATGGACATTTTGCTTATAAAGAACAGTTTATTGTTGAAGAAGAAGTAAACGCGACGCATTACACGAGAAAAGTACAAGTTAAGAAAAGGCGCGAGGGAAGACAAAATGGCGACTTGTGCTGCTGGAACCCTGTCCCCGCAGATGTTCTTCGATGGATCAGAAGACAAGTACGACCTTTGGGAAACGAGGTTTGTGGGACATTTACATACCTTAAAGTTGAAAGAAACAGTTTTGAATGAGCCAGCTAGTGAGGAGCAGATGGCAGCAGACAGGATCAAGAATCCAGATTGCTACGCTGAGTTAATACGGCTAATCGATGATAAAAGTTAACCTGTACACGTCTTTGACGAGGCTGCGGAAGGCGGACGGCGAGTCAACTACGGACTACATCATCCGAGCAGAGAACCTGATTTCAGATCTACTTGATGCCGGTGAGACTCTTAGTGATGGTTTGATCATAGCCATGATTCTTGGTGGTTTAACAGACGTTTACAAACCACTAGCCGTTCATATAACACAAAATAAGGACAATGTGACATTTGCTGACTTCAAAAGATTACGAATATATGAAGAATCAGAGAAAATGAGCACAACAGAGACCACAGACAATGTGATGAAAACTGATGTAAAGCAGGAAAGAAATGCTCACAAGAAGTATACCAGCAACCAAGGAAAAGGTGAAGACGCAAACATGGCGTGCTTCAAATGTGGAATAAAAGGACATGTACAAGCAAGGAAATGTACCAGAAACCGAGAATCCTTGTGTAGAAAGAAAGATAAACAGTGCAAGAAAAGTCACAGACAAAGAAGCAAGTGACTACTTCTTCAAGGCTGCACAGACCAAAGATGATGGTTCAATCCCCAAAGTAAAGATGAAAGGCATTATGGTGGATGCAGGAGCGACCTCCCTCATCGTGAACGACATAAAAACATTCCAAAGCTTTGATGGCACATTCCGACCAGAGACTCATTCAGTGGAGCTTGCTGATGGGAAAGGCTCAAGGCAGAGGAACAGCGATGATACATCTCATGGACCACAATGGAAGACCGCACAGAGCGCAGCTGCGGGATGCTCTGTACATGCCTTCATATCCCCACAACATCTTTTCAGTGTCAAAAGCAACGAGCGGAGGAGCAACAGTGATATTCAAGCAAGAAGACAGTCACATGGCATTCATGAGTATGAAAAGCTGTACTACTTACCTACTGTTGATAATACTAACCAGTGTAAAGTGTGTCATGATGTACAAACCTGGCATGAGATTCTTGGGCGCTGTAATTTTGAGGATGTAATCAAACTCCAAAATGTGGTAAAAGGTATGGACATTAAGGGAATTGCGGTGAAGCCAGATCAGGTGTGTGAAATCTGTACCAAAGGCAAGTTTTCTCAAACAAGAAGTAGAGAGCCAGACATAAAAGCAAAGAAGCCTTTAGAACTTATCCATACTGACTTAGCTGGCCCAATGAAAACGACAAGTATAGAGGGGTACAAGTACACAGTCTTTTACCGACGATTACTCAGGTGCAATTCTAGTGTATTTCCTAAGGTCAAAAAGTGACGCAGTTCTAGCTACAGAAACGTTTTTAGCTGATGTAGCTCCCTACGGAGAAGTCAAGTGTATGCGTTCAGACAACGGCACCGGGTTTACAAGTCGAGATTTTCAAGTGTTGTTAACAAAGTACAAAATCCGACATGAGACATCTGCACCTTACTCGCCACACCAAAATGGCACAGCAGAGCGAGGTTGGCATCAAGCATTGCCTTTTTGCCATTAGCACCTAAAATGAGGTCATCTACCCATACTATGAGGATTAACTTTTCACCATGCTTTTCCCTGGTGTACACACAATGATCTGCAGCGTTTAGCACAAAATAATTTTCACATAGGTATGAGTGTAACACAGCATTCCAGTTTCTGCCTGATTGCTTGAGTCCATACAACGATTTGTTAAGTCTACATACCAATTTTTCAGTCAGTCACTCCCATTATGCCGCATTTAGACGATATGGCGCCACTTTCCCGGACTCTCGAGCCGGTCGTACCGGCTACATGCCGAGCACACGCGGCGGACATTTGGCGCTCCTATCTCCCCGTTCCCCCTCCTGGCTTTAGCGGACACTCAGTCACACACTGCCCCGCTCTGAGCCTCGAAGGCAGCCCGGGATGGCTAACCGCTGCCTCTGTGAGCTCTCCCGGGGGGATATTACAGTAAAAAGCCCTCAGCCCTAGGGCTGGGCGATATGGCTTAAAAAAATCTATATCATGATATGAAAAAATAAATAGCACGATAACGATATATTTGACGATATAATTGACAATGGACGAATTACTTCAAAATCCCAGCCTTACGCCTATTGGGAAGATTCATTCAGTGATATTTTATTCTTTTTTTAACGGCATAATTGTCTTCCAAATATGATCTACTCAAGCAGTTTACATCCTTCATTTTACTTTTTCAGTACGTGTCCCCGTGTTCTACAGTCACCGTTTATGCTGCTCTGATGGAGCGTAACATAAATTATATTGTGTCCACAACGATATAAAAAATTACAACGATATCAAAACATTATATCACGATAACGATATGCGATACGATATGGCCCAACCCTACTCAGCCCCATCTCATAAGCACTGACAGCCCTGATGAGCTCTGTCTGCCCGATACAGCTTTATCGTGTCTGTAGTTTCAACGTGAAAACATCCAGCCATGTCACTAAATAAGTGAATTATTATAGTATTTTGGGGTTTTGTCTTTATTTAGTAGGAGAGGTCGGGGATGTGAGTGCTGTGGCGTGGTTCACACAGAGTGGAGTGGAGCGGAGCTCGTAGATCCAATCCCGTCTCGAGTCTTCTCTCCTCTTCCTCCCGCTCCCTGGCCGCTCTGTGACCGGCATGTTCTGCTCACGTCACAAAACAGCTACTGAACTACCTGACTAAAGTAACTACACTAGAAACGCTGCGCTAAAGAACTAACTATGCTAATAAATTGCTAACCTGAAAATCGATGTAAAATACTCGCTCGCTATTCCAACTCGCTACGGGGGCGTGTGCGAGACTTGGCTGCTTTTATACCCGAGCAGCAGAGCGACGGACGTCACACAGCACAACGTGACGTCACACCGCTGGCAGAGCGAATGGGGAGGACAGGCACGAAATCCAAATGTAGTGCAGCCGAAAATGTAGAGGGCGCTACACAGACGGCTTTAGGCTCAAAAGTGAGATTTTATCTAATTTGCACAAACATGTCAAACAATTGACCAGGACATGTAGAGAGCACTATAAGAAACATATTTATGCAGTGTATAAGCTAAAAAAAGTTGATTTGGTGCTTAGTTACTCTTTAACTTGTACTTTTCTCGCGTAATACGTCGCGTTTACTTCTTCAACAATAAACTGTTCTTTATAAGCAAAATGTCCATGGTAAGCTCCGTGTAAATACGTCACGTTTGCTTTCACCTCCGTGTCTCGCTATTTTCTTCCGCTCAAATCCACCCTTGCACACCTTCCGCAGCAGCCTTTGTCGGACCAGTGTCTGGGGGCCTGGGCCCATAACCTGTTGAGGCGTGTAGGTCGAGGAGATGGTCAGTGTAAAATAACGATGCTCTCACGTTGGTATCTTTAGCCTCTTGCTGGGCATATTTATTAAGAACAACTTGGCAGTGGAGAATCGCATGAGGAAGTTAGCAGAAGGACATCACGTCTACATCCTGTATGCGTCTTCAAAATAAGAGCCTCCATTTAGACAGGGAGTAAGAGCGCTATAATAATATTGTTTAACATGCCGTTTTGGAATTGCTAACATAAACGAGAACTAAAGGGCGCAATCATGCACAAGTGTGCTTATTATTTTGCATTCAATTCTAGGAAGAACAAAATGTTGAGGGGGGAAAGGGGATTCAGCGGCGATTTTGTTGCGTTTGATTTCGACACCGTCACCGGAGCGTAATGGGCGGCGATGGCTTTCGCTTTTTGACATCCCTACAATTGTCCGTGGAGACTAAGAATCAAACGTACACTGCATTGAACCATTTGTTTACATATCATTGGTTTATCCAAAATTATTTGTAATGTTTTTCAGCTGCGGGCCAGGGAGACTAGTTTAGCAGCAAGTAGGCGTTTGCATAAATTATGAGAGCATTGAAGGCATAATTTGGGAAAGAGGAGGGACCAGTGAGTGCAGTACATGTCTGGGCAAAAACCTCATGAACATCTAGAGACTGGTCTATTAATGTGCTCTTCTGCTGAGTAAACCTTCCCATCTCTCTTCAGACATGGCTCATCTCGCCCACCCGCATTTCCTTTTTGTCTTGCTGTTGTGCCAATGTCCTGCTGTCTGTGGTTTGTTTGAATGGATGAGGAAGACTGAGTTGCCACCAGCATCACAGCCATCAGCTGAATCTGTTGCTCCTGCTTTTTTGGCCAAAGAAGCTCAGTTTGAAATGACCATAGCTGATGAAAAGTTTTTGGCTGAGGCCAAGCTAATAGAGATGAGCCCTTTGGATAGCTGCCATCAAAGGGTAAGACATGTGTGAATCATTCTGTGATGTACAATATGTAAATTACATTGGGTGACTTTAAAGCCTTGTACACATTTTGTCATAGGTTGTTGCACTGCTCAAGTCTAGTTGTGAAAGCCTTTCAGAACAACAGCTGGCCAAACTTGGTGTTGTTCTATTTAACTGTCAGGCTGAGATTGAAGGTCGCAGGACTTACCCTTGTACGGAGGAAATGGTAAAACATGTTCACACATTTCTGGAAATGGTTGTTGTAAAAGCTATTTGAAATATTGTTGTGTTTTTAGACATTAAGAGAATGCACAGCAACAATGGACCCCGACACATGGAATGCCTACCATATTGTGAGCAACAGAGCCCGGTCAGTGTGCTATGCCACTCGGCAGATGCTCTTCCGGCGGAGGGCAGAACATACAGTGAATGCTCTCATCTCCACTGCCACCAGCCAACTTGATGCAATGAAAGATCTGAAAGTACATTTGATATGACTGAATATGCTGTCAGATTGCCTACTTGTATGTCACCAGCTATACTTGTATATTGTGTGACCTAAATATCCAGGAGGGGCAACTTGAGTTGAGGCAGATGACTGCAGCATCTTTAGACAAAGTGCTCGACGGTCACAGTGCTCTTCAAGCTCAGCAAAGTAAACTTAATGAAGAACAAGAGCAAATGGAAACTTCATTGATGGACAACCTGAAGCGGCTAGGACAAGAGAAGGCCCTAATTGCTTCTGGACAAGAGCTGGTTGCCCAGCTCATTCAAGGCATCAGACAGAGAATGGGTAATTTCATAAGTGCAATTATTGATATGTTCTGAACACTGTGAATTTTACTCTTGTCATTATCTTTTATTTATTTTCTTTAGAAAATGTCAGTGAGCATCTTCAGGTTCAAAGCTCTGAGGTGCAAGACAGCCACCATGCAATAGTCAAAGACCTTACTGATGTCAGACACCAAGCTCAGGACATCTACCATAAAATTGGTCTCTAAAAAGTTGTAAGTCTTGTTTTTAAACTCCTATACTATTTATAAACTTGTTTTTCTCTCCATTTGCTCAAGCAGACAGCAGTATGATTGAGTTCTTACAGTATCAGCACCAGACCTCTCTTTACTACTCTGATTTAATGACAAAACTTGAGCGCATGAACAGCACTCTTGGCTTTGTACTACACTACCTGGATAACATGCAGAGTAGGTTTGATGAGCGGCTTTATGTGATTCAAAGCTATCTTGGATGGGCGGGTGAGCTGCTGATCCAATTTAACTCATTCTGGCTACCACCTGCAAAATGACATAATTTGTAACCTCTGTGTCCAGGCTTGAGTTTAACTGCCATCTGGACATGTATGCTTCATGCTGGATACTTTGTCCTTGGTGCAATCCTGTTAACATTTCTTGGTTGCCCTGGATTCTCTCGAGCCATGCTGTTGTTTACTGTGCCACTGAACGCAGTGGCTGAGGTAAACCAGCAGCCAGCACTGGATCTCTGTAGCCTTAGTCTCCTGCTACTCACTCTGTCTCTGGGTAATTCAACAGTGTAGAATATATTTGTGTGATGCCTGTATTTTGTTATAATTCTATAAACGTGTGTGTGCATATAGGTTACTGGTTTATCGGTCAGCTGTGGACTCGGCTCCATATTAACAATGAAGTAACTGTGCCTCTTCCACTGGAACCATGGGAAATTATTGAGCCGGAAAAGCCAAAGTCTTCCCCTTCATGTCCACACTCTTCTACACCTGAGAAGTAATTATGACTGTCACACCCTCCTTGGTTTAAATTCTAATATTTAGACTGTGCTTGTGCTAAACTTGATTTTAATTGACAGAACACACAATGAAAAAAATGATCAGCGCAATCAACATAGCTTCATATCAGGTTGTCTCTAGAATATCATTGCCTCAGAAGAAAAGAGCAATGAGTAAACCAGTTTTGTGTTCAGGCGACCTGTGCATATCTGTGGTGTCTCCATCTCACAAGAGGACGGAAGATCTACTCCACAACCATTCAACTCCGAGGGCTCTGGTTAAACCTGTCCTCTTACCGGTAAATGGCATGTTTTTATATTTTATAGAAAGTGCTTTTACTAATTCTCTAATTGTAGGCTCACATTGATGATCTTCCACTGAGAAGCTTTGGAGATGTGTTTGAGGCTGCCAATGACTCTCAAGATGTTGTAAATGACTCAAGAAGTGCTAGCCCCAACCCCTCAATAATGACCAACAGGTCAGTATTTTGCTCTATCATTCATCTCTGCTGTGATGAAGCCCCACCTTTTTTTTCCTTCTACCATTTAATCTCTTTATTTTATGTATCAGCAGTTCCCTATCAAGCCGTCTGCTCTGTAATGGCATCACTAAAGCTGGAAAGGCCTGTAAGAAGCGAGCTATGCCAGGACAGGAGTACTGTAGAGTCCACGAGGGGGGACACACTTCTTATGTAACCTTGCTTTGAGGATGTGACCAACTCTGGTCTTTATGATGGCCTTTTTAATGGCCTTTTTAATGATTGTGCTTTTTATGTAATATTGAATTTTAATAAACTGTTTTTATTAGAAAAGCAAATTGAAGTTCAGTAAAAAAAAAAACATTTTTTGGTTGGAAAAATATTTTATTTGGTCTTTTTGATTACGATAGTACACAGTGCAAAAGTAGAAATATATCAATTTTAGACACAGATGTGTTTTGTGGCCAAGATCAGCAAAGGGAGGGATTTAGAAAAACAATTTCATATTAAAATAATGTGTATCAAATTGCAGGCCTAGGCATTCAATTATCTGCAGTTGAATTAGTCTGCAAGTTGAAATGTTAAACTATCAGTCTGAAATATGAAAGGCAAGGCAAGGCAAGGCAACTTTATTTATACCGCCCAAGTATCTTGAGAAAAGTTTAAATTAGTATTGGTTACTCTACCCTGATTTCAAATATCACTCCCCACCACCACAGTCGGCAAAAAACACTTCTGAACTATATTTCCGGCATTTAAAAAAAAATCCACTCGGGTCTGTAACTGCTTCTCCTGATGGCCTAAAGGCTTTGTATTTATTTACGTGCAGTATCGTAGTTTTCAACAAACCAATCACATGTTTCTTTTAAAGCTGTAAAGAAGGAAAAAAAAAATAATTTAGTACAAGAAAGTGTGTGTGTGTTTTATTTTTTTTAAAGGGTACCTTGTTTGAATGGTGTAAATTTAAAATGTGGTAAATAACGGCAAAGCTTCGCATTGCTGGCTGTCTTTTTAAACTGGCCATCAGCTTTGCTTGCGTCATACTGAAGTCAAATTGTTAAGACAACTTCGATCAGAGATGGCCAAACATGCATTGCTAAGAACTTGTTTACTCCAGGAATAACAGCATCGCTAAAAAGGATACGACTACTTCACCTTTAAAGTCAAGAGAGTGCACTACCGCCTCTGCTGCATCTTTGATTGACACCTCCTCTTCCTCACCAACTGCAATATATCGTGCAAGAAGTCAGTTTTAAATATTTATAATCTTGGTTTGCATCATGTGACTTACCAGATAAAATGATGGGATCTACTTCAGGGTAATCTCTCAAAACCCACAGAAACAGACGAGCCAAATCCAAAGAGTAAATAAATTGCCGCCTTGGAGATCCAGAACCCCACACGATCAAAGGCTTCGCTTCCTCTGACCATGAAAAGAGCCATAAGAGCAGGTACATTAA
The DNA here is from genome assembly GCA_021464625.1 of Proterorhinus semilunaris. NCBI lineage: Eukaryota > Metazoa > Chordata > Actinopteri > Gobiiformes > Gobiidae > Proterorhinus > Proterorhinus semilunaris. The sequence goes on from CM038351.1 coordinate 24,597,692, forward strand.
CTCAAACTTTGCATCTGGGTAACTTACTTTGAGCAAGGTAAGCTTTGTGTATGAGCCCCGGTAGCACATGGCCATCCTCGATACTAAAGTTGTCATGTGGACCAAAAACATTGGTGGGAATCACAGCAGTATAGCAGCGGCCATGTTGTTGGTAATACGCTCTGTGAAAAGTACATAAAGCTTCGAGTTTTATTACAGATTAAATAGCTGTACCAATAGGTCAGGAGGGGGAAACAAAGTAGTTTTTGCACCTGTTATGGACGTCAATCATTCTCTTGGCATAGGCATAGCCGAAGTTTGACTCATGAGGTGGACCATTATGAATCTGCAGAGAGATGTGACAACTTGCGAACTTTAGTGCCACGTGTATCGTCATTTGACATGTATTATGTTTCAGCACGTAATGTTCTGACAACAAAATTTCAACTGTGTCATATCTAGACCACAATGCATAGTATATATTATCACAGAATAGACCTTTGTTGTCCGTTAGAGTATTAATTTGAATACATTGAAATTGAAATTAAAATATTAAGCCAAATTAATGCATATAATTATTTCATGTCACCTTACAATTAAGAAAAAAAATGTAAAATCAATATTCAATCAATATTTAGGACAGTAAATGCAGTTGGAATGACTTCCCAGTGGGGTTCTGTATCAGCCTGATTCCAGCAAAGTGAAGGAGTGATGCAACATTTCAGAGTAGGTCAAAGGGTTTGGGGATTTTGCCGGGCTTATTTATTATTCAGGAGTGTTTTTTTTTTCTATTTGAATGTGAGAAAAATGGAACCCGAAAGAGATATTGTATGTGAGGATGGGTTCTATGAGTGAAGTGTGCACAAGAGTTAAAAAATGATATACATTTTCTCAGGAGGTGGAGGCGCTGTTGTATCTTTAATAAAACAGTCTGTATGATATCCAAAGACAGGCTACTTTTGTAAGCACAAGTTGTATCATTAAAATGATGTGTCTTACCATGGTCTCATCAATTGGGTACGTCGTCTTATCTGGAAAAATACATGTTGAAAGGCAGGACACTACTTTTACCACACCGACTTCATGTGCCGCCTGCAGCACATTGTCATTGATGTGGATATTGTTTCTCTGAAAGGAAACAGATTTTAGCTGTTTAATGGACAGTATCAGCATTGTCATGTTTTTAAACTGGACTCAACACAAACCCAAAAGTCCAAATTGAACTTCATATTCTTGAAAAGCCCTCCAACCATAGCAGCCAGATGGATTACATGAGTTGGTTGATGTTTCTGAAATATGGCTTTGGTCTCCTCCTTGTTCCTGATCAGCACAGAACACATGCAGAGAAAAAGAAGTAGGCACACTTATGTTTTAGTAACTCACATAAGATTGGCATCCTTGGAGGAAAGGAATATCCACTCCTCTCCCTCTTTGGTTCCTTCGTCTTTCACAACTTGCTGAATGGCTCTGCCCACCAACCCAGAGCCTCCTGTTACCAGGACCCTCATTGGGCACGTGTTGTTGCCCTGACAGCTCATCTACTCATAAACAACAAACCAAAAACTAATAAAATGTGTGTAGAGTAGACGTCTGCTACGGTTTTTTATGCTGCACCAACTACGTGGTCAATTCAACCCAGATCAGCAGTTCTAATGGATCTTAAGACTTTGCTATTAACTTGAAAACTTCGATCAACGAATTCAACAAGAAACGCCAACCCAATACATTATTATCCCGTGGAGTCTGATATGTCTAGTGGTGATAAGACTTGGTTTCAGTTATGGTTAGCTTTTACAAACTGACTCATTGTGTGGTCGCATATCAGGCATATAACTTACACTTTTAAGAGGAGCAACGTGGAAGTAAATGAGCGTAGAGCTGTTTTTCCGCACTGGTGTTCCAGTAGGAAGCCGGTGTCAAACGTCACACGCTGCTACACTTCCGGTAAGGACACGCCTTTCAAAATAAAAGCTTTAAAGCTCCATAGATCACTGGCTACCACGTCCACCACTGGTCAGGCTAGTGCTGTTGGGTTTAAAGGAGCAAAGGTGTAGTTAGCGCACCAACTTTTTTAGGCATTTGTGGAGACACCAGCGTTGGTTGCAGGGCCCTAGCTCTCCAGCTTCAACGAAAAAAGGTTGAGGACCAGGGGTCCCCAATCTTTTCAGGCTGCGACCCCCAAAATCACCGAACAAACAACTCGGGGACCCCCTTCTGTAAAATGTAATGAGCATTTATAATAATCTCAGGTGCCCTTTAAAAGCTGGTTTAATTATATTCGTTTGGATACTGTATTTTGATATTTGGCCTAATTTCACACACATTTTTTTTCCAAAGACTTCATGATTTATTCCAAAAGAGACCCACACATGAATCACATAGGCCTCAAATCACACAAATACTAAGCCTGTAGGTCTCAGTTTCAGACATTGCAGAAACAAACACGGTTGATAAATCTTGCTCCCTTAATGGCAAATACTGTATTAAAAATATGCTGATGATACTAAAAAATAAAACATTGGACAAATAAATAACAAACACTTTCCCCACTTAAACTAGATAACAAAATATATGAATTAGTAAATAGAGGTTTGATTGAGTAAGTACCAGCCTAATTAGTTAAATAAGTGTGCAAAACGTAGTAACAATTTATTATTTTATTTAGTATCAGAACAGGTGGTTATAACAGTAAGACAATAGTGGCATCTACTGAGGAGACATAAACCTTCCGAGGAACAGGACAGAGTTGGTGGCTTTGTGCTTGATAAAAAAGAGGAATGGGTGGTCCGCTGTGAAGTGCTCCTCCCTGAACATACAGAAAGACACCATTCCGGCTGTAGCTGCTGCCGCCTCGGTCCCCTCCTCATTCACCTCCACGAAGGCCTTGTGAGCCACTGTTGACAGGAAGAGCCCACCTTCATCGCTCATCCCGGACAGATCGGCCTTAGCTGAACAGAACACATCGGCCATGCCCATTTTTGCAAGCGGCTCATTCAGCTCGTAGTCTTCCTCCATCTTAAATTTTGGAAGGTGGACGTGGACATCTACAGACTCCATGTTTGCAGGGTCGGTCCACTCATCAAGATTTTTCTGTGTTAAATTTTCCTCAATCTGGAAATAACACAAGTTAACTAGATAAATATAACGCGTAATAATTTGAAAACACATAAAGCCATCTCATGGATGGACTACTCAATCCAGTATCATGGTTCCTAATAAGTGATAAAATTCACACCTTCTAATAATAGTGTTATGCAGGTTTATAATTCAACAGTCAATGTCACTTTTTAACAGCTAAATAAAAGCACTATGGGCACCTTGTGAACCCCTTTGGAGCCAGCACTTGTCTCTTCAGGCAGTAGGATGTACATGCTGAGCTCCTCATCGACGTAAGGCAGCCCAAGAATTTGCAGGCCCATATCTGGGATGTAATTGTAATACAGTTTCTTCATCTGGTACATCATTTGAACCGGTTTGGTCTGATTCTGTAAGACACAAAATGCACAAAACGTAAAAATTGTATGTATTATTTACAAGGGTACATTGTGGGTTCAGGAAGCACTCCTATCCCTCTTTTATTCCTATACTAGTTATGTTAGAGAAGATTTTTAAGAGGTCTTAAAAGTGTTTATACTCTACTGTGCATATTTGATCTCTGTTCTTACCTCTTTGACATGGAAAGGCATCTCTTTGGTGTTAGCTGGATCAAATTTGTTCATCCAATTGCCTTTGAAGTAAATAGCATTCACTAGCGCCAATCTTGTCATAGAGTTGACGGTCCCCTTTTTCAGAAGATCTTGAATTTTTTCTAGGCATAAACAAAATCCGTTAAATATGATTGTATATTCTAAAAATGAATTACTTGAAAATTAATAAATAAATTATGGCAGAAGGTTACTTTCAGTTTGCTCCTCAACCCAGGCGTTAATCTCCGCTCTGCATTCTTCTGATGCACCAATGAAATCCAAAGACTTTAAATCTGCCTGATAGTGCTTCCTTGTAGACTCAATGAATTCCTAAAGGGAAATAACCACTTCTCTGTAAATAGAACTAGTACGTAACAACCAGTGGACAGGCAAAACTCACTGTGAGGAAGTTACTTGTGTTTTCTCCATAAAGACGATTGGCTAGTTTTAGGATGTAGGATGCAGATGGTTCCTTGATTTTTCTATTTAGTGTCTGGAAATCTGCATGAACTCCTTCACCTGGTCTGAATGACAGAGCCTGGTAGAAACAGAAAATAGCATTAAGCATATAAAATAACAAACTAAATAATATACAACTTTATTGTATAATTAATTATGATGATACAACGATAATAACCATGAATTATTATAGTTATTAATAACCGTCCTATCGTGGTACGGGCGCTCGTGCCTCACAGCTAGCTTTTCGGTGTGGAATTAGCATGTTCTCCCCATATCTGTGTAGGTTTTCTCCGGGTACTCCAGTTTCCCCTACCACTAAAAACATGTACAATAGGGTTCCCCTCTGGGTGACTCACACACCCAGATGTATAACCATTAATTATACACACATAAATATGCCAATCACAAGAAAAACAACAATCACCAATAAAACTATCTAAGAGCTTAAGGGATAAAGGACAGCTAAAATTGATAGGACAGTATAATGTTATGGCGCGTCGTCCCTCAGCGGTTCTCCTGGAGTAGTAGAGTTTCCTAAATAGGAGGGACCAATAAAGATATTAAAATGGCAAGTGTTGGGAATATAGTATAACATTGAAGGCCATTTATTGGCCACACCGCCTTTGCTCTGCCCGATCCTGTATAGGGAAAGGCCTGGTCGGTACTTAGATGGGAGAACACCAGGAAGCCTGGGTGAATGAAGTGTGTGAGTGAGTGGTTGGTGGTGGTCGGAGGGGCCGATGGCACAGACTGGTTGCCTCGCTTCCATCAGTCTACCCCAGGGCAGCTGTGGCTACAATAGTAGTTTACCACAACCAAGTATGGTGTGAATCAATAATGCAAAAATGTCCCCATAATTTCCCTTATGGTAAATGGTCTCAACTTATATAGCGCTTTCCCACCTACATTAGGCACTCAAAGTGCTTTACAGCAAGGATCCTCTCACCCATTCATACACCAATGTACGCAGACACTGGAGGCAAGGTGGGTGAAGTGTCTTGCCCAAGGACACAACGACAGCATGCACCTTCAGGAGGCAGGATTCAAACCCCCGACCTTCCGATCATGAGACGACCCGCTCTACCATCTGCGCCACCGTCGCCCCAGTATGGTCTTTGTTAAAGATATTCAAGCATATTTTACTGTTCTTAGACCCTATTTCTGCAATATGTGTTAACAATACAAGGTATTTTTGCCTCTCAAAGTGAAGATAAGTGTTTTTTTCCCCCTACGTTTCTTGCAGCATTGTGCACATAGAAAGTTTTGCATTCTGGCCATCGTAATGCATTATTATTATTATTATTATTATTATGATTATTATGGCTAAACATTTGAAGTGTATTCTTATGTGAAAATGTATTTATTTGATATTGGAATGGAAGTTTATTTGTATAGCGATTTTCAGATGACACAAGTGCCACCCAACGCTTCACACAGCGTAGGGGATTTGTAGGTTTGTACTTCATACTGTACTTTGTACTTCATACTGTACTTTGTACTTTGTACTTTGTATCTTCAATGAAGGTACTTGATTCATCTTCTGTACTCAGTAGTTGAGTTGAGAAGGTTACCAGTAGTTGTACTTCATACTTCATACGTCGTTTGTACATGGACACGGGGAGAACACACAAACTCCACATAGAAACCCCCCCGTGATCGAACCTGAGACTTTATTGCTGTGAAGCCTGAGCACTAACCACGCTTTTAATACAAAAAGCTGTAACACTAAGGGCTCCCTCATAGTTACTGTAAATTTGATGGGGCAACATTGAGCCATAATACCAAATAAAATAAATTACATGTCGTTAATGGTCTTGACAAAATACGCCCTTTTCCTCTGTAGGGCAGAATAGAGTACTATTGTTCAGACAGTTCTGCTGACTGAGGTCAAAGTACACGTGACACACCCGAACCTTTGCGGACAGCCGCACCTTGGCTCCATTTGCTAAGACAGATCTTTTAGCAATGGTTTCGACAGTGTGCTCACCTGGGCCATCTGAGCTGCAGTGTCTCCTTTAGCTCCCAGGTAGACCATGGCTAAAGCTGAACTGATGCTCAAAGGAGAGACAAAGATATTCCCTTCGGTGTTTGCCTGGTTCAAAGTGCGGAGCAGCTCCAAGGCAAAAGCCGTATTTGAAGTGGAGATAGAGGCCATGGCTGACGTCTGGTTTACCTGAAATTAATAAATGACAATAAACAATAAATAAATGTTGCAATGCACATTACCAGCAGAGTTCCTGACCAGCCGGACCGAGCTTTTGGGAAAATGAAATGAAAAAAATGAAAATGGAGTAAATCGGGGAACAATGATTACCACTTTATATTGATAGACATGTATGTATGTATGTATGTATGTATGTATGTATGTATGTATGTATGTGTATGTATTTGTCTATTTGCAATTGGTCAATCTATTACTCAGCATAGATGTATTAAAGTTAGGCTATAAGTTATAATGTAATCTAACTAGTATAGTATATAGTATATTATATATTAGGTTATTATTAAGTATTATTATACAGCAGTTAAATGCTGGATTAAGAGCATTATCTAGGACTGCCAATGAGGTAAATGGCCTTATTCAGGTTAACTTGTGAAATTGCGCTCTCTAACCGCATCAACAATTAAATACCCCCAGAAAGAGTAATTACTGTCATATAGTTTTTCCTTTACCATCATTGCATCGCTTGTCTGCTTACCTTTTCCTGGTTCCGGTGTGATAGAAGTACACTCTGCTCGCACACAGCCGTGTCGAATAAAAGGCAAAGACCAAGGAGTATCCAGGAAATGACCCTGAACGCAAAGCAAACTCCGAGGGACCCGAGGGGGTGTGAAGTTCGACCGACAGAGCAGTCCATTTATACGAAGCACCGACAGGGATCGTGCACTGTGGGTGTGACGCGTGCTGCGCTATACGCGCACATGCCACTGATAATACGTAGCTTTTACACCGGACACAGCGTCTTTATGTGAAGTGGTTGAACGGGAAGGCTACCGCACGCTTTTCTGTTGTTTATAGTAGAAAGTCAACGTTGTACAATACAGAAGAATCTGGTACAGTGAGTATAGTCAGTCGCTGATGACTCACTATGTAACCTTTGATTAGACCACCAATGTGCTGCTGGCTATAGCTATGTGAATGGTAAGATTTATTTTAGTCAACATTAAAAGTAGGACAAATCGAGTTCAAGTGTTGAGGGAAGTGTTTGTAAGCCAGTGATCACTGAAACTGGTGCAGTCGTCATTGAGGCTATTAGGAAAGGCTTAGCAAAAGTCTGCAAGTACAGACTTGGAACTGTCAACTTTGTCCTACTCCAGAATCGGCTATTTTTTCTATTAATGATGATGATGGGATATTTGAAATTGCAGTTTACTATTCATCTTGACCAATACAACTGCAAGTCTAAGGGCATGATGAAAATCCCTTAGGGCCGAAACTTGGCCCCTGGACCTTAGTTTGGACACCCCTGGTTATTGTAAGTTATGTGTTTATATATTATTATTATTATGAATTATATAACCAAATATAATTTTGTGATCAAGGTATGTAACACAAAACTCTAAGACAATTCTACTACGTGCAGGCCTAATACAACATAATTAAAATGTTTAATAGTGGATACATAATTTATATGATAATTTTCAAGGATTCATCTATGATTATTATCATAGATTATTATCTTATTGCCAGCCCCTTACATCTGGAAAGTACTACACACTGAAGTAATAATTTTCATCTTTCAAATTTAACAGGGAGCACGTTGATGTCGCTCATATTATAGAGATAACAAATCTATCATATCACAGACAGCATTATGTGTGGTTTGTAGGTGTGTCAGGGTGATTCACAATGAAGAGATTAAAATTGTTCAACATTACCTCAGACTGGTTGACACTGCTACCAAGGCAACAGCTCAAACATAAGAAAAAAGGCCAACATTTTCTTTGTATTAGATTGGATATCTAATTAGATTGCATATTTAATACAAAGATGTGACTGCGACTGCCGGTCATCTTGTTCTGGTATTTTGGCATGTTCCACAGCCTCAGGTATTTCAGATATTTAGGTCAAACCAGTCTCATTTTGTGAAGATGCGCACTCAAATCTATGCTATATTTCTGTTATGAATATTTGTTCAGGGAGTTCATTTGAATCTTCAGATATCTTTCAGTGTTTACAGTATGCAAACCCTCAGTTAGTCGTGGTGTTAGTACATAAAAGTTCACAGCTTTAAATGTCGGTTTTTGGAACTGTTCATCTGCACCTGCAGCAACACCTTTATCTAACTGATCTTGATTTCACCTAAACGTCACCCTGTGCTGCTACTCTTCTTGCCCTCTATAACCTCTATGGCGTCATGGGTAGAGTGTCTATAACGTCTATATGGGTAGAGTCTCAGTCTAAGAGCCAAGGTGTGGTGTTCACACACAGCTCATGCCTTCAAACAAATAAAAATCAAACTTTGATTCCTGGTTAATTTATTTATTGAGGGTCTCCAAGTGGCATGGTGAGATCAGATGTGTACTGTCCGACTTCATGTCCATGTCAGTTGTGTGAAGGTCTGTCTCTCAAGAGAACCAGTTACCAGCGTGAACTTAAGTTTCCCTTTAGACTCAATTCTACTGGTTCTTCAGTTCTTCATGCGTATCTAGCATGCGTTACTCACAGGAGTGGCATAGTGAAATAAGATATGGGTTCTGATACATGAGGTACATAGTTCAAATATTGGGACCTTTTCAATTATTTCAGTTGCAGAAAAGGCCCTGGTAGTAAGTGATTATTGTCTATGTTCATGTGACTCATTCCATATATAGTAAAGGAGGGTTTAATAGAGAATAGAGATAGAGATTCAGCAAATTGTCAGGATTGCATCTGAGAGCACTGGCAAAACCCCTAACGTTGTACCTAAGTCAAGAATGCAAAGTTGTGTACATACCAATGTATTATTATTAAATTCAAATGCATTACACAACTGCATCACAAGTTTCATTTTCAACAAAACTAGTCAATACGATAACATGCAGATGCTCTGAATGAAAGTTGGGGGTCGACATGAGTCCATCTCAAAGTCAGTTTCGGAGGTTTGGCTGTAAAACATTGAAGACACCTAAATCACCCATTATGCTATAAGCACTATATCTCACTAGAGAGAGCCATAAATTGGGTTCTTCCTCCAGTTTGAAGGTCGTCTTTTTTCAAATTAATATTTAACGCCACTCAGAGTTCCACGTTGATTTCTTAAAAGGGATGAATCTTTTAAGATGGCACTTTTTCTTTTATTTATTTTTTACCAAGCTCATGTTTAAGCCCCTGCTTTAAAATTCTGTTGACATTGTCTTAGCATCCACTTTTATTTTGCAACCATTTGCCCTGGTATTAATTGTGAAGAAGATATTCTGTTTTGCGTCTCTTCCAAGTCAAGCTTTCAGTGCAATTCTTACCAGCTTATCCCTTCCCTAAAATCCCTTTGAGTTGGGAAACTTAATGCGGGCTTCGGTTAGTCTCTGAGGTGCACAGGGCTCACAGTTGACCCTGGCATTTCCATTAGCAGCAGCATCTTTGAGCCCTGTCAACATGGTCCATCAACAGAACCCCCTGACATACTCTGCAGCATTTAAGAGGACAGAATAAAACACAGGGTTGTTAAAACTCCTGTACATCATGTTTGCATGCAGAAAAAGGTCTGTGTCATGTAGTTCTTGTATGTTGGTTTCAGATTTTTTGTAATTTTTTTATGTGGAAACAGAGCTGTATTACACAGTGCCTTGCAGAAGTACTAATACACCTTGAACCTTTGCACATTTTGTCATGTGTGAAGTGAAAGCAAAATGATACATGATTCTGTTATTTTTCAAAAAATACAAAAGTGAAAAGTGGGGCGTGCATAAGTATCCATACAGATGAATGACATCAACATAATGTCAGTACCGAAGCCCGAATGGAAATCATGCAGGTGGCCAAATGGAAATCCACGCAGTGGTGGCCATTTGTCTCAGATTTGAGTCTTAGTGCTAAAAATACCTTTTGTTAATGCAAGCACTATTAATATTAGACCACACTGTTGCTAGCCCTATCAACAGGAACTTCTAGTGATGGACCTACTTTTGATACCCAGTGGGTAAGTGACCTAGAACTAGCCATTGACACTCCTCTCACACGTCCATATGCTCGATATTTCTCTTGTCAGTGCTTGAGGAGCTGCTGGCCCAGTATCTGCTATTCCAATATTTACGAGTGGAAGATAGCGATGCACGGGCTCAGAACCAGAAGCGTGAGGAAGGCCAAGGATGGGGCACCAAGGGAAGGGCGTGAGTAGTATTTCACATTGTTTAACTCATCTTACCTCTGTCCTTTAGTGTGCCAATGAAGGACACTGAAAATGCAATTGACACACAGTCAAACGCACCGGGACGCCGGCAAATGATCTGGTTCACTCGCGGCACAAGTTACAAAACAAACAGAGGCTTGTATCCCTAAAGCCCGCTTACTGGGCTGTGGCAGGCGTGACCTTAGGCGTGACCAAAGATGCCGCAGAGTGATGGGGCACTGGCAAAGGGAGAAGCTGGAAAAAGCTTTCGAGAAAGTAAACAGAGGTGTTGTGATCAAGCATTTGTCCCGCAACATTTGTCTATCATCAGTGTGCAGCTAAGACCCCAAGCACCAGTTGTGAATGTGTGGACTTTCAGCCTGGTCATGACTGTAGAAGCCTATCACATGCAGGTGGCAATATATTATGGGACTAATGAAGTCTTCAATAAAGTCATTTGTTGTTATGACACCCATGAGTGTAAGTTTTTTTTTATGTTACTGTATCGATAGGGCACTGAGGTAGTTGTACCCCATTCAAGTGTTCTTTTGTTTTTACAAGAATTAATCAGAACAGGCTTATATAAAATGGTGTTTCTAATTTGAGATTTATTTAAGCTCTTAAATAAGCCTTTAACCAAGCCCATTTTCTCCAGTTCAGTTTTACCCAAATCTAAAAGCTTCTCGACTGGAGTTTACAGTCTATAGACCAGTGTAATGCCTCATTTGAAAGCTAAGTCCTACAAAACTGATTGTAACTTTTTTGTCTGCACTTTTTTGTCGCATTTTTTGTCACTCTTTTGTGGATTTCAAGTCGATTTTTTGTCACATTTCTGTTGTTTTCCGGCACGTTTTTTGTCGCTCTTTTGCCGCATTTTGGAGGTGTTTTTTGTAGTGTTCTCGTCTTTATTAATTGCTTTTTTGTCACTTTTTTGTTGCTTCTTCATCACTCTTTAGTTGTGTGTTTTTGTCACTTTTTAAAAATGTTGTTATTGTTGCTTTTCTGGCACATTTTTTGTCGCTTTTTTGCTTTTTGATTTTGGTAATCCAAAACTGGAGAAAATGTGCTTGGTTCATGTGGGGGTTAAGCGGTTCAAGGGACAGCCAAAAGTTAGATATTTATCTTAATCTTTAAAAATGTTGGGAAAAAATAATAGTACACTTTTCGTTGCAGCAGCAGGTCGGAAGAATGTTAAAATGTCGATAGAGAATATAGATCTCAGCTCTATATTCTTCAACACAGGTTGAGCAGGGGCCTTTACATACATAATATAATCACTTAAATTACGCTGATGACCTCGCATTTTGCTTTTATCGCTCACGTAGGATGCAATTAAATCCTGTGTTATGCATTTGATACAGAATATGGAATGAGCCAACTCAGGCTGGACACTATGTGCTGTGTGCTATGACCCCACCGACCACCTAGAAACCATGTGGCGTACAGTTACTTCTTATTTGACAAATATATCTAATGTTTCTGTCAGACATGTAAGCCATAATGGGATATCATGATGTTTGCTGTCATCATCTGTGCGATTGCAGCCAAAAAACATTCGCTCTGAAAGTGACTTAGCTAATCTGCCAACCTTAACCTACCTCAGTAATTACGGCCAGAAATCAACAGACCCTGAAGACAAAATGTATATGAGTGATGAATATGAGTATATCTGTTAGCCTGTGAGGAAAAGTTGAACCCAGAGGTCCAATGCTTGTTTTGCAGGCAGTTTTTCTCAGAAGCCTCTGAATCCTCGGTCTGCATCTGCTGTGAGGGTCAGCCTGCGGGCCCTATTGTGTGCCCCGGCAGCTGCGACCTTCTCTGGGATCACCAAGGAATCCAGCCTCCTGTTAAGAGATTCCAGGTAAGATTACACACAGGAAAACTGCAAATGTGTGTCAAATGCACCATAAGCAGAGTCGGATTGAGTAGCCAAAATATTTACTCAGGTACGAATAACATTGCTTTGAAATAATAACTATAGAAGAACTACTATAACTAAAACTAAAATAAAGTTTTCCTCAAGTACATGTACCTGAGTATGATCATAAGTGACCAATCAAGCCCTTCAGTGCACACACTCTAAGCATGTGTAAGCTCTATATATGTCAAAAGGTTCATGATATATCTTTTAAAAGCTAGAAAATACTTTGTCATAAACAAAGCTGTTAATATATATATATAACACATATGGAAAATGGGAAGACTATTTTGACTGCCCGTTGCCGTGGGATACAATATTTAAAATAGTCTACAAAACTACTATCGATGTGCAGAATCGTTATTTTCAAATCAAAATCTTGTATAATTTCTTACCCACCGGAAAAATGTTAAAATTATGGAATATGACTGAGTCAGATGATTGCCGTTTTTGTTGTCAGGAGTCTGAATCCACACTGCATTTGTTTTGGTACTGTCATATTGTGTCTTTGTTTTGGGTAGAAGTTGAAAAAATGTGTTTAAGGATCGGTTTGTTTATGAAGCTTGATGTGATTTCTGTTATATTAGGAGATTTTATTGACAGTCACGATTTAGTAAATTTAATTATTGTACTCGGTAAAAGATTTATTTTTAAGGCAAAAAATAGATATTCTCTTAGTATTACTTTCTTTAAAACATTTATTCAGCATTTCTTAACATTAGAAAGTTATACGGTTGAAACCGATAATGATGCCAAAAAACATAAACGTAGATGGGAAGTTCTCAAAGACCTTTTTTGAAAATGGATTTTTGATTATAGATTATATGCAAATCTGTGTTTGTGTTTCCTTAATCTGTGTGTATGCAAATGAAGGTGTGTGTTGCTGAGCCCGATCTCGATATAATCTGGACTGGACCCGGTTTTAAGAGCCCTTTAAACCATCTAATCTCGCTGAAGCCTGGTCTGGTGAAGATAGTGTTTTTTTTTTTTTTTTTTTTTTTTTTTTTTGTCAATTAAATTTGTTTATTTTATTTTATTTTTTTTAATTTTTTTTTAAAACAATAATTTATGAATTTAAGTAAAATGTAACTGGTAAATGTCACTACTAACAGTGGACCAGCAGCACACACAACCCTATTGCGGTGGATGTTGTGTCCGAAAGGCACTGGTTTAGGGCAGTGCCTCACGGACTTCATCCCGTGCAGACTGCATTGATATATATTGTAGGAACCAGAATGTTAATATGGTAAGGAAACAACCCGTTTGTGTGAATGAGTGTGAATGAGTGTGAATGGGGGTGAGGGTGGGAGGGTTTTGGGTTGGAGCACTAATTGTAAGTGTATCTTGTGTTTTTATGTTGATTTAATAAAAAAAAAAAAAAAAAAAAAAAACAAAGCTGTTAAACCGGCCCCAGCTGTATATTGTGTGACGAAAGTCCACTACATGACTCTGCCAGGACATGACCAGGCATTGCACAAACATAAACATGTTACACATGTTTAGAACTGTTTATAGACATTTAGTTCACTAAAATAAAACCAGAAGTGTTTTCTCACAAAGTTTTTCTCACAATTCAACCGCCTTGGAGGCAGAGGGTTACCCAAAAGTGTATTTGAGAATCATCCACATTATCTTCACACTTTAAAGTATGTTTTGGTTGGTCATTTAACTGTATGCAGTCTGTGTTTCTGTGTTGAACAGAGCCACACTTCACTGTGAGCGCTTTGTCCTGAGTGGAAGAGCTAATCTTATCACTGTAAAGTGATGACGCTGTTTCCCGTTTCTGCAAATGGAGGCTATTCTTGTCTACTTACAAAACTCCCATAAATAAAGTTTCTAAAGGTGTAATGATCAGTCCTAAATCTTCTAGTTTACAGGTAAATCTCAGTTATGTGTGAGCAATATGAACATTTCTCTCTTTACCTAGATTACTGAAAATAATTTTGACTAATTATAGGGGGAACCACAAACTGATCCATAAGGTTTGCTCACGTGGTATATGGTACAAGTGGACCAATCTTTTTGTGGGCATTAACAACAATGCCCCAATATAATCTAATTTAGGATGAGTTTAATATAGCCGGAGTGGAATGCAAACATTTGGCACGAGGCGACACTAAGGGACCCATGTAAAGTACTGTTAAACCCCACAGCAACGTGTAACTCTATTGTCAATTAGCACTGTGTGAGAAGGTGTAGGGGACAGCGTGTCGGCAGCACAGATGACTAAGAGTGCGCTCAGTATGTGGAGGTCAGGAGCGCGACAGATGATACGGGATAAGCACAATACATGATAATGAGCAAATCCACTGAGAGCATGAGCCATAGAAAAGAAATGTGTGACACCACTACAGTATGTCCATGTTCGGTCACTCTTTACCTCGAAATAGTTCTGTGGGTCTATTTGTTTGAATAGTATCGTCTGCGTTGTTTGTGCTTTCATGCTCTGTAATTAAATTTGATTTGATTTATTTGAGCTATTAATTACAGTGCGTTATCATTACATTTACATTATCATGAAAAAAACTATAAAAATAAAAATAAGTAATAACTCAAAAGGTGCAGGCCGAAGCAAGAAAGCTTATAAGTGCCTACCCCAATTTCAAAGTACAATACAATACAATACAAAATAGAAATGTTTGTGATTTCTGAGTGTGTTTACTTAATTTTATAATGTTTTCTTATTTATTTTAATTTTTTAATCTTATATTACCATTCTGGTCACCATTCTATTGATTTAATTTAATGTATTATTATTCTCCAGAATAACATAACTAACTTAAGTTAACATCTTTGAAAGCATCGGCCATTTTATTATCAGCTTAGTACATGTTCAATTTACCGAAAACCCCAAGTAAGAGTTTGCCCACATCACACACATAGTCTTTAATCCAGCCTCTGTGTATCAGGCTCTTCCCTTCAGTCTATCATCCTCCTCTCACAGACACACATGGCTGTCAGGCATTCCTCCCGTTCCTCTATAACAAGCCACATTCCCTGGAACACTTCCTCCACTCTGTCCCTGCTTGTGGTCTCAGGGTCCCAGAGCAGATAACCCCCACACAGCCCACCCCTATGCCCCCCACCACCACCTTCCCCACCTCCCCTGCTTATCACTGAATGTCTGGTGTGTGAGAGGCACAAGCAGCCAGAGCTTCCCATTGAGCTGACTGTCTCACTGTCTGTCGCATTGCATGCTCTTTACACAGGACGAGTGAGCATCTAGGGACGGGATCTAAACACCAGCGGGACAACGGGGGTAGAGCGGCCGGGGCTCCATCACACCCATGAGAAACATGGGAGGGAAGGAGAAGACGGTGTTGGTGATCGCGAATGTTACCAGTTACCAAGGGTGAGTACGGAAACGTGTGGATTGTTAGGCAGAGTGTACAAGCTTATCAACCTGCCAGATGTTGGTATACAGTAGCTTAACATTTTAATCGCACTAACATGGATACACTATTTGGTATGAAAGACAAACTTTTTTTTTAATGTAAAGATATAAGAGAACATAGTGTACCTGTGCTTTCCCAGGTTCAGGTCATTTATTTTTTTTAAGCTTTGCTAAATTTGCATAATTACCATGTTTTGAATTCTAACACCCTTTTTTCACCGCCGTATCTGTTACATCCAGTGCAAGATGCCACTTGTCAAGTTACATGGCATTCTATTAGACGGGCCTGGTTCAGTCCATCATTGTACCAGACAGACCTTTCCTGATCACAGGCTCAAATTAAAATATCATTTAGTTGCAAGGATTCTGTTGAGTTGTTTAGTTGAGGAAAGTAAAAATGCGGTTAAGTGCATGGTCAGCTACTAATAACTGTGGGGGTTGCATGCTGAGTTGTTGTCAAAGGGAAGGATTGGGGAGGCTGTGGACTCCAACATGTAGCCTACGTATTAATGCCATGTGGTGCCTGTGTATACAAGCCGGGTTTAGCGGTGGCAGGAGATCAATGCGCCCTTATGCGACTTTATGGTGTACTTTGGCACAATTGCAAGTATGTTGCTGACGCTCTCTAGACAGAACTGTTGCTGATACTTGGGTCATGACCTGGCTTAGGCGGCGTTCACCCTAAAGGAGGGGTAATGTCTACTTTCAATGGGGGAAAATAAACTTGTTGACTATATGATACGATCGTGTTAGCGAGTCAACATGTTTTAATCTGATCCTGATTAATTTGAAAAGTGGCTCTGGTCACTTGAGTATCCATGCTAATGAAGCCTCGCGGGCTCGCAAATATGTCCTTGTACTTTTGGGGGCTCACGTTGTAGCCAAATAAATATTTCACACCAGTTTTTGAACTTTTGACCCAGACCTTTTTGTGCAGATGGTTACATGTTTTTCTATTCATGTCATTTTCTTTCACTAGTGATCTGTTTACGCATCGACACAATGATGGTGTCAGTACATATATTACAGATGTACATCAATCGAGCTATATTTAGATCGACAATGATGTTCTACTGATCTGTTTTTCACATGGGACGGCCACAGAAACACCTCCCCACATGCCATTGGTTTATGCAGGCTTTGATGGCAGCTACTAAAGCCGGACAGTGAAGGCCTCTATGGGACAAATGAGCACCCTAGGGTAAAGCGTGCCCATATATGACACTTCCCGCCCGCCCCTCTTCGCACACTGGGGTTAAGAACTGTTTGTTCTCCTCCGTTACTTTATAAAGGTCTCTAGTAATCTGTCTTTTTGCCCTTTCCGCACTACAGCTGCATATAATAAGCAGTGCAAGGCCTTGGATTAGTTAAACTTCCAGGGAAGCACGCGCTATAGCGATACACACGGCTGCCACAGACACGGTGTCTCGGGCAACCACTTCATGATATCTCAACGGAGTAATGTTTGTGCGACTAAAGCAGCCGTTGCACAAAGCTCTAGTCCAGATGATTTCTAGATTTCCATCAGAGCGTGAACCAAATGAAGTGATGATGGCTGGCTGTTACTCTACACCGAAGCAGATAACGCCATCAGCTTCGGATAAAAATACAGAGGGATATAGACGGGGGAATCCATAGACAAGCGGTCAAGGTTAACAACCATTTAGAACAAGTCCTTTGTCGGATGGCTTAGTTAAAATGAGCGCGGATAAAATGTTAAATGTCATGACCCAAGTGGATTCATTCCAGCCTTATTTCTGGTTTTATTGCCCCGTCGTAACAATAATTCATCCTGACAGACAATAGTTTTGCATCCTCTTAGGCAGGACAGTAATTATTTTTTATGTATTTATTCATTTATTTGATAGGGACACGTGTGAACAATAAACATGTACCACACTACAACATTTATAGCCAAGGCTAATTTGCAATGTCCATCCCTAGAAGGGCTTTTCAAATGCACACAGAAAGTACAGAAAATACATTTACATTTACAGTAACATTACTTAATTCTGACATTTCACAAAGGATGTGCATTTGAGCGCAAACTAAAAATGACTGCACACTTGATCTCTTTTTAAAATACACTTTAGTTCATTTTTAAAAGCCCCCAGATCTAAGTCCTGGGGCACTAACGGGCACTTTCACATTTCCATTAGGAGCTCCTCGTGTGATGGGGCCCACTGATCGAAGTGGGACTACGAGCCGTCTGAGAACATCAGGGGCTAGGTTGTGCAGGCATTTATACATTAATTTCCAGTTACAAAATGTAATGCAATTTTCCAAGTTAAAAAAGTTTAACCTCTGCAATACTCCACAATGGTGCGTTCTGACAGATGTTTTATCTAATATTTTTAGTGCTCTGTTGTAAATCAGTCTTAAAGGCCTGATTGTCGTGGCTGTTGCCTGTGACCAGGAGGTTATACAGTCAGGATTAGGTCCAGGATTAGGCCCAGATATTTAACTTCTTTAACCTGGGAAATGTTTTGACCATTAATTGTCAGATGCAGTTCTTCCAAGGGGTGTGATCTAGAAGCAAAACAAACTGACACTGTCTTACTCGGATTTAGGTTAGTCCAGGGCAGAGATGCACATAAGTCCCTCACCTGCAAGTCCAAGTCAAGTCCAAGTCCCTGACCCACAAGTCCAAGTCAAGTCCAAGTCCCTGACCCACAAGTCCAAGTCAAGTCCGAGTCTGTGACCCCACAAGTCCAAGTCAAGTCCAAGTCTCTGACCGCAAGTCCAAGTCAAGTCCAAGTCCCATGGTTTCTATGTAATGGTAATTTAGGAAAAAAATAATATGAACTATTTCTGTGGCCAAAGGCAGGCCCTGTCATTCATTCAACTAGCCCTCCCACATCACTACTTCAGTAACATCAGTATAGTTATCACAGCTGTACTCTGTCACAAACATGTCTGCAGAAGCTTCAGAATGTTACTGAAGTGCCCTTTATCATACAGTAAAACTCCACTGTGGATAATAATACTTCCAGTCTTACCTTGAAGGCTTACAGACTGTTGACATGAGTGTCCTATCTTCAGCCTGTAGCTACAGGACCTGCTATATCCACTGCCAGCTATTGGTCTTTGACAAAATATTCCCTAAATAAACGGTAGCCTCGTAATGGTAATGATTTGATCACTAATCACTTTACTGAGTAGCTTTAAGTTACAACTTATGCAGCTGCTCAAACTCCTCTTACCTCCGCCTTTTCCCTTCACTCTCGCTGTGGTCTTTACATTAATAATGAGAGAAACTGTTGTATTTCGCCGTGATCGCTAAAAGTACAGTCCGAATAGCGCGCTCACGATGTCAACAAACCCACGACCGGGCAGCGTGCGCACGCAGGGAGGGGGGGCATACGGCAGGGAGGGGGGCATACGGCAGAGGAGCCGATGAGCAGCGCGGTGCTGGGTGAGAGAGAGAGCGCACACAGAGGAGACAGAGACAAGGGAGCGGCCGAGAAAAAAAGCCAGAATCAAGCGTCCAAACAGCGTGTGTAATAAGTGCGCGAGGGACTCGTAATGTTCACGAGTCTCAGACCACAAGTCCGAGTCAAGTCTCGAGTCTTTAAGGGACGAGTCCGAGTCAAGTCTCGAGTCTTTAAGGGACGAGTCCGAGTCAAGTCTCGAGTCTTTAGGGGACGAGTCCGAGTCGAGTCGCAAGTCTCTAAAAATAGCGACTTAAGTCCGACTCGAGTCCGAGTCCGACTCGCGAGTCCCCATCTCTGGTCCAGGGTTTTGAAACCATACTGACACAGAGTTAAGGTGTTGCTGCAGCTGTGCAGTAATGGCTTCAACACTTTTGCCACTCACAAAAACAACTGTATCGTCTGCATATATTTGGAAACCTGCGCCCGGACAGATGTTTGGTAAATCATTTATGTAAAATCTGAAAAGGGCAGGCCCAAGAATTGATCCCTGGGGGAACACTTGTTTTCAGTGTTGTGAAGGATGACTTTTCATTGTTAATTATTACACATTGTTGTCTATGTTCCAAATATGTCTTGAACCACAGTAATGTTGTTTTATACAGTTCAACTGGGATCATTTCTGGAAAAGTACATTATGATTGAGTACGTCGAAGGCTTTTTTTTATATCTAAGAAAACCGCTCCAACTATTTGGCCTTTGTCAATTGCTAGTTTAAGCTGTTCAATGAAATAGCAATTGGCCGTTTCCGTCGAATATTGGAGCCGTAATCCAAATTGTAGAGGATGCAGTATTGAACGGTAAAAAGGACATTAGCTGATTGGCTACAATCTTTTCCAGTACCTTAGAAAAAATGGGTAAAATGATAATTGGTCTATAATTGCATGCTAGATGTGCCTTTCCGGATTTATATACAGGTATATGGTATATGGTTCTGGTTTAGCAAAAAAAAAACACAATGGAGAAATTCACTTATTACAGCAATTCTTAAAAACACACGGGGCAAAATGTGCAAACATGGACACAAGAAATAGGACATCTTGTGTAAAATAAACAACACTGCATTTCATAAATAAAATATCAAAATATCAAAGTTGGCAGTGCAAAGGAATAGATAGATGATATGAGTAATGGACATAAAGACCCGATTCCTGACTTTTGGCTAATCGTAGAACATTGGCTTTGCTTTTCAGTGTACTGTAAAAGAGCATGACTGTGGCAGTATTGCTTCCTGAAAGTTGGGAAAAAAAGTGCGTATAATTATTATATATAATGATTTGGATGTTAGAAATAGGAACGTTAGGAGTGAGTTTCTTTCAATTGTTGAATTGGTTATTCTATCTATTTTCCAAATTTAACTACAACTTGTAACTTGTAACTGGAGTCCATCTTCATCAGTCGGTGTGTTATTGTCAGACTGAGTGTCTCTATAAAGCTGTATGAACCATGTTGTTTGCTTTAGCGATGGTAACCATCCAAACAAGAGTTGGGGGTGTATGTTAGTGAGGTCTGCTAAGCTGTGTTTTGCCTGTCTGGTGCCAATTAAAGAAATGGCTCCAGTCTGATGGTCGCTTTCTTCTATTTCTACATGTGTTAAATGCTCTGATAAGATGAGTAAGCTGCGGAGTGCAGGGAAGGAAGCTTTGATGGTTCTGCCTCAAAGGTAGAGTGAGACAAATATTGGACAATGGTTTTATCTGCAACAAAATCTGGGTGCAGCATAGAGTACATAGGACTCGTTCAAATCTGATCATAAAACAAGTCGTAAAAAGGGAGTGAGCGCCATAAAGTCGTGTTGAAGTGTCACCAGTTATTTATTTTATGTTTTTACCAGCTAATATCTTCCATCACAAATGAAATAAACTTGAAAGCAAATCAACACAACCCAACAGAACGGCCACAGCAGAGTGTTGTTTTGGAAGACAATTTTTCCCGCTGATGGGTGCTCTCATCGTGGGGCTGCTGTGGACATGTTTGGCATTGCAGGGGGATTTGGAAGATGCCAAGCCTTCCTCCCTTTACTCATGGACAACAATGTCTCCAGGGTCTTCATGATTCATTGCTGCTTTAACAGCCATGAGACGTACGCAGTTCTTCCTATCGGTTACATGGATGGATTATCAAGCAGAAGAAAGATAGGACCCCCCCTGCTGTTTTATAGAGGATGGATTACTAAAGGCCACAAAGCAAAGTAAACGTACAGACCACACCATTGCAGTGACACATATTCGTCTACAGTAAAAAAGGAACTGCATAAAAGATGATACCCTTATGTAACTTGTGGTTTACTGCAACAACTGCAATGAGTCAAAGTGGCTACAATGGAAATATTATGGCTCAGCTGTTGGCCTGACAACAAGTAACAGCTCTAACAGTTTTATTGCCCAGGGATATTTTCTATTTCTCGTGATTTGGAACTTCATGCCCTAAAATATTTGATCTGCAAAAGCACCACCAACCATAGAACAACAACAAATCAGGATTTAACCAGGTTAGACATAGATTAGACAGACTTAACTAAACTAAACTAAGATTAGATGAATTACTAAAGCATTAATATTAATATCTTTAATAAAAACATAAAAAGTCTAACATTGGAAATGGTGCTCGACACAATACAGCAAACATTTACTTGGTGTTAGCAATAAAAAAAAAAAAGGCTATACTACTTTTTTGTGTTTTGAAATTATTCATAATATTAGGATATTATGAATATATATATATATATATATATATATATAAATATATATTCAGATATATATATATATATATATATATATATATATATTTGCGCAGGACAATGGAAAGACAGACTAGAAGCTACTGTGTGGTTGTATTTATTTGCTAAATAGAATTGTCAATATTCTTAAAGCATTTTGATGCAGTATGTCAGTTATAACAATAGCACATAAATAACACAACAAAAGACAAATGTTAGGAGCAGCAACAGGTGCAACCCAGGCCACTGTTCGTGTTTTAGCTCTGAAGTTGAAATCCAAACCCTGATGCTGAAGAACCGCCCTCGCGGTGAAACTGCAGGCACTCCCTGACCCCCTTGATTGTAAATGAAAGTCCGGACATTTTACACTCCAGAGTATAAATATCCACAGTGATCTTCCATGAGTCTCCCTGAGGCTCAACAGGTAGAGCGCAGCAGAAAGCCAGCTGTCACATTCCTCCTTTCGTTCAGAGTAAAGATACTGCCCACTGCAGAGCACCAAGTGATAAGTCTTGGCTTACTCTCTGACTCGAACAACTTTTATTTTCCTGTTAGGACTTAAACTAACAAGTGCACACACAAGCACAAAGTTATTGTGCAAAGTTACTGTTATAGTTTGACCATATACTTTGAATTAAACAGTCAGCATAACAGACTATTAGTAAAGGGTGAACTTGGCTTTGTAGGTCATAAGCCAAAACCTTTCTTAAAATTATGTTAATGGTTATTTTTTTCTGTCTCCAGGTCAGATGACACTCTCTACAATGACAACGGGAAGAAGAACAGCAAATTCTCCTCTGCAGTACCACCTCCTATACCTATGTCTCCCATTGTGGAGAAAATGGAGGGTCTCAAGGCCATCCGTAACCGCAGCAACAGCCTGCGCTTGGGACGGTTAGCATTTTATCGACATCTGGAGAAGGTGGAGACTATGCGCTGCTTCTGGGAGCTGAAACATGTAGAACTGGAAGGCGGCAACCAACAGGTAATGATTATTAAATTACCAATGCTGACAAGTGATGTGAAAAAATAGGTTAGGGTCCTGTTGATTGTATGGCGGCTTTTGCAAAGCCCATCACATTATAATACCGTGTGGTCAGAGGCAATAAGAGAAAAATAAAAAGTCACAGCTAAGGCTTTGTCAGCTGTACCCACCTGCAGTCTGTGAACTCAGGCCCTCAAGAGGGAGCTGTGCCCTTACTGGCATATGTAAACAAACCTCAATAGTGAACACCTTCAGTCAGCCAATTCTAGTGTCCACCAGAGGTCAGCATTTTAGCGAGTTTGTCTCTTTGATCCAACTTTGGGAATATGCTTTAGTTAGATGGGTCATATAGAGACTTTTCACAAAATACAGTGTGATTATTTAAAAATAAATCATAAATCTGCTGCCATTTCCAACAGCTCTGTGCTTCCTGGTGCTTCGGCCTCGCTGCTCTGGCCAGCAGTTCCCCTCAAATTCCACCAGGGAATATTTTTCTTTGCAGGGGTTCTGCTCTGTAACCTCTGTGACCCTTGCACTGGCTCCCAGCTGCTTGTTAGACAAACATATTTGTACTTCAGCACCACTAATTTGAAAAAATAAATACAAATAAAAAAGGGGTATTTTTTATGATCACAGTTGGATAAAAAATCCCAATGTCAAGTAGTACAAGTAAACTAGACTAACAAATGGTGCTTCTTAGTTCAGTCAATTGAAAACAGCGTATGACTGTAAATACAAATTTGTATTTATTTTATAAGACGTAAGAAATTGGGGGTAAAGACATGTAAAGGCTCAACCATTATAGATGGTTGTAATGCTGTGGACTAACAGATTAAAGGGGCCACTGGGATCTGATCCTCCTGACCGCAGTGCCCACATGCCTCTATAGGATATATTACCTGCTCCATTCAGACAGATAGCTGTCACACAGTCAGTCTGGGGTGAAACAGTGAGTGCTCTTCATACTGCTGCTGCATCACTTTCCAATCACAAATTATATGCTTGATTTTATTTTCAAAATGTAGGATTTTTTAGATTTCATATTTTCGTGTGAAGGGGCCGAAGAGCAGGAAACTCATTGAGC
The DNA here is from genome assembly GCA_021464625.1 of Proterorhinus semilunaris. NCBI lineage: Eukaryota > Metazoa > Chordata > Actinopteri > Gobiiformes > Gobiidae > Proterorhinus > Proterorhinus semilunaris. The sequence goes on from CM038351.1 coordinate 24,621,658, forward strand.
TGCTTGTCATAGACGGGAGTTAATATCGCACTGCTGAGGCTGTCCAGCATATGTGGTTTAACTTTAACTACTATAGTGATTAAAGGTAAACACTGTAGTGTTTATAGGGCTTTATTAGTGTTTATACACTTATAGGGCTAGGCCATTGTGCGGGACATAATGTTGTTTTCAACATGAGCATCCAACACTGATGTAAAGTTATGTTTTAATAAATTTATAAGATAATGGATAGTAAAATAAGAAAAAATAAAACAATAACAAAGTTAGATATTCATTTGAAGGTTTACCACACAAACCATTGTTGTCTGTTTGGATGCAATAAATGTAACTTCTTTATATAGCAGTTGCGTTCAATGGTGTTGGGTTTTCATTTGTGCTTTCGAGAGCTCCTTGCCCAGTCAACGTGTGCACCACTACGTGCACTCGGTTCGCTCTCTCGCAGATATAGTCAGGGGTACACATGCCCAAAGTGCTGTGTCTATAGTTAAAGGATATCATGGCTCTCTCACTGACGTGCCAGCAGTAGCAGCAAGCATCTGATTCTGCGTAGAGCTCCCACAGTGTGAACCCTACACCACCTGTCTCCCTCTCGTCTCAGAGACGGCATGTCCTCTCTTTTTAGGTCCCATGCCCCGGTGGCAGTAGGAAGTCAGGTGGAAAGTGAATGGTGGGTGGGCAGAGCCCCTCACAGCTCACTGTTTGTAGGGGGCTGACCAGCTGGAGTCCAGCTGAAGGCACGTTGTCCCAGCTTATGTCAACAAGTTTTTTGACACCACTCAAGACTGCAGAGAGATTACACTAAAGCTTACTGAGGAGCACACACACAGAGAGGAAGCTTTCCATTATGGAGACCTTCCTACAGGACAAAGATGTTTGGATATTAGGCAGCGTGTGTTTAGTAGCCACTTTTCTATGGCGACGGATATGGAAAGTATTTTCTGTCAAGAAGAGAAGGCGCACATCTACTGACACTGAGGTAACACAAATAGTAACATGTGGGGCTGCAGACATTTGCTTTACATTGAGTTTAGGTTTGGAAGTATTAACCTATGCTAAAGTAAAGTCAAAGCTGGTTGATTGTGCATGGACTGGCGTCTGGCCTACACAGAGGCAGTAGCTATGTTCTATGTTGATGTGGAGCTATCACAGATGGACTCTTCTCTGTCTACACATGTTTCCAACTCTTGAATAGTGGCTGGTCAGAGAGTTTGGAGAAGTGCACTGGCTTTAGATCCAAAGTACAATTGATGCAGCCTATTTGTTGTTCAAATCGTTCACCTTTGTCTGTAAGGCCAAACATGCGTCGTATATCTGTCATGGCATTGACATCTATATTGTATGGACTCTATATTGTATGGACTCTATCTGCCACATACACCTGACAATGTCAGGTGTCAGGTTACACATAAAGCAACAGGGACTCCCCAATTCGGTAGTAGTGTTGGCTAAAGCTGTTAAACTTAAAATGTTTTAATTGAGTCATCTCTTCCGGAATATACTTAACATTAAACTGGACAGTAATCCCAGTTATCATAGATTACATTTTGTTGGAACTAACTCCGACTTTATCAAATTGTTTATTGAGTTCATGTCATCTTTACAAAGGCATTGAGCAATAATATTTTCACCTAATCTGCTCATCATTTATGACATTTACAAATCTCAGCAGTCTGCAATATGCCATTATATTGAGTGACAAGTTAGCATTGTTTTCAAAAAGCAGTAAATGAACAAGTGTGTTTTGATTTCTAAAGTTATAGAGCTTTGACTTTTCTCGAAACTATTAGCAGGTGCTAATGTGTGGTAGCACATCTAATGAGAACGCCTTCTGTCGCTTCAGATTCTCACACTCCCATCGCCTCAGGCAAGAAATAATTTAATTTACCCCAAGCACAAAAAATAGGATTAAGTAAAATAAAATAAAGTAGGTAAACAAGTCTGTAAGTTAATAAATATTCAGGCTTCTCCTGTAGTATAAGTAGAAGTGCTTCAATGACAACAAAAGCCACTGTTCTAACTACCTGACCCGATCACTGGTGTATTTTATCAACTCTAACATTATTCGTATGCAATTAAAGGTGGGTCTAGCATGATGATTCAAAGATTCTTTGTATGATTGTTTTCTTGTTATATCTCTCTTGTCACACACCAACACTGTAGTTTGGAGTTTAAATGTTGTCTTGTTTGGTATTCAAACATGAGAGATTCTTATTCCATGGACTTCCCTGAAGTGAACCTGCTATGCCTCATTACGACATTGTCAAACACAGATTTGATATTTCTGCACAGTGCCCTCCCAAGCTTGCATGAGGATCCCTGTGTGGTATGAGGCTCCGGGGGAATGTGCTGTTTTTGCCCTGACTCTGGTGTCCCTTTACAGCCGTTTGCATAACTCATTACCAGCCTAGTGCTGAAATGCGGTGGTAAAGACGAGCACAAACAAAAGTTATAGGCGCCTGGCTGGCAACAATTCACTTGTGCTAAAACAAAACTGTGATGGACAGAAATAGGTTAAATGTCCTCATTGACTTCACTGTCACACTCACTAATGAAGAGCTACTTCTGTGTAGCCACAGCTGCCCTGGGATAGACTGGCATAAAAGTAGTTTGTGAGTTTGTGGGTGAAATTAAAACAGGCTCAAATTGTGCCCTGGAAATACTGGCAGTGGCACCACTTGTAAATATCAGGAAAGAAAGCTGTAAAGATGTATTCTTGTCTTTTTTATATATGTATAGTTACAATATTTACTTTTTTAAATGTTGGAAGTGCAAACCATTCCCTGCAGTTATAAACAATGTCTAATTTGATACATTTTTACAGTTACTTTGCTACAATTCTGGTCTGCAATTGGCATTTTGTTGTATTTGTTATGATCCCCATAACATCAGCAAGTAATAAATAAAAATCTGCTTGCATCTGCAAAAACACAGTGGGTCATGGCTGGTTCTACGAACTAGCAGGATAATAATCCAGTCTTCAGTACTGTGTATATACTGTAAAATTGTATACTGCCATTGAACCTAAATGTATTGGGAAATGCAGGGTGACCCGTAGAGATGAGTTCATTCGCAATTTGAAGGATCCAGATTCCTTTTCAAAGAATGGTGTCAAATTCATGTTTTTTCTCCATCCTCTTCAGAAGGAAAAACAGAGAGTATCTGTGTTAAAGGAGACACTGCATATTGCAGCCTACTGACTAAACGGGGGCAATAAATGCGTCAAAGGAAACTTTCTGTGTCTCAATTATCAACATATTCTCACTACCTTCTTATAATTAAGAAACGTGCAAATATTTATTTATTGCATTGTTTATAGTACTTATTATCACAAGATTTATTTTCTCTTCAGACACTTTTTCCACAATGTGAACAACATATGAGACTGCATATACGACTGCCTCTTCGCTGCTATTTTTCATTGCTAATGTAAATAACTACATATCATCTTATGCTTTTCTATCTTATGCATGTCACGTAACTGTGTTTAAGCAGTAGTTACCAAAGTAATGCCTATGCTTGCCATCTCACATACTGACCGCGCGCGTGGCTCAATCCTTCCCTCTAGTGGCCACAGTAAAGAACTACATTAAAAGTACATGTAAAATGCACTGTATAAGATAGGATTATCCTCAGTATACCTCAAAGCTACAGTTGTGCTCACAAGTTTACATACCCTTGCAGACTTTTTGATCGGGCCGCTTTACAATCAGGGGGAAAAAAAAGATCCTCATCCACAACTACCACAAAAGAATCCAAGCTGTCATTGATGTTAAAGGGGGCAATGGTACATACAAAAATAAAAAACACGGTATTAAGAACAGGGGTATGTAACATTTTGATCAGGGTCACTCATTTGTTTCACCATAAATGGCTATGAGTGGAAAAAAAAATATGTTATCTTTCATATTCTTTGAAAAATTGTGGGGGGAAAAATCTGCCAGGGTATGTAAACTTTTGAGCACAATTGTAAATGAATAATAATGACTGTTGTAGCTCTTCGGGAAGCTTGTTAACTCAAGCTTGTGAAGTGCACTACATGAGCAAGCCAATATTATTCTTATTATATGATTATGATTATTATTATTGTTGTCATGGCGACGTGAAAACAGGATGCGACCTACCTCTCTCCTTGTGCAGCCGAGTTTTTTGCCTTTTTCTGCGAACTGCATTTGTGGTTTATGTGTTCCACATTGTTTTATGGATACCTTTGTACGTCTTTGCGGGGTTTTGTGGAGGTTTGGTGGATTTGTTTACTTTGAGAGTCTAAAACGGTCCTGAAGAAAGCAGCTTATTGAAGGTAAACAAAATGCTAGCTTATCAGCTAAACCCATTTGAAACCTACTAATTTCTTCTTCTGAGACACTGAAGAGGCACCAAGAGCCCCCACAGCTGCAGCACAGTGAAGGCGTCACAAGAGGTACTACAGGAAACAAAAAAGGACAAACGAGAGATGGTGAAAGACTGTTGTGAAGCGGAGGGAGGAAGAGGAAGGAGGAGGTGGAGCTGACCAGTGCAGGACACCACGCTCTGAAACAGGGACAAATCCAGGAGGCGCTGCAACATTTCAGAGGATCAGAGGAGACAGAGGGCAGCCAGCCAGGTTTCTTCCGAGTGCTACAGTTCCCCCGACCTCCAAGGTCATGCGGGTCAGGTTGACACAGTGGCAGCGCGGCTCAGCCGCAGCAGCTCAGGACTAACACCTGAACACTATTTTCACAATGACAATAAAGCACTTACTTACTTATGATTATGATTATGATTATGATTCTTCTTCTTATTATTATTATTGAGGGCAATACAAATAATAGCAAGTACAACAGTTTTACTGAACAGAAATAATTGGTGTGAGTACGATGTGTATGCATTTATGTGTGTTTGGAGCACAATATTGACTCTGATCCCACAAGGTCAGAGGCCAGCACTGATGAGGAATCTCCTTTCAAACACTAGCATGACGCCCAGTTGTCTATTTAGGAGTCACATACATGTATAACTTACGTAGTGTATTTACAAGCCAGCCAGCCAGCCCACACAAAACAAGGGCCCTCTTTCCATTAAAGGCATTTCTAGTGTTGTGTCCGAGGTCATATCAGAGCGCTGGCTGAGTTTTATCATTGAGGTTGAGCTGTGAAAGTGCAGCCTGTCATTGGTCAGAGGTGAGAGATGAGCTCTGATAGAGATGCAGGCACTAAAGATAATGCAGTATGTGGCCCTATTGCATCGTAAGGAAATATGATCACTGATTAATTTTTTTTTTTTACAATCAACTAACACATTTCCAGTGCTTGAAAAAAGCAATTCACATATTTTTCTTGTCTTACTTTATCGGTACCACATCACATCCAACACATGCCACTACTACTTACTGCTATGAGCTACCATCAAATCTTTACTTCTGTTGTTTCTATATCCACTGTGTTTTTCAGAGATATTGTGTTCTGTTCTGAAAACCAGTAGATAATTAAATAACATATGCCAGATTAAGACGACCCAGCCTTTTGGGATAGTGTCATTTTATAGCAGCAAGTGCACATGCTACACTCTAGACTTAAAACGTAAAGGCATTAGTGAGTTTGTGCATGTTGTTTGGTGTACAAAGTTGTCTGTACTTCATATTCATCTACAGTTTGTAAACATAGCAGAACAATGAGATGAGGCTGAACAAGTCTGTTCTGTGAATGTAATCATCAAATCTATGAGTATTGAACTCAATCAGTTGTTTGCTTCACAGTATTATTATTCATATAGAACAGCTCTAAAGTGCACTCAACAACCCCTCACCTCTGTTTAGAACACTCAATATAATGCTGTTTTATGTGTCTGTTTATATGTTATGTTTAGCCTTGACATAGCTATCCTTTGTAGATACTGTGTATGATGCCTCTGGCTGGTGTCCTTTGTCCACAGACCCAGTGAATACACTATTTTAGGGCTTTGTGCAGTGGCATGGGGGAGTCGTCATGATGCGATGAGACTGGGATGCCATTTCGGGGGAAGCCCTGGATGAATCCAGGGCCCCAAAGCTGGACATGATCCACCCGTCTGTCACTAACCAGACACTGATGCAGGGAGTGGCTATCTGGAAGAGAAAACTAAACTATTGGCTGCTATAACACTGTAGTATCAAATGTAAAGACGGTAAATGAATGTTCAGACCTGCCAGCAAAGCTATTTAGTTATTGAGTCTTAAATGATTACCTTAAGTTAACTAAAGATATTTAACTTACTATAATATAGTGGCCATACCGCCTTTGCTATACCCAATCCCGTCATACCTCGGAAGCTAAGCAGGGAAGGGCCTGGTCGGTATTTCGATGGGAGACTGTTTGGGAACACCAGGAAGTCTGGAGAATGTAGTGTGTGAGTGGTAGGTGGTGGTGGATGATGTGTGCAGACTGGTTGCCTCACTTACCATCACCGAGTATGGAGAGAATGAATAATGCACCAAATTGTAAAGCGACTTTGAGCGTCTGGAAAAACACTATAAGACTAATGAATTATTATTGTATACCGTATACTGGTTTCTTTCTTGCCATTAACTTCACACAAAAGTAATAAGCTATTAGGATTAGATTAGGAAAAGGGTTTTCTTTCATTTCTTTTGAGCTGATTTTGATGTTTCCTTTTCTCTCTTTCAATGCTGATAGCGAAACGAACGGAGCAAGTCAGAGTTGACCTTCTTGGCTGGATCTTAAGATATTAGACCCTGCCACACACGGAGTGTATGATAACTACACACAGTTAGGCCCTCTGGAGTCTGGGAATCAGACCCATAGTAATCTCTTTACAATGTGGTGTGCTAAACACTTTGCCACCAGCTGAACCATGTCTGTAGTGTATTATTTGAAACTGAGTCATTCTTTATTTCTGTACATTGGTCCACTTTAGAGTGTGTAATACAATGGCATGAATTTGTCTAACTGTCTATTAATGTGTCCCAGTTGTGCCTGTGATGTCCATTGTTGTGGACAGTACGTGGCACCAGAATCAGAATAAGCATTACCGATGTGCCGTCTATGTCCTGTGCGGAGTAACTCTATCTGTGAGATTGTCAGGCTGCGTCACTGTCATTCCTCTGCAGTGGTTCTTAATGACACAGAGGCTCTTGTTTAACTGGTTAACCTTTATTTGACTGGCAGGGTACAGTTAAACCTCCTACTGATCTCAGGACGAGCAGTTGCCCTATTATTGAGCACACTGGGTCACTCCTGATGCACTGTTGTCAGCTGTGCACCAGTGCTTATGAGTCAGTATGAAATAGAGTATGTCAGTATAACATTTTATTCACCTTTCTAGTGCTGGCCAGTCCTCTTGTTTTATATTTATATTTTCCAAATTTGTTTTTGGTGTCACATAAGGGGCAACAGTGACTCAATGGTTATATTAATTCGACCGACGTTATGGCCCTGGCCAAGACACTTCATGCTGTTTGCATGTGATTGCTAAGTCATTGATTGGTCCGATTGGCAGTTTTGCTTCAGTTACTCTGTCCCAGGGCAGCTATTTGTAACTTGCCACTACATTGTGTAGAATGAATAATCACAGTGTACTGATCTGGAAAGCTTGTCAGGCTGCATTACAACTTTAAGCCATTTTACATTTATTGTCAAGCTTCGAGATAATACATTTGGTTCGGTGTCCTTATGAAACTGGTTTTAAATGGGACTGGCACCAAGCATATGTCTTGTTGTCTTTTAAATTTGTTTTGCAACGAGCCAGCATTATAATGTGTGCATGAAGTGCATGTTCCACTTCAGTCTCACCTCTGCTGGTGAATAGGCCGTGGTGCAAGTGTGACAGCTGACGGCCCGTCCTGGGAGTAGAGTGCGGGTCAGGTTTTTCCGGTGCTGACAGACGGATACCAGCCCAAAGGCGCCTAGGCACTGACACCCCGCCTCTTACAGATACCTCTGTACCAGGACGTTTAACAGTTTGAGGGCATTGTGTGGCCCAGACACGTCCTGGAAACAATGGTCAAAGTATAAAAGTGATTTTGTGTCAGGGATGCTTACAGGTTTTGTGCCACACATAGGGGTCACAACGTCATCTGCTTCATGTTTATTCATTATAGTATTTGACCAAAAGTCAATCACAGTATGTCGTACAGGCAATACACCCAATGTAAATCATATTTGTTTGATTTACTGTTTGAGATAAACAATTATTATTTTTAGTTCAGGTGACTCACAACATGGAGCACTGTGGGCTTTTTGTAACAAAACGGTGCACACTTTTGTTTGTGAAATATGTATTAAAAGTCCTACTTACCCTACTGGGTACTCCGGTTTCCCCTACCACTAAAACATGTACAATATACTCCCCTGGAAAAAAGATTGTTAATCTTAGTGGGACTTTCCTGGTTAAATAAAGGTAAAAACAAAACAAAAAAAGCCTTAAATATCACAACTCTGGGTCTTGAGTGAGCCTCGGCACACATCACAATCTGAATCTGTACATTTGTCTCTTTCTCTGAACATTTTAGTAGACCACTTATGTCTCACTGTTTTAACTTCCTTTAAACCACAGAGTCCCAGTGCTTGGGATCTGTGAAATGCTCTGAATTTTTGTTAATTTGTTTATGAGAAATGACCTTGCACATAAAGCCTGTGTTCTTCAGCTGCAAAACAATAAATATGATTTTATTAGAAATAATTCACTTCATGGCTGAGCATACATTTACAGTTCTTTCTCTTCTTGAAAAAGAGTCTTTACCTTTATGTTTATTGTTCTACAATGTCTGTGTTTGTGTTAGTTTTCATGGCGTCGAATTTCAGTCTGACATTGTTTGGATTCTGACACCTGCTGAAGGCCTTTCAAAGTGTCTCAAATGTCACATTGCAATCCTCTTCAGCATCTCCGCCTAACTCCCATCTATCCCCAACTGCACACTTGAGCCCCAGCTTTTATCACTAGCCACTCAAACCCTGACGTCCACAGGGGGCTGCACTTTCATTTGGAGGAGGGTTATTTGCTATTCTTAAATCGAAATTACATTGAGCTGCCATGAAGGAGAGCGCTGTGTTGTCCACTACTTGCGGATTGGTCTCGTAAAATGGTTCTTGTTTTGGAATTGGTCAAGCCCTCATGAAGAGATCTCATCAATCTCATTTATTTCTTGAAACAATTTCGCTTTCAAGCAACTATGAGTTCCAGCCTGATCAACTCTTTGGCAAAGGTGTACGACCCTAACCCTCTCCAGAAGTCTGGGACGAGGAAACTGTCTCTTTGCAGCTCGGACAAGTCCCAACTTCTGTCTTCATCTTTTCCTGCTTTAAATGACCCGCTGCACAGCGTAGAGAGCCGCATGGACTCCCTAAGTTCTCAGATGGAGCGCCTACTCAGCATGCAGCAAACCGTCCTGACTCGCCTGGATGGCTTGTCCCAGGACGTCTTGGGCATGGGCAGGGACCTGGCACTAATGAGGGACGAGGGAAGTGGATTTGTGAGTCGCCGCAGCTCTGGGGCAGAGGCAGCGTACAGAGATCTGCGGGTGGCTGTGGAGAGGACCGGCGAGCACGTGGACAGCCAGGGACGCCGGCTGGAGACAGTGGAGAAGATAGTGGAGGGAACGCAGCAGGTCATCAGCTTCATCGGGGAGGTGGTGAAGAGCTCCAGACTGGTGGAAATGCTCTTTAAACAGCCAGGGAGAAAAGGCAAGAGGAAGGTGAGTTGATCTAAACCGATACAGACTATGATGGGCCACGGTTTGGACATGAAGAATGCATCAGTCAAAATAACTTTCAAACTAAGCTTAAAACATGCATAAGACCATTTGAATTGTCATGTCGATCAAAATTATTGTTTTCATATTTCGTTTTGGGAAGCAATACTGGAGGTATCTTGGCGGCAGGGGCCTCCTCTGAGTGTGTTACTGTGTATAAGCTGTGCTCTCAACATAGTGAAAGGTCTTACTGCATTGTGTACATTGCAGCAAAAGCAGTGTAAGCTTTGTTAAAGGATGCACTGTCAAACCTTTTTTTGTTTGTTATTGCGCCATTTGTTTTATGGCTTCATGTTTCTATGTTGTTTCCTGGTAAATTGATTATTATAATTCATGTAAACCACCTTGTTGTTCTCAGATAGGCTACAATGTTAAGTAGCTTTCTTTCTAACACTGTCTGGGCACTGTGTCCAGGGGTGTAGATGATTGGAGTCAGACTGGTTATCTTATCTCAAATATGTCTTTATCTTTAGACTGGGACAGTGGCTGCTTGCTGCAGCTCTGGAGAGGTGACAGTCTACTGTTCTTGTATGAAGACAGAGTTCTGGTCAACTTGTAGTGTTGTAAGGAATACAGGGGCTGTATTTATCCCCTGGGTCCCGCGGTTTACAGACAGAAATTATTTTATACACATACTGCAGAATGTTCCAAGGTTTTCATTGCTGTTGATATACGATTTACTTAACTAATTACTGTAAAGATCTGTATCATTGAGTTAATTGTAGTCCCAATTAGGGCTGAACGATTTAGAGAAATAATCTAATTGCGATTTTTTTTCTTCAATATTGCGATTGCGATTTAATATGCGATTATTGTTGCAAGGTCCTCTTCTCATGTATTTTTCACCTAACACAAGCAATAAATCAGCCTGTTTCATAACAATATTTGAAGTGAAAATTGCAACAAAATTGTTGCTTGACCTATTCAAAATGTGTGTGGACTGCACTTCTTAAACTGTCTGAACTTAACAGTACAGTCTATAAATAAATGCTAAATTATATAGATATTAAAAAAAACAAAACTCACTGATCCAGTCAGTAACATCACCCATACTAAAGTGCAGGAAAGTAAGAACAAACGTCTGCTTTAACTAGTTGGAAAAGTTTTAGGAAATCAAACTCCCAATTAATACAAAATAAGCTATTTAATTTATTAAATAGTACTTTATTATTTCGGCCAATCAAATCCCAGTCTGAGCTGCGACTCGTAGTTGCGTCAGATGCGCGTTATTGAAGGACACGGAGAGGCCAGATGGAGCACACGCCAAAACACAGTGGAATTAAGAGCAGCATTTTGGTTTTGGGATGTAACTTTGGACAATATGAAGAAAGAAAAGAACACTGACACAAGGAGACGGAGACATGAGGTGCCAAACACAGACACGTAATCTTTGACTCGCAGCCATTTGGTGACATTTCAGCTTAAACAGCACATTTCCTCAGCAAAATAAGACATGACACGGGCTCCTGCCTCGGATCCTAGTTACCAACCCTTTTCATACTGCAGTTTAGTGTTTATATCTTGCGTCTGTACGACCTACGGAGCGGATATGCGGTAGACGCAAAGGTAAATAAAGGCACATGGCACATCGCCTCCGCGGATACTTAATGGTCATGAAACGTCATTATGCTTTTGAGATAAGTTCTTTATCCACAACATTCCCAAACATAAGCCCCCTAAACTGAGCCACAAACGACTCTTTACTTTTTACAATCAGCACAGACTCACCTATATATGTCTGTGGAGGCAGAGGCGTAGAATCCGGAGGTGAGGGAGTTTCTGTGATCACCAGAGCGTGTAGTAGCGGCGACGGAATGGCGTGATTAGCGCTGCGGCTAACGCAATGCTAACGGAGAAAAGCAATATTCCTTCGCGGTGGCTGCATGATAAACGCTGATATTTTCACTGTACATCCACAATCTACCGCGCACCTTAACTAGACTGAGACGTAAACAAAAGCACGCGACGGAGCGGACTTTGCTGCCATATCTCGTTGCTCCATTTACTTCCCAAATCGCGTGCCCTGCGATTACGAAATCGCGTTGTGTAATATCGCGATAAAATTGCAAATGCAATTAATCGTTCAGCCCTAGTCCCATAACCTTGCGCTGCAAGCTGGAGTGTCGCGAGATCTGAATTTTCAGTCTCACAACATATCCATCTTGAAAGACTCCCGCTAATACGTCCGTCTCGTAACAACCAGAGAGTCGGACCAATGACATGCGAGCAGTGTGGTTTGGGGCGGGACATGTAAGAATGACGACAGCCTGAAGCGCCTAGCCGCGGCAAAAACAAACATGGCTACGCCGGAGGACTCACTTGTTAACACCGCAATTGACTCGGTTTTAGCTGAAATAGCGACAACTTTCCGTTTAAAAAAGGAGCAAAGAGAAGCACTTAGTGCATTTGTGGGTGGGAAAGATGTTTGTGCTTTTCTTCCGACTGGATTTGGCAAAAGTTTGATTTACCAGCTTACTCCGCTAGTTGTGAAAAAACTCCAGAAGCTGCAGACGACGCCTATTGTGATCATCGTGTCTCCGTTAGTGGCTCTCATGGACGACCAAGTTGCCGAAGCTGTTAAGCTGGGTATTTCTGCTGTGAAGCTAGGTGACAATGACGAGGAAATCCTGAATGGCAATTACCATCTGGTGTTTGGTAGCCCAGAATCATGGTTGCTAAATTCGAAGTGGAGGAGCATGCTTTCATCGAAGGTTTATCAAGATAACTTGGTTGGAGTAGTCGTGGATGAAGTGCACGCCACATACAAATGGTAAGTACATGTTACTGCAATGGATTGTTTTGCTCATAAGATATAATTTGATAATTACGTTATTCTATCTATACCAGTATGTAGTCACATTAGTACTCAAGTAGCATACTCTAAACATTATACTCAAATCTACCACGTGGCTAATATTGTTCTGTGTTCATTTTTCAGGGGAGAAGGTGTAAAAGGGAAGCCAGCCTTTAGAGAGTCATTTGCCAAGATTGGAGAACTGCGATCAATTGTCCCTGAAGGTGCGTTAGCATTTATAATAAACATGAGATCTTTAGTATTATATTTTTGTTTATAAGAAATCTAATGGCAAGTCAAACAATAGTCCCCATTTACATATTGTAACAATTATTTATTTTCATTTTTATATCAGTCATTCATTTGTAAATATGTTGCTGACATGTTTTAATTTTGTTTGATTACAGGAACCCCTGTGTTAGCACTGACTGCTTCTGCTGAGACCAAGCACAGAGACCACGTTACCAAGCTTTTGTACATGGACGCTGCAATACGAGTGACAGTGAGCCCCAACAGGACAAACATCAGACTGGGACTGTGCAATGTTCCTGTTGGCAACCTTAGTTGTTTGGACTGGATTGTGAAGACGATTAAAGAAAAAGGACTGACAATGGCTCCCATTATCATCTACTGCCGATCACTAAAAGTAGTTGGAAGGGTTTTCTGCTATCTTAAAGCAGAACTTGGTGAAGAAGCATGGGTGGACAGAGACAAGAACCAAAGGTCTGAAAACCTCCTCCTCGGAATATTCCACAGTAACACTTTGCAACGGCACAAAGAGAGGGTGTTAAAATCTCTTCAAGGGGAGGGGCACTGTAGGATTGTAGTTGCAACCACAGCTTTGGGGATGGGCTTAAATTTCCCTAACATTTCCCATGTTGTCATGTATGGGTCACCAGAAGATGTTGAGGCAATTGTTCAACAGCTTGGCAGAGCTGGTAGAGATGGGGAACAGTCACATGCCATATTGTATGTCATTAAACAGTCAAAGCATGATGTTACAGTTAAAGAGGTGATTGCCATAGCCAACAAAAGCTGCTTTCGACAAGCGCTTTATACACATTTTGAAGATGATACAACTAGTGTCAACCCAGGTCATTTATGCTGTACATTTTGTCACTCACAATGTACATGTGAGAATAATGGCTGCACAGTGCCCTCTCCTTCATATGAGTCAATGCCTGATCATTCTTCGATACCACTGAAATGCAGAAATGTGACACCAGCTGATAAAGACTTGGTTCAAGATTTGCTAGAGGAGTATATGTGCTCTTTAGGTGCTAAAGTTGAACATACCTTTACAAGCAAGGCATTTTGTACTGGTTTCAGCACAGAGCTTGTTGTTGCAGTATTGGAGCACTGTGCATATATTTTTGAAATTGATTACATTGTTAAAAATCTGCCGGTCTTTAAATTGGAGCATGCCAGAGAGATTTTACTCATAATAAGTGAAGTATTTGGAGATTTTGAATATGCACATACAGCTGCACATGAGCCTTCCTCCGACCTAGATCTGTACTTTCGAGGTTACTATGATGAAGAGGATGATGACTCTGACATGGAAACACAACACAGCAGTAGAGATTCAGATGTGTGGTATCATTAGTATCAGCGAGTGTAACGCAAATTGTTAACATTAAAATGTAACAACTTCAAATGTACATTCAAAGGCAAGTTTTCAATAAATATATTCATTTATTACAAGTGTTTCTTTTATAACCAGACAAACACACACATGTTAAAAATAAGGTATTTAAACATACAAAAGATTAGAATAAACATAAAATCTGGAGTTGTTCTCATTGTGCTCTTAGATTTACCATTATACACATACTAAATGGGAACACTTCTCCACTCATTTAGTTTTGACCTCATCCATCCACACAGTTCTGTGTGTTTTAACTTTGAAAAAAGATCCCTGTTGAATGTTGGGAATGCGGTGAATTGTCTGCCTGTAAGATCTTGAAAAACCCTCGCCTCTTTGAAAATGTCCACAAGACATGCAATGTCTTCCGTTACATTTGCAGCGTGATGGATACCGCTACTCTTAGACACTTCCAGTTCACCATCTGTTGTGTCCATCATTTCTTTGAGAACACCTAGTGACTTGCTAACACGATCTGCAGCCTGTTCAGTCAAGTTTGGACCACTACGCTTTAAAAAGGATTTGAGAAAGTTGTTGAGGTGCTCGAGATGTAGGTCCAGGGGAATATTTTTGCCCTTACCACCCTTCCCATTCCAGAACCTGTTCCATTTAAGGCTATGTGCGAGAGATGGCGAAAGTGTAGCATTGACCTGTACAGTTAATAAAAAGGTACTATAAGCATACTGGTGATGTCCATAAGCTTTATAGAATAAGAGAGCTACAGTGTACAATCGGAGCAGCCTCTCTCCATCTCCCTCCTTCACTGCATCCTGCATGTCTAAGAGGAACAATCCAAAACTGAGCCTGGCTTCTGTGTGGTGTTTAATGTGGTCTATTAAATGGGTTCTTGGTCTAGCAGGTGTGGTCAGTAAGGTTGAAGGAAGGCCATGCACAACGCGCTCATGGGTGTTTCTGGCCTTTCCATATTTGTAGATGATAGGACATCCTGGCTGACGGCACGGGAATTCCTTCCCCTGTGCAGACTGTTGTATCCAAGCATCTTTGACACCAGATGCAACGTCCGCAATGTCATCAAATGTGACAAATCTGTCCACAACTCCAGCCACTGCATCATGTAGCCAGGTTCGTTTCATATCTGTAGAGCCATTTTGGATATGATCAGGAATGAAGCCCTCTGGAACCTCTTTAAAAACATAGAAAAGATTATTATTTTAAGTACAGCATGCATCATATCTAAATAGTATAGCCCAAATATAAATACACACATATATATTATATTAATATATATATATATATATATATATATATATATATATATATATATATATACACACATACACACACACACACACACTTCAGATGAATGTGCAGATGTGTCATAAAAAGCAAAGCATGACCGCAGCAACAAATAAAGGTAACATGTAAACTTTGGACAAACAAGTTTACAATCATTTAAGCACAATGAACATTCACCTGTAGTGGCAGGTACTTCACTAATTTGATTACCTTCAAGATTTGTCAGCTGAAAATGTTCCAGCGCTGCAGCAAGGAAGAGTGCAGTGGTGTCTTTCTTTACAAAGTCTTTATAGGCATTGAATGCCGCATGTGCACCCTGTTTAGCGTTGCTGCATCTGCATATAGTTTAAGTTAATATGACAGTCTTTGAGAACATATATATACCACATATCCAGGAACTGGGCATTTCCATTTCATAGTTTTAAAATCGTGCATAATATATTTATCCCCTCCTCGAACCGCCACCTTAACGTGGAGAAGGGGTTAGAGCTTTGTGGTCTGGGGCTTAGTGCTCCTGGTAGGGTCTCCCATGGCAAACAGGTCCTAGGTGAGGGGTCAGACAAAGAACGGTTCAGAAGCCCCTTGTGAGAGACCAACAGGCCGGGTTAATCGTGAGGCCGTCCTCCCGTGGACTCACCACCTGCAGGAGGAGCCATAGGGGCTGGTGCAATGTGATTTGGGAAGCTTGGACGGCAGCACCCACGACCCGGCAATGGAAAAGTGGAAGAAGATGGATGGATTATATTTATAAAATCATAGACATAGCCACACTTAACACCATTGAGCATGCAGTGATGGTGAAGTATCCAGTCAGAATACATTGTGCCTGGACTTCTTTTTTTGTGCATTCTGTAAAAACAGTAATAAAAGTTAACAATGCTGTCAAACAATAGCAAACAAATATTTACTAAACATTTTTTTTTTATGATTAAATATTGTACCTCAACTTATTCATATTGGATACCAGCGTTCCATGATCTTTGGCAGCTTCCGATTTGAAAAAAATCCGATGATATATCTAATACAAAATAAAGTATATTAATTTTTAGGAAATATAATAATTGTTTGTTATAGCTCAAATATTACTAACCTCATAGAGGTTTCTTATGGCATGCCAATCCTCATATTTAAAAACAAGTCCTTCTAGTCTCTCCTGAGAGTTTTCTCCTTCAGCAAAGGACCATTGTATGTTTCGGCTGTTACCTTCAGTCAGTCTATCTCCACCAACCAAAATGCTGGACTGTCCCTGGGAGCATTTTGGAACATACCTAGAAATATTATACAATACAATACAATACTTTAGCACATCAAGCTAAATTATTCTACAATATTTGGAAAAATAAGCAAATTCAGTGAGAAGTGTCAAGTCACAACTTACTCGTTCTGCAAGTGAAGTAAAACCTGTGTCAAGTCACTTGAGAGGTTTTCATTTTTGAATAGAAGTCCAAGGGGGTACTAAAGAAAAACATATTAAAGTTTAATGTATTTGTAGTGTGCAACACTTGAATACATTATAAAAGTATATTTCAGTTACCACATACATGAACAGAGGCAGCAGACATTTCCGCAGAATACTGGTGAGGGATGTGACTGACTCCAACATTTGATAACGGCTGAAATGCATGGAGATATTGGGTGAGAATGCGGCTGCCAAGTACAATGTATTCAAGGCGCATGTGGTTTTGTGTGTCAGGACCAGGTAGAGATTTTCCAATGTCATAATCTATGACTGGCTGGACTGGCTTGTCCATGCAGAGTTGGTATATTGGGACTCTGTCCTCAACAGCCATGTGGTGTATCCAATGGAGGGACTTGTTTCCCTGGGCAAGAGACTGGTGGTGTGTATGTATGAAAAAGTCCAGATTGTCAAATATTAGGGAAAATGAAGGCGGTGGAGATGACTCGGAGTTTGTAGCTGTAGGCAAAGATGAGACACCCAGATCCAACATGTCGTCCTCAGTAATGGAGAAGGAGGTTAAATCAAAACTCTCATCCTGCCTCTGTTCAGTCTGCTGTTGTATGGAAGGTTCATGTGTCGCTGCAATGCCATCCGATGATATTTGGCTGTCTTTTAAAATAAATAAAGAATAAAAATAAATGACTGAACTACAACATTGACAATAGCCTGACATATTTTCTATATTTCTTACCTGAAAGACTAAGAAACTGCACACTTTCCCTGGTACCTTCAAGTCCTGTGTCAGATGACTCAGACAAAACACCTTCAGTGGCGCAAGTCTTTTCATTTCGAGTGTTCAAATAAATTTCATTTTCAACTTTTAGCAGATGGAGGCCTGCACCGCAACTTCTGGCTAACTCTTTCTGTTTGCCAATGGCACAAGAATGTGAAGTTGAGATTCCCAGCTTACAGAGTCTTTTAAAAGCTGCTTTTTTGGCTCCTCCATAGAGTAAGACGTTGTCAATATAATAAGCAAAAGCCGAGAGACGCGTTTCTCTTCCTCTCAAAGCAATAGCTGCAGCTGCACAAGTAGAATGTTTTGTCTGGTTTGTGATGGTAGAAAAAAAGGAAAACAGAAGTGGTGACAGCTTCTGTAGGTCAGAAGAAAGATGTTCAAATGAAAATGTTTTCAAATCATCAGCTGAGGTCCTCCACAACATGAAGCCCTTATTGGGGTTACAAAGCAGTTTGGCCTCATCCTCTATAATATGAAGAACCAGGCCCTTCATCTCTGTAAACAACTCTTGGTGTCTTACAATAAGGTTTGCAGCTGTTCTCCATCTTCCTCTGGCGATGTTCTCAATAATACCTGCCGTGTCTGTGGGGCATTTTATCTTGTCAGACCTCCGCTGTGATCTGTAGTGAACACTCACCTGTAAACAAACAAAATGTAAATCAAGGTCAATGGTCAAAGTTAGTGACACAATTACAGTCTGCTGTTTTGACTAGTTTTACTATGTCTGTTTTCAGTGTTGGGGAGTAACTTAACACATGTATTTAGAATACTAATTTCGAGTTACACTTTCATTTGAGTGTATTTAGAACACAGTTACTTTCCAAATAAAGGGAAAACATCCCAGTGTCAATCATTTATCATTACAATTTAGCTCAATATTGCACAACACTATTAAAGAACTTTTTATGTTGATCTGGTTTTCCTCCTAAAATAAAATAAAGTTTTAAACTCCTTATGCCACAGTTCATACACACACTGCCCCATGTGTCACATGATGCTGTGATCTGCTGCTCCATTTGCCAAGAGAGTTAGAGTTTCTAATTAATGGTAGATTAAGTGAGTTTACAATTGGTGTTCGAACAATCCATGTCTTCATTTTTGTAATTATACGCCATATTTAGGAATAAATAAAATGACAATGTGACAGTATTCAGAAAGTAACAAAATAAGTTACAAAATAAATACATTTTAAGGCAAGTATTCTTTAACTAAATACAATATCAAAGTATTAGCCCCAACACGGTTTTACATTCAGAACATTTGTCCCCTTTTATCTCACAGCCTACTGTTGTAATGCCAGGCAAATACCCATCCCCCTACCCTTTTGATCCTCTTGAATATAGTTAGGCTACTTGAAAATGTATTTACTTTACTCAAGGTAAAATCGTTTTGTGTCATAGGGTAAAATTTAACTGTAGACAATGACATAGTACCATGCCAAACACTACGGCTAATAATTTAATTTTTTAACTTACCTCTGTCAGAGTTTGCCGTAATGGCATCGCGGTAGATGGTCGGGAGAGACGGCAAGCGGCTGTTTCACTGGCTTCAGGGGCTTGTGTTGGCGTCGGTGGCTTTGGCCGCAGTTTTTTTATAGACCTCGGAGTTTTAGAAGGAGTAAACTCTCTCGTCCGTTTAGCAGAAGAAGATGCTTCACCTGTCATCTCGCTTTCGGCCTCTTTCCATGTGGTTAAAATGGCAAAGTCTCCCTCTATCCTCTCCAATTGACGGAAGCATGACCTGCACATTCGCGATGATTTTGAAGTATCCACTAACAAGTTGCATCCCACGTCCATCAATCGTGAATGCAAAGTTTTTTCATCAGAGGATTGACGATGTTCAAAAATCAACTTCGTGTTGCTTAAAACGCCTTTTATTCGCAGGTTTGTCTTGCAAATTCGACAAAAATCGTTGCACGATGACATGATGACTTCTCCGTAAACATCCAACAATGGGCTTAATTATAGTAAACGCGGCCCACCTGTCACTCCTGGCGCACGTCTGAGACGTCACATAGCTCGATGCTACGATTGGCTAAAAGCGTATTATGGAAGGCAGGTACTAGCTGGCACTTCACCCAATCAGGTCGAAGTATTGTACTGCATGTCCCGCCTTTTCACGGACAGCCCAAACGGCAGCCTTCCCAGATTGATAGTAGAACTCAGTTCTACACATATCAATCTGGCTACTGCCAGGTTACTAGTCCCAATGTCTTGATACACTTTCATCTGAGTGTTGTCCTCTCATGAAGAACTGACCCAAGCTGACCTGAACAATTACCCTACCAGTTAAACCAACGCAAAGTCAGTGTATCAAACTGTATGGCATAGCAATTAGTCGTAAACGAATGAATTTGTCATACCCTTTTAGTTATTGTAGTGTGATTTTTACACTGGCTGAAGAAGCTCTTCCCATATTTAAAGCAGTTATAATAGTTTCAGAACGTCTGATGTCAGTTTTACACGTCTAATAAGAAACAGTGATGTTCAGTAAGATGTTCAGTAATAGTAACCAGTTGACTTTCTGTTTGTGCAGGCAAAAGAGGCTAAGGCAAAAGATGAGAAAGACAAAGCCAAAGTGAACCTGAAGGGTGCAAAGGTTCAGAAGAAGAGGAAGCCCCTTGACGGATCAGGTATGAGCAGTGGGGGGGGGGGGGGGCTTTCAAGGTATGCACGTATTTGTGCGTGTTTGACATTGTAGTGACCTAGTGGCTGTATGAGTGCTCAGCATGGTGCCTCTACCTTCGATCGTGGTGGTCTCTACAATGCTCCAGGATCAATTGTTTAGTAGATTTTTTGGTACCGAAACCAGCAGTGAAAACCTTCCAAACACTTGATCCTGGAGACCACTGTGATGGAAAGTTAAGTAAAGTTAAGTCCTCGTTTGTCATTTCTGTCCACTCCTACAGATTGATTTGTACATTTGTAAGCACACACATACCATTAAATACATACATGGCTGTTCAATATATTTGTACTTCTCTCACTTGAAAGCCTGTACAGTAATTCCTAGTTGCATTCATCCCCTATATTCTGTTGATAATGACGATATCGATGACTGTATTTACACACGGCATGTTCTTTCTGTAGATTCACCCTCCTTGAATGAACCCGCTGGACAAGAACACGTGGATGTGCTGAATTGGCAGAATACCGAACTATCTGTTTGTGAAAGCCAAAGAGCAGATGAGGAGAAGTCCACAGAGCTGATCCTCTCGGCACCCTCTTCTCCGCAGTCAGAGGAGAAACAGAAAAGTGATGGAGAGAAAGAAGACGATGTGTTTGAGGACTCTGAGTCAGAGGAGGACAAGCTCCTCAACAGAGAAAAAACAAAGAAGGTGCTTTCTGAGCAGGTTCACACAGCAAAGGATGATAAAAAAGCTGTAGGAGACATTCCACATCAGATCTGCAACGCCACACTGGTGTCCCAAGAAAGGTAATACTTTGACCTTGGAGAGGTCAGAGGTGGCGGTTGTGTTTATGTTTTAGCTAGAAACCTAGATTGTTTGATTCCCTGATGGATGCAGTAGCTCTGAATGATAACTGTACCCCACCTAAGGATGTAGAATATGTGAGAAGATCCATGTACTTACAAAATTTAGTTTGAGACATTTTGTTCTGAACTCCATATGACATTGGTTTTCGCTTTTATCAGAAGTATCTTAATGGTGCTAACTTACTTTTTTTTGTAACTGTGTGTGTTACAGTGTTATTTTGTATCCAACAAGTTTTATCTACTTTATTTTTATTTTTTTTAAACATCTGTGTTAAGTTCTAAAGACCTTGACGATGCAGCATCATGCAGCAAGCGGCGCGTCACAGAGGAAGACCTGGTAAAGGACGATTTAAAAAAGAGTCGCGTTGAAGATGACAACAAGGTAGAATTAAGCGAAGACACCGATCAACAAGCCTCCACATCTGAACAAGTCAAGTCAGAAACAGAGGAGACAACAACAGAAGAGCGCTCTGAAGATACTGAACTTAACATAGGTGAGCTAGAAATTGTCCTTTTTCCAATGTACTCTTTTCCGAAAAGGTGTTGTCGCATTTTATGTATGTTTATTTACAAGGCCCTGTTTCCTGGTTCCTCTGTTCTTGTCGTGCAGACTGTCCCTTGTAGACTTGGCATTTGACTTTACATTTGAAAAAGATCAAATGTCATAACAACCTTTCTGTCCATGCGCCACTAACATGTCACAGCTGGTAGAGTCGATAATGATGCTCTGGCTTGCTGCTATTTTCATCCACTTTGTTTCTGGGGAAGAAGTTCCTCACTCAAAGCTCAAACTTACAAAATAATTGTTTTTGTCTTTGTTATACCAGATTTCAGTCCCCCCCCATCTGCACCTTTTGACCACCGCATTGTGACACCAAAGCCACACCAAATCGCAACTTATTACACAATCAACAGAGAAGAAGTGCTGGGAGGGTGAGTGCTGCAGACTCGGCTATTGGATACTTATTTTCATTCTTTTTGTGACATTGAACTGAGTGTTGTCCTAATGAATTAACAGAGAATATTACACCATGTCAAGTGATAGCTAATTATTTTTCCCAAGACTGTTCTATTCCCCTGTAAAGGGCAGTTGACTCCAGGCCCAGGGGAAACACTTACTAAAGAGCAGGGCTCTCTGATGTAATAGACCAGGCTTAATCCTGCCTCTCAAATTGAGATTACCCCTCAGCACGCAAACACATTGCTGGAATGGTTCACAAAATGACACACTAACAGTATTAATTACTCTGTGGCTGGAGGCAGATAATTGTTATCAGTGTCACTGTAGGAAAGTAGTCGGCTTAGCATATTTTATAGCATTGTGTGTTGGCAACAAAGGTAATGACGGTAACTAAAATAATCCTTTTTGCTTCATTTATTTCATGTTTCATTTGATTAATTTCTCCTCAAAACATACAAAGCTGGAATTATATTCTACTACACAGTCACAAAACAAATGCACACCGTACTAGTTACAGGGTTGTACTGATTGGTAACCAATAATTTCTTTCTTACATACCATATGCTTCTTTTCAGGGGCCGTTTTGGACAAGTGCACAAGTGCAAAGAGAATTCATCCGGCCTAATGTTAGCTGCCAAGATCATCAAAGCCAAAAGCCAAAAAGAGAAGGTGCAGTAACCAATGAACACTCAATATACAACTTTTATAGTTCTGATTGGGCGCCAGTTTGACTAGACACACTCATGGTCTATTAGTACTCTGGTCATTGTTCAGCTGCAGAAAGGATCTTGTCTTCAAAAATAGATCCAGCTCAGTATTTTAGTGGCTTTGGACATTGTTGTCATCCTCGCTGTGTCATGGCAGTTGTGTACATAGTTTTGAACTTACAGTAGAACTATTGAAATGCAAATCTTAGATTGACTCATATTGCTCTTAGTGACGTACTGTCAAATCTAGTCACTAAGTACTTCATTCCCCAGTACTTTTGCTCATTACCTACTCCACCATTGAAGATAGCAGTATGTAGCTTTATTATTTGCCCTATAAAAATGTAATAATATTCGGTTTATCTATTTTTATTTTAAGTATTGACTATCGTGTGTGACTGTGACAGGAGGTGGTAAGGAATGAGATCCAGGTGATGAACCAACTCAACCATGCAAATCTGATCCAGTTGTACGCCGCCTTTGAGTCGCGCCATGACATCATCCTGGTCATGGAGTAGTAAGTGCCTACAGTGTTTGTAGTACTATGCTGTACTGAAGAAGACATTGTTGTCTGACCTCGCTTGTCCTGTTTTCTTCCAGTGTGGAAGGGGGAGAGTTGTTTGACCGGATCATTGATGAGAACTACAATCTCACTGAACTAGACACTGTACTGTTCATTAGACAGATCTGTGAAGGCCTGCAGTACATGCACAAGATGTACATTTTACATCTGGACCTCAAAGTAAGATACATTTAATTGAAGTCACTCTACTGTAAAGCATTACACATCTTTTTTTATTTTTCAGCCAGAGAATATTCTTTGTGTTAGCAGAGTCACAAACAAAATCAAAATAATTGATTTTGGCCTGGCCAGAAGGTATTGTCTAATTTATATCTAAAGAGTTCACTCAAATGAATAATTCTACTCTTCAATTTGTGACAGGTACAAACCCAGAGAGAAGCTGAAGGTGAACTTTGGCACACCTGAGTTCCTGGCTCCTGAGGTCATCAACTATGAGTTTGTTTCATTCCCGACGGATATGTGGAGCCTCGGTGTCATCACGTACATGCTGTGAGTTACATCCTCATAGCTGTCCTTAGTCTCCCCCCCCCCAAAAGAAAACAATGATACATCGTCAATACAATGACACTTCAGGGAAAACTCTTTTTAGGTTTTTGTTCTCTTAACATTAAACGCCTAAAACGTCTAAATCAACTTAGTACGTTTTCATATGTTACCAAATGATCTTTCCTCATTCCACTAAATAAGTACAACACTGGAAATACATTTTTCAGTCTTGCACAGTAAAATAAATCAAATCTTAACAAACAAGAAATTAAAAATATGTATGTTATATCCATATGAAAATATTACATAATTTCCCCCCCCTTATGCTTATATCAGTAATGCAGTGTAAATTAAATAAGAGAGCGCTTCATTTTCATCTGCGGATCATGGTTTAGCTCCGTCATTCTATAAGCCACTCCATGTATTGTGGTTACTTCTCGTGCCTCAATACTGCCTGAGAAACGTTGGAGTAGAAAGCTAAACATTAGAATGTTGCATTTTGGGGGTTAGACTTTACATTTGCTTTCCTCATTGTCTTTGTAGACTTAGTGGCCTGTCTCCTTTCCTGGGGGATGATGACAATGAGACCCTGAACAACATTCTGGCGTGTCAGTGGAACTTTGAGGAGGAGGAGTTCACAGATGTGTCAGACGAGGCCAAAGACTTCATCACTCGACTGCTGGTGAAGAGCAAGAGCTGGAGGATAAGTGCCACCGAGTCCCTCAAGCACCCTTGGCTGTCAGACCCTGATCTCCACTGTAAACTAGACATGAAGGTATGCCACTGTAGTGCATCTGCAATTATGGTTCATAACATTTCCAAAGCACAAAAACATTTTTAAAATAATAATTATGTAAAGTGGTATGGATTGTAGGAATAATTAATAAGACTTGAGGGACAAAAGAGTTTGGGTTTACTTTAATGTCACAATCTGTATATTGTATAACATAGTTTCTATTTGCATCATTACAGAAAAATAAGTGCCACTCTACACATGCACCTCCATCATAGAGCTAGGTGGGTAAAATCTTTAAACTTTTTAGTCTATACATGATGTTTTAGTTATTCATACTGACTTTTGTCTACCCATTAATTCTTCACAGAACTACAGTGAACTCTGGGCCTTTTGGGCCTAACATTGGACCAACGCTGCTGCACCTTTTGGCTACTGGAAACTACTCTCTTCTTTACAATCTTGCGTTAAGCTCTGCAGTTTTGGCATGTTGCAGAAAAAGTCATTATACCAATGTTACTGTCTTCAATAGAGCACAAATCTTTAGCTCTTTGAATGTTTCATTTTGCCATCTAATTTCCGTTCAATCAAACTTTATTTATAAAGAGCTTTTCATACCGAAAGGTATCACAAAGTGCTTTACAGATTACAACATCTAAAACAATACGCCCCGCATCATATATATATATATATATATATATATATATATATATATATATATATATATATATACTCACATACATATACAATATACAATATATAATTAGGACTAAATAAATAGATGTCAGTTAAAAGCTGAGCTAAAAAGGTGGGTCTTGAGCCTGCTCTTAAATACATGAACGTTCTCTGCGGTCCTGAGCTCCTCCTCAGGTCGTTCCAGAGGCGAGGGCCATATTATCAGAAAGACGCCTCGCCGTGAGTCTTTCTGTTGACTTTCGGAATAACTAGGAGACCCCTGCCAGAGGAGCGAAGGGGCCGTGAAGGTTCATAAGGTAAAAGCAGTTCTGAAAGATAAGAAGGACCAAGACCATTAAGACATTTAAAAACCATTAAAAGAACTTTAAAATCGATCCTGAAACACACGGGGAGCCAATGCAGCGACTCTAAAACCGGTGTAATGTGGTCCCGCCTCCTGGTCTTCGTCAGGACACGAGCTGCTGAATTTTGTAAAAGTTGTAAACCTGAAATACTCTTTTTGTGAAGACCAGAAAGCAGGGCATTACAGTAGTCGATACGACTGGTGATAAAAGCATGCATTAGCGTCTCCGTGTTGGCCCGAGAGAGAATAGGGCGGACTCTGGCTATGTTCTTTAGATGGTAAAAACCTATCTTTGTGATATTTTTAATGTGTGGAATAAAAGTCAGCTCAGAGTGGAAAATCACACCCAGGTTCTTCACCTGTGAGGAAGAATTAAAAGACAATGACTGTAGTTTGAATTTTAAAAACAAAGGGAAAATAATCCCCTCTTACTTACATCACACATTGCATTTATTGCACTTTTTGGCTTCACCCTCCAGTACCTTCAAATTGAATTATTTTTATTTTTGTTCTTGATTTCTTTCTTTATTGTCAAGTCTTATAAAATGTTTTTTTTTTTCCGCAAGTATATAGAAATGTTGTAGAGGCCTGTTAATTTATTTATTTGTATGTATCACCACACAGCTCTCATCCTCTTTTGGAAGAGATAGTTTTAATAAATAATGATAACTTTTGCTCTGTGACACTCTCAACCTTAATCCATATGGTATCCCATTAACCTTCTTATTAGTCTGTGTTCTATTTACACAGAAAGGCCCCTTCCGGCCCCAGGATCAAACCCGGGACCTTCTAGCTGTGAAGCATGAGTGCTTACCTTTGCGCTACTGTGCTACACATTCATTTATTCGCTACTTTCCACTGTCACCATGTGTGCCATTAGCTTGCTTTTTGGAGTAACAATTTCACCTTCCATGAAGGCACCAAACAACATAGAACTACCTACCAGCATTAATTTTCTTTCTTAATGGATTGGTTTCAAATGTATGCTTTATTTGCTGGTTCTTCACAAGACTTTACTTGAACTACAAGTTTTTCTTCAATGGGGAACTTGGTACTTGGTCTGTACTTGTACTAATGCACAGCTCTTGGGTTTTCAGTAGAACAGGTATATGGGTTTGTAATGGATTACTGTAACTTTTTTCATTTCAATATTTTGTGTGTGTGTGAAATTACACAATTATTTGTAGAATATAAAATAAAAGTACACAAGAAACGCATTTCTGTTTTTTTTAAAAATCTTTTTAGTTTTAATCTTTGAACTTCCGGAAGATGTAATTTTATTATGCACATTGATGAGAGAGTGATGTATTAAGGTGTGTGTGTACAGTAGGGCACCCGTAGTGCACATAGAGTGATGTATTAAGGTGTGTGTGTGTACAGTAGGGCACCCGTAGGTCACATAGAGTGATGTATTAAGGTTTGTGTGTACAGTAGTGATGTATTAAGGTGTGTGTGTGTACAGTAGGGCACCCGTAGGGCACATAGAGTGATGTATTAAGGTTTGTGTGTGTACAGTAGGGCACCCGTAGGGGCGCTGTGTAAAACGCGCTGGCCGCGGTGACGCTTTTTTCCCCTGCTTTGATTGGTTCGTGGAGAGACACTTCCTGCTACGTTTCCATCGCTGGTTGCAGCAGCAGCAGCAGTGGGTTGATTCCGTCGACTCACGGATGCTGCTGGAGAGCTGTCAAGACTGTCATACCCACACGAAAGAGTTTTACCAACATTTTTTGTCTAAATTGTGAAATTGACATACATTTAACCATGGCCCAGTCCATCGATTCTGCGACTACAAGCTCCGCGCAAAACAGAGACGGGACCAAGCGACGAAAGGTTGCTCTTGTCACTGGCATCACAGGGCAGGTAACACATCTCTGATCTGTCTATTGTAGATTTACCTTGAAAATACATAGTAATAACTATTATAGTCCCTCCTTCTTCCGGCTTGATCACATCCGTGTACACGTTGCTGTACCTCAACATGTGTGTCGCGTAGAGCAGACAAATACAATAGACTAACAAACTGGCAGGTGCTTACAGATCCTCAACAACACCACTTCATTGGATCATATCTAGTCAATAACACGTTTATCACCGCCTCATGATGAAGATGAAACAACCTTGTGCGACCATGACCTGGAAAGAGCCAGTTTAGGTTGCAGGTTATGAAGTGAATGACATGAAATGAATCACAGGCTGAATTTTAACCCACCAGAAAAACTGGCTATGAGCAATGAGCCTTATTGTTGCACTCCCTTCAACAATACTGTAACTGAGAAGCAAATATTTGTAAACCATTGTGTGGGTGTGTCAAATGTGAGTCTATATTACACTTTTGTGTGTGAGTGGTAATAGAGCTAGAGCTAATTTTCTTGAGCAAGCAAATGGTTATACATTCAACGCAGATCAACAGTTGAAAAGGGTTAAAGTTGCAATGTTTCCAGGCGATTGAGTGGCAGAACAAAGCAGGTCAGGGCAGTCTGTTATGAGTAGCAGATGAAGGTTAGCAAAACTCGTATTGCTTATGCCTATTTGTTCAGGGCTGGCACTCTTTGGCTCATCGTCTACTGAGCAGAAATTAGACTTTTGATAGCTGAAGTGAAAGTCTGTGGCATTCGCTTCAATCCACTCTGATTTACCATTTCATAACCAGAGCCACAGTGAATGTAGTTGTGGTTCATCTGTTGCTCTGCATCTGCACTGTCCCTGGGGGCATACCAAACATGGACGATTGTCATTTATTTTGTCCTGCTACTCTACCTTAGTGATGTTTATCTCTTACAAACTAAACCGGCTGTCCTCTGATTTCTCCCCATCTGTTCTCTAGGTGTAGCCCAGAGGAACCTATAATACTGCTATGTTGATATCGAGGGGTTATTGACTTCTTACATTCCATATAGTCTCTTGTTTCAGAGCAGGAGATCTGTACTGGACTGTTTCACATGTCTTCAGCAAAAGGGCCAGACAGTGGCAGTGGCAGTACCAGTGCAGTATGCAGTTGACTTTTGGTGTGTGGAGGCGAATGGTGACTGGTACAGACAAATGTTTACTAATTGTTCTGAGTGGATTTCTAACCACCAGGCTGCTTGATTATTTGATGTTCAGATTGATCAATATATATTTTAATCTACAACTTCTGATTTGTGATTAATTGTATTATTTGCATTATTTCCTTAAAGCCACACCGTGTAAAATGGTGTGTAAAACCCAATAAATACAATTGAAATACAAGCATTTATTTTATGACAGATATTTTCATAATTGGAAAATACCTCATAAATGTACAAACAAACATGTGACTTTGCTGTGAGCGGCTCAGCTCTCCTAAGACATGACACTAACTTTACCAGGAGCGGGTACGTCTCCAACTTGTCTCCATGAAGATGTTGACTAAAGGCAGCAGAATATGAGGTTTAAATAGCTTAGGGTCTCATCCAAATCCATTCTGTGATTACCCACTGCAGAAATAGCCTTTTCTGTGTTGAGCTGTGTGCCTTTAAACAGAAAGAAAACTTTAACAGTTTGGAAATGAAAGTTATTCTCTTAAAATGTGTATGTGACCAGCAGGGGGTACCATAATCACATTTTTGAGTTGGGACAAGGACAAGACAAGGAGATGGGTTCTAGCCTTTCACTGTGTTTGCTGTGTACAGTGCGTTTCATTCATTTGTGCAATATTTAGCAGAACCTAATTCAAAACCAAGCCACGTATTTGTCACATTTCAAAAAACAAACACAAATGTTTTATTATTATATCAAAATCAATGTTTTTTCTTTATTGAAAAGGCTCCACCTCAATTGCGCCCTTGACTTTACAAAGTCACACAATCATAGACATTGTGTGTGATTTTGGACTTTGTGTATAAACATCACCTCTAAATGGTCATGCTTTGTAATGACCCGTGCAGCCAGTCCAAGTATGTGGTGATGATTGCACCTTGATTGAGTGCAGAGGGAGTTCTGATGAGTGAAATATTTTTGAAGTCTTATATCTTTGCCAATGCTGCTTTTCTTCTTGTTGGTGCGCCTGTTTTATTAACCTACTTGTGCAGTACAGTATAGTTGCAGTATATTGTAGTATGATGTTACTCACCAGCTTTCCTTTCCATTGCTGTTTTTCCTGTCAAAAAAGTGGACATTTAATTTTATTTGACTCACCGCAGTACTAGACCATAGATTTTGTATACAAATGGAGAGCTAAAACATCCATTATTACAGTTGTGGGACACTGTCACTGACCCACCCATTAAACAAAAGCTACATGTTTTGTGAGAACTCGTAGGTGTTTAAGTTAAAACAGCAAGTTGGTTTGGTGTATTGTATTTTTGTAGTTAGGTTAATGTAGTGTGGCCACTTGCTCTTGCTGTTCTCTTTGATTGAATAAAAATTGTAGCTCATTAAACACGTTGTGCATTTTGTATAGTACTTTATTAGCACCACATATACTGTATATGGTAACATTTTGGATTTCAGCTTTGATCATTGTTGTTCTGCAATCAACATGTATTTTGTGTAATTTGGTTTAACCTGATGTCACCATGATTGACAACTTTGGACATTGGTGTGAGGTGGTGTGAGGTGCAGAGTGGTTGACCTGGCAGGTGACCATACGTTTGATGTGTTTGTGCATGTGTGTCAGACCCCTGTCCACACGAAGCCGCCACCCTCCCCATAACAGGAAACAGCCAGGTGAGCCCAGGGTTTATGGCAAATACGCCCTCAAAGGAGCCTCTTGTTTGGAAACAGAGCTGCAGCTCTTCAGGCTTGTTTTCCATATTGGTCTGGAGTGGAACGCTTTGACCCTGGCACCGGGGCAGGAAAACATGACATGAACGGGCCAACACTTTGAACGCTGTGGGATGAGTGAGGGTCTGCCAGTGCTGTGCCCATCTTGTCTGCAGAGCTAGGCTCAGGATGACGAGTACTTAATCATCGTTTGAAAAAAGTTTTCAATTTGTCAAACACAGGAATGGTGTATTAGAAATCAATATATTATGAATATTATTGTAGTCCCCCGAGTTACTGTTGTGATTTGAACCTGAAGAAACATCAAAGTGTGACAGTGTGTCTGTGAGACACATTTTTTGTCTTGGTTGTATTCAAACTCATCTTTTACTCCAGGCTTGTACAGGTCTCTGCTTTGCAAGGGGCAATAACTTTAGAAGAAAGCCTGGTTCAGAATGTTCCTGAATGAGTGGTCTGAAAGTCTGAGTAGTGTGAGACCATGTGGCATTACATAGGTGAAGCGAACAACCTATAGGTCTAGGGCTCACACATCAGGACTGTCAGGATCTCCCGATTCATGTTGATGCTGCAAAACATTGGCCCCAGGACAACTCTAGGAGTGTTTGAGGAGGTAGAGAAGTTGACCATCATCTTTAAACAGACCGGGGTTAGTTTTGATTTCCTGTGTCAAAAAGTCAAAGTTGTATTTTTCTTTCCAGCCACTGCCACACCAGCCATTCCCAGAGCTGTTCTGAACATGATGTCAATTATGTAATTTCTGTTTTTTCCTTTTCTTAATGCTTGTTTAATTTTCACTCATTTAATTGACTACAGTTTATTAATAACTTCCATGTGCAGCCATACATTTATCTTGGCCATTAGGCATGAAACTGAGAGAAAGCCACACATGCCTTCTCTTGATCTGCCTAATGGACGACGTTCACTGGAGAAAACCGATCAACTGCGAAGCTCTTCCCAGAAGATGGTGAAAGACTGTTGTGGAGTGGAGGGAGCGGGGGGAGCTGACCAGTGCAGGACACCACGCTCTGAAACGGGGACAAACCCAGCTGCACCGTTTCAGAGGATCAGAGGAGACTGATGGCAGCCAGCCAAGTTTCCTCCATGTGCTCCAGTTTCCTCGACCTCCAAAAACATGCTGGTCAGATTGACCCACAAGGGCAGCGCGGCTCAGTCGCAGCAGCTCAGGACTAACACCTGAACACTATTTTGTTGTACTGTTTTGAAAGACAAATAAATCACTTACTTCTGCTTAGTAGAAACATTCGTAAAATTGTCCGAGAGTAGACAAACTCAAATATGCTGTGAAATCTATGTAATTTAATTATCCTGATCATTGTATTTTTGTCCTTATTTTTCAGGATGGATCATACTTGGCAGAATTCCTCCTTGAGAAAGGCTATGAGGTGAGACTGAAGTCCCTAAAGCAGGCATGCCCAAAGTGCAGCCCATTTTTGGTGGCCCTCAAGGTTCTTGTTAAATTGAATTGGCACACATCGCCAGAGATAGTACTTTTTACAAGTTTCATAAATCTACACAAGCTGGATTTAAACTACAAGGAATAAATATTAATTTGAAACTGCAAAAGATCACCTTTGTCTGGTGCCAAAACATTTCCAGTGACCTTCTAATTTGGTTATTTTTTGAGGATCCATATATATATATATATATTATTTTTAATTTGTTATTTTTAATTTTTAATTTAATTTTTAATTTAATTTAATTATTATTTTTTATTTATTTGAGCAGTAAGTCTGCTCAAAGGGAGTGGGCCGAAGCAAAAAGCTTATAAGCGCAATAATATTTACATTAACAATCAAAGCAAGGAACGTAATGCAAGATAACAAATCATAAACAAGGGAACATAAGGCAAGGTAACAAATAATAAGGAACAATAATAAAAAAAACAACAGCAAAATAAAGAAACAACAACAAAAGAATATACTACAACACTCTACTATATTATTAAACAGTATAAATATGACTAATTTTCATCGAAATACTATGTTATTACTATGGAAATAGCATATAAAACAGGATAAAAAGGGATAAATGCGTAATTGCGCATTATTACCCTTGAAATAGTGACAATGTTTGCTAATAATTTCCTAGTCTTCATACTGGGTTAGGGTTATAATTTTTCATATTATCATGAAAAAAAGTACACTGACAGAAAGTACCGTAATGATTATTACTGTGCTATTAATGTCTTAGTTATCTAGTAGTACTTAGTAACATACAGTAGCCTTGATCACTATTAAAGTAACTTATGTCCAGTTTGAACTGAATCCTGTACACATTTTAGTGTGTGCCTGAAATCTGGATTTCAGGCACACAAATAATTTCAAACAATGAGTGTTTGAAAAAAATATGAATGAATGTACCATCAAGTCATGGTCAGCTGCAATTCCAGTTTCAGAGCACAGCCAGTCCTTTCCATGTATTGACACACACCTTACTCTGATAAAACATTGTTGTGTTGCTCTGAGCCTATTAACCTCTGACCTTTTACCCCAGGGTTAAATCATTAACAAGGAAATGGCTGTTATTATACGGTAGTGTGAGTGAGGTCAGTAACTTTCACCTACTGCTAGGTGCGCTACAGCAGCTGCAACATCTGTCAACATCTAAAGCTTTGCTTTCACACCAATGAAAACCGTGATGCTAATTGGCCCAAGTTGTAGGACGGTTCAAGATGTTTTTGTAACAGCTGCGTGACCCCCTCCTTCCCCAGATTTAGAAAAATAAAATCATTGAGCCACGACTTGCATAATGGTTGGTCAGCTTAAGCTACAAATGCTGCAACATAGAGGATGTAGCCTAATGTTTCTCTGAGGTGATGGGGTCTACCGTAATGCCTCCCCTATCGACAGGAAGTGCAGAGTGAATACAGGAAGTAGGGCTAAGGCCTCACACAGTCCGTACACAAATGGAGTCCCTTTAGATCAGGTTTTGTTATCTTATCCGAGCAGCACTTCCTTGTGTATCCCTCGTGAACATAGCGCACTGATTACCTCCCATTGCACACACTATGGTGCGATCAAAATATTGCAGTAATGGCAAAAAAAAGGATCAAAGGCAATACATTACTTTAATGCTGCAGAGACCGTGTGTTCTTCTTTCACTAGGTTCATGGCATCATTCGCCGTTCTAGCTCCTTTAATACTGGTCGCATTGAGCATCTTTACCAGAACCCGCAGACACACACCGAAGGGAGTAAGTATTTTGGACACTGACCCTGTCCCAAGGTCTATAAAATTTTTTTAAAAAGGAAAATAATGGTTTAATTTGTTTTTAGACATGAAACTGCATTATGGGGACTTAACGGACAGCACGTGCCTGGTGAAGATTATCAACCAGGTGAAGCCCACAGAAGTCTATAACCTGGGAGCGCAGAGCCACGTCAAGGTAGTGCTTCAGTAAATTCAACATGTCTGCTTTGGGTGATAGAAAACGTACTGTTTGTATCGCTCTTTCCCCCCAAAAAGACTATGAAGTGAGTATAAATCTGATAAATCAGTTTTTTTGTGTGAAACTATGTGTGGGCAGTCAAGTTAGATAACCGATTTACTCAGACACATGCTCGACAATGCTGCATGGAGGAGGAAGTGTGAGCATTCAGCATCTGGCTAATGTTTTATTAGCACTTACTGCTCTGTTGTAAAGCTCGTGCCAATTTTATATCAGCTGCCACTCATGCTGTTGTAGACTCAGACCGTGACCCCCGCTTGCACTCTTGTCCTAAACACATTTACAAAAGTTTATAATTTCATTTAAATCCAAAGGTGCGTCCACACCAAACGTGGCCAAGCGTCAGGTTCACATTGAAAATACATGGAGGACGCGCCTCAGGGAGCGTCAAGAGGTCCCGCAGCGAGTCACACGCCTCCGGCGCGTTTTGAAGCTTTTCGCGTGTGGTAAGCATTTGACACGACGGAGCAGAGCTGAAAAGATTGCGCCATAAATGCAGAGCTGAACTTTATGCCTATTCAGGATTCCTCTTAATAGGTTTGATGTCAATGATGAGGAGATGATGCTTCTTGTTAAAAAGTCAGCGACACGCTGTGGTCAAATGGGTGCATAGGCCACCATGTTGATTAGAATTTATGCTATTTTGTGGCTTTTATATTGTAAAATCTCTACCGACAGCCAACTGCTGGAACCAGTGTCACCAGCGATATCGGCCCGGGTTCGGGCTATCGGCCCGAACCCGGGCCGATAGCCACTTGCTACCAGCACAAAATTTGTCCCATATTCAATCGTATGGGCTGGATACAGGCTTAAATACTTGGGAGATTTTGCGTAGACCATGGGAATATAGTTAAAGTAGTACTAACTAACGTCTTTACCTTAATACATCCTTTACGTAGTCCCTCTGGGGGTAATACAAGTGTTAATGGGATGATTGGAGGGTCTTTCATCTCCCCCTGGTTTCTCTGGCCAGAAAACCATGCTTGCAATTTGACTGCCACTGGGTCGGAGCCACCAATACACACTAATAGAACCACGAAGAAGAAGCTAACAGGCTAACGGGCAAAGCTAAATGCGGGCTAGCGCCACTTTAAATAGTATTTACAGCCAAGTTTGAGTGAAAAAAATTATTTCCATTGTATAACTGGATGTACAACATCCCTTTCTCCCTTCGCCTTTTCTGTGAGTGCAGTATTTACTCTCCAGGACATTTAATAAGTAACTTGCTACGACTCCTGCAGTTGCGCTTATGGCCTCTACTGGCAAGAGTTACTTAGTACTGCTTTAAAGATCCATAGGACATGGTAGTAGCAAAGAGGGAGACTAGTTTGTCCCAAACAGCAGGTATTTTTCAGGCAAGAGCTACTTCTAAGATGGCTACGAACACACTCTGAGCTGTCGTGAGGCCAGAGTGTCTTGACGCTCGTTGACATTTGTGACAGGCGTCTGACTTCAGTAAGCACAAGCGTCCAACTATGGGCTTTAGGCACGTTTGGTGTGACTTTTATTGAAATGGTTGAACTGATTTCAGATTCTATAACAAGCGCACCATCATGATGAGCTTTAGTTTTTTTAAACCCTGCATACATTGTAAGAGTAGAAATTGAATGACTCTGGTACATTTGATTGAGTTTATGGGATTAGATGATGTGTAAAAGGGGCTTTGACTTCTGGGAAGCGAGCAGTGAGGGAGTGTGGAGGATGCTGGAGCTGATGGGACAGGAAGTCTTGTTTTTTTGGATGGGTCAGTCTGTGCCACAATGTCCCTTTTGTCTTGGAGCTTAGCTGTGATCCCAGGAGATCCCTTGGCGCCGCCTCCCCTCCTCCTGGCCCTCGCTGTGGGATCTGACACACAGTCTCCAGGCAGCTCTGATCCTCCGCAATACAACCAGGCTTTAGTCAGATTGGACATAATAAGAACATTTGTGCAACATTTGGCTTTTAAACGTTTTTACCCTTAACAGATTGCTTTTGTATCATCCATTACTCGACTATTGACAGGACTTTTTTGGTGTGTAGTAGCACTCTTCAACCAAATATTTAGCATTGAGGTAGAAATATAAGTTGCGTCCAAGTGACAGAATAACAGTGCCTATTTGTACGCCGATAATTTAACAGGTCAGTTTTCTGTAATTACTTGGCATTTGTGGTTATTTTTTCCCTACAGAAACTGTATTCAAACTTAAACTTAAAGGGGCTATGTGGAGTTTGGCAGTTTTGTACTCGCAATTGCCCCCTCAGGCCAAACGCGTAACTGCAGCCTCAACGATAAGCTTGTGCATGAGGTGCTCAGGCTTTACAAGCACCAGAAATAACAGTCCCGTCCTGGTCAATTTACAGATTTGCAGGCGTGACTTCAACTGAGGTAAGACACTTTACTGTTTTGTAAGATATTTAGACCAAATCAATTTGAGTGAATATTTTCCAAGATGTGATACTTGAGCAAATGCACAGCAAAGTGAATTGAGTGATGAAGCCAAGTAATACAGATAAACAAATAATTGACAGTTTGAAGGAGAAAAAAAAAATGGTATACTGTGTATGCATAAACGCAGGCCTAATTGAAATAATAACATAATTCCATTGGTAGAAATGCTACTAGGAAAAGCCTAAACCGTCTCTTCAATTCCCTGGGCCCAAAGTTAGTGTAGCTAACTTGTAAACTATATTGTAAATGGCACATGTCCACTTTTTGTAGACGTTTCACTACTTATAAATCCGTGAACATGCTTATTTTGCGGCCAAGAAAAGCTAACATTAGCAGCATTATTTGTGCCATTGTAAATACAGCACCATTACCACCGTTACTACTCAAATGTTTTGTAGGTTCAGCACAATTACTGTTATTACTGACACTACTAGTCTGCTACTAATACTACACAACTTCTCTGTAGGTATAAAACTATGAGATCAACTATTTTGGTAACTTCCAAATATGATTATTTTATGGCTTGTTTCAGTGAAGTTTGTACAACATGCACGGACAGTCGGACACCGTTGTTTTGAAGCATCAACAAGACTTTTCCCCCACGTATTTAGTCATAATTTTGTACCTTTCAAGCAAAAATAAGCTGCGGGTCTTTTGAGAGATTCTCTCAACATTTTCCGATGTTTACTCTGGTTCTTTGCCTACGCCGATCAGAATCCAATTTCGCCTTTTTGTCACACTGGAATAAACTCTGTTTCTTCACGTTAGTTGGGGTCTGGGCTGGAGTTTCGGTCTCCTCTTATTCTCCGCTAAATCCATCCTTCCGAAGTTACCACTCGCTCGGCAGCGTCAGTATAGAGGAGATACAGCTAACGCTACAGCTGAGCGTGAACGTGCATGACGTCATTACGCTGTTTGCTTGTTCGACCCGAGCAGAGACTATTTAAGTGACTTTACAGGCATATAGAGGCAATCGCGGTGAAAAGGCCAGGGCTCATTCTACTCACCAGGGCATTGCTGGAGCATGTATGAGGAAGACGTTTTAAATTTGTATACATTTATTTGTGGTTAAACTTATGTATTGTCACTTTAAAACTGTAGACCACATTATGCACATGTACGTCAGCCTTTATATAGACATCTTTTGAAAGAGATATGTTTTGACATAAAAATTATTAATGGTCTTTAAAAAACAAAGGCAAAAGTTTGTTAAGCAGACTGACAGAAGATGGTGAGAAAACGTGCAAAAAGTGGGAACCATGATGATTCTTCTGTCCACATCCTTTTGCGGTTGGAGGCCGTGACTTTGCTCCCACCTCCCACACAGATGAACTGGCCACACACACTTCAGTGTCACAGGATCCCTGTACCTGTGTGCAGCTTTCTTCTGTTTATTTCTCCGTGGACCTGTAAAACCTGACTCGGGTTAGCCCTCACCACATGCTGCTCGCTCAGAACAGCTGATCCCACTGGATTACTGGAAGCAGCGTTGTCCGACCATTTCCAGACGGTTTCACTCACGTTGGCTACTCAACGTCTCTTGTCCATTTTACCCACTGCTCTAAAGCTGAGAACATAACAAGTCTAACTGGCCTGCATCTTTTTAAACATGCTTTGCGTGACAGCTCCGAGTTGTTGTGGGTTCTGTCTACACGTCTGCCAAAGACATACAGCTGAGTTTGTGAGCATATAGTGAATATCAGTGTATTGACTTACAAGTTGGGCTGCATGAAGAGAGGAAAATGTGTGGTTTTGAATGCGAAAAAAAAGAAAAAAAGATTTAAAGATGTGTTCATTTGTCAAACAATTTGTGAGTGATTTTGAAATTATATTCCTCTCATCCTTGACTGTGGAGTGGAGGCTGGGGGGGGGAGCACAAGGAGGTCAGGGAGTTCAGCTTCCTGATGGCCTGGTGTATGAAACTGTTCTTCAGTCGACTGGAGCTGGATATCGTGCTTAGTGCTAATAACGATGTTTTACGAAACCATTTCAACACAGTACGTTCCATTAAATGAAATAAATATATATATATATATAAGCATTGTTAAAATATGTTTAAGTATCAGTCAGATAGAAGATCTCAGTGATTTTGCAATTCATTACAAGTTCCTGTTGTGCTAATGACAATTTGACGATATGTCGTGTAGCTCCACTAACCAAAAATTGACTTTGACTCTCCTTAACACATAGTTCACGCTGTGATTTCATCTGGCTCCACTCTCATTCATCAAGATGTGTCAGAATCTAGTCTTTAAGCTTAGTCTTTGTTCACTTTTATCATGACCATGACTTGTTCATTGTATGTGTGATCTCCATTATAATACTTTTTTAAAGGAAGTCTTATTCTGGTTTGTGATGAAGTGTCTGTGTGGGTGCTTGTTTCCACTGCAGTCATCAATGAGAGTGTTCTAGTATTGGCGGGGGCGTTCTAGCTTTGGGAATAGTAAAAGGACAGCACAGACTGTGTTGTTTTTAGGCTGACCGACCGCAATAGTTGAGGAGAAAATAACTTGACTCTTTTTTGCCTTGCGTTTTATATCCCTTAGGTATAATTCCAAAGGACATAACATGATATGTTGGGACCTTGTTGACCTGCTGAGCCCCTTGTAGAGTATATATAACACATATGCACTCTCCTTTTTTATGGTCCCTATCAGTACAGTTGGTTTACAATAAAGGAATAAACAAGTGCAAACCTTTTTTTTTCCAATAGGTAATTAAATGTCTAGCACCATAAGACATTAAGGCAACAATTATAACATTTATAAATAAATTATCAAATGGAAATTATAATAATCTAGAGAATGGGAACATAGATTGTAAAACAAATCTATGTTCCTAACAAGTTATCATGTCTTTATCTCTTATTATAACTGTCTAGGAGATGTCTCTAGTGTGTTTTTAACAGAGAAACTATGCATTTAAGCGTGAACAATATCCGCTACAGATTGTCCCCAAGTTCTTCTCCACAGGGATTGCAGTTAGGACCAGTCGTATCCATAATTGTATCTATTTCTATCTATAGCTTTTCATTACACTTTAAATTGTTTTGAAGACAATAGTGTTGAATATGTTTTGTTTGCCCCTCATCCATTTCAATTGGCTGTCCAACTGTGTTTCGGAAGCTTCCCTACCAGACACTCCTCGGGTTGGCCACAAAGCCGGGCTCTGTTTGCTTCTGGTGTGTATATAGGGCTAAAGCGTGCCAGCAGTTTACTCTCATACACATCTCATAATCCTACCACTTACTACAGTTTGAGGCTGTGTTACGCAACATCTGCTTTTTCTTTTCGGTGATGTTGTTTTTTTGACGGCTCCACGTGTCGTGTGCGTGGGATAATAATAATTTTTCTGAAATTTAGATATTAAATGGCCCATCAGAGCGGAAGTTTATTTTATTACCTGTGTTTTTGGACTAAACAGTCCTCCTACATAGAAGAATACACAAAGCTCAAGTTATTTATGGTCGTCTAACAGCATATTATTGTGACCACGTATCGCTCATCACCAGAATTTTTTGCAATCTTTACCAAAAAACGAAACGTAGAACTCTGCATCAACCATAACTTCACTTTGATTCACTCCAGATCCACTTTCACGCGTCGATAGCTGCACACAAAAACTGCTTTCTGCTTTATAGTATAATACTGAATCTAAAAGAGATGGTGACCACCTACTAATGCAAGTAGGGAAAAGATATGTAATATGAATGTAATATGTATGTGTATATAACGTATTGCGATGGAGATTTAATTTTAATTCCTATTGAACAACACTGTGCATATTTCATACATGTCATGGAACATTAACATTTGTAGGAAACTGGAAAGCTGAATGGCTGAACTAATACAAGAATAATTTCATGCATTTCAGGAGAGGTTTGTAGAGGTTTAAAAATGAATGTTAGCAGGTTTAAACACAAGACACATTTTGCTGTCTTAATAATTGCAGTCTATGCGATGTTCATGTTGCATTAAAACAGTGATTTGAAATATTAAAGCGAATGCGAAACTACCAAGTTGTGAAATGTAGACGATCATCTTTATCAAAGTTAAATCTTTCGTCATTTGTGCAACAATAAGAATGTACATTCATGTGGCTCCATAGTTTGATGAACTTTACTTATTGTTTAAAGAGAATGTCTTTCGTTTTGCATAACTTTTGAAACACAAGGATTTGCACAGTATTATGATGATCCTGTAAAACTTGAATGAATGATGAGCGGTCTCGCCTTGTTAACAGTACATTGGCCCGGTTTACTCACTCCCTGATTGATGTTTACATTCGCACCGTCCAATCAGGCGCCAGCGGCCGGCCTGCTGCACGGCACACGGCCCTCATCTGGACCCGGATTAGCACATTCCCATCTGAAGCGTGTGTTCTCTCACTTTCAAGAGTCATTAGCGCCGTATGTGCGGTCTGCCTGTGTTTAAGGTGCCATGCTTTCCATTGTTTTAAAATTGCCTTTCAGAATCTCTGTGGTTTTGGCTAAATGGAGACGCAAGTAATATCTGAGTGTGCATTTTTTACATGTTGCCTATTGAATGAGCAGTTGTGGGATTGTTTTGCGTTGGTGGCCTAGTAGTAAGTGGCCAAATCTCCCCCAGAGCACGCTGATCCCGATTTTGAAAGGTTAGGCTTCATATAAGGCAGTGCGTCTGGCCTGGCTGGGCTGAAAGTGAACTTTAGCTTAAGAATAGGCCGCTGTGGGCCAAAAGAAACACGTCTGCACTTTCCCCCCGCTCGATGTCAGGGAATGTTTTGTGGTCGATCTTTGTGGGTCAGATTTGTTGCTCCGCTCATGAGTCAGTTCTTTCTCAGTTTTCCAGCAAAGTTGTAACACATGATGTTTGGGAAAGGCAAGCGGGAGTAGTGGGGGACTTTCTGAGGTTTAACTTAAGACGTTGGGTCAATAAATAGTATCACAAGGCTAAATGTGAATTCATCTAAATCTGTACCTTAAATCACACCTCAAATATCCCTGATCATCTTGAAGCTAAGAGAAGCCAAAACAAACCCTGGGAGTGCAGTTCAGAGAGAGGGGCATAGATGGCAGCAGTGAGCCACAGGACAGACGTGGAGGCCCATTCGAGGCCCGCGTGGGAATATTAGTTAAATCTGCAACACTTTTCAGAAAGAAGAAAAAGATACAACACTCTCAAGAATCAACCAATAAATAAATGAAATTAAAATACACATGATTATTAAAATAATTAATTCCTACGTAACATAGTTCTCAATAATGTACCAATTCATGGATAAGCTAATTTGAGGAAATATTGTCTCATTTATGATGATTGATGTATTATTGGAGATATTTTACGTTGACAATTACTTAGTAATTGTGTCATTATTATTGTCTTGTTCAACCTTGGGTGCTTTTTGTCAAATGTAATCAGTGCCAAACAGGACAATAACATTGTGTAGTTGGCAAAAGGTCAAAAATGCCTTGAACTGCGTTGTTATAAAGTATTTAGTACATTGTCACATTTCAAATTAAAGACACTGATTGAACAATAATGTTACGGCAGCCTTTGGAGGACTGGCTGTACTGCAGTGCTTTTACTTTTAAACATTAAAAAAACACTAACGTTATCTTACAATATTCCATTTTCTTACCAGAGCCACATTTATTGCTTCTTTGAGACTCTGTATGACAATAATTACACCTAAATATCCACGTTGATTTTATTTTAGGGTGGCCAATGCAGAGTACAAACACACAGTAGTCAAAAAAAAGTCATATCCCGATATATTTAGGTTGAATATCGATATACCATATATATCCTGATATTTTTTTATGGAAAGTGAGAGCTGTGAAATGAAATGTTAAGTCAAAGCCAAATACACTGTATAACAAAGCTCTGTAAGGTGCACGATGCACTTTCAATAAACACATATCTTAAATAAAAATAGCCCTTAGCACTTTGAGGTTTCTTTGAAATGTAAAGTGCAATATAAATAAAATGTATTATTATTATTATTATTAAATAGCCTGTAAAATAAAATAGGTCAGCATTTATATATAAAGGGATAACAAAATAAAGTGCTCAGTTTAAGATAACTATATCGATATATGGTCTAATTCCATATGTCACTTAAAAATAATCGATTATATTTTAAATATCGATATATCGCCCAGCCTTCATACACAGTCGATCTTTTAGGTATGCACTGACTATTTTTATCACCTGCTACGTGTGTGTAGCGTCATCAGTCTTTCTATCTGCATGCCCTCTTTGTCTCAATGCATACCTCCTCCTCTATTTTTATCTGGCGATGACGGATGCCTCCAGCTCCGTTGTTGGTACGTGTCTCACTTTAAACTACGCAGAGGCCTAATTAGAGTGGTGCAGTTAGAGCGTAGAGCGGAGGTGAGAAGATCGTAACTACTCATTACACTAAATATTTATCAAAGTCATTAATCTTCCTCTCTGTTGCTATGTCCTGCAGGAAGACATTTATCACTTACAATCACCCCCATGCAAATACGCCATGATACCTAATAATTTATTTGAAGTTCGGTTAGAAAAGTAAACACTAAAGATGTAGCAGATCATAGATTGGGATTTCATGTCTTTGTATTACATCATTGGGGCGGTTGCCGATTGCATACCATCTTTGTGCGCAGCTTTTTACCTCAGATTCCAGCAGCAAACACAAAACAGTGGTTATATTAAGATCAGCTATTTTGGTGCCTCTCCAAAATGACAGTGTATTAAGGTGTGCCGCAGTGTCGGCGCTCAACAATATGATGTCATATATCTGCACGTAGGTCCACTTTGTACGGGCTTTGACTTACAGTAACAACTAAGTTTAAAATAATAATGTAGCATTAGTCAAATTAATTTGAAGGGTTATCAGTCAGAAGCATAACACAATTTCTAAATTTAAATGTCACTTTGGGGGAAATGTGTTATTACAGTTTTTCCTTTCCCCTTTTCCTACAATTCAAGCACTTGAACGAGTTTACACAATGAGGACAATTGAGTTGACAAAGAGATTTGCCTACACGAGTCCTTTTCTCTAGTCTCCCGTCACTCTGCTGTTTACATAGACTTTAAATGGTGTGTACAAAGGGATTTCTGTTGCCGGCTACAGAACGCGCAAGCCGACTGAGCGGCTTATGGCGCTTTTTAACGGGGACAATTACTTTTTGCACAGATGAT
This sequence comes from Proterorhinus semilunaris, assembly GCA_021464625.1. Lineage (NCBI taxonomy): Eukaryota > Metazoa > Chordata > Actinopteri > Gobiiformes > Gobiidae > Proterorhinus > Proterorhinus semilunaris. Next base: position 24,665,082 of record CM038351.1, read on the forward strand.
TCAAATGCTGAAAGTTACCCATTCCTTTTTAAGTCTGCGATTTCACTCATTCAATTATTTGAGCGTGATCTCGGTTTTTGCTTTTCATGAAATACTTTTTTAGTGTATTTTTTGTATTTTCTTTTGGTAGAATTATTTAATGTTTGAGCTCCTGTCTCGCGGACTTTGCATTTTCTCCCCGTATCTATGCAGATTTCCTCTGGATGCCTCCCTGAAAAAGAGACTTTAAATCTCAGTGAGACTTCCCCGATACATAATGAAACGTTTAAAGTATAAAGTATGATTTCCCCATGTTATTGATCTGCAAGAGTTGAATTTTCAGATTGTTAACCTCTTACTGAGCACATTTTCTCCAGTTCAACTTTACCCAAATCTGAAAGATTCTTGACCGGAGCTTACAGCCTACAGACCAGTGTGACGCCTCATTTGAAAGCTGATCGTCACTTTTTGTTGCATTTTTCTTGTGTTTTGGTCACTTTTTCATTGCGTTTTTTTTCACCTTTTTTGTCACACTTTCGTGGCTTTCTCGTTGCCTTTTTGTTGCTTTTTCATCACTCTTTTGCCGCGTCTTTGTCACATTTTGGAAGTGTTATTGTCGTGTTCTGGTGTTTTTTAATCACTTTAATGTTGTGTTTCTGTGATTTTTTCATCTCATTCTGCGTTTTTGTCACATTTTTGTCGCTTTTTCATCACTCTGTAGTCATGTGTTTTTGTCGCTTGATTATGTTATTGTTGCTTTTACGGCCCTTTTTTTTTTCTTTTGACACTTTTTTGCTTTTTGATTTGGGTAATGCCAAACTGGAGAAAATGTGCTTCGGTTCATTACCCATGTGCATTTTCTCCAGTTCGGCATTACTCAAATCTAAAAGCTTCTTGACTGGAGAGTTTACAGCCTGTAGGCCAGTGCAATGCCTCATTTGAAAGCTAAGACCTACAAAACTGATGTAAATGGATCTTTTTCCTTGCGTTGTTGCCGTGTTGTTGTCACTTTACGTTCTTTTTCATATCAGGTGAGGTCTATAAGAGGTTAAAAAAAATACAGATTTATTACGATTGACAAAGACGACGTATCGTCTAGGGCAGGAGTCGAATACATTCCATTGAATTTGTTTACGTCAACATTTGTATATTGTACTCCACCTAAAAGTGCCGAAACAACACAGTCGATATTTCCACCTCTGGTTAAACTAATTACAGCTAAAACGCTGGTAAAAAGCGTTGTAATTGTTATTTTACAACGTCTGAATTCTGTCACAACGTGTAATTATTTCAGAAGGCACTGTTCCATCTTTATTTTGCCCAAGAGCGTGTGGGTGTCCGCCGCTCTCCTCGTATAGATCCATTGGGTAATCTCGGGATTTCATCGTATTTGCAATAAGCCTGTAGTAATAGCGATGATCTCACCTTGTTTGGATCTCTGTAAGGAATGATAATTTGGGAACGTGGGAAGGAGAGGTAACACGAGCAGTCAGTTAAGGCATGCCCGTAATCTTTCTGAATGCAATAAATTGCGCTTCATGGATCCGTTTCTCTGTGTGCTTGTCTAGATCAAGCAGGCGTTCGCCTAGAAAGGGTTTGGCCATTCCTACCACACCATGGCGAGGCAAACAATCAGGCTCTTATTGTGTTGTTATTATTAGACACAAAGACGCCTGTACCAAGGAGGTAGTTTTATCTTAGGAAGGTTGTATTTGTTATACAGTTGGATTCTTTGGTGGTGCTTCCGTTGGACGTCATCACTGATGTGATCTCATACCTTGAGTTTACCAGTTCTTAAAAGCACAGTGTGAACTCCATTATACAACAAATAGAAACAAAATATTTCATACATTAAACAATAAGTTCACCGTGAAACTGATTATGTCACAGGTCCAAAATGCAAACAAATAACAATCTAAACCATTTTACTTGTCTGATGCTGGATTCTTGGCCTGCGGTTTGTATTTTCATTTTGGCTCAATGTGTTACTAAAGCTGAGAGGCGGAATTAAACTTGCAGTTGGGGAGTTGGGGATTTGTGTAAAGCAAGGCCCAAGTGCTTTCTGCCTCTATTCCCCCAGCAGGTCTGGGCGACGATTTATCAAACTCTCAGCGCCTGATCACTGTAAGTCCCTGTTTTCTGCGTCAGCTCCTCCAAGGACCAACTTTTTCCACCTTATGACCGGAGGAAATTTCGAGATTCCATTTTGACTCTGCTACATGGGGAATATTTATTGTCGAAATACTTTTGACGCCGTCAGAAGTCACATGGAGGTCACAGAGGATGATTGTACATGCTTTTATGGCTTATTTAAACAAGTACCATAGACTGTGATGTTGGCAGTTGTACCCAGAGCACAATCAGAAAGGGAAGTCATAATGTTATAGTTGCTTCAGGTAGTTTGGCTCTAACCACTCCTTGCCTTCAGGCGGCTGTACAATTGCACTTAAGACTGTGATTACCATTGGTTATTATGGTCATTGACAGTGGAGGTGTGAGAAAGCTTATTTCTTTATTTGATAAATGCATCCTGCCCTGTTACCTTTACCTCTGCAGATGGATGGTTTTCAGCTTTCCTTTGCACCATTAATCACCAGGGTTGGCGTCTATGGGGCACGTCAGGCCGGTGGACAGGCTCAGGCTGACAGACACGAGCTGTCAGGAGGGAGCCAAGCTCCGCAGTGTTGACTCAATGTTGTACCCCCTTCAGCCTGCGCTCTGGATCCTTCTGGACCTGCTTTCTTCATCATTAGCACATAAATCAGTCAACAGTGCTCAGGTCATTAAAGACAAACTACATCTGCCTGATATGAAAGGCTGAAACGTTTTCTACAACAGTGCAGCTAATAAATGTTGTGGATATCACTTTTATTTTTATGATGATGTTTTCAGGTCTGATGACGAGAAGTAAAAAAACAAAACAAAAAACAACTGTTAAGTTCTAAGTACATGGCAATTAGATTGTCAGTGTCTTGCCAAACATTTATTTAAAGGACATTGTTAAAAGTATTTATTTGGTTACTGTTTGGGCCTTTTTAATGGACACTTCATATGTCCATTGAATGAAAACCCAGAGTAGTTCCTGTGTTCTGACTGCCATTCTGTTTGTTTTTTTGCATCAGACATGCTTAATCTGCAGTTAGTGAGAAACGCCCAGTAATTGTGTTTAAACAAATGTCAAAAGATGTTCTGAGGAGCGCCTTGACTTTTTGCATTTGACGTTGACACTGATGTTGAGAAAAGTGGGAGGTGATAAGTGCCATCTCAACATGATTCGTCAGGAGATAATCGCTCCACTTTTTCTTGGCTCAGCTTGGGCCAAACTCTAAAGAAAACATTGAACCGTTTTCTTTGCTTTTCCGCAAAAGCATATATAGAAACACACCATTACGGGGAGTTTGGAAAGAGCCGACCCCCGAAAGTGTGGGTGTTTGGTTTGTATATGACTGCGTGCTGTTAAACTCTGCTGTAGGTTGCAGCCATCGTAAAGGACGTGTCGGGGTGGAGCCACCGCGGTGCAACTGCACTCCAGGGTCCGCTGACATTCACAATAGTTCCCATAAGCAATTCTTTACTGCAATTATTAACGTAATGGTGTGGAAAAAGTCATAGATCCACAAACACTGGCCTAAGCAGTGTTCCGTATTTTTCCCTGTGTGTTGACAATGTCCATACTGGGTACATGCTTTAATAGAGGGCACTTTAGAATGTGACGCCATCTAACGTACACGCTAATTTGGGGAATTTTGTCAAAGTTAGAAAAGTGTCAATGTGCTGGGCGCCATTCTGAGTTTAGTGAATTAACTGCATGAACAAGTTGTAAGTGCACTGCCGGACCAAAAAGATGAAAGGTTGCCACTTGGATGTAGGCCTAACTAGGGCTGGGCAATATGGACCAAAAGTCATATCCTGATATATTTAGTTTGAATATCAATATACGATATATATCCCGATACGATGATCTGGGGTTTCTGCAGTTGGTCAGGTCTAGGTTCAGCAACACTATGTGCCCAAAGAATGAGATCAGCTGACTACCTGAACATCCTGAATGACCAGGCTATTCAGTCAATGGATTTCTACTTCCCTGATGGCACGGGAATATTCCAAGATGACAATGCCAGGATTCATCGGGCTCACATTGTGAAAGAGTGGTTCAGGGAACATGAGACTTCATTTTGGATTGGCCACAGAGTCCAGATCTTGACCCCACTGAGAATCTTTGGGATGTGCTGGTGAAGGCTTTGCACAGTGGTCACACTCTCCCATCATCAATACAAGATCTTGGGTAAAAATAAATGCAACACTGGATCTAAGTAAGTATGTATAAATAAAAAAACTAATTATAATACATGTAATTTGATTAAAATAGAATGACTGAAGTACTGTATTGTAAGTGTGGCATGATAAGAGCTGAATCCTCTGCTTTATGTGTGGGAGTGCGGGCCGCCACCAGCACAACTAAACGTTTACAATAACAGTATCCAAGTGATGCCTGCTGTAATAAATGTCAGGGGCCTGGGCCAATGCGGTGAAACCCATGTGTAGCACTGATGGTATTATTGTCAAATTAAAGTGTCATGCCCCGGGCTGTAAGCTGTAAACTGCGTCTCTCGAACGAAACTGAACACAGCGCTCTGTGCCAGGATCATGAACGTCAGTCACAGGTGTGATGTCTGCGTTCCTCGAGATCCTCCGCATGTGACGTTTGGTGAATGATATGTCTATCTGATACAGTTTCTGTACCCAATTATTATTCTCATTGCAAAGTGAACACCCCCTTGTGAACACAAGTGAATTAGTTTGTGTCATGACCAACAGTTCTTTAATTCTTATGGCAAATACATACTATATAGTAGATTTTTAGGGCATAGTATACTGTATTGCATGTAAATACAGTGTCTTGCGAAAGTATTCGGCCCCCTTGAACTTTTCGACCTTTTGACACATTTCAGGCTTCAAACATAAAGATATAAAACTGTATTTTTTTGTGAAGAACCAACAACAAGTGGGACACAATCATGAAGTGAAACGACATTTTTTGGATATTTCAAACATTTTTAACAAATAAACAACTGAAAAATTGGGCGTGCAAAATTATTCAGTCCCTTTACTTTCAGTGCAGCAAACTCTCTCCAGAAGTTCAGTGAGGATCTCTGAATGATCCAATGTTGACCTAACTGACTAATGATGATAAATATAATCCACCTGTGTGTGAACAAGTCTCCGTATAAATGCACCTGCTCTGTGATAGTCTCAGAGGTCAGTTTAAAGCCCAGAGAGCATCATGAAGAACAAGGAACACACCAGGCAGGTCCGAGATACTGTTGTGGAGAAGTTTAAAGCCGGATTTGGATACAAAAATATTTCCCAAGCTTTAAACATCCCAAGGAGCACTGTGCAAGCGATAATATTGAAATGGAAGGAGTATCAGACCACTGCAAATCTACAAAGACCCGGCCGTCCCTCTAAACTTTCAGCTCATACAAGGAGAAAACTGATCAGAGATGCTGCCAAGAGGCCCATGATCACTCTGGATGAACTGCAGAAATGTACAGCTGAGGTGGGAGACTCTGTCCATAGGACAACAATCAGTCGTATACTGCACAACTCTGGCCTTTATGGAAGAGTGGCAAGAAGAAAGCCATTTTTTAAAGATATCCATAAAAAGTGTCGTTTAAAGTTTGCCACAAGCCACCTGGGAGACACACCAAACATGTGGAAGAAGGTGCTCTGGTCAGATGAAACCAAAATCGAACTTTTTGGCAACAATGCAAAACGTTATGTTTGGCGTAAAAGCAACACAGCTCATCACCCTGAACACACCATCCCCACTGTCAAACATGGTGGTGGCAGCATCATGGTTTGGGCCTGCTTTTCTTCAGCAGGGACAGGGAAGATGGTTAAAATTGATGGGAAGATGGATGGAGCCAAATACAGGACCATTCTGGAAGAAAACCTGATGGAGTCTGCAAAAGACCTGAGACTGGGACGGAGATTTGTCTTCCAACAAGACAATGATCCAAAACATAAAGCAAAATCTACAATAGAGTGGTTCACAAATAAACATATCCAGGTGTTAGAATGGCCAAGTCAAAGTCCAGACCTGAATCCAATCGAGAATCTGTGGAAAGAACTGAAAACTGCTGTTCACAAACGCTGTCCATCCAACTTCACTGAGCTCGAGCTGTTTTGCAAAGAGGAATGGGCAAATATTTCAGTCTCTCAATGTGCAAAACTGATAGACATACCCCAAGCGACTTACAGTAATCGCAGCAAAAGGTGGCGCTACAAAGTATTAACTTAAGGAGGCTGAATAATTTTGCACGCCCAACTTTTCAGTTTTTTATTTGTTAAAAATGTTTGAAATATCCAATAAATTTCGTTTCACTTCATGATTGTGTCCCACTTGTTGTTGGTTCTTCACAAAAAATTACAGTTTTATATCTTTATGTTTGAAGCCTGAAATGTGGCAAAAGGTCGAAAAGTTCAAGGGGGCCGAATACTTTCGCAAGGCACTGTGTATATATATATATATATATATATATATATATATATATATATATATATATATATATATATATATATAATGTAGTAGAACACATTGAAGGTATTTAGAGATTTTCAAAAACACTGGAGTTATTTTAAATGTGCCTGTTAAAATCTGCATGGGTATAGCATTACTAAAACGTCAAATGTGCATTGTTAGTTTTAAGCTAAACATAAAATATCTGATTTAAAAAATATTTTAGCCTGCTGCTTGTATCTGTTCTCTCTTTGTACTGGGTCTAAGCTTGCAGCATGTCTTCAGCCCCGTCCCTCCAGAGCATGGGGCAGGACGTCTCAGCCAGATGTTTTCGTGCTGCTCGGAGTGACATGTCTTCATTGAGAGTGTGGGCCCACTCAGGGTTAAGAGGAGGAGGCATTAGTACAGTGTCAGTCAGCACCTCACTGCCCTCAGGAGAGATGCTCTCAAACACACATATTTGTAGTATTTTATCAAGTGACTGTGGTTTTCTTCTCATTTATTGACTTTGACTTAGGAAAATATGGCCCATTGTAAGACTCAGTGCTACTGTTCTTTTTAACTTTTAAGATTAATAGTTCTGCCGCTACATGGCACTGGTTTAGTGTACCGTAGATATAGTTTTCGGGACCTATTCAATATAAATCTGCACTAATTCATGAGTGCAATAGAAATTATTATAATTTTTTTTAATCATCAACTCGTCATTTATTACATTTGGATAGGTCTTGAAGAGTTGGTTTCAAACAACTGTGCTGATCATGTTTGGTAGTACATCACAACTGTGAATACTGTCGGCCATTGTAACTTCTGACACATACGTATAAAAGCATCTAAATGAATCATAAATGCAAGTGCATCCACCCTTAGCGCAGGTCTGTAGAGCCAGTGCCTGCTTAGCAGAACGCCAGGACTGTCAATTTGGTATGTTGTTGTTTTCTTGTGCACTTGGAGATTGTCACAGACACAATAGCTGCTTTCATCCTGCTATGCGTGTCAGTTTGTGTTCACTTAAGTGATTGAGAGCTGATCCATGACTGCTATGTGATGGGTCCTGGGCAGGTCTCAGCTGAATGCCTCCACTGACGGTTGTTGCATATTTTGTATGACTATAGGCCTTAGACTATAGTGTGATGAAACAACGAGTGCCTTCTTGTTAAATCTGCTCACCAGTCAAACACATGGAAAGTGGAGAATTCTTACATTGTTGCATAATTTACAAATATATATAATATATTTATTTTATAATTTCTGGGATTTTGGGGGGGTAAAATTTACTGTTTTGCAGTCACATATTGAATTATACTGGTGGTAATCAATTGAGACTTGTCTGGTCTGCAGATTTGAGTTACAGACTTCCAGCCCTGGTTCATTTCCCTGTTGCAATGACAAGACCTCTTTTGAAAACAAACCAAGACACAGCAGCCCTGTCTGTGCCTGACCTCCTCTGTATCTGGCTCAGACAGGAAGCCTCCACCAGCCTCTGAATATGTGAATATGCAGATGAAGTGTACGGTATCAGTGCAGAGGAAGACATTACATATGCAGGCCTTTGAGTTGGTCTCCCTGCGCCTGTGCTGTATCCGCTCGCACCACTGTCCATGGGTAACATGAGCTGGGTGCAGGGGTTGTGGTCAGCCTGGGTGGGGCAGGCGGAGGTCTGTGGTGGAGCACTGTTCAGAGGTGAGGACAGAGAACTTGGGGAGAGCATAAACAAGCAGGACATCAGATATGCAGGGTGTGTGGATAAGCAGCTGTACTGACCGGGTGCTGGATATGCAAATTGAAAAAAAATTAGGATGACCTTTTACTAACTGCTGCACTGTTACAAACCTTTAGTGCTGACTGGTCATACTAAATGCTGGGGTCAAGTCAACGTCCTAGCAAGATACAAGAAAGTTTGTTTAATGGGTGTTGAATTGATCAGGCATACAGTGACTTGGAAGATCTGAACTTCTTTCCATTTTTATATACTTAATAGCAATAATCAATCATTTCCTTGTTGCTATTGGAGACCGGTACAAAAAATCCAATTTCACTCTACATTTTACTATGTATGTGTGTATGTGACAATGATTCGTATCTTCTTGCCTTGTCAAGCGACAAAAGGCAAATACTGAAACCACTGCTCTCAAATGCTAATTGACTATTTGAATTAGTTGCATATAGCAGACGCATTATTTTGTCACTAAAAACGAGTGCACAAATGCTTAAGCGCAAGTGTGGCCAGATCAAATAGTTGCCTTATCTGCAGAGCGTAGGCCTAAATAATATAAATATCTTCCCCGCTGTTATGTGTGTGCGAATGATGTTGCGCAAACAGCTGGATGGCCCGAAGTTGCTCTTGTGGTTTTGCCAGATTGCCGTGAGATCGTGGGATACTTTGTGTCCGAGAATGTTTGACTTGTTCCTCGGCGGGCTTCTTTAGCTACTATGTCTTTATTGTCTTTCAGACAACCACTTTTTATGCAAGTCCTAAATTAGGAGAACTTGTTTGGACGCTCTCTTCCTGGAGATATTCCTGTTTCCGCTAAGTTGAGATCAGAAGTGGGAGATGAAGGAAAGCCAATGTACTTCCTCGTGTGCCTCATATGCACCTTTTCCATTGATATCCAAAACGTCCAGCAAAGAGCTTCCCTTTCCCGAAATGTCTTCCCTACCACATGCTCCTTCAAAGACGAAATTCTGCAAAATGGTCCGACCCGGCATTCCAGCTGCTGCCTCCGTGTTTCTGCCTTTGGTGAGAGAGGGGGGTGTAGCAGGGACACGACTTGAACCTGGGCAATTGTCTTCTGCTAACCTCACAGTGTGGGTCGGCTTATGCACATTTTTCAGTTGATTCACATTTGAGACATGTCCATTAAACCATTTCTATTTTATTTTATTTATTTTATTTTAATTCAAGTTTTTTATTAATGTTTTACTTGGTACATGACAAAATAATATAATCAGTCATACATATTGGCCATCGGGGGGTTTCTGCAAAAGCAGAATCAAATAGTGAAACACAAACATTTAAATAATAATAATTGTAAAGGATGTAGGGTGTGGAAATCCTTGTAAAATACCCATATACAAAATGATCACAATTAGGTTTCTTCCTATTGACTGGTCATTACATTAATATGGGACCAAACGTTTTCCCAAACACACATTGTAGTGTTGTCCTTGTTATTTATTTTACCAAGCATGCGTTCATATGAAGCCATCCTAATCATCATATTTCCAATGTTTAAGAATACCTCTAGCAGCCACTGATGCCCCAACCGTAATAACAGAGAATTTGTCATTAGGCATATTTGTCATTTGTTCTTTATCACAGAGTAAACATAATCTTGGACAAGATGGCACAGTTCTTCCCAACCAGCCACTCAAAACATGAACCACCACCAGCCAGAAACTAATAACTGGGCATTCCCATAAACAGTGCATCAAAGTTCCAATATCTTTTTGACATTTCCAACACAGAGATTGTTCATGAGACCCATTCTATTCAATCGTACAGGAGTCCAATAATATCTATGTATAACTTTTGTATTGTGTAAATTTGCCTTTATATTCTCTTATAAATTCTCTTAGAAACTCTTAGAAACAATTCTAGTCCATTCCTCATCGTCAAACATACATCCAATGTCCTTTTCCCATAAGACCTTCACATTGCGGAGTGCGGAGTTGATCCTTTTGTAGAATACTGAGGCTCGGAGATGTCGGTGTGGCACAACTAAGTAGTCCAGAATATGGTTGTCCTCAATTTGTTGGGGTGGTGACATGACACAGGTCCTTATCTGATGGTATTTCCAGAAATGTCCATCGCCCTGTAGATTATATTTGTTCACCAGATCATTATAAGACCTAAACACTCCACCAATACACTTATGTTTTTAACGTGCCAACTCTTCCAATAGACTGGTGTAACCATTTCTATTTTTATGGGAAAGTAAAGTACATACATGTTCTGAATTGACAGATTACAATTATTCCAGTTATAAATAGGACCTTTCAAGGCCTTGTAGGTTTGAGATATGTACTCCTTTCAACTTAAGCCTCTAAGTGCAAACTTCCAATGAAACCCATTCTAGACACGGCTCAAAATATGCAGTGCCATGCTTAGTTTGGAGTGTGATTGATCATCCCCTCTTCCTCTAATTCAGCTTCATTCACTATGTGCAAATCTGACTGGAGAGGACTTGGCACTAACAAGTTATTACTGATGTTGAGCGAGAGCCATATTTCTAAGAATATGTTAGAAATAGTTTGATTACACCCTGGATTGTTCATTCTGTGTATGGTTGTGTGAAGCGGTCTACTCACTGCTAAGAGTCTTTGTAATAAACAGTTTATAGGTCTACTATGATCATGAAGTTTTATTTTCACTTTCTTAAAAATATGTATATGCGGACCAACAGAAAGCTATTTACTTCCATAGTCCTGGGGGTCCTCGGTTGAACCATGGCAGGCGGAATGGAGCTGGAGTCGGGGAAAGGGAGCGTTGTGTAATACATGTATAATGCTGGATCACAGTCTGGCCTCCATTTTGGTCACATGGCTCGGTGACAGCTACCAGAGCAGAGTGCACTGCCTCTTGGCATGTGTTATCGTGGCCTTCCCGTGTATTTATGGGTGTTCTTGTGGTTGCAGCTCAAGAGAAGTAGCACCTGCACGGGCGGTGGTCCCCCAACTTCACTTCTATTTAGGGCTGGAGTGTATATGTGCATGTGGTCTACGGTGGTTTGGACGCACAAGGACAGTATTCATCAATTCACGGGTGGGGTTAGGTGTAGGGGTCGGCTGCCAGATAGTTGGGTTTAAGGCGGATGAGAGGACTGAGGGAGACGGCCTGTAGTGGGAAAAATGTGCCAGTTTGGTAAAACGAATGAACGGATTTACCTACCCCCATCAGCTGGTAATGCTCTGTGCCAAATGGGAGTTGCAGCAGCAGTATAGTGCAGTAGTGGCAGGATGCGGTTATATAGGGGGATATGGAGGTGTGAAGGGGTTCAATTTGGTTGTAGCAGGAGGTCTCACATGTGGGGGTTCCCGATCTCACCTCTGCTCCAAGTGGGACTTTGAAGTTTGCTCAGCCTGGCTGATATGCAGAGTGTGAGGTAACACACCAAGTTATTGCCATTTGGGCTAATCACGTTAATCAGATGCTAGCTGGTCAGTGCTAGTCCTCACGTGCCTCCATTGCGCCTGGTAGAACAATACATATAAACATTTAAAGTTGGTGCCGATCAGTCTGGTCAATGTCATTATCATTGTCGCATTGTCCCTAAGACAAAGAAAAAAACAAATTGAACAGCTCCATAGAAGTCTGATTTAGTATGAAGATTGTTCTCTGAAATTGTAACACAAATATAATACAATAATATATCAATTATAAAAAATGAGATTTAAACAAGAAAGTCAAAAGAAAAAGAAAATGCCGATGCTTGGCAAGTGAGTGGCTCCATGTGAAGGTGCAACTGCTGCAAACTCCCGCGAGGGCAGACCACAGCCCTCTGTGGAGTGTGGTGAGTGTTCTCAGCGTAGTTGCCATGTTTACACATGTGTTTATGTTTGTGAGGGAGCTGTGATTGATTTGGGGTAAATGCCTGCAGGGTAGAGCAGGCCGTCAACGACAGGTAGGCATGAAGAGGTTCTCTTTTTGATTGATTTTTTTTCCAGGGAGTTCCCATTCCTGAGGCTTTGACACAGTGCTAATGGAAGGGGTGAATGGATCCTCTCGGTTTTTTACAAAATATTTTTTCCTTTGAATTCCATCTAGTAAGTAGGTAATAGATTGAATTTCTGATTTGTTTTCTGTTTTCTGTTGGTGTTTCAGTGGCCACCCTTCCTGACACATCTTCTTTCCTTAGTTTTTTTTTCCGATTGGCATAAATGGTTTGTCACATACAATATGAATTAGGGAATTAATCTTTTTTTTTTTTATGTCTTGCAAACTTTCTAATATTAGTTGTTTATTAAGCGTTTGTCCCGCCAGTACTTGCTTCCATCACAAGTGCAGTGATACAGTATTGCACTGCAAGGCAGACAGGGGCTTTCCAGAGTCTGACAGCCAGTCCACAGGCCTCAATCTGCCCACTCTTGCATCCACCCCCTCCCTCACTTTGTCTCTCTCTCTCCCTCTGATCACCCATCTCTCCACACGTGTGCTCATCCTCCCACCTCCCTGTCTCTCCACCTGATCCACCTGAGATGTTTGACTTCTATTTGTGCATTGCCATAGTTGCAGTGGGCTCAGTGCAAAACCAAGCGCTAGGTGTCTATAATTAGACAACAGACAAAACACTGATCAAGATTGGAACATGATGATGAGTGAACACTTGAGAAGAAGGATTAGTGCATGTTATGCCTTTTGCCAATCATGTCTTAATTTTACCCATGATATGTCACGCCAATATCGTTCTACTGTAAATCTTTGTAAAGCCGTAAAAGGGTAAAGTTAGTTATAACTTTGGTAAAGAATTCTTTTTAGGATGCATATGTTGATAAATGCAAAGCAAAATGTCTGAACCATGATGTCAAGCTACACACCCATTATATTATAATTGCAATTCTGCTTTAGGACCTAAATATTTTCAGATGGATTAATGTACCTGCCAACACACGTTAAAAGATGAATAAACATTGTTCACAGATGACACTATTTCTGGCCCTGAATGAAACATACAAAATGCCAAGCTAATATTTATACAAAGCTTTTCAAGTGCATCAGTTATGGTGATGAGCTGTCAGCTCTCATTTAATGGAAAAGTCATTTGAAACTTGTTTAATATTGGGATTGTCATTATTGTCGAGGTTAAGGTAAAGGTAAAGTTTACATTATACCTGTAGAGAAATCCCCCTCTGCACCTCCCATCCTCCAGTCAGGCTACAACTTCCAGCAAAAGCTACTGAACGTCTGTTGTTTTAGGTGGATGGGGGAAAACTGGAGGAAACTCACCCAGATACTTGGAGCAAATGCAGAGTCGGATAAATCCCAATGCTACTCGCGAATCAAACCCAGGAATAGAGGTCGACCGATATGGGTTTTTCTAAGGCTGATGCCAATATGCACCGCCGATATTTTTGGCCTATTTAAAAAAGAAACAAAACGTATTTTCCACAATATAATCCTGTGTGTGACGCTTCTAAACTGTATTAGGGCCATCAGGCTGATTTTTTCAGAACATTCATGTTTAGTTGGTGCTTCAGAGGGAGCTCATTTGAAAGACAAAGTCTCTGTCTCTTATTGTTCTGAAACAGAAGTCTGCAGCATAATAAATATAAACTACAGTCTAAGCCTCTGAGGTGTACAAACTTGTGACCGATTTTCACCGCGATCTTTGCTACCCTGAGGCCTATAGGAAATTGTGGGAGGGCTCATTTAAAGGTTCTGACTCTTTCCAATGCAACTAACAGGAAGTCTCTATCACTTTCGGTTCTGGAGATATTGGCCTTTTATCTGCATTATATCAGCCGATATTGTTGAATATATCGGTCGTCCTCTACCCAGGACCATCTTGCTGTAAAGCCTATGAGGCGAGAGTGCTTTATTTCTTGGATTTTGTTGCGCAATAGCTTAGAATCCTAAAGTGCTTTAAAGTCCATAAACCATCACTGTATCTGTACTGAGCTGTACTGCACTAACACTGCCTTTATCACAACACTATTCATTTGTTAGCATGACGTTAGCAGAAATGGTATCGCGTATCTTGTTTTATCATGTGTAATGCCCTGTGCAGCCAGCAGAGGGTGCCCCAACAACATATGTGATACCTGAAAGAGCAGTCTTCACTCATCCATTATTTTCCATGAACGGGCATTCATATAGATACACAAAATAACCTAAATCATCTCATGCCCAGGTTTAGAAGCCACATCAAACCTCTTGTAACATAAAAAAAAACCCCGGATCACCTGGATTTGTTATTGTTTTTTTTTGAAGATTACGCACGATATTCTAAATTGTAGAGACATTTATATGTATAGTACTTATATAAGATTGTGAAACACTTGTGGCCAACATTTATGGCAAACAATTTAAACTCCTCAAAATTGTAGCAATGCGTTAATGATTGCCCGATTGTATTCCCTCTTTTTTGTATTTAAAATTATGTATATTTCTAAATATATTGTCGTAATTTTAATAGGAAAAAAATGACCAAAACAAAAAGTTGGACAAGTGAAAACTGTTACCCCTCCTAATATTTCTATATAGTGCGTTAATTAATTAGACAAAATCCCTCTAATCTTAACTGGGTCCATTTGAAGCAGTACATGTTACCTGTAGGCCTTTGCAAAGACGGTAATGTATGATTCTTCAATGTCTGGTATGTCTGCTTGGAGCCATTTTCCAGTAATATCTCCTGTATTGAGGTTGTATTGATAATAGAATAGATGGAATGATGGGTGTGTGTGCTATTTGAGTTAGAGAATAATTTAGATGCCAGTGCATTGATGGCTTGGTTGGCTCTGTCACTGTACATGTAGTCACTTGCGTAAAAGTGTCAGTGTTCAGCCATTGTGAGTGCGTCTTTTTTCCCAGGAAACACAAAAGGACCTTGAGACGTTCCTGGTGGATGATGCAATGTCAAAGTCTGCTCTCGAGGCCTCTGTGTCAAAAATATCTCCAACCCATTTTCAACAGTGAAGGAATAAAAACCCAATTGTTTTTCTTAAAGGTGTGTGCTTTGCTACAAAAATGAGTGGCATATTTACAATAGGACATTACGGGAAGAGATCCCACTCGTGGTGATGGAGATAGTGGTGTGTTTTGAGAGCGGGCGATTAGCGTGGGCAGGATTACAGCAACAGTAGCTTAGGCACAGCACACCACTGAAGAAAACATGCATTAGTGATTATTGTGACTGAGATACGGTACGTTCTGTGTTTTTTTTTTTTTTTAAATTCCACTTGTTGTTCTTTGTTTAATGGTGCAACATGCAGCAGATCTACAGATGACACCATTTTTTTTTCATTTGTTAAATGTGTTTTAATTCTTTTGTTCTGTACTTTAAATCGAATCCAAATATTAGAATATTTCAATGCTTTGTTGAGAGGCATTAAAAGCATTTTCTATATTGCTCTTAGCTGAGATTTTGAGCCTGGATGCACTGATATGCCCTTGCGCTAATCCAATAGCATATAATTGACAGTACTATCTGTGTTTGAAACCTAAGCAATTAGGTTGATTTGAGAATTTGGTGATACTTTTATTATTTAAGTGAAAATGTGGTTTAGACTTTTTAGTTTTTAGCTCATTTTTATATTAGTTTGTTTGTGGCTGGATGAATAATAAAATGTTATGTTCAGACAGAACCACCCCATAACATTTGACCTCAGACTAATTATGCCCCTCATCAGTCATTTGATTTCAACAACAATGGTTGTTTCCATTTTAGACACTTAATGCATCAGTAGTAAACACTGTTTTACTTTAAATTTGTGGCAGACCACAAATTCCAGTTTATGATAAGTTCTTCAAAATAGAGAACTACTACCAGGTGCGGTGTTATTGTAGTGTAGTTTTAATTTCTCTTCCGTGCTCCTTCTTCCAGCACAGTCACAGGTATGCTCAGAGGTCATGCCTGAATAAATGCAGTTTATATTTATAAATCTGTCAAAGCACACACCGTGACTGCGTGCACACACGCACGCGCACACACACACACACACACACACACACACACGCGTAGAGCTGCATTCCCTCATTTCAAGCATGCATTTCAATAGGCCTGAGTGCAGGAAAGAACCGAACGTCTGCACGTCTTCTCTACATTTAGAGCTTTTAAACGGTTCGTTTCTTTCAGGTTGGAATATATTTGCTCCCCGCCAGACCCCCAAAGCTGACAGAGTCTGGCTGGATTCCCAGAACAGAACAATATCTGCCAAGGGCCGAGGGGCCCCGCCACCCCAGACTGGAGTACGCAAACGTCTGGCCTTTAAACCGTCAGCGCCCAGGCCTTGCCTTACATAATGACAGAGAATGGAGGCATTAAGGCAATTTGTTTGATTTAAGTTGTCAAGGTGTCTTGGACCCTGCCCCTCTCAGCTGGTTTTGATACCCCAAAAGTGTGTCTCAACCCCCAGTGGTGGAAGAAAAACATGAGAAATTCCTCACACAGACAAGTGTACTGAGAGGGCTGGTTAAAGAGGGAGGTAGCAGCGTATAATGCGGTTTATGAGGTCTAGAGAGAGCAGTGTCAGGGCTGCAGGATCTGTGTTACTGTCGGAGGAGGAGCGAACACACAGCTCAGTATATGATGACTTGTATTGTCTGCTTCACTTTTTGGGCCATTAGGAGCCAACAGGCTCTGACACTGGCTCCAGCCAGCCTGACCTGAAACACACACACTGGTTACATGTCTGACATAATGACTCTCATTCAAAAGTACCCAACAGTTTCATACATTGTTTTTTTTTAAATGATTGAACTGAAGTTACTTTGAGTGCATTGTCAGGAAACTTTATTTCGCCACGAGGGAAATGTTTTGGTCCGTTGGAACCCCTTTGGAAAATGTGTAATATTAAGTCACTTACATCTTTGCTATTGATGAACACAATTCAATTGTACTAGCATTTTACTGTCAGAGCTAACACTGAAGTCAAAGCAGAGTGGCACGTCACAGGTAATTACTGCGAGCTGCGCAGTGTAATTGACCCCGATCAAACTCCGCTCAGAGCTGGAGTGGGGATGAATGTGTGTGCTGCGCTGGAATAGAGGCCCAGTGTTCTCAAGCCCTGCTTTTAAATAAGAGGACTTTATCTGTCAGTGAGCCCTGTGCTGCTGGTGGAAGCAGCATGGGCCAGAGCGTTTCCTCTGCTCAGGCCTGGCTCATGCCCCTCCAGGTGCGGTGACCACTACACAGCTCGCCTTTTAACCGTCACGCCTGATTATGAGCCTCAGGCCAAGCTGGTCCACACACGGCACACACCATACACTTTTCATTTAGGCCTAATCCACCCCCAAATGTTGATTAAGTTCCTCCTGAGACACTTTCTCTTTTGGAAATAGGCATTCTGGGAGTTGGAGTGATTAAAGCTTTTATAATTCATGTTACCTAATAATTTTTCTCCCCCTTCTCTCAGTGGACCATCTCTTTCCTGGATTTTTGGCATACACTTGTCCTTTAATTTGATTATTCATTTAACATCGCAATAATCAACCAACCTCAAAACTGATTAATAGATAAATAGTACTCTTTTCGCTTCACAGGTCTCCTTTGAGTTGGCTGAATACACGGCGAACGTAGACGGCGTGGGGACGCTGCGCCTCCTAGATGCAGTACAGACGTGTGGGCTCACCAGCAGCATGCGCTTCTACCAGGCCTCCACCAGTGAGTTGTACGGCAAGGTGCAGGAGATCCCCCAGAAGGAGACCACGCCCTTCTACCCTCGCTCACCTTATGGTAACGGCTGAATTGTTTACTGGTTCACTGGTTCCCAAACATACAACTGTTTGCTGCTGAAGAATCTTGCAAATCATTCATCACCTTGAGTGCTTTCTTCGGTTCGTGGCTAGCTCTTGTTAGGGCTGACACACAGAGGCACACATGCATTTATAATTACAGTTTCACATCTTATAGCCCAAACCTCTTATAGCGCTTCAGCTTTTTACTTGCCCATTTGTTTGGGTCTATGCGTGTAACTGAGAAGAAGTCTTTAGCACTATAAGCAGCAATTGGGCACCCCACGCACCCCAAGGCCAAACGTCTGACTGACTGCTGGAGCGGCTGTGCGTTTAACAAAGACACCTTTATATCCACGGCACTCCGCGCTCACTTTCAACGCGCAGCGGCTGTACACGTGTGCCGCTGCTCAGGTTTCATGTTCTCTGTTGTCTAAATGCTCTCCTCCCCGACGCTTTTTCTCGTCTGTCAGCACTCAATCTGCTGCAGCATGGGAGGCACATACCATCATAACTGCAAGGAGGGTAGATTGTCTATTAATTAGCTTTAGGGAAAAAAGGGGAGTTACTTCAGTGACCTTTCCTCACCTTTAGTGTACGTCCTGACCTACGGCTTAATCAACGGGTGCCTCCCTGCGCTGGCTCTGGTATTCCCCTCATCACAGCGGAGTGGGAGGGGAGCAACATGGCGACAGGAAAAGAGCTGCGTTTCTTTTTTTGGTGCAAGCCTGGTTTTGGTCAGTCAACAGGAGTCTCTGGATGACCTTTCTGATTATGAAGTATGGTCTGATAGCAAATAAAAGACTTTAGATTTCTTGGAATCAGAGCACTTTTTTTATTATTGTAAAACAGACATCTGTTCATCTGGAAAAATATGAAATTTGAAACTTTTAATAATGCAACAAAAAAATACCTAATACTAGTTCATCACCACGTTTATATCATTAGTTACATTTTACAGATTACACTCACTTTTCAGGACATAGTTTTATTTATTTTGTGTTTTATTTATTTATTGCCATTCCATGTATTTTTTGGCATTCTGCCTTATATCATTTTATAAGCTGTTGGTTTATACTAATTGATCTATATCTATGTACCTATTCGACACTGATAACTTATCTATAAATCGTAATGAACACAGAATTGTTTTCGCCTCCCTGTGCCAGGTGCTGCTAAGCTCTATGCCTACTGGATTGTGGTGAACTTTCGAGAAGCGTACAACATGTTTGCTGTCAACGGGATCCTCTTTAACCACGAGAGCCCACGGAGAGGTCAGTACATACATACAACATCTACAATGTTACGGCTCTTTTGTGGGACAACACTTTTTACAGCAGTAAGACTCGGATGTTGAATAATTATTAATGTGCTTTGAAGTGGACACATGCGTAATTGTTCCTTATAAACCTGCATAGGGTTCTTCACATTTTCAAACTTACAAGAATGTCTGTGTTTAGAAAAAACACCTTATCAGCAAGGACTGTGTTGGTGTGATTATATAGAAGCAGTCATTTTTTTGGTGACAACATGCTAACAAATCAATATCGCCGTGATGAATGCAGTTTGATCTGCTCAGAATGGTGATTATGGACTTTAAAAATGCATTGGACACGTTCATGATCGATCTAAAATAAAATCTACTTTCTGTAGAACATTCTGTAGTACATGTATAAGTGGCCAAAGCAAACAGGATTTCTCAACACTGTAAGACTGAAGCAAAATCCGACTCGAGACATGTATTTGACGGGAGAACGTGACAACATGGTTGAAAGCTCATACATTGAAGTCTCACTTGAAAGCCCAATGACAACACACAGTGAGCATGCTTACAAAGTTACTTTTAAAATCAACAAATGAAGTCATCTGTCCAACCTTTTGTTTCTAATTCAATATTGTAATACATGGCTCGTCCAGAGTTGCAGTCGGACTTTCCGTGACTTTGCGCATACTCTCTCACTCTGACACATTGTGAGTGGGTTGTGGCTATATTTTTAATAAGTGCTCCGAGCCCTGAGGGTCGCAGGCGCTGGTTTAACCCGATTTACACAGCACCGCGACCCCAAATGAATACCAGATGACTATAGCCTCAGCACTGCACCCAGGTCAGCGGCTCAGGTGTTTATGATTTATCCCCTAATGAAGACCTCGGCCACGACCCCGGCTAATGTCGAGGGTCAACCAGTAAGGCCTAATGGGTTACTACAGATAGATAGGTGTGGGAACTGCACTATTGATTCTAGTTTAGATGTTTTCACTCTTACGTTTTTAAATGTAAAAATGGTTGATAACAGGAATAGAAAGAATTTAAATCTCAGCATTAACCTTGTGCCCCTTTTCGCAGAACCCTTTCTCTGTTTCATACAGAATGACCTTATTTGGGTAAAGCGTCATACCCATCTGAGGCAAAGCGAAAACTTTTTGGTCTTTGGTCAGCTCTTTCTAATCTTCTCTCTCACTCTATTTCTATCCCTCCATCCAGGCCACACACGTCTTTCCCGCTGTATTTCACTTCTTCCCTCCACGCCATCCTAACATTTTTCCACAGTCAGCATTTCTGCTGCAGGCCCTGGAGTTTAGTTTTGCCACTATACTCTCAGGATTATATGTTGTTGCCCGTAAAGTATGAACTTGTGTCATGTGGCCAGATGTCCCATGGCTGTCTTGCACAACCCTGTGTGGAGTGCCTTGACTGTGTTGTCCATTGCCTATTGCCCATTTCCTGCCCTCTCATGTGCATAACCACTTGGAAGCATTTTACTTCAGTAAGAAGTTTTGTCTTTTTGTCAAGGCTTTTAGTTTCTCTCAAAATGTTGTTAAGTCTTTATTTGTTATCAAAACCAATCAAATTTACTCAACTTATATTCATTTTGTCAAACCAAATGTGTTATAAATTAAATGGAAGACTTTGTTACTGATGTACAAACGAAGGTTTGGCCTAGTACTTTTTAGTTCCTTCTATCCATGTTTATTTACATTTTCATCTTCATTAGTTACTTGTTTTAGACAGCTAATATATCACTTTAAATATGAGAAATTGAATTAGTCAACAAACGCATCCTAATTTTGTTAAGAGAGCTGCATAAAAAAGCCTCCCGGTGTTTTGCCTCTTACCAATACACGCTTAAGGGCCTTATATAGAAGTTTGTGATGTCACTATTTTAGTTTCAGTGAAAGTTGACATCACCACTCCTCCAGGTCAGTTCCCACACACAAAATAACCTGTGATGTCAGAGGCCCAGTCTGCCAGTGGCTCTGTCTGTGTGTGTAGGCACGGATTCCTGTTTGCCATTTATGAGAGAGTTTTTCCTCCAACAACAAACTTGACTCAGTCGGCGGGGGCAACTGCCAGAGTGACCTGCCACCGGTCACTTATCGCCACGCAATTGTGGTTTGTGTGTTCGATAGTGACTACAAATTCTTATTGAATTTTATTCTCCGTCTTAATATGTTTCTTTAGTGGTCAACCTCGAGTTAGATATTCCCTTTTTCGCCTAGTTTTTTGTTTGAAAATTATCCACAATTCTTAAAGTAAAAAAAAAAAAAGAGTGGTTCTGGTTCTTGGGATATATATATATATATAGGGATATATATATATATATATATATATATATATATATATATATATATATATATATATATATATATATATATATATTTAAATAAAATATAGAATATAAGCGATAATCCGATTTAGAAATTATTGATTTCTTTTTATTTTAGTGACAGAACCACTGGATGGAGTGAGGGTTGATGGGAAATGATGGTCATCGAAACATGAGGCTTCTCACCACGCTGCGCTGGAAAACGCGGTCTACTATTAAACTCTTCTTCACCGCCCTGTGAGAATGACTTAATCCTTTGTCAAATCCAGCCCTGGATTCCCCCACTGTTTGTGTATCCACCTGATGTTTCACACCAATAAACAGTCACATTCAACTGTTCTTGCGAAAAAGGGAAAAATAACTCTACGGAAATCCAGCGTGAAGCAAAGCAAACAGCGTCCCCACATCTGCAGTCTGATTCACACCGTGGCTAGTTTCTTTCGCGTTAGCCTAGCCGTTAGCCATAACAAACAGCCCTCACGCAGACTAAAGCGGGATTACTGTCAGAAGAGGCTCCGTTAAATGAACTCCATATTGGTCCAACACATGAGACAGTCTAGTGAAGCCTTTCTACATACCCAGCACTTTGCTTGTTATCCTAAATGCTCAATTCAAATATACGGCACCCAAATATCTAATTTTAACAATAGGGGGAATAATATGATTTTAATTCGTAGTTATTAGCTGCGTGTTGTCCCAGCACTGAGCTGTAAATCAGGGTAGTAATAGTTTTTTGTGTGAATGTGCATGGGCCTGCTACTACTGACCAACTCTGGGTTTAGGCTAATCCTCTAGTTTATTTGGGGAAGTCCCATCCATCTCTCCACTCCGAGTTCTGTGGTTCACGCTTGGCAGTATAGAATAATATACTGTTATGTTAGTAGAACAGACCAGTTAGCGTTGGGGAAGTTAGAATAGCACTGCCAAAGTCAATGCTGGACCTTTAAATACACACTTGTGCCGCAGCACCTCTCTACATGCCGCAAATTTGCCTTTCTGCTTTGGTTGAGAATCACGGCGAAAGGTCAGATTGCATGATAGGTTTGTAAGCGGATACGCTTTCCATTTATTGGTGGGATTATTTTCAAAGGAAATCTTCAGGTGGGAATGGCTTGGTCACGGGGCGTCAAGGGGCTTTGCTGCTATCTCATGAGAAAGTATTTTTTGTCTCGGCTTTCATCGGGTGTTCATGAGAAAGAGTCGAGTGAAGAACCGCCTAAACATAAACTAAAGCGCGTCAGGGTAAGGTGAAAGAGTTAACACTGCGAGAGCACACCCGATGACGGAGCATCCTCATACCTCACGTTAAGTCTAGTAGAAAAAGCGACGCTAACAATGACCTTGACCTACCCTGATATCAGGCTTGTAAGGTGGATAGGGCACTCTTTACCTTCACTCAAACTGTTTTTGTTTCGCCCGTTTCCCCGAGTAACCAAGTAGGCTGTTGACTGATTTCTCACTCTGAGTTGGACTAATTTTGCCAAGTTACATCTGCTGCCAGACAGATAGAAACTCAACTTGCATTGCTGTCAATTGCACACACAATTAGGTCTTTGTCTTTTAATTGAAAGCACTCAGTGCTGAAGATTCTGCTTGCAAAAAAAAAGGAAATATGTATTCTCAACTCCCTTTCTTTCCACACATACAGTGTTTTTTTTTTTTTAGCTCTGAAATGCTTTTCCTATCTGTTGTTTCACACCTTACAAAAAATGAAAAGAAATCTTAAGCCTTTATACCCAGCAACGCATTACTTCTTAGTCGGCACCCACTCTGTCAGCGGAGTCAGGCCTTGTGTTGGCAGAGCTGAGCCCGTTGCCCTCCCCTGGACGCATCGCAAATACACTCCATCAAGAGATCAGTCTGGAAGACAATTGTGCAATAACAA
This sequence comes from Proterorhinus semilunaris, assembly GCA_021464625.1. Classification (NCBI taxonomy): domain Eukaryota; kingdom Metazoa; phylum Chordata; class Actinopteri; order Gobiiformes; family Gobiidae; genus Proterorhinus; species Proterorhinus semilunaris. Next base: position 24,688,466 of record CM038351.1, read on the forward strand.
TGATGGGAGACACTGACAGGTCTTTGGCCAACCACCTCCTCCTGCAGAATCGCTCAGTGTTCCCACACGTCAGACGTTTCTGTACTGTAGATGTAAAGAGGACAAGTAGTAATAGTGGCCGTTTACACATTTTGTCCCAAACAGTGTTAATTTATAGAGTGAGCGAGCAGGGGTGGAAATAAATGGTGAGCTTTTTTCACTTCATATCTGCCACAAAGCTCTCTTCTCCCCTAGGCCATTGCTCAAAGACAGAGTGGGATTATGGGATTTGCAGTTCTGGTTGAATTCCAAAACAGGTGTGTAGCTCTGTGTTGAAATAACCCAAGGGTTCCTATGACAACCAAGGAAATTCAGGCACTTTTTTCTGTTATAAACCTGGCCGGACAAGTTCAAGACTCGACCTGAATATCTGGAATATATTGTACTTGTAATGAGACTGTGTTAAGCTTTTTAAGACAGGTAAGCAATTTACATGGTCTATTTTTGGAAATAGAGACTGGCTGTCCAAGTCTGTTGTAATTTTTATCAAGAAAGAATAGAACATATACAATTCTACTCTACGCTAATGGAGCAAATGTATGTGGTGAGAAAAACAAACAGAGTCCACAGTCAGAAAAAAGGAAATCAATGAACTGTAATCTTTCACTTTCAAATGTAGCACCGAGATTGGCTTGATAAAAAAGAGACATCATTCAAAAGTACTCATATTTTTTTAGATTTACACAACTAATTCTTAAGTGCACTTTGCCTAATAAGTAAATAATGTTCCACCAAGCCCCTCTGAAGGACCGCATGAAGATGACAGCCAATTATTAAGCTAAGTGCTAAACTAACATGTTTTACACTGCAATTAACAATATGGGCGTGTCTTCCACCTTCTCTCTTTATAAGTGCATTAAGACCAGGCGAATGGTCTTGAATTCAAAACATTGACCGATGACAACAACTTGAAGTCAATTGAGAGTTAACACAAACAAGCTACATTTAGAATAATGTGTGTTGTAATCTTTATGATGTAAACCATCCATAAACAACACCCTACCAATGCCTTTAGAAACAGGTTCACAGGCCGTCCTTCTTTTCTTTCTGCCCCAAGTGACATGTGTAGATGGCCACAAGTGGAGTGAAAATCCCCTCTAAGTCCCCTCCTGAGTCCCATCTGAAAAACCCCATCCTGTCTGGACCCACATGGCCTGGCTCTGTATGGGTTCTTGCTCCTCTTTTTGCTCTAACCCAGCTGTGCCAATACAGTCTGTGTGCTGCGCTTTTCCTGTCATTCCTTGGTCCAAAAGTGAAAAGCAGTGATGGAAAGAAGGAAAGAAACAGTTAAGTGAGAATGAGAGTGAGTGTCAGTTTCTGGCACGGGTTTTGCTGTCTGCTCAGTTTTCACGGCCCGTGGTTTTATTAGACTTTCCGCCGGGCTGCGGGCAAGGTTAAACGGCCACCATTGCCCCGTTTGGGCTCTTTAGCCCCCACTCTTTTGCCTCTACTCTCACTCCCTGTTCCCCCTCCCTCCTCTTTCTGGCTGGCTTGCGGTGCTGCTGCCAGTAAAGGAAGCACATTAACACCCGGGCCAATAACAGAGTCGGCTTTGTCCGCAGCCAGGCAGGCCAGTCCATTAGGCCCACGCTCGAGTCCGCACTGCACCAATTAGAGGAGGCAGGGAGCAGTGCCATTCTAAACAGAGGTGCGAGCTTTACAAGACGACTACAGGTGTGTAGGGGGAAATAATGGACTGTGGAGCTGATTGGGTGCAGTGTGCTTGTGCACTGTATTTAACTGCCACCTTTTTAAAAGCCATGTCAGCTCTGCAGAGTTATGACAACCCATGTTTAACCTGAAAATCTGAGGTTCCTTTGGGCATTCTGCTTTATAGTTCTGTTTTCTTTCTTTCTTTTATTATTATTTCTTTTCATCATTTTTCTTCATCATTCTTCAGGTTTTTGCTTGTCGGTTTAGTCATTAATTATTTCAAGCATTATGAGCCGACCTATCTGCTCCAATAAAAGAGCTTTTGTTAACTATATCCCCTCGCAAAGGGAATGTACCTTAGTTTGTCTTTTGACAATTGTCATTTCGGGAATGAGCAATATAATTATTGTTAAGGATCCATTTTATATTCTTCACTTCGAGTACACTCGAGACACAAAATGATAAACTAGAAATGAGGGATATGTTAAATAAAATGTGCAGCTTAAAATACTGCCACAGAACTAATGCCATCATAAACAGTATGGCAGCTTAGGTAAAACATGTTTTTCCCCCCATTTTTCTTATGTCATTCCATCCCTCCGGGCTAACATGGATGAGGAAAAAGCTGACAATTATACAGGCATTAGTTTCAGATGAGTAATTGCTGGCTTCTATTTGAGTACATTTCACGTTAGGTACCTGCCAGAACACATGACCTGCCAGGTTAGAGGACGTGAGCCCTGGAGAGATATGAGACAATCATCCTCTTACGAGATGGGCCTGACTTGAGAGGGGTTTTCCAATACACAATGCACAGGCTCTTTCCTAATAAACGCGTCAGTACTGTTGGCTCAAGGAGTCGAAATGAATAAAACAAGCTGACAGATTTCTTCTTCTTGAATAAATGGTTAGACTGTGGAGAGCCTCGTGTAAACGGCGACTTAACATTGTGTTGACAAGCAGGCAATACAACTTGCTACCAACACACAACATGCTGTATTTTCTCAAACAAGCATGTCTAACCTCGGCTGCTCTGTTTTTGCTCAACCCGCCCAGGACTGCCACTTGCCTATGAAATAATTACAACAAATTTGGTGCGTTCGCACTATTGGGTTCATGGGATTTTCCTGTGCCTAAATAGAGACTCTGCTCCATGTCAGTCCAACAGTGATACAGTGTCGAGACATGAGCCGAGGCTATTATGGCCTGGATGGGCGCAGACTAAATTGACTCAAAGGACACATTCATCTCCAGCGTCTGAGGAGAACAAGACGTTTTCAAGAGGTTCATGAAAAGTTGTGTGCGATTTATGTTGGATACACCCTTAAAATGGACACCCCCTTGATGTCTGCTGCAATCTTTGAAAATATATTTTCCCATTTGTCTTTAAGGCTAATCTCTCTCTGTAGTTACCCCTTAACTACTGATTCTAGCATATGTTGTAACAGTCCTGTTATGCTAAGTCAACTGTTTAGGACCAAACCAATGTTGTGCCTCAAAGTCTTTTCATTCCTTATTATCTTAATTATTGACACTCTAAACCTGAAAGCTCACCTGTTTCTTTCTCTAGTTATTGAACATGCCTCATTCTCTGTTGTTGCCAGAAGAGGCAACAGGCACTTAACCAGCATTCTAGTGTAAGTGTAAATGAAATCTAACAAATAAAACAGTGTGATACGGGACCTTTAATGGTTTGCCCTAGATACAGGCATCATTTCGTTCGCAGCAGGGATATAACATGACACCGCCTTTTAGTGTTCTGCCAAAACACCCAAAACTTCTGTATCCCCGCTAGCAACACATACATAGTCATTAGTCGCTCATTTGTTTTCCCACAGATAATATCACCCCCCATGTGCGCTTTAAACTGTGTTCACTGCGTGGCGCTTTGGCGTGGAATAACTGCAGCCTGTGCAGTGCTTGTGGACTGGGCACAACACCACTCCAACTAGGGTGGTCCTGATGCATTGGTTTTCGAAAGCGTATTTTGACAGTTGAACTCAAATTTGACTCTGAAAACGAGCAACTTCATGAGGAAAATGACAGATTTAGAAAGTTTCAGTGGCTACGCCGTAGATTATATTCAATCTGACAATATGGTTCAGTTTTTGCTTTGGAAAAATGGTACTTGGCATGGCAGAAGTGGTTTGTGAGGCATTAAGTGGTTTTTTTACCTTAAAACTGAAGGCAGTTTCATTGGTTGAAAATAAATCTGGTAATTCTCATATGAAAAAGTCATGTGCCTTTTGGTCTTTCCTGTTCCATTCCCAACAAGTATTCTTCATGCATATATCGCACATGAAATATGTCTGAATTTTAAGTACGAAGCATTTTTTTACGCTTGTGTTCCAGGTTCAAACTTTGTGACGCGAAAAATCAGTCGCTCTGTGGCGAAGATTCACCTCGGCCAACAGCAGAGCTTCAGCCTGGGCAACCTGGACTCCAAGAGGGACTGGGGCCACGCTAGAGACTATGTGGAGGTAAAGCACACAAACACATCACCAACAGCGAATCTCTGAGCTCACTCTACACATTGGCCTTTTGCTGCTGTAACAAGTGCTGCAGACCAAACTTTGATTTAAAATATTTTAAGTAATTACTATATACTTAATTTTGTATTATTTTAAATTTTTGGTTGATAATTAAGTGCTATATATCATTATCATAGCACCATGTACAATACAGATTTTATTGCTTTAAGTGAAAACACTTTAAGTATTTATTTTATCAGAGTGGTGGTCCTGTAATGACAAAACAAACATAATGTGTTGATCGAAAACAAATTTTATTGGGCGGGGTTGTAGGCTGGCTTTCAGACCGGTTCAAGCCAGTCTAGTACTGCGTCTTGGAGCCTGAGCAGAAGTCTGCCTTTGCCGTCGCGGTCGCTCGAAAGATTTTCCAGGTGAACAAGACAAGGTAGGTGTATCCTTTACTGCAAAACGGTGGTTATTATGTTTGTCAAATCTGGCCAAAAATGTGGCACTACTTATGTTCGAAATACATGCTCTCAGCTAGCATTAGCCGATGTTAACATGTTGTTGGTCGTTAAAGAAATGTTTTGGAAAACTTTGTTGCGTTTATGTGTTAAACGTTTTCAATAAAACTGAATCGAAATACCAAAAATACAAATAATATTGGCAGAGAGTCTGGTTGGCAATTTGGAGAATTAATTTGGTTTAACATTGTAAGTGGCCGTGAAAGCTAGCGTGTTGGGGAGGACTATCTGAACAGAGAGGATCATACTAAAGTCTATACGACACACATTTACGGGTCTGTTCGTCCCGAGAGGTCTTCATAAAAGACGAGAATATTACACATCTCTAAAAAGTCAGAGCACGTGTAGATCAGGCGGAGGCGAAACGAAATTACACTCGGATCTGACGCCACAACAGCGTTAGCTCAACGAGCTCAGAACCGGAGGCCCAAACAGTGTTCAGTGAACACCACAAGGTGAGCCAAAGTGGGCGAACTCGTGTCTTGTTCTCCCCTCATCAAACGCACACTTTATCATCTCCAGTTCACTCTGCGTCACCGTAAAGTTGTACAAAAACGTATCGTAAACGTGCTGCGTTATCAGTTCATGTCTGTGCTAACCTCAGGTAGCTTCTCTCCTTTTTGTAAGTTTCTAAGTAAACATTATTCGGTAAGGGTGAACTATGCATCGAGTCTAACATTTAGGGCTGTAATATTTATCATTCGTCAAGACTTATTTTAAGATAAGATCATTCTTTATTGATCTCACATCGGAGAAATTCACTTGTTAAATCAGCTCTCAGAAAAAACTTAAGGTGTGCAATAAAAAGACAAGAATACAGCAGATGATACGTGTTGTAAAGAAAATCCTTGAAAATCAGATTATTTTGACAAACGCCATCCACTGTGATGTTTTCTAGGTAATGCAATAACTTGGGGAGGGAGCGTCTGTGTAGGTTCTCAGTCGTACAGGTGTCGGACGTTTCGCTCTTTATCCCTAGAGCTTCGTTGGCCGTAGTGAGAGCTTAAGTGTGATGAAGAGTGAAATGTCCGACACTCCACTTCTGAGTACAGATGAAAACTGAAGAAACCCTGCGTAAGTTGAGAAGGGAACATTGTACCTCACATTGTATGTCAATACAATGTACACAGTAGTAACAGCTAACATTTGTATTTTGTGGTTTTATAAAAATAAGTCCTTTCAGAAATGTTGATGATCACACAAAATTTTTGTTTCCATCTGAAATATTGCTGTATATTTCTCTATAATATATTTCTGTCTAACAGTTTATATCTTCTGTTAGCAGCCTGGCGACTCACTGATACCTAAAAGATCTGACGGTGGACCAAGATATGATACAGGTAAAATTCATTTTGCTGTGCTTTTAAATATGGATGACTTTTTTTGTTCTTTCTTTTTATTTATATATATATATATATAAATTTTAACAGTTCAAGAGAAGAAAAACAATGGCTAAGTGATAAATTACCGGATGTCCCAAACCTTCGGCCTATGAAAGGCAAGAAGTTTTATCTGATGGATCCAATGTTGCCACTCTTCTTGATCTCAGGTGTGGCTCTAAAATGTTGTTGCATTTAAGTGTATATTTACATAGTTGTTTTTTTTTAAACCACTACTACACACTTGCCGGCAGATTTGTCAAGAATTTCAGCGGCTTATTGGAATATCTCTGGAGCCAACGTTTATTTGAGAACTGGGCAAACACACAGCCAAGATGTTCTCACTATTCAACTCAAAAGGTGGCGCACACGGGGAAAGGATGACACCTTTAATTATCGAGTTCAGGTATATACTTTTACAATGTATGAACATTTTAGACTTACAATGTGAATTATTGTGGGTCCCTGGTTGGTGGTGGGGGATAAAACATGTCTATAATACATTTGAATGAAATCTATGTGTTTTATAGAATCCGTCTTCAACGGTTGAAAAGAGGAGAGAAATTTTGCTGAGATGCCTCATGGCGTACATTGGGGAAAACCAAGCTAACCTTATTTGTGATAACCAGGTACCATGTTTTCCATTTTTTATAGATCATTTAAAGTATTTTTCATTTGAATTGTCAAAATTAAAGTGCGTTGATGTTACTAAAAGTAGGTTTGTGGTAAGTTTGGGTGATATTGGGGGGGAAAAAAGTATATTAATTACCTCCATATTAATATTGAATTTTATGTTTTTAACAAGAAAAGCAAAAGAAAGGCAGCTTAATATTTTGTGATCCGGATCACCCCCAAAATGTTATAATTTCTTCTTTCATCTTAATCCATCGATCAGTTTTTGAGGTATCTTAGTCACAGACAGACAAACAGACCCCGGTGAAAACATGACCTACAGCCAACTTCTTGGTGGAGGTAATTAAGAATAAATGCAGCCTTTATTAATACGATGTAGGGAACTTTTTAAAGAATGTTATTTAATTGTTTTCACGGTACAACATCCAGGAAACGATTGAGCGCTTTACACAGGGTCTGTTTTCACGTCTGTAATGTTTCTCATAAGGCGTCAGTCTTGCGCCTTTTTGATCAGTGACCACCGGACTGAGTCAGCTGTTGAAGGCACCTGTCGATCGCCAACAAGTTAGAGTTAATAAGACCAAGGACTCGCTTCCATCAGCCAAACAACAATGACCACATCCATGCTGCTCCATGCTCTTAAGTGCACAGTGCCTTCTTTAGCTGACGTTTAGGTACGCTAGCAAATAAGGCCATACTGCCTTTGCTCTTTGAAGCCTGGCGAATGTGGTGTGTGAGTGAATGTGAGGTGGCGGTTAGAGGGGCCGATGGCACAGATTGGCAGCCTCGCTTCTGTCAGTCTACCCCAGGGCAGCTGTGGCTACAATAGTAGCTTACCACTACCAAGTATGGGGTGAATGAATAATGAATTTGTAAAGCAACTTTCAGCGTCTTGAAAAGCGGTATATAGACCCTTCTGCTGCTTACATCATCAGTGACATCAGCTGGCTGAGCTCAGACGCTGATTTAAGACTTTGTAAATATACAGAATGTGGTATTTGGAGAACCAAATGTATTTTCCAAGATTGTACTTGGTGTGAAAATAATTAAACCATTGATCTGAAGGTTAAAAAGGTGGTCTTGAAACATTAAACAGACTGTCAAGTTTAAACATTATTTGTCTCCTTAAACAGACTAGCGGTTTCACTGAGGATCTCCGCTACCCGGTGATGATCTTCACGTCTCAAGAGACCTATGGGATCGGGACTGATGGCCAGCCAGTCTTGAAAGGTTTGCCCACGTTGGCAAAATCTTGTCTTCTGGTTGGTATCATGTGCTCTTGATTTGAAAAATCCACCCAAAGCCAAGCACACTTTTGAGGTATTCCAGAGACTTTTTATGGGGTAAATCCTCTGCGCCCAAAACCCTCTAATAAATACACCGGTTTAGTCAAAAAAATGACCTAGGTTTACAATGATTGCACCATTAAGCACGTGGTCAATCACTTTACAATTTCTTTCCTGTACTTTTGTTTTAGTTTGAAGTTATGATTTTTTTGTTTTTCTTGGTTTATAGCCTTTCAATTTTCTATTGCTACCAATGTCGATATAACCATACAATCCTTTCAAAAGGATGATGCACTATACAAAAATCTAAATAATGCTCAGAAGTCTTTTCTTGCTGTTACTTGCAGAGAATTCCAATCCTAACTGGTGTACATCATTTTGTCTAATGTACATGTAGTCAAAATCACTGTTATATCACTCCGCTATTGTCGCACTGTAAAAGTATTCTTTATGGTAGTAAACAGTCACCTGTTTTCTAATATGGCTTCCTAGCTCAAATCACTGTTGTTCAGTTGGATAGTGTGACATCACAGGTCTACTTCCGAGTCTGTGCCGGTCGGCAAATATGCGAGGAAAAAGCTCAAACCACAATCGGTATATCTGAAACTCAACAGAGTTATTGAACCTACTTATTTATCAGGCCGATTAGCCAAAAATGCCATACCTACTGCTACAAAAGTAATATTTACAAAAGTTGCTGCTTCGCGTTGCTGCTGCGCCGACTCTGACAGGTTTCTCCGCTAAATCCGGATGTAGCAATTTTGGTAAATATGGCTTTTATAGCAGTAGGTACAGGATGTTTGGCTAATGGGCCTGATAAGTATGTTCAGTAACTCTCTGTTGTGTTTCAGAAATATAGATTGTGGTAGTGAAAAGTTTTTTGTAGTTTCACATCTGCCGGTCTATGCGGACCTGGAAGTAGAGCTGTGACGTCAGCACTATCCAACTGAATATCACTCCGCTATTGTCGTAACCATAGCAACGTGTAACAGCTAAAGCGAAAATAAGAAAGACATAGCTTGTGAAGCCAGGTGAATGAGAGAAACATAAGCTTCCTTGGAATATACCTTACGTTTCACGATTGTATTTCATTTTATCGTTGTTATTATTTTTGGTTAAGAAAAGGGCTTCATTGTTACCAAAGAAAATAGGCACTTTGCTGCTGCTTACATGTTCAAATGTGTTTGGCTTTTATTGTTTAAAAACCTGTTTAAACATTTGATGCTGATTAAATGTTGAATATAAATGAAATTTATTGTCATTAAGTTATTGTGCTTAATCAGAATATAAAACCGGCTGGTAAATTATTAATTTTTAAGTTTTGCTTTGTAAGAACACAAATAGTGATAGTTAAATTATTATCTTAAAATAATTTTATTGCTTTATCTTGACATCAAATTGTTTGGAAAAATGATAATCTTAAAGTAATTTCATTGCTTTAAGTTAACATCATTATGTTTGAAAAAATAATTATCTTAAAGTAGCTTTATTGTTTCATAATTACACATAATTGTTACGAAAAATGATAATCTTAAAGTAATTTCATTGCTTTAAGTTAACATCATTATGTTTGAAAAAATAATTATCTTAAAGTAGCTTTATTGTTTCATCATTACACATAATTGTTGGGAAAAACGATAATCTTGAAGCAATGTCCATTCTTTCTTTTGAAGTATTTGTTTTGTTTTATCGGTAAGCATAAAATGACAAAAGTTGTCATAACATAATTGGAGCAATGCAACCACTTACGTCACTTTTTATGCTTTAGATCTAAGCAACACTTTTAACAGTGCAGAGTGAACAGGACCATTTGATGGAACTTTTGAAGTTATGGCGTTGCATATACAACACTCCCCTTCATACTTGTTAATGTCATGAATTGCTCAACTGAGTTGATATTGGACTCGTTCATAGTAATTTCAGTATTCAAATTGCCTCTACAGAGCATACCTTGCAGTTTTGATTTTTAGTCTTTTATGAACGGCTACATTCTCAAGCAGTTCAGTGCTGGCCTTTTGTATGCACAGGAAATTGGTCAGATTTTATTTATGCTTTCCCAGCATGCACCTAATTCACAAAACGTGAAAGACCAGTGATGGGATTTTTTTTTTTTAAGGCCAGAATATAGCATAAAATAGTATGTATAGCAGCGGCACATGTTTTCCCAGATCATTTGAGGCCGCAATATGCAATCGGCGTGAAGTCTCCTATGATTGTGTGCCAGAAGAGAAACAGAGATAGAGAAAGGGAGCGGGAGTAAGGCTGCACGCTGCGAGGCCACAGTCTACACTTTGGTTTCCCACAACTCACCCATGTCCCAGATCGCTTCGAGCCCCCATGGCCACCCCCTCCTTAAGAAAGAAAGAGATATTAGGGGAACGGCAAGTCCCGGGGACGTTGACAGAAATACAGTGTTTGTATTGGAGTAATGGTGCCAGCAGCAAGCAGAGAAAGGAGCGGGGAGATGAAACAAAGCAGTGGGGTTGTGTCGTTCAAAGAGGCAGACGGTGTTTATGCTCTCATGACTGTGCGCGCCTATGAAGTGCACATTCCAACCAAGCGCTTTGTCAAAGTGTGCAATAGGTTAAGGTTTGGAGCACGTGTGTGGCTGTGAAGATGAAAGGCCCGGTGGGTTGCCATGTCCTACAGCAGCCCCCTCGCCGCGTAATGTGCTGTTATTAGGAGTCCATGGTGGCAGCGGCGTTGGTGAGGGTTCGCTTTGGGATGGGAGTCGGGGTGAAGAGGCCACAGTGGGGGAGATCAGTTGAACTTCAGAGCTTAAAACAGGGTCACTTTGTTGGACTGAGCGGCGGCTGTCATGTGGTTCAATCTGGAATCTTTTGTTAAAGCATTGACCATGAAGCCATTTTGAAGGTTTTACATAACACCAGCTAGACCATTGTTAAGGTTATTGACATAGACTTTTACCAACAGCTTATCAAGGGAACTTAACAGTCTTTAGACTAGACTACATGTCTTGTTTCTCAGTAATTACTTTCATGCCCTAAATATGACAGTTGAATAATTAGGTTTCTAAAAGTAAAATACTTCATAATTCGTGTGCTGTACAGTAATATATTGTTTTGTCAGTTGTTATTTGCTTTGAAGAGCAGTCATTCTGCCTCCACCATGTCTCACCATTACTTTGCTGGATTTCTGTACGCGTGGGCCTAGTTCTGTCTAGGGTCCCATGAATTGAGACGCTCCAGGTTTCCTGTGGGAATGGACGGGCATTCCTGTTTTGGTACATCGGGCACCTCCTCGCTGAGTGTCTCCAGTTTCGTAAAAGTGAGTTTCGGGAAGCCAAACAGAAGCTATGGAGCACAGGGGAACTGGGGTGGAGAGGTAGCGGGAGGGGCGGGGGTAGATGAAGGAAACAGGCAAACAGGCGCGTGTTTGTGGGCGCTGTGCAATGCATCATTCGTAAACCAAGCAAGGCCCCTGCGTAAAGTTTGCCTCTACCTGCTGACCATCAAAGGCAATTACTGTTACCATCTCACTCCTCATCCCTGTCTCTGTCTGCCTCTGGAATACTGAATCCACTGGCATCGGCAGTGTGTCACTACGGCGAGACCAAACAACTTTTAATTTGTAAACAGAACCATGTGTGTCTGCTTGTGTCTGACAACTGCTTTTCCTCCCCTCCGCCTCTCTACCCCACCCAGGGAAACGGGGACAGGGAAATTGCTTGTAATTGGTTGTGGATGGATTGTGGGTGGCAGAAGGGGGTGTGCTGTGTGTCTGCTATAATGCCGTCTGAAGGCGCGCGGCTGGCTGGGCAGCGTCTAGGCCAGGTATCGGGTGTCTGTCCCAGGCACCACAGACCAGGGGCTGCCCAGCTCTCTGCGGAGATGTGCAGCTTTATTTAGTATTAAACAGTTGGAACTGACTTTTTTAGCATGAAATCGTCGGGGAAAGAATGTAATTTTGCATAATCATATTTACATTAAATTGATTAAGGCTGATACTGGAGCCTAGTTTTGGACTCTAGAAAAGGGTTTCATTTGTACATGTTGTGACAATAGAAAATTGTTATGTTATCTTTGTCCTGTGCTTATGTCTATGTTAATTACCGTTGTCTAGGTATAAGTCAAAACTGTCCCATACCAAATCTTTTATTTTTTTTAACTTTGCTAAAATGGTTTTGATTTGACACAGCTATTTATATTGAACCATAACTATAGAGCAAAAATGTTTTTAAGGACAACAAGTCACAAGAGGTTAAGTGCTGTAAGTGATCCTCCCTTCAAATGAGTGTACATACTTTTTTTTCCTGTACATTTACTTTTATACGGCATTCTTTATTTAATTTTTAATCGTCAGATTAAAAATTCATGTTTATTAATGTTTAATTCAGTGGTAGGAGGCACCCTTTGGGACCTGCACATGAGGAAAAAGAGTGTGCCCCCCCCCCCGTTCCCTGGCCCACACTATTTCCTCATCCCTCCTCCCTTATGGCGGTGCTACACCTATTTCCTGTGCAATGAAGGCTCGGCTGGGATGGCGCAGTAGCAGACTTCAACCTGTTGGCTCTTTTTTCCCCAGACTTTCTCTCTCTTTCTCTTTCTCTTTCTCTTTCTTTCTTTCAGCCTCATGTCGGGTCCCTCCCACCACTTAGCCTTTTTGTATTTTGTTCTGTTGAAATGCCGCGTCACCACCGGGCCCGTGCGCCACCAGACTGTCTCCTCCACTCGCACCCGGCCCTTTTTTGGTGAGCTGTTACCACCCAGTTACCGTATATTTCCCCCCTGACATCTAATAAGCATTTTGAGACTGCAGCCAGTGTACGGACCGGCGTGGAAACCGTTGCCAGATGAAATGTGGCTTGACCCGCTGACACACACAGTCCCGACTGCTCTTGTCTCGCTCGCATATTTATTTTTAGGATATAATTGCCTTTGAGATTCATGTCATGGGAGAAGTGCTTTGCCCTGTTCAGGTGCGGCGTGTGTGGGTGTGTGTGGTAGCCCGTCTGTGGTGTTAACTGTCTAATTCCTGGCATTGTGTGGAGGCCGTGAGGTGACAGGACAGCCTCGGTGGTGTCATTTTTCACCTCCTTTATTTTTCTTATTCGCTTTTTTTTTTCTTTTCTTTGTAAGTTCGCAGCTGGCTCTCAGCGCTGTAATGGTTACAGATGAGGCTAATTAGCCAATCACAGCGCAGATCAGGGCCAATCACAGATGATTGATGAGAGTTGCAGGCCATTTATCACATGCTTTTGGCCCAGAAGGTGACAGCTGGGGCAGCAGCGGGAACCGGGTACAGTAAGCTACAGGTTTGACGTCAGCACTTGAACTTTCTGAGCTGACACTTGCTCAAAATAGCTCAACATTAAGTGAACATTTAATCCCCAAAGAGCAACTTTTTAAACGTTTTCCTCCATGTGACTGGGGCTTAACAAAAGTGAATACTATTGACTATTCAATACTATATAGCGTGTCATTGTAGTTGGTCAGAATCCAGTGTGATTTAGAAATGTATTGTTGATTTCTTTCTATCCTCTTCATTGTTTAGATGATGTGAAGTGTCTTTGAGTTCTCTATCAAAATCTTTTTTTTTTGTGCTGAAGTTCCTTTTTCTTGCACATTACAATTTACAATTGACATTTTTGGATCCATGATTCTGCTTAAATTTCAGGTTTCTTATTGCTGAAAATCCTTGCCATTATTCTTCATTGTTGATTGTGTTTGCTTCACAGTTCTACATGTTCCCATTTTGTATCTAAAGTATTGAATAAAAGGGGGTTAACTTTTCCAATAACATCGTTTTAATGAAAAATAATAATTAAAATCGACTTGTCTTTTAACCAATTCCACCAACAAGTCCTAGAGGGCGCTGTCTCCTTGCTGCTTCCCCTCAGGATGAACTTGAGGTGTTACAGATAACAGCCCTTTGTCCATTGTGAGTGTGTCTTTACGGGTAGCTGATAAATACCTTGCACCGCGCCGTCAGCTTTTAATGCACGCAGCTGGAGCAGTAAAGGGCAAAAATTGGAGCTAATAGGCCAGGCATTAGGTTTCATCACCGACTGCAACTCCAGCTCTCCCCCAGCCCTGACCCCTGCCGCTCCTACACACCCCAAAGTGGCGTAATTGCCCCGAGATGTGCGCTCCAACTTGATGGGAGCGGAGTCAAGTCTAGATCAATTAAAGGGCTTGTGTCGTGTTGACCAGCGTGCCACACAAGTAGGATGAGTAAGCGGCAACAGCTGGGATTCCACGAGAGAGGGCCTCCATGCAGATTTGTTAAAGGGTGTTAATTGCAGGTGAAATTTGACCCCTGGCCCCAACAGCAGCTCAGTAAAGCGGGGTTTACCTCCAGCAATAAAGTCCAAGAGACTTCTTCACTGCCACTTGTTATACAATAGCTCTAACATAGAGGATATTTCTCTGACTCTCAAAGTAATATCTTAGTTGTGTATAAGAGAAGTTACAATGAATTTATAAAATGCCACATTAATTCTGAATATCAGGAACATTCAATATTATAAATACTTTTCAAAAGGTCTGAACCAAAATGTTCTTCCTGCTCCTTCCTTGTATTTTAAAATACTTGTAGAGTAAAGTTGAAACTAAAGTAAAAGCGAGCAATAAGAGTTGGACTTAAAGTTGCTCAATAAATTTAAAGGAACTAATGGTGGAATGATATAAATGATTGCACAAGAATTAAGGGATCTCAAGGGAGGCACTCTTTCCCCATCCGAGTTGATGTCCTCAATCATCTGCAGTCAGCTTGTGTTTACTGTGGACTCTTACCAACGCTGCATGAAAACCGCTGACTAAAGATGCGCGATGTGCATCATTCATTGAAATATATTGCGAAAGGTTGACTCCCTCTGTATAACTCAAAGTGTCAATCAAAGTAAAATGATACCTAACCTGTTGAGGCCAAGGTGTTGCTTTCTAAACGTTATTCAATTTCCTCATTTGTTATAAACAATCTTCATGTAAAATGTTTTTGATGATATTATCTAATAATACTGTATTATGATTGAATTCATATATGCATAATACAATATTATTATATTTTATTGCAGCACTCAACATAGGGCTGGGCGATTATATCGATATTTAAGATATATTGATATATTTTTAAAGGAGATGTGGAATTAGGCCATATCGCATATATCGATATAGTTCAAGTTTAGGGTTAGTTCACCCTCCGAAAGGGTTTTCAGCTGCAGTGGCAATATCGTGATTTCCCACAGAGCGTCTATGAAGCCGGATGCCGTTGCCAGGCTGATGTTTCTTGCATAAACTCTTTAAATGAAGGAGGACACGTCTATCTTCTAATGCCTACCTCAAGACAGCACTACTGTTTATCAAATAAATTAAAAAAAACCTTGTTTATCAAGTTGATAGTCTTTTTCTTGTGCCACTGGTTGAGACTGTTCAGATAAGCTATTGAGTTAACAAAAAGAAACAGGTAATCTCAATCTAATGTCAAAAAAGTTGATCTTAAACTGAGCACTTTATTTTGTTATCTCTTTATATATAAATGCTGCCCTCAGAAAAAGATTGACCTATTTTATTTTATATGCTGTTTTTATTTAATTTTTTTATTTTATTTAAATGTGCACCTTACAAAGCTTTATTATACAGTGTTTATGTTTACATTTTATAGTGTGTTTTCAATAAAACTACTCGTATTTGGTTTTGACTTTGACTCACTTTGTGGAAAAAATATTGGGATATATATCGTATATATAAACCTAAATATATCGGGATATGACTTTTGGTCCATATCGCCCAGCCCTACTTCAACAGCGTCAATTATTTATTTATTTTCATTATATTAATGACTGATTTCACAGTCTTTATTCAGTGAGATGACAGAGACTGTGCTGACTGACCTGACATTCATTTTAAGGTGGAAACGTTTTTAAGTAAATAATAGATGATCAGTAAGCTAATAAAAATAAAATGTATCTTTTGTTCTGTGGAAATGTTGGCTGCTGAGTGTAGCTGCAGCTGGTTGTCCTGTGACTGACAGAGCTGAGCTCTCTCCCGCTGGGCTCAGGATGAAAGCACTTCTCATCTGCTCTGTGTGTAACCAGAATCCTCAACTTTCATATACAGCCTGCAGGACATGGAGTCCAAGTGGGAACATAACTTTAGCAAACATCTTCAGAGTCAATACGAGTATTATATTTAAAAAAAGTAAAATTACAGACTGTGTTGCTGAGCAATCTGGAAAAACAATTTAAATACCATATTACGATTTGCCATAATTTCATTAAGCCTCCACACACTTTGTTGGTTCAGCGTCGACTGGTTTGAATGCATCTATGGAAACTTATCTCCCCATGACCGAAAATCTGCAAGAAAAGAAGGACATAAACAGACTAATAGCTCTACAGTATATGAGCTTTGTTTTAATAGAATGGACCATGATAAGGTCCATTAGTGCATTTGTCGTAGTGTATCAGAATCTGCATACAAGCACATTCAACAACTGTGAAAGCCACAGTATTTATCATTTAGTAATCTTTAATGTCATATGCACTAGAAATATATTGTGCAATTGCACTTTAAATGTGGATTGTAACCGTCGTGAAAGTATCCAAACTTACTTACTAAAGATGTGATAAAAATACACATTATGTGGCATTTTGTGATTTGCACCAATAAAGAGAATGTAAGAAGAGGTAGTAACACTTTGGTTCTAATAGTTTGAACCAGCGTCGACCATCAGCTGTGTGCCGTGGCTGTGGAATAGCACCGAAATGCTGCTGTGACACTTTAGGGAGTGCAGCTGAGAATGAGGGAGTGAGGAGCCTGTGCCGGTCCAGCAGACAGGGCCACAGACTGATGGAGTAGAGGGATGCAGAGGACAGACACTGGGAGGAGGGGGCGTCGGGCAGTGGGGTCCTCTTGTTTTAATTGCCAGAGGAGTTTGGCCGACTCCGATGGACTGGAATGTGTGGTGACCTCCCCTGGTCTCGGCTTGTGTCAGACGATGGAGTGACTCGTGGGAAGATTCTCCATCCAGACCTCTGCCAAATATCTCAAGTGCTCCGTCACACTGTCACAACACTCACTAACTTGTTATTTTTTTCCCCCTACATTTAATCTTCACTTTCTCTTCTCACTGTTTTTGATACTTTTCTTCCTTACAACTTTCTACCTGCTTGACTTGTTTTAACAACTTCCTGTACAAACCGAGCAATAAAACAAGCCGCTTAGGGTGAAAGGGGGTGAAGAGCTGGGAGAGACATTCAGCATACTGTCAGAGTTGGACCTGAGCAGCATTTCGCAGTAGCTATAACCAGTAGACTATTTGCTGCACTGAACCTACTTGCAAACAGTTAAGTAGACAGCACACACTTTTTTTTTTTTTTTATGATATTAATGATATATCTATTAATTGCCAGCTCACTAACTGATAAAAACTAAACATGGTCTTCTTTATACACTATGGTGATTGCAAATTGATGAGTAATCCAATCCACTTTAATTCTATAGCACATTTAAACAACATGACAGTTCCAAAGTGCCGCACAAAAAAATTAATCAACATAAAAAAGCAGCACATAATTATCTCAATGTAGCGCCGCCAGGCAATAAAATAAAAGTCAGTAATGGTGGCTGAGTGGTGAGCATTCCTGCTATAGTGACACAGACGAATGGGCCTAATGCATAAGGGTTAGTGATATTGTATCACAAGGCTGCGCCCAGTACACATACACAACAGAAATAAATGCCAAAAATGTTGTGTGTGCCATTTTGATTTATCTACATTTGATAAATCAATGGAGAGGAAATATACAAAACAGCAGACGTGTTTGCTGTATGTTTGTGACATACGTTTCAGGTATGTTTTGTTTCATTTTGGCACTTTGCTCAACTTAGCTGCCAACTACCATTGTGTATTTTTGCGTATTTATTCGTACATTTGTAATTTTCACTTCCACCGGTAGCCGCCATCTTTATACTCCCTTGGCCGCAAGTCTGCTCCTGACCTGACTTGCTCTGGAGGGGCCTTTTCAAGGGGAGATAGACACTTCCTGCGCAAAAGCTAGGGGAAGAGCTCAAATCTAGAGCTAGGGTTTGAATTGGGACAGGGCCAAATTCTTCTCTTCTCACTTTCCAAAATACGGAATTACTTCCTCATGTTTATGCCTGCCACAATAAAGACAATATATCAACTTATGGTTCATTATTACATAACAAAATGATAAGTGAGTGATGCTTCTGGTCACATCTTCAGTAATGTTCCTGGTTTCATCGAGCGTTTCGGGTCTTTCAACATCATACGCTCTTTCTCTGCTGCCTCTGTGGTTTTGCGGAGGGCAACTTCTTTGCCTCTTCCCACGATGCCCAGAACATTGAAGGCTTTGGACAAAGACTTGGCAGTGAAGCCTCTGCATCCCACCTCTATAGGGAGACACTTTCCACCCTGCCTGCTTGCTTGCAGCTACTGACCATTTCCTTGTACTTGGTGAGCTTCCTTTCGAAGGCTTCTTCCAGACGATCTTCCCAAGGGACGGTGAGCTCCAGCATGATCACCTGCCTGTCTGTCCTCAAGCTGGTCTTTACGATTTGGCTCGTGAACTCGTGAAGTTGTTGCTGCAGATCCACCAACATCCCCCAGTATTTGCTGAAGACAAGACCCCTGCTGAAGTTCTAGCCTTGGGAATTCCCTTTTCTCCAGCTCTTACAAAGGCAATAGTTTTCTTGACAGGGTGGGTGCGCCTTGCCCTCTCAACTCCCCCTAAGATGGCCTCTGCGATACTTTTGAGGACCTGGTCGTGCCTCCACCTATAGCGGCCCTCCCCAAGAGCCTTTGCACAACTGCTCAGGATGTGCTCCAGTGACCCATATTTTGAACACAGTGTGGATGCTGGAGATTCCACAAGGCCCCAAGTGTGAAGATTGGCAGGGCTTAGGAGCACGTCGTATACTGCTTGGACAAGGAATTTAATCTTCTGAGGTTCCGCTTTCCACAGCTCCGCCCACGTCACTCGTCCCTGGATCGCACTCTCCCATCTTAACCACGCACCTTGTTTTCCCATTTCCACTGCTCTGCATGATCTCTCCTCCTCCAGGCCAGCTCGAACTTCCTCCTGGATTTGTTGGCGCTTTTCCGTACCTTTTTGGTGCCCTCTTGGTTGGAACAGATCCCAAGCCAGCTCTTCCTCTTGTTACTGCACCGACAAGCCTGTTGAAGTGCAGTCTGAACTCCGCTTGTTGAACTGTCTTCTCTGCACTCCACTTCCTCCCAGACTTTACCTCAACACGAGCGTTGGCTACCTTTGGGTCTCTTGAGTCTCTGTACTGCAGCACTGCTCTGGTTTTTGTCACCTTGAATACTTCCTCAAGGGATTTTAATGGAAGATGCAGTTGCCATAGTATGCAATGGTACTTAGGCTCTTGGGTAGTCCCAGACATTTTCTGAGGTGGCTGCTCACTTTCCAATACTTATTTCACTAGCATAAAATAAGGGAACATTTTATGCTAGTGAGTCCTATCTGTAGTATGATACCACATGAGCTATAGCGGGTCAAATAATGCGCACAACTTCTTTGGTCTTTTTGCGTGACTGAGCACACGCACAAAGACCAGACAGGTATGTATCAACTCGTCTAAGCTCAGGTAAGAACATATCTCAGTATTGAACAACGGTGGCCTGTTCCTTTAAGGGAGACATCATGTTATTGTGTTATAATCTGTGTAAGTTCTCAGTCGTACAGGAGTTGTCCATCTTCAATGAAGGTACTTGATTCCTCTTCTGTACACAGTAGTTGAAGTCTTTGAATGTTTCGCCTCTCATCCAAAAGGCTTTGTCAGCGACAAAAGTCCCACTCTGGCCACAGCTGAATATATAGACCAACGGGGAGGAGTTAGGGTTGAGAAATGACTTGGCCTCATACCCAGGAAACAAACCCAGCCACTGGTTCAGATATGTAGATGACACGTGGGTCAAAATTAAACAGAAGGAAGTGGCACCTTTTACAGATCACATCAATGCTGTGGACCCCAGCATTAAATTTACTCGGGAGGACGCCAAAGAGAAAGAACTTGCCTTTTTAGATTGTAAAGTTATCATAGGGGAAAACGGACAACTTCCGACAGAGATTTACAGGAAGGCAACTCATACTGACCAGTATTTGATGTTTGACTCTAACCATTCAGCACAAACTAGGGGTCATCATGACGCTCAGACATAGAGCTAAAAGGTGCCTACCAGTGCAGAAGGAAAGACCAAAGAGGAGCAACATGTCCGGAGAGCCCTCTCAGACTGTGGCTATCCTAACTGGTCCTTCACTAAAGCACAAAGGGCAAAAAGACCCAAAGAACAAGACAGACAGACGACAGAGACAAGAAGAAAGGGAGTTGTAGTGCCGTATGTAACCGGGGTCTCAGAGAAACTTCAGAGGATCTTTAGGCAGCACAGGATTCCAGTGTACCACAAACCGGTGAACACACTGAGACAAAAACTAGTTCATCCCAAAGACAAAACTCCGAGTCACAAACAAAGCAATGTGGTTTATTATTTTCAATGCAAAGAAGAAGAATGCAAACAACATTATATTGGAGAAACTAAACAAATTTTACAGAAGAGACTTTATCAACACCAAAGAGAAAGCACAAGTGGCCCTCAGTCGGCGGTGCACCTCCACCTCAAAGCCTCCAACCACTCCTTTGAGGACGGGGAGGTCAACATTTTAGCTAAAGAAGAACGTTGGTTTGAAAGAGGAGTCAAAGAAGCTATTTTTGTCAGGAAAGAAAATCCCTCCATGAACCGGAATGGTGGGCTCAGATTTAATCTTCCGTCACTGTACTCCAATCTCCTTCTGGGAAAGCCGACAGGGCATGGCCAGTCCAAGGAGACGGCACCTCAGCCAACAAAAGAACAATAGGCAGGTAATTAGCAGTGATCAGCCATGAATAGGACAGATACTGAGCATTGATCATCTATGAATAGGACACAACTGACCGATACTGAGGTGAGCAGATCGTTATAGACGCTCTACTTCAAAGGTGTTTACCCACAGGTGAGAGTAGCTGTGATTAGAGAGGAGGAGCCGGGCCAACCCTAACTCCTCCCCGTTGGTCTATATATTCAGCTGCGGCCTGAGTGGGACTTTCGTCGCTGACGAAGCCTTTTGGATGAGAGGCGAAACATTCCAAGACTTCAACTACTGAGTACAGTACCTTCATTGAAGATTGTGTTATAATGTTGCCTCCTGGTCAGAAACAGCCTGGAGTAGTATTTCCCTTCGCTTTCATGCAGTTCGAAGTAATTTTCATCACATTTGTTCTCCCTTCTTCTACTGCAGTAGCATTTCTAAATTTTTTGTCATATTTTATAGTCATATTTTTTATATGACCATGGCAATACATTATCTTCAGTGCTCTTGTTTTTGCAATGTTTTCAACAGAGATGTATCACACATCAAATTTAATTATGGTATCAAGCCTACTCATTTTGTCTGTCTTCTATTTGACTTATACATAATCTAAAAAATATGCATATTGTACAGTGAAGCACTCGCATTCATCTTCTCTCTAACCCGGGCAAATGGGGTCAAAAGAAAAAGTGACGTATTGTTCTCGCTCCATAAACTCAAACAAAACAATGGCAAGTGTAAAGGATTGTGCAATGTCTTTCGGGGTCGGTGGGCGGCGTATGATTTTGTGCGGATACGGTGCCGCGAGGTGCCGCCTTTGACGGATGAGGAGTGAATTGATGAGCTGTTCACAGCCCCTCTCCGCGCCACAATGCCCCTTTCACTGGACGTTGCACATATTGAGTTTATCCTTAATAAAACAGGCCCAATGGAGAGCTGTGTATTTGCTTTCTAGAGGTGGGACTTTCAGAGGGAGTGCCAGTGATCTCGTTTTTTAATTAAGTGGCCCGGGACATACGAGTGTGCTGGGGCGAGAGTGTGTATGTAACCCGAGGGGGAGGCCCCGCTTCTGAGCCACACTGATAGCGCAGCCTTGTTTTCATTCTAAACTGGCCCCAGAGTTGATGGCTTTGCACCTTATTTGACCCCAGCGTGACCCGCCCCTCACCTCTCTTTGACCCCGTTATTTATTTTCATTGTTTCAATATTGAACAAATAGACGTCATGCATGATATGATATAAGCATGATTTTTTTTACATTATTTTGAACAATATTTTAACATTTTCAACAACTCTTGCCTTTGATTTCTTTTTATTATTTATTATTAAATCAGTAGTAACTATCCATGTGATTTCGTTAATTTTTTAAAGAAATATCTCTAAATATATTGGTCAAAATTGTAAAACTCTTCTGCTACCTCGGTTAGGGAAGCGTGTGTCATTTACATTTTAGGAACATTAGCATCTGTCTGTCAGTCTTCTAGCCAACATCAATGTTAATTATTGCACATTTCTCCTGACAGCTCCTATAAAAATAGCCACCCACAAAACGCAGCAATCCTCTCATTATATCATTACCACAGTAAGCAGTCTCTTTTACTACTGACTCCTTTTCTGTTTTCATTTTGGAGCTTGGGAAGAGAAACGCAGCGTCTGTGGTGGGTGGCGCTGTGGACAGAAAGAGGGCGAGACGTTGGGACATACTGTAGCTGTACAGTGTTGTAGGGGGAATCCCTGGCTTTCCTTTGTGCAGCACAGAGGCTCCATAACTCCAGGAGGGCAGCCAGCTCAAGTGTTTGTTTAAATGTCTGTGGCCCGGAGGCGAGCGACAGTGACCGTGTTCGACAAAGACATGAAAGGCCCGACGCACTCTAGTGAGGCGTAATTATGGTGCGCGTGTGTTTATGAGATCGAGAGGGAGCGTTTTAGCCCGTTACAACATTTCACTTTCTTCCTCCAGTTTGCAATAGGTTTGTTGCCCACCATACCAACCAAACCTCAAAATGTTAATCTGGAAGATTGGTGGCCGTCACTGTCTGTCATGGTTTATTTGCTGAGATGCACACGGAATTACAAGGAAAACCGTAGTTACTATCGCCAACCTTGGGTGCAAATGGACGGTATCTTTTTTTAGTTGACCAGGAACAAGGAACAAGGTAGAACTAGAAAAAGGTAAAATAAAGCGTATTCTTAATCGGATTAATTTTGACTATTAACCTCTTAACCCCACCTGAATTGAGTGCATTTTCTCCCGTTCAGCTTTACCCAAATCTAAAAGCTTCTCGACTGGAGCTCAGGCCAGAGTAATGCCTCGGACCTAGAAAAACTGATCTAAACTGATCTTTTCCCTTGCATTGCTGTTGTCGTCACTTTTTTTAACGTTCTTTTTCATCTAATTTTTGTCACTTTTTGTGGCTGTTTAGGTCACTTTTTGTTGTGTTTTCATCCTCGTTTTCTTCCGGGTTTTGTTGCTATTTTGACACGTTTTTTTCAAGAAACCTTTAGATTTGGGTTAAGCCAAACTGGAGAAAATGTGCTCGGTTCAGGTGGGGGTTAAGAGGTTAAAATAACACATTGTGAGTGCTGATCCCGTCAATGCATTGTGGGATTTCTATAGAAAATACTCTTAAATTTTTTAAATGTCTGCCTGATTTAAAAGTAATTACTGACTATTTGGCTGCTGAAATAGTAATTTGTTGCCGGCCTATTATGGGTAACTTACTATTGTCTTGTGTAGTTCACGTCATTTGAGTTTATAAGTTATATACAGTGTATGTTATATACAGTTGAGTTCCTTGATGTCTTGCCCACATCCTCAGGGGCTGTTGTCTGTCAAGAGCCACGTCATGATGAGCTCTTTAATGGTCTGGAACTGGAAATATGACTGTTTGTATTTACACACCATTTAGAGCTTTCCACTGACATTCACACTCTCGCTCACACCGGCCTACGCATCTGTATGACTGTACACACTGAGAGCCTTCTCTGTGTGCTCGGTACTGCACAGATGATCACCACCCTAAAATAGTATGCGGCCCTAATTACTGCGGCAAACACAGGTGTGGAAAGCCATGCGGCCCTCCACCCAGGACCCCAGTCCAACCCAGAGCCACCGTCCAGCACACTGCAGCCTATGTGTTCCTGTTTGGGAGCACAGGAAGTCCAGACCCTCATTCGGTTGTGTGTAATCCTGTACATATATGTGGCAAAGGTGGACTTCAGAGCCAAAGCATGTGCAAAATTTGAAGTGCAACGCCTGAGTGAGATTTTGCCTCTGTATCCGTTGGCGTTACGTATGAGTGTGTGACTTTGTGTTTGTTTATGGGCCATTCCTAACCACACCTTTTTGAAGTCAGGCAGTGTGCTCGGGGTTTGGGCACGGGCACGCAGCCTGCTCCTGGCTGGCTGGAAACCTTATACTCCACATCAATCAGACAGACCACGCATAAATTATTCATAAGCTTGACATTTACACATTCCAGCACTGTCGCTGCTGTGGCCCCTCATTTTTGGGACTGATGATGACGGGCTGGTAGAAAATTCAGAATAATAATTGTCTGAGTTTTTTCACCAATAAAATATCAAAGTGTTTAGCTGGTAAAAATCCCCAATAACAGACACTGGTGATTTTTCAGAGAGTAAATCTAGTCTGCTATCCATTGCCATGTTGGTCTCCAAAGCCTAACTTTCTGTGTTGGTTGATGTTGATTTTCTTTTTGTGCTGACCATGTTGAACACAATCTGCAAATATTTAAGTAAATGCAGAGTATAAAGAGGAATTTCATTTTTTCTAATTGCAGTATAAGTAGTATCTGTCATTTTTGTTCGAGAAGAGTAACTCATAAAGTAGAAAAATAAATGGTTAAAGATCTATTCACATTGTACATATTACATCTTGCTAAGTAGATAATTGACTTCATACAAGTTGAGAAAAGTTAAGTTTGATTATTATAAAACAAAAAAGAATACCTATCATAATGCCATTGACCTTCTAATCAAGAGTTTACTGCCAATGAAGGAACACATCACTCCCTTGGCCTGAGAAGACTGCTGTAGAAGATAACAACAAGGAAACATTAGCTTCTCCTGCCTGACAGGTCGACAGAAAAAAAGCTATACGTTTGACATGAGAATTAGCTTTTGTAAACAACTGGTTGAAGTCAGTGTTGAGCTGTTGACTCAATGAAGGCTAAAGTTCCCAAACTTCACAGAGGCAGAGCAGGAATAGGCCACTCAGTTTTTTATAATTTGACCAATTTAAGTGCAAGTTACCAATGCATAATGCGTTATGCTTGGCCGATTGTCAGCGCTTGTATGTATTCATATGAGGTCACTGATGAATTATTGATTAGGGGAAAAGTGTGAGGTAGGTACGTTGGTCTGTCACAGAATGGGTGTTTTCTGGTAAAAAGCTGCATTGGCCTGGTCCGCTGCAGGCTGCCTCCCTCTCAATCCCTATGCGTCTTGGTTGGTTTCTCAGTGCGCTGGAGCCAAATGGAAAGTGACCCTTGGCAGGCAGAGTCGTATTAAACACAGAGGGTCACTGTCGGAGAAACATACTGGCAGCTTCAGCCAAAACGCTCTGGCTGCAGATTCAGAGAGCACTGGCCCGATTCACTAAGAATTTGTTCAAACTTTGGCAAATTCACTGAAGTCCTCCCAGAGTCTTGGTTAACTTGTCAAAGCAGCAACAGATTTATCAATTTTCAAACTAAACTCGATGGCCTTTTGACTATACCTTGGATGCAGAAACAAAGTACTTTTTTAATAGATGACACCGGCTGCCATGGTTTAACTCGGTTACAGTAGCAGCATGGCCTCTTTTTCAAATGGGAAATTATGTGTGTGTGTATCTGTGTGTGTGTCTGTGTGTGTGTGGGCCAGAGCAGGATATGAAGAAACCTCTGAGCAGAGCAGCTCACTGGATATTTGTTCGCATTAAGTTGGAACGCTTAGTTTAAACAGATGCTGAGCAGGGTTCAGCTCCAGTTCGTGCAAAATGTGTGGACAACATTAACAATTCAATCTTTTTGTTCCTTTTATCTGTCTCTCCGCGAGTCTGTGTGTAGTAGATTTATTGTTCTGACCAAAATGTTTCAGCAAATTTATGTGTACTTAAGTTTCTAGACAGGGCGATGTGACCTAAAATTGAGAAATTTCATGATAATATATTTAGGCAATTTAATTGACAAAATATGGGGTAAATTAATTGAAACCAATTTTATTCTTTTTAAAATAGGTTATAAAATAAGCTATTTTAAAGCGCCTGCCCTTGAAAGTCTCCACAGTCTTGGTTACACTGCTGTGTAGCCTGAGCATAGCCATAGCTGCAATCTCCATCCTGACTAGAATCGCAAAATAATGCAAATAATTTTCCGTCTACAACGGAATCCAAATTTACACCGGTGTAACCATGCGTGATACGATATGGCACAGCCCTAACATTAGGAAATGAATTCTAGGATAATTAGCCTATTGTCCAAGTGGTGAAATCGAAGGGACTAACATGGGGGATAACATGAATTCACACCTTGGAATTTAACCTGGGACCTTCTTGCTGGTGAGGGAGCCAGCCACGTCTCAAGGTAGTTTAATATTACAACTCCAGCTTCTAAACAATTTAAGAAGTAGATGACTTCTGTGGTGCAGTTTCCCATGGCAGGATATATTTTCATGTAAGCAAAGAAATCTATAAAGAGTGATAATATGGGCCCCACACTTTCCTCAAAGAAAATAAGGCAGTCTTAATAATTGTCGAGATTAGCCACTTTGTAAAGTCATTGCGGATCTATTAATTTTCGGATTAAATGCTTTAATTTTCCTTCCTGTCCACCTGCCGCTGTTTGCGAGCTATTATCTCTGCTCTGAAATAAATGTAGAGAATTGCTTTGCGACGCGACCCCTCCGCATTCCTCCCTGACCCCATTCATCTTCATTACGCTTCAACTATTGGCTGTAATTGTAATTGCCATGCCTCTCGGTGTGCTTGAGAGAAATCTTGGCGACTTGACCACGTTTTAGGCCGGGGTCATAATTCACCGGCGCAGCCTCCTGTCCCGCACACGGCCGTTCCGTCCTGACGTGGACAGGGCCAGAGTGCAGGGGTCAAAGTGTGGCTAGTCAGGGAGGACATGAAAGGTCACGGCACCGGTGAGAAGCAAACTCGCCGTCAACTCCCAGAATCCCAACATGGAGTCGCACTCGCCCCAGACACGCGGGGAATTCTGGGAAAACGTGGAAAACTATTAATCATGACAATGAGGTGGAACTAGCCTGCTCCAGACAGCTGTTATTGATGTATGTGAACGCAGAACACCCGAAATGTGTGATGTCTCTATGAGAGAGCTATCTGGCTTCTGACGCGGAGGTGTCTGTTGTTGTCATTATTTCTGGCAGTTATAAACAAACACTTATTTATGCTTTTTAAATACTGATCCATTTTTATTTCTCACACTGGAGTGCACATTGTCTCATGTACCTTGTTATTCCACTTCCTCCAAACATTTCTTTTTACAGTTGTTAGTCCCCAAACAGACATTTAGACCGTTTCACATCCATCACAAGGGTATACTTAACTGCCTTGACTTTTTTTCTGAATAGTTATGAAAACGGTTTTGTAGTTTTGTTGCTTACTTTTTTGAGTCTTCATTTTGATCTCCGTCTAAACCATTACCTGGAGTGGTGTTTTGTTTCTTTCTTTCATGTTGGACATATTTAGCCTTCCACCGCTGTAAGGTGATTCAAAAAGCTCTTATCAGTTTTAGCAGACTTGCGGCGGTTTCATTCTTTTAAGATTTAAAAATGTCCATATTTACTGCAGTACCAGACTCAGGTTTGGTCCCTCTGCTGGTGTTTTATATATTTTATACTAGTCCTGGGGCATTTTCTCTTGGCACATACCCACACTGCACCAGGGCCGAGAGATGAGCGCGGCAAGGGACAGGTTATGCACTCGGCGTTCGAGCAGCAACACAGGCGAGTGTCCCTCCTCTTCGCCGTTTCATTCTCATCTCCTCCTCGCTCGTTTATCCACAAACATCCACTTTTACACGCTAATTCTTGCATAAAGCAATGGTCTCAGGCATAAGATCTAAAACGCTACGCCGTTAGCTCGTAAAAATGTGTAAATGATGGTTCAGAGTGTGTGAAAAAAGTAGCGGCTTATAATTATTATTCCATTATTTTATGTTGTGCTGTAAATACAAAGGTGTCCAATAGTATTGAAGGTCTGAATAAAGCATAGTATAGGACCTTTAAGATGTTATTTGTGTGTGTAGTGTGTTATTATACAGCGCCATCTTACACATATTTTGCACAAATTTTAGAAAGTCACCATTTTTAACATGAAATTATGTAACTTGACGGTCCCTTCATCTTCATTAATGTTCTGTTGATGAGGTGGTTGAGATCGTTTTTTAATGGACCATGGTTTTGTATATCTCAGCTTACTCAGATCTTATTTTATGGAAGTTTGTATTTCTAATACATGTAATGGAATGGAGCCAAAGACGCGATTCCATCTGTATTTTTCTTTACTCCATTAAACTTGAGTGCGTCTGTGGCATACCTTCAGCCCTGTGCGTTCGGTGAACAGTTTCTTATACATTGAGCCACAATGGCCCTCTGTCAAAGTACAGTATGTTGGTGAAGCGAAGACAGGTGTGTGTCTGTGAGTGTCCCAGTGCCTCTGAATATGTGTATAGGATAGTGTCGCCCTCAGCAGAACTGGAGGTGCTGAAAGGCGGGCAGTGGATTGTGACGGCTCTCCTCTGACTGACAACTCGTGTCTGTTCACTGGCATCTTAGCACCTCCGAGTCTCTGCTGATGCGCTACACTTTGCCTTCAGACAGCGGCGATGACAGGTTGCCTGCAGCACAGCATGTCGACGCACATTCAACAATTAGAGCACACAAATGCCTATTGTTAACTTTGCCTATTAGCTTATTCTCCATAGTGTTTGGTCGCTTTTGATTGTGTTTTGGGGATTAACGTAACGGTTCGAGGCCTAATACAGAAGCTGTCCCAAGAAGAACACAATTATTGCAGATCACTGTATAGGGATACCTTTGCAACATCGACAAACTCCTAAAATCTCTGTAAACGTCAAATTGTATAATAATGATCCTTAATGGCTTATATATTTTTACTTGTCATTCATTTATATATTCAAATGCATTTTCATAAAACGGATTTAAATGGTGAAAAAGATTTGATGGATTGCGTAGTGTGAAGCGTTGTAACACAAGCCCCATCTGTTTTGTCAATGGTCTGTCTGTGGGGGTCAGGAGGTGGAGGTTGTGCTTCATGAGACTGTATTTCTTCTGGGGTAAAGACATGATCTGTTCTTGTCATTTGTTGTTTTATGGACTAGTGTAACAATCACCATGAAATTGGGCATACAGAAGACAATAATGCAACAATGCCCTCAGCCTGGCCTCAGTGTCAAAGATCACTGCAACTATTTTTGTAGAACTACACTGTTGTCTTTTTTATTCTTTCCCAACTTAGTGTTCTCAACCCTGTCTTCTTCTGAAGGAGCTATGTTAAAACCTATAAAACTATGAGTCACAAACACCCTTACAAGATGTTAAAGTTTGGATATTTGCAAAAACTGTCCATCTTTTGTATCTTTAGTATTCTCACCAACATTTTTATGTAAAATCCAAGAAGTACCCTCTTTTGTACTGCCAGGATTGTGGCTCATACTCAGTCTCCCATATCAGAGGTTTGGCTGGTCCTTTCCCAGAGTTCGCACTGCTTGGCATTGGCTTGCAGTGGAAAGTTTGCGTGGTCAAAGTGGGCCGGCCAGAGAGAGTTACACCATTTGTAGAGCCATTCTTCACAGCTGGTCAGGGACAGGTGTGCGCATGTGTCGAGGTGTGTGAGTGATGTTACCAGCAGGATCTGAGGCCTGGGGTCGCACTCGTAAATCAGAGGCGCTAATCTCCGTAGCAATGGAGTTGGTGCCAGGGTCATGAGGGTGGTATCCCCCTGAAAGACTAATGTTTCTGTGAGATCATCATTGGTTAACATTAACCTGATCCAAAAAGTGCTCTATGCTGACACCAGTGCTGTGTGTGAGATAGGGGCTCGGGCAGGATTCCTTACACAGGTGGGAGTTTCTCTAACAAGAGTGTAAATAAGAGACGAGGTGCTGTAGTGAGGGCCTGTAATGGATTGGTAATATGTAATATTAGTCCGCTTTGAAGTATCATCCGCAGCACATGCTGTGGGTATAAAGGAGGAGGATGAGTTCATGGTGGTGAGGGCAGCCGTCTGCTGTGCAGTGATTTGTGCTCACGTCTGGTCAGATCATGTTTGGAGGGATTCTCCTGCTCATGTAAATCATTGTGAGCTCTCCTCCTTAAAATGGAGCAACATACCATTCGGCATCAGTTTGTCTTCCTTTTAGTCCCATAACAAGTTACAACATTTTATTTTTATTTTTGTATGTGTCTATTGCAAATCAATTGATGCTACCTTTTAGCAAACAAAATAGCTAATCATAAAGTATGTGTTATGTGTGTCCATTATGGGGAGAAGTTTTTTTCATTAGCAGTTTTCTTAGATGTCAGGCAAAGATATGACCCCACTCACACTGACAAACAGTTAGTGATCGTATGACCTTTGTTGTAGACCCCAGTGGCTCACCTCGCAGCCTGTGGACTTGAGATGTTATATTTACCCAACTTTTCCTATTGTTTTATTGTCCGTTCTATATTCTTAAACAGCATTACTAGATGCGTAATTTTCTGATCACACATTTATTTTATCTTTAGTAATGTGACGCAGTGCACAAGGAAACACTGCCGTCCCAAGTCGTCTGAGGGGCTGGTTATACTGCTACAAAACGGCATTAGGTTGGTACTGTAAGCACAAATCATTTATGCTTTGACGTATTGTGAACCCGTGCTCCATTGACAACTCTGGAGAAGGTAGTTTTACTTTAGAATTCACCGTAAAAAACACAATAATCACGATGCTGGTGTGGCCGCCCTTGCGTTTTGACACTGAGGTAACGGGAGCTCCCGTGCAACAATGCTTCATTGTAGCCACAGCTCCCAATGGGATGACTGACGGAACAAATATACATCTGAATCGTCACCCAAGTGTCTTGTCTTCTTTGGATGAAGACACCCACTTGCATGTGGATTCAAATCTTCTTCTGTAACATGCTCACATGGATGGACTCTTCCCCTTTGCTCAAAACTCTTCAGATTAAGCCTGGTGGGGTTCTGGTACAGCCCAGGCCGGGGAGAAGAAAGGCCCACAGTGTGCTGGCTTTGAGGAGGTGGAGCTGCATCCACTGACAGGACGGGGGTGGAGGGAGGAGAGAGAGCAACCTGGGTGTTCCATGAGAGTGGACCTCAGGGCTGTTTTGCTTTCTAATTCCCCTCAGCACTGAACAGCAGGGGGGACCACAGAAGAGAGGGATGATGAGGGTAAGAGAAGCATGTTTTCACACCAAAGCGCACAGGCGGGTGGGCCATGGGAGCCCCTCAGTGTCACTGATACTCATGTATGAAGTCAAGAAGGTTTAAATGACTACAGATTGCTTAGAGGCGGTTTTGAGCATTTTCATATTACCATTACGTGCAATCATTTGGTAACGACCCACATCTATTATTTCAAAATAATTTCAAGAATAAAGCAAACAGAATGATAATACAGCATCATAATAACGCTTACAACACTACGTGACATCATACCATTCCAGGAGTCTATAATTTACCATTGAGGCAGAAGAAAGCTATGAATTGTATTGTACAATTTGCCTCGAAACATGCAGATTGACGTGGTTTATGGTCAATATCTCTAATTACTGGATCTACAGTATCAAACCGTAGAAGTATTATTCTATCACAGAGGTGTGATTGTCATTTAAGGACTTTAGGACACACCCAATTCTTCACAAAAACAAAACAAGCTATGATTTTCAAAGACGGATGACAATTTATGACAAAATATCGGATTCGATCGCAATACTATTTGCTGCAATGCAAATAGTACTTTATCAAGTATCGCAATACATTCAATACTTGTATTTGGAGGCATTTTGATCATGCACTCCTTTGTTTTCCAGTAACTGCACTTTGTTACATTTTGTGTTCATGCACTTTTCAATCTTAACACACAATCAATGTCTAATGGCATTTGGTTTATAAACTTTGGACACATGACTTTTTACACATTTTAAGGTTAACTACTTTGTGATATGTATCTTCCCCGCCCTACTATAGCCATAACCATGTAGGGTTGAACTGTGTTATATTGAAAATGCCAATAAAAAGGACATTCATTTCTGTATCTAAGACAGTATTGCTTGTGTTTGGGACTGATTTAAGTACAGAATAACTTTTCCCATACTTCTGCCCACCATCATGACCTCTCCCCTGGTGAATCTACCTCTCAGGTGGCCACACTACCATGGGCTGCACCCCGGGTCTAATTTCCAAGCAACCCATCATCTGGATCTGTTTGACTATCCTAGCTCCCAAGGCCACAGGAAATAGATGCAGAGTTTGTGGACCTCATCCCCGGGGCTGGAATTAGCAGGTGCACCAGTATTTGTTTCAGCTTTCCTTATTACCACCACATTACCAATAATAAACATATACCAAGGCCAGATGGCGTGAGATCGCTTTGTGTTGCTATTCCCTTTTATGCATTCAAGGCAATAATAGGAGAGTAGTCTTTCTGCTTTTGAAAATGCAGTGGCTCAAGGTAGAAAACCTCAAATATGTGAAAGGATTTTGCAAAGATCACAGTCATCTGGTGCTACCCCTCCTCACTAATGACGCCCATTTACTTTAGCCTCCATTATAGCAGGTAGATCTTTGCCATCTTGTTCTCATATTACCTGGCCTGCCCTTAAGTGAGTCATCAAGTTGTGAAAGAGTTGTAGAAAGGCAGTTTAATGGTGCACAGGGTCATCTCGGGGGAGCGAAGGTGGGAGGTCAACTGTTGCCATAATCCCAAACTCCAGGTTGAGCCCATAAATAAGAGGCGAGCAGCTGGGAGAGAGGAAGAGGTAAGCAGTCTGGGGGGAGGGCGTATTTCACCTGTGCAGGAAGCAAAGTTGACAAGTGGCCAGTCGTTCCATAGCTGCTTTTATAGACGCCGATATTAGCACCTCCAGTGGTTCAGAGGAGCAGTGCTATTGCGATAACTACTATAAATAACAAATATACCTGTAGAACTTACAAAACCGTTTAACCAAAAAGGTGTAATGAATTTTGTAAATATCATAAAGGAAGGGCTTTTGCTTGCCAGGCCAGAAAAGTTTCTCAAAGAGTCTGATCGGCAGGAATGATTTACCAATGAGAGAAACCCATTCTGTGAAACAGCACAGACCAAATAGGCCCCAAACTCAGTTAATCAGAGTTCAGAGAAGATCAAAACGTTTATCTGAGTGAATCACTGGCATTTGGGTGGAGATGGACACAAAATATAGGAAATATTGTTTTTCTCATAAAATGATTTGCTTTGAGGTGGGCCCAAATTCTCCTGATTTAAAAAAAAATAAGGTGCTGGCTTGCATATGCTTCTGCCAGTATAAGGTTATTTGTGATACTAAACTGGATTATACAGTATTTGACAGAAATAGTAGATATCATTAGTTTTCCATCCAGGCACAGTTCATGTCTGTGGCTTTAGTGCATGTGCCTAATTTATTTTTTCCCTGAACCTACATCTATTTAGTCACACTACATCCATCCCACAAATCTCAGTCTTAGCACTCGCCTCGGTACAACACATGACGTAGCGATAAGGCCAAATTCCTGAGAGCACTTTCATTGATAAACATGTTTTGATTGGCACCACAGTTCCGCCGCAGACAGAGCTGCAGGATATCAGGAGCAGCAGAGTGACTGACTGTTTCCTGTATAGACAGGAAGTTGGGGGCTTTTATGAGGGCAGTGCATTGATTTCCTAGAATACCAGGTCTGGGAGTGCAGCGAAATAGCACCTTCCTGTTGAATACTTGAAGTCATCTCACTCTCAACCTAAAATAAGGCCTAGGAGTTGCACATTTCAGCAGTGCAAATTTTTGTTGTAAATTAATACAATAGCAACAGTCAGCAATTCTTTGTTGTTTGTGATTTTGGCGCATTTCACTCTTAACCCTTGTGGTGCCCTTGGGTCATTTTGACCCGAAAGCCACTGGAGCCGCAGCCCATCCAAATGGCCCAAAAGCCACTGAAGGATTTTTGTAAAATGAAGCAGAAAAAAATATGAATGTGTGGTAATTTTCAGGCTCTTTTTTTAAGTGTAAATTTTTTGACATTAGGGTCTTTAAAGGGTGCAAAATTGAAGGACGTCACAAGGGTTAACATTTGAGACCTTACATTCTCAATGCCAAGAACTGTTATAAAGTAAGTGACTAATAGGGATTATCCCACTTAAAGACATCTGTGTTGTAGCTTTCATCTAAGTCTTATCTTAGTCTGGTCTGCACACCCTTTCTCTGTCTTTGAGCTGAATTTTTGGTGTTTAGTTACTACATTTACTATTCACTGGGAAATGCTTTGAGGAGCATTCCACCATATTAGGACGTCCTGTACTAAGTGAGCTCTCCTGAGGCTCTCTCCATCCTTCTTTGAGTGTTGGCCTCCTTCTTACTATCCTTGCTTCATCCTCCCTTGCTCTATTTCTTCACACCTCTTCTACCTCACCTCTTTATCAGAGCACATCTCTCCTCCCCCGGTTCCTCTGCCCTAGTTTGAGGCCCAGACCTATGTGTCCTCCCTCTCCTCCCGGTGTTAGCCGGTGGTCTGTGTGTAGCCCCTTAGGGATTGATGGTATTCTCCTCCACTGTGTCCAGCCAGGAAAGATGCAGACAGAGTTTCTTTTTATGTCGTCTTTTTGTCTTGAATCCATCCCGACTTCCTTCGATGCTTCTTGCTGTTCTACATTTCCTCATGTGTGCTGATAACTGTCAGTACTCCTGGGCTTGATTCCAGGAAGGTCAAAGACATTACTAGGGAAAGATGCTGTGTGCTGTTTACATTCTCGGGGGCGTCTCCCCTCCCCATCCCGCAGGTCAGGGGTGAGAGGTGAAAGGGGAAAGGCGAGGTTTTGGACTGCTCCTCCTGGAGGATAGGAGCCGGTGGTGGGGGTCCCCTCAGGTTCAGCCCCTGCCGTTTAGTCTGAACTGAGCTGGGCCTCCCTCTACCCCCCTCCTGCACATCTGGCTGCCCCACAACGCTCATTTGGAGGGAAAACAAGAATGTTTTTATTTCCCAGGAGAGAAGAAGAACTCTAGAGTGAAACCACAGAGTAAAAGGCATCTCGGGCTTTTACCGCCGGCTGCTTTACACTTCTCTTAAGGCAGTCATCTACTAGTTCAATTATTTTAAATTTCCCAATAGCAAAAATGTTTTCACTGGTCTCAATATTCGGTGCTATTTTTCCACTCGGCATATTGTTCTGAGGTTTTTTGCTTTTATGCTTCTATTTGCTGCGATCTCTTCCACAGAACAACATTGATATGGCAGTTTTTACATCAGGCCGTCGGGTTGAATTGTGCACATAAACGATCTTGTGACTTTTCTAGTTTCCATTGGAGTCCGATATGATCAAAACAATATTCATGCATTGCCTGCGCTGAAAGTCCTTGCGCACGTCACACTCTCACAGCTGGGCCCTATTACAGGGGTGTACAGTAGCCCTCTGCAGCCCTCGCCTGCAGCCTCTCTGTGGCTGTTATTGGAAATGTAGCGCTGCTTCAGGAGCTCGCTCATACTGGATTTATATGACACAGGTGCACCCTTTGGAAAGCGCAGATGCACGCACACTTACACACACACTTACGCACACACTTACGCACACACATATCCACTATGAGGCACGCGAGTGGTCCAGCCCGCAAAGACTGGATCCAATGTCAGCCACTTAATGTCTACAGCACTCACAAGACACAACACACTTCAGACGCACTGCAATGTGTCTGAACCGCTTAGAGCTGTGTCCAAACCAGCCCAAACTATCAGCACAGTCTCTCATTTCTCCGCCTGGACAACCCCATATGATTCTGATTTTGGACTTTGTGGATTGAATATGACAAAAATGTCTTCAATTTTAACTTAATATATTTTCCTCTTTGCCCTCAATGTCTAGGTTGTGCCTTTTGTTCTGGGAATATGCCAGGCATTTCCTGTGTGCACTATCCTAGTTTTCCAATAAGAGGGCGGCCTGAGGAATGCACTGGGCGTGCTGGGTTCTGGCGTTCCTCGATGGCTCAGCGCGTATAGGAATATCAGCAGAATATGGTTTCCCTCTGGAAAAAGAAAAAAAAATTCCAGGACAAAGCTGCCAACACAGCATTAGACCTTCTTAAAATCTCACCCCTTCATTAGATTCAGTTGCTACGTCTGATTTCACATAAATATCGAAGGCATTAATGATTAGACGACTTAGAATGCCACAATAGTTGTAACCCTTGCTTCTGTCCACTACATGTGATGCTGTGTTGGGCATATGCATCTCGTCAGTCCGTCCTGTGAAGTTCATCCCTCTATATTAAAAGGCAGAGGGCAGGAGGCTGTGGTGCCGCACATGGTCCTGATTTAGCCTGTTAGAGCTGATCACATCTTTACTGAACTGAGAGGTCGACATGTTTGACTCTCTTTGACTTGTATCTTCTGTGTGTCGGAGCAGTCAAGCGTGTGTTGCATGAAATTGGTTTATTGGACCCGAGGGCATTGTGTGCTTGAGAATCCGAGATGCGGTTGCAGCAGTCAGTGTATCTTAGCTGTAGATCATGATGTATGGGAGCAAACGCATACATCTGTACACATTTCTATTATTGCGCCGCTCTTCCTGCACGTTGTTAGAGGAGACAGGCCACTGAAGACGTTAGAGGCCGCAGACACACCGATCACCCTGACATTCATCTACTTGGGCCAGTGTTACCTGTTCATTCCATGTCTTTGGATGTTGGAAAGTAGCCAAAAAATACCTATAGTTTCATGGACATGACTGTTACAAGCTTGCCTAAATAGAAACTATGGGTAAAAGGCCAATTGCATTATAAACTGTAATATTTTGTGAAAACTCTCTTTTATCATAACAACACGACTTTAAGTGGAGTCACAGTTGGTTCTTGCCCGTTTGTAAGGCGTGTACTGCTTCCACAGAAGCAACAGCCTTCGTCACCACACCTGTATGATGTCACGATCGCAGGTGGTTCCCAGTTCCTCAGTATCCGTGTTTATTCGATACCTATCTGTGCCTGTTTTGCATTGTTGTTAACTGGTTCTGTGGGTGTGCACTTAAGCGAGAAAAGACGGAGAAACACAGTGTAGATGCTTATCGACGCGGCCTAATCACTACCATGTGTTTTATGGCCACTTGCTTTATTCATCCAGGCTGTTGCAATCCAAGCAATTAGTCTCCTTTGGCTTTCACACACGGTCCCTCGTGTTCATCACATAAACTGTCCCCCTGAAAGATGACCTGGTCCAGTATAGGCCTACTATAGTTGCTCTCCTCCAGCACCCCGGGCCTTTACTGCTTCAGCTAAGGCGGCTCACTCGGTGGTCCGCGAGCCTGGGAACTGACCGCTCTGCTCAGTAACACACACGTACGCACTTCCAACAGGACCAGATTTACCCCCGGATCATGTGTCCTTTGTGCAGATCGGTCTTCTTTCATTTTTATTTTGGTTGAAGGGAGAGCTGCTGATTTTAAGATACCGTTTAATTTGGCGTGCATGATTACTTTGACTAATTGGCTTTTAACAAGTCCAGATTGTAATAAAGCAGGTCTTTACCACCCACCCACGAGGTCTAGCAGAGGTTAACCTCATCCAGATTCGTGCTTGGTCTTTTATATTGCCCTCTTTACACTCTTTAAACATTAAATGTCATGGTTGGAGGCGGAGTGAAGAAAATAAAACCCAAAATGCAGGACTGCAACAAAACTGGTAATGTTTAATAAATAAACAAAATCCAGTGATAACAAAACTGAAACCGGGCTGTCGTAGACAAAGAACAGGGAAAACACAAGGGTATAAATACACAAGGAAATGGGGCACAGGTGAAAGACATCGGGGCGGGGCAGGCAATTAACACAAGGGAAGCATGTCAAAATAAAACACAGGACTAGACCAAAGACAACATACAAAAACAGGGGAACAAAAGACGAATCATGGCATTAAAACACGATCAGCTTTGTAGCCTAGCCTCTGTAGCGGTTATTGTACTCAGAGTTTGAGTTAATATCTGTTGCAAACAGTTGATGGATTTACCCTTGTCCATTTTGCATAAAGTGGTTGCTGTCAAAGTGCCAATGAAACGTGATTCTTGTTAGTTTCTTAGTCATTTGCTGCCTTCTCTTAAATTCTTTAAGAAAATGTGCACTAACTTAATTTTGATTTAAAACATAAATTGCAAAACTAATTTTAAAAAAATGTCAGAAATGGTTCACTCCCATTGTACTTTGTACCAGTTATTATGAGGGTAATTAACCTAGCTAATTATGCGACTGTATCCATATTGCAAAGCTATTGACAGTGCCATTTATAGGATGTAATGGAAATACAAGAGCCAAGAAACAACATGGCCAGACTATTGGTTTTGTTTTGTCTGCGTGTGTGTAATACATGCAGTCCAGCGTACTCTCATGTTGATGGAAGCTTTTATCGGCATTTACGGATACATAATGCGCCATTGTTGCCGTTGCGTTTGTGCCTCTCTCACTCTGCTGCCTCCTTCTCAGTCTAAACTGTTATCTTATCAAAACAAAAGATTCTTTGAATATTTAGATTGAAGGAAACACCCTCAGCCCGCTGTGCTTGTGTGTGTATGATAGGAAAGAAAATATTTCCCACTGTGTCTTTGCTAAGAGTCCGCCTGAGGGACATTCAGAACACTCCAGACGTTTGTTCTCCTCTGCGCTCGCTGCCAACTGTCACTGCTGCACAGAAAGTCTTTTTGTTGTGTTTGGGAATTTGGAGCATGTTTAGATTCACTGGAGTCATCCCGGCCGTGCCCTGATGCATATTTGTTATTCAGATAGACAGTACTGCGATGCATAGGCATAGGAGTTTTATGCAGAAAAGATGTTTGTACAGGTTGCATTGCTTGCACAGTTACATGAATATTTAAACGTCCTAGTCATTATTGTAATGTGTGCGTGTTTGTGACACACAGGTGTCGATGAAAAGCAGGAAGTGTTCTTTTTACAGTTTGGGCCAGCAGGAAGAAGGAGACACCGTTGATATGCTGTGTGTGTTTATTAACAAGAGTTTCCGAGTCTTTTAGTATTGAAGTATCATCTTTAAAAGCTAAAGTATCAAATTCGTAACTTACCCTCAGCTCACATTAAATCCGGTTAAGGTCCGGTACGGTGTCCGCAATCTTAGAAAGTCATTAAAACCAATGTAGCACACTCACACTGCTCCGCGAAGTCCGGTTCCGGCTACCGAGGCCATCCGGCGGCCTTCCGGTGGCAACGGAAAGAATCCGCAAGAAGTCTGTTTTTGCCGGAGACCGGAGCCCCAACGGATCAAGCTGACAGAAAAACACGAGCCAAACAGGAAGTCAGGTCTCGTGAGAAAGGAAGATCCGGTGTATTTCAAAATAAAATCTGTCCCCTCACTATTTGGTCTCGTTTACCACTTGTACACGTGTGTAATGTCGTAAATGTAAACATTTCTCCATTACCAGTGACACAGGGGCACTAGTGTGTTGCAAAGCATCCACTTCACTGGGGAGAGTCGTTGTACTGGCAAATACGGC
Source organism: Proterorhinus semilunaris (assembly GCA_021464625.1). Lineage (NCBI taxonomy): Eukaryota > Metazoa > Chordata > Actinopteri > Gobiiformes > Gobiidae > Proterorhinus > Proterorhinus semilunaris. The sequence goes on from CM038351.1 coordinate 24,728,048, forward strand.
TTTTGTTGACAAAAACTACCTATATATGCGGCTACTTATGACATGACCTCGCACCAAGAGGGAAACTCGCGTGCACTTCTGTTCTCGCGAGGGCCGTTTCTGTTCCTGGCGCAACTTCTGGCGCTGGAGCTGGCCACAGTGTCAGCCGGACTCACTGTGAGTGGCAGTTTGGGGCAAACGCGGACTGGATCAGAACCCGGACCGTAGTTTATGTGAGCCGGGGGTTAATCTCAAACACTTCTAAATAAATAAATCAGACACAAACAGAAAACAGCTCCAAATAAATAACTCCAGTTCCACACATGGATGAACGAAGAGAAGTCTGTTCATGCTGGACAAAGACAACCCGACAGCATGTGCTAATCACTCCACACACTAAGCTTAGGTAATGATGATGTAGAAAACAAGAATATAACAGGAAACAGAGACGTTTTTTATCGATAGTTAAAGCAATAAGCATTTGGTGTGCGTTGAAACACTTGCCCTCGCAGACACGTCTTCTTCTCTGGAGGAAGCGAGCTGCCCGCTGAGATGCAAACATCCTCCAGCGTGTCCCTGTGCTGCTCCACAGGAAGTTGTGGAGCAGAAGTGCAGGGGCAGAGTTAGTGCACCCTCAGGCACCATCTCTGGAACGCATCCTTCAGTGTCACAGGCGGGTAGCGGATATGTGAGAAGATGAGACTTAGATCATGCAAAGATTGGAAGGCTCTTTGGAAACTTTGTGTGCTTCTTCTCATGTTCATTATAGCAAACCATTTTTGTTATACTGGTGGAGATTTAGATTCAGTTCATGTGTTTGTTCATCCTTACAATAACACATTTTATTTAGTCAAAAGTTTTTGTTTTAATTGTGGTACTTTTCAAGACTAGTCATTTAGCTAAGTGGAATTTAATAAAAATACTTGTCTATGGAGTGATTGGAAAGGTACATCTAATATTTGACTGGCATTTTTATATATACCCCATGACTCAGGTTTTTCATGTTGTTTTGGCAGTTTACAGATATTATTTATCAACCCATGCCTCTAAGGTACATAATGTCGTTCACTGAAACATGCACAAAGGGGTTTTACATAGCTCTTCTGTTTGGCACAAGGAAGAGGTCACTACAGTGCCTTGCGAAAGTATTCGGCCCCCTTAAACTTTTTGACCTTTTGCCACATTTCAGGCTTCAAACATAAAGATATAAAACTGTAATTTTGTGTGAAGAACCAACAACAAGTGGGACACAATCATGAAGTGAAACGAAATTTATTGGATATTTCAAACATTTTTAACAAATAAAAAACAGAAAAATTGGGCGTGCAAAATTATTCAGCCCCTTTAAGTTAATACTTTGTAGCGCCACCTTTTGCTGCGATTACTGTAAGTCGCTTGGGGTATGTCTATCAGTTTTGCACATTGAGAGACTTAAATATTTGCCCATTCCTCCTTGCAAAACAGCTCGAGCTCAGTGAAGTTGGATGGACAGCGTTTGTGAACAGCAGTTTTCAGTTCTTTCCACAGATTCTCGATTGGATTCAGGTCTGGACTTTGACTTGGCCATTCTAACACCTGGATATGTTTATTTGTGAACCACTTTATTGTAGATTTTGCTTTATGTTTTGGATCATTGTCTTGTTGGAAGACAAATCTCCGTCCCAGTCTCATGTCTTTTGCAGACTCCATCAGGTTTTCTTCCAGAATGGTCCTGTATTTGGCTCCATCCATCTTCCCATCAATTTTAACCTTTGTAGATTTGCAGTGGTCTGATACTCCTTCCATTTCAATATTATCGCTTGCACAGTGCTCCTTGGGATGTTTAAAGCTTGGGAAATCTTTTTTTTATCCAAATCCGGCTTTAAACTTCTCCACAACAATATCTCGGACCTGCCTGGTGTGTTCCTTGTTCTTCATGATGCTCTCTGGGCTTTAAACTGACCTCTGAGACTATCACAGAGCAGGTGCATTTATACGGAAACTTGTTTACACACAGGTGGATTCTATTTATCATCATTAGTCATTTAGGTCAACATTGGATCATTCAGAGATCCTCACTGAACTTCTGGAGAGAGTTTGCTGCACTGAAAGTAATGGGGCTGAATAATTTTGCACGCCCAATTTTTCAGTTGTTTATTTGTTAAAAATGTTTGAAATATCCCAAAAAATTCGTTTCACTTCATGATTGTGTCCCACTTGTTGTTTGGTTCTTCACAAAAAAATACAGTTTTATATCTTTATGTTTGAAGCCTGAAATGTGGCAAAAGGTCGAAAAGTTCAAGGGAGCCGAATACTTTCGCAAGGCATTGTACATTATGTCAAAATCTTGTCACTGATCTTTGATGTAGTGCTACTTGCTCAGGATTGTGTACACAGGCGTTGAAGCTTGCCTTGCTCAATATCTATAGGGAATTATAATCCATGCTTACTGGACATAAAGCTGCCTGCACACGAGCCATGACGTCTATCACACTGATTCAAGTTACTGTCTGTCACAGATTTAGTAAACTGCATGAGGATGATTGATGCTGAGGGAAATGGTTTGTTGAATACAGCACTCTACACGATTATTTTTCCCGGACATGGTAGCCATAAGAAATGGTGTTTGTCATCAATTGTCAATTTGTGACCGAGCGCTCCAATCCAAACGGACTCGCTCGGTGTCCCTTGTGTCTGCTGCAGCCGGGGTTAGCGCATCTGTTTCCTCTGCTCAACAAGTGGGGGCACTACAGTCTCTACACGCGCTCATGTTTACACCAGCGGTCTTATCTGGCTCACAGGGCATGTTGCAGGACCTGTTAGAAACACATCCCTGCCTGCCGGCCTGAGTAATTGCGCCTGTCAGCTCGATGTGGTTGACCATGTGTGATGTTTTGATGACTCCAAGTGCTCGTTTTTGTGGGTGTCATTTGGCCCTGAACTCTGTGCCAAATGCCCGATGTTATCACGCGTGTATCAGTCCCCCCTTCCTCATATCGGGTCTGGCCTCCTCACTGATAGCGGCACTATAGGTGGCGGTGCACTCGCTGAATGGGTGGAGGCTACAGTTGTGTTGTTGATGAAGATCTTTGTTTGTGTCATTGCGGCGAAGCCTGACGGACACTGCCCTCAACTTTATCTGTGTCTGACCCCATCGGTCTCCTTCCGCTGCATATTGTATCAACATCCAGACTGTTTTCAGGCACTAATTCAAAACATGGTGAAATATACATGGGGACTTAATATGGCGTCATTTAAGTTGAGGGCACTTATACAACATCAACTCACGCAGTACACAGGGATTGAGGGCGCATTGGTCAGCCTTATTCTGGTGACATAACGTGCTTAATGAAAAAGAAACAGTGGGCTGAAATGCAAACAGCGGTCATATGAAGAGACATAAGCGCTCCGTCATAGTTTTTGTCGTATGTTGTATTTGCGCTCACAACTTAAAGATGGTTGCATGACGCCATAACTTAATAAAGTGCATATGACAATTTTTGCTCATACATAGTTAACACTATTATATTTAAGATTATATCCATCTTTCTTTAGTTCGGCTATTTTTGTGATGTTTATAGTTTCACTTATTGGACATAGACAGGAAGTGACATAGAAGAAGGTAAACAATTTTAAACTGTTGCCGCGCAACCATGTTTAGTCAATGGCAAATGAGTCAAACTGCTATGGAACTTTACCTTTATCTTTTTATGCCCAATATTTCTTCATTATAATGGTTCCTCCACTGAATTATGCAACTGATGGACTTGCAACTAATATTATCCATCTAAATATAGTTTTGGCAAAAAAAAATTGCCAGTTTTGTCCAATTCTCTTTCCTCTGTGTTTGTAATCAATCGAGTTCGGTTATCTGTAGTTTGGATTAAAACCTGTCGCCAAGTTTGCAAGGAACAAAACAAATGCTGACCCAGTATTTTAGACAGATACAAACTGAAATGTTAATGACTCTTGTATTGGCAATTTATATTTATTTACGTCTTTGCTCAAATGTTAATGTTCCTGGACATATATATAAAATTTTAAACATAAATTAAGTGAAAATCTAATGCCATTTCTTAAACTGAGCAGCCTAATTTGTACACAGTAATTTTTGGAAATGGCTCAATATACTAGACAATCTTTAACCGGAGGCCAGTATCTGCTCATGTATCGCAAATGTGCAGCTGACACCTGTTTCAATGCCTGAAACTAATTTCTGTCATTCATTTTGATATCAATCGGCACTAACAACATAATCCTGTCGCATAAGCCTCTCACTTAGTGCTACGGGACATTTGAGCATCTATTCGTAATAATTTGTACATTGTATGATCTTTCAGGCTGACTGATGTTATGAAACGGGAATCTGAGGCCACCAGTAACAAGTTAAAGTAAAAATGTGTTCCCGGGAAGTGTGTGTGTGTGTGTCAATGTTTATGAGGAAAAAGTAACTGTTTGTGCACCGTTGTCTCCCTGTGTCCAAGCTGCAGCGCCCAGATAACAGTCAGGATTTATCAGAAGGATAGAAGGGGATTTTTATCTGTTTTTCAAATATTTTGCTGGGCCCGGTTTACATGGTGAGAAATTGATGCGTGTGCAGTTTCCCAGCTGTCCCCAAAGACCCTGAACATCTCACAAGCTCACCTTTGTCAAGACTTTATCGGTTTTGTCCCAGTACATGAGACGAGAGCAAAAATTCTCTCTATTTTTAATGGCACTACTGTTGTTATATTATCCTTCAAGATCTGGAGTTCATTATCTGCAAAAACCCTTCAACAGTTGTGAAGTTAACTGTGTGGAATTTATATAGGAGGAATTTAAAAAGTTAGTGTTTGTTGATTGCAGCTATGAAAAGACTTGAAGTGCAACTAATCAAATCAACATGCTGACAGACTTTGACCACATCAATGCACTTAAAAGGCTTATAAAATTTGACTAAATACCATTTAAGTTTATAGTCTGCACCACAGGGAAATGTTACTTTTCCACCTGCATAGGGACAAAAAGAAAAGAGTGATTGTGCATTTTACACTCATGCTCTTAAGTGCCCAATTCGTCTTTGTTAAAAAACCTTTAGGCACAATGAAGAAAGACCAAACCACCAGACGCCATTGCAGCGTGAGAGATGGTTGAGCAGACGTATGTTGAGGCTAAGGTAAAACTGTAGGATGTCTTTTCTTGGTGATTAGTGATTATGTGGCACAGTTGGTACGGTGGGTCGTCTTATGATCGTAAGATTGGGGGTTCGAATCCCGCCTATCTATAAGGTTCTGAGAATGGGCCACATTTTACTCTCTCCAGGGCGGCCGGGCAATCGCAGTTTGGGAGTTGTCAAACAAACACAAAATAGACTGTAATCGCCTGAACTGTATTAAACAACAACAAAATACAGTGGCCTGCACTTACATATTACCTTTCTTTATATCAGTGATGTCGGTCTCCTTATTTAGGCAATGCATCGAAGTTCAATGTGGGTTATTCTTAAAATCCAAAAGGTCGGATTAAAAAGCCTTCGTTTTCCCGCCGCTGGCCTATTTACAAGAAACCACCCTACTGTACTCTCGTTTTAGACTTCAACTTTCAAGCTCCCATTTCCCTGTTAATGCACACATTTGTCACGCTGTAGGAAGTCAGTGTTGCCGTGCTGCCCTATATGGTGATAGATATAGAAGTAAGTCCAAACAGTGAGTGGCTCTGTTAAGTTAAGTTAAGAAGCTTGGCCCCCTGCTGTCCTTTACTGATGTTTGCTTTTCTTCCTGTCCCTTCAAAGACACCTAAACAAATCCGATGTTATTCTGGTCCAGCATCAGTAGCCCGTCTGCTATCGATACTCCCTCTGACAGCGCAGGCCATGTGTGTAAATGTGGGGCCGGGTTCCGCACAGTAAATATAGTCTCAAATGTTAAAGGACCTTTTTTAAACACCTTTTACATCCTCTTCAGTCCCTCGACACTGACTATTCATAATTCGGCTATACTGGGGACGGTATAGTAAGCACAGCCCGTATACTTTTGGCTGTATGTGTGTGTTCCAGCCCCTAAAATGGTAACACGCCCACACCAAATGAGAGAGCTCCTTTGAGAAATGTGTTTCTCATGTTCTCACGGTGTAAAAATGACTATATTGCTGAGCTCCAGGAGTCTGCAGTTCAGAGTGCAAGGGAGCCTGACCAGTGTGAAGTGTCGGAGGACACTACCCGCAGGAAAGCAGGAAAAGAAGTTGAATCTAAGGTTTGTACTCTGTGGTACCTGACGCAGTTAATGACTTCTTTGTTTAACCCCCGTCTGAACCGAGCACATTTTCTTTCAGCTTTACCCAAATCTAAAAGCTTCCTGAAAAAAAGCATCAAAAGAGCGACAAACACGAGGATGAAAACGCAATAAAAATGTGTCCAAAAACCCCCAAAAAATGAAACAAAAAAGCAATGAAAAAGCAACAATAAAACTACAAGAAGTGACAAAAACGTGGCGAAAACACAACACAAAAGCAACGCTAAAAAGCAATGAAAAAGCAACAAAATAGGTACGATCACTTTTGTAGGTTTTAGCTTTCAAATGAGATGTGACACTGCTGATCTCCAGCTTTTAGCTTTGGGTAAAGCTGAACTGGAGAAAATGGGCTCGGTTTAAGAGGTTAATTGCCAGGAACCTGTACTGTCTAGCCACAGCTCCCAAGGAGCAAACTCGTCCAGGTATAGCAGAGATAAAGTCCTCTCTGACCACCAACAAATCGCATCCTCTCCTTCTACACTTTTAACCAGTGCCACAGACAATAAAAAGAACAGTGGCAGTATGTTACAGGGATTTATTTGCCGTAAAAAAGCCACCATGTGCCGGTTATAATGCATGTTGTCATGTGTTACCGATTGAAAAATTCTCCTTGGGCCATTTACCACTGACGTTTTTATTTGGCTGTGGCTTCAATTGAACGCCGTATCCGAGCTGGTGAAGTGTACTGTTTGAACCGTGCAGTGTACTGTGTGACTGGCTGGAATGTCCCGTCCGTCTCAGACTTGTTGACCTTGCCTACAGTCTTTTGTCCGTGCACCACTGTAGCATCTTTTGAGGTTAACCGCTGGATGTGAGTGTCGGCCAGCTGAGTAGTTTCATATGAGGACAGGCTACCGAGAGGTGTGGTCTCCTCCGTGCCATGTCCGAGCAGCCATTGTGCGTGTGTGAGTGTGTTTTCAAGCTGAAGTCAGACTGTAAATATAGCACGGCCCCGTCTTCAGCCTCATGTCCAGACGTTTGTGTGCGAGGGGGAAAAACGCAGACTTTTTTTGGTCAAAATGCGCCAGGGTGAAGAGGCGGAGGGAGAATGAGTAAAGGGCGCTGGGGAAGGGGGCTAATAATTTCAGGCTTCTCTAAAAATAGCAGTTTAATAAAAAAAAGTCTCTGCTGCTGAAAATCACAGCTCCACAGCAGCCATTTGGATGATGTGTGCTCCCCGGGGTGGAGCCTGGGAAAGTAAGCTCGGTGCAAAGCAATGATTTGATGTCAGTTACAGTGTCATTATAAAGGGCCAACTAACTATGTGTTTTAAGAGCCCATTTTAAACCGATGTGAGTTCTTAACCCTTTTTTTAAATTATGTTCAGTCTGTCTCAATCTAAGGAGCTTAAAAACTCTTGCCCATCCACTTGCTGATGTCATGATGTGGTACTACTCTGTCTTTAAAGGGCACATATCATGCAAAATAAACTTTTATGAGTTTTAAACCATGACATACCGTTCGCACAGTATTGAGTAATCCTCGGGCAAAGCTGTTAAATGTTGCTGTTTCTTTTTCTACGGTGTTAGCACTTTGCTCTGTACTCCCTGGATCCAGTTCCGTCATTTTGTTAAAACCTAAAATTGTCCTCCACATTTTTAAAGTCCAGAATCAAACATTGTATTGGTTCTGAGCCGCTCCGCGCTCAAAGTGTGTTCATCACGTCGTGCTGAAGCTGAAGCCATGCTGTAGATCGAAACTGAAAGTTTTTTTTTTCATTGGTTATTCCTACAGCTACCAGTAGAAGGAGCCCCTGTCAAAGTCTTTGCCAGCTCTTTCTTCAAGAAAAAAAAGCGATGAAGAAAGCAAAAAAAAAAACTATGGGGAAAAAAAATTAATGAAAACATGACAAAAATGCGTCAAAAACAACAGTCTCTAATGTAGGCTACGTTAAAGGGACTAGATGGAAGTTTACAGTTTTATACTCGCTACTGCCACCTCAAGTCTTACGTGTCTTAACTGCAGTTTCTATATTAAGCTCTTGCATGACGGCAATTCAGACCCGAATTAACACCTTTTTGAGTGACAGTGCAGGCTTTTAGAGGCTGTTGTGGTGAATAGGTCTGGTCAAGGTCAAGGACAAGTTTATTTCTATAGCACATTTACAACAGCCAAAGCTGCCCAAAGTGCTTCACATAAAATGGATAAAAAACAAAACAAAAATACAGGGCATAATAAAACATCAAAACAGAAAACACAATGGAGAAACGGCTCAACTTATTGAAAAGCCTGTGCAAACAGGTGGGTTTTAACGGAGGACTTAAAACTGCTTAGAGTCCAAACGGATACTGAGGGGCAAACCGTTCCACAGCCGGGGGGCAGCAGCGGCAAAAGCTCTGTCTCCTCTGGTTTTCATTTGCGTTTTGGGCACATCCAAAAGGAGCAGGTCAGCTGAGCAAAGTGCTCTGGACGGGGCATGGACAGACAGGAGCTCAGTCAAGTACAAAAGTGCCAAGCCATGTAAACATTTAAAAACAATCACAATAATCTTGAAGTGGTCTGGGCTCATGCTTCACATTAGGACATTGCTGGAGAAAGTAGGGGGTGGAAAATACTTATTCAAACATTTTTAAACTCCGTCTAGTCCCTTTAAACCAACTAACTCAGTTTGAAAACACAGTGACCTGGATACTTTAACACTGTTTGTTGTTTTTGCAGAACTGTTTATTACCCGATATGTGATACAGTGTTTATCCTCTTTATGAAATGACAAGTTTCCTATCGACTGCGCTGCGGGCACCTTGGCAGATGTGTGTGAGGCGAGGCGTGTGGCGACGGGTGTCTCCAGGACAAAGGGTTTCTTTGAGCGCAGAGTTTCGAGAGGAAGCTGTCAGGCTAATCCGCTCTTTTGGGATTATTCTGCGCCATTGAATTCCTGGACAATTTATCATTAGTAATTTTTCACAGCTTTGTAATTGCATGAGCCAACAACAAACTGGTGTAGTGTAAATTTATCTAATCTGAGAATCCCAGAGTAACTGGGATCCACCTTTTTTGCAGCAGTATTACTGTATTAGCCATCCAAACAGTGTATTGAATAATAGTCGTAATAAAGCCTTGCTATTCATGTTAAATTTTTTAAGATGCCAAACATGCAACATAAGATGCATAATTAATCTTGTATTAAAGTGTGACGCACATGTTTAGAGTAGAGGTTATCTGCACTCATTCTGGTCATGCTGGAGTCATAATTTCAATAGTATTTGTCTAAATCTGGCACAAGATGGCTACTCGTGATTGCAGTACATGGTGTATCCGGGAAGCACTAAGCTTGATTGATGTAGACATCAGCTGATAACTCCATGACCAAGGCAAATCCTATTCACATATTTGCCACAAGAAACGATGTGTTGTGCCCACTTTTATAGACCATGGAAACCTCACAACAGGACTGCGCTCCCTTGATTTGCAACTTATGCTTTAAAATCAAGATTCAGCTCCATTTTCAAGGCGTAGGTTCAAACATGAGCCGCTAAACTAATTCAAGGATGACATTAGGGCAAGTTGTGATTTTGGTTTGATTGCGATTAATCGTGCAACCCAATAGAGCACCTTGATCTTCAAATCTTCAGGCAAAGCTTTGGTTGAGCGTGTTGCGTTTCATCTCGCGACTCTCCCAAGGCCGCCTGTAAGAATATACCACCCGCAAGTATCCCTCTATGATCTCTTGTGGTCTTTGGAATCAGACTTGTGCGGAACGGCTATTTGTTCGCTAAAACCGAAAAAGGACTCTGCATAGATCGTGGTGTCTTTATAATTTGCAAGGGAAGGTGGGGTTATGTTCAAGGCATTTACCAACATGTGGAATTGTGCATGCGCGCGCCCCGAGGTTAATGGCATTAGCAGACTAGTAATTGTGGCCTATGGGTTTCTCAGCGACGCCACAACAGGGGATACATTAAGTGTTTACTGTAAGCCATTCTGCACATCACTTGTAATTCATTCTGTGTCAGTGAATAGGTGGCGTTCACGTGACATCACAACATTCTAAAGAGCCTATAGTTTAACATTGAGGTGGAGGGCAACTGAAAATTCCACGGCCGTAACCATAGTAACGCTCAAAATGCAGATTTATAGTCTTAAATCATTGCCAATTTCTCTTTAATTCCTGGGCCAATTCACATGAAACAAAAACTGACACAAAGTTCAAAGTCATATCTTTCAGCAGATATGAACTATGGTCTAATTATTTATTCACAAAGGCGTCCAAAAGTGGAGACATTATTCAAAAACATGTGCTTGATGTTGGCCAGTAGAAAGGACTTTCAGCCATAAAATTCACATGTCAGGTTTGTGAATCCAATCACTGTCACATGATGATCAGAGAAAACATTTGGACATCTTCTTTTTGGAAATTTCTTTCAAAAACTGTTTCTCTCCTATAGACTTGTATTGACACCTGCCCTCCAACTGAAATGGAATTCTAAATCGTGAACGCTACCTATTGGAGCAGACTGGAGTGAGAGAAAATATGCTTCTCCGGTTTGTTGTGACCTCTGCAGCAGTCGGCAGGGCCCATTTGATTTGCATGAGGGTTTTCCCCGTAGTCTTGCGCTCTATCTTATTTTGTATCCGTCAAGAACATATGGAAATGATTATATGTAATACTCAAAAAGAGGCAGTCATCACAGTAAAGTGTTTCAAAATCTCTCACACTGAAACTCCCACACTTTTCTGAAGAAACAAGTATCCAAGGACTTGATTTATTTGGATGTAAGAGTTTTTTTGTTTTTTTTGTTTTAAGAAGTTGATGTTATAAGTTTGCACATGGAAAGCAGGGCCTGTAACTCAGTAGAAAATCCAAGGATGTTGAACCATAGAGTAATCTTTGTTTTGGGATGGAATGCCTCAAAAAGCAATATTAACCTGCAGTTGTTTCTCAAATATCTAGAGTTTTAGTGCATAATTGGTAAAAGCCGTGGTCGAAGGTTTTGATCGGAATCTTTCAGTTTACATTGAATGACTGTGATTTGCCGATTTCAAATTGTTGTCCTCTTGCTTCATTGTCTTCTTGTATTGTGAAGCTATAATTAAAATCACATTAAAACCATCTGAATAATAACGTGAAAAACAATATCCTTTGTCTGAAATTGCACCATCCCTCCTCTACACTTCGGGGCACAACAGACTGATTGAACTCTTCTTGTGATGGGTTTCCCCTTGTGGGTTGGGAGGCATAATGCAGGTGAAGGGGTTGGTTGGGTCCGTGGATCAGTGCTGTTTCTGAGGTGGAGTTAGCCCAGTGTTCAGTGGGTGATGGGGTCATCCCGTGGCCATGTGAACAGGAAGGTGCGGGTTCAACAGTGGAGGGACCAACCTTTGGGCTGTTTATCAGATCGCTAATGAGCCGTCCTGAGAGGGCCACGGAGGGGCACGGCGAGGGCGAGTGGGGAAAGGTACTAAAGGCAGAGTGGAATGGGTGATTTAAAGTTGAGAAACAGTGGTTTACTGTATATGATTGGGCTGCGATATGAATGGTGACAATTACGGAATAGCAAAGGCTGCAACTATTTAGGTAAGTTAATGTCCTCTGCAAACAACAAAATAGCCTGTCCGCATAAGTTTTGATTACCTGCTAATCCTGTAAACCTCTACAAACAAATTTGTTTTAGCTGCAAACACTAAAAACAGAACATTAATCCAAATGACCTCTCATTCAATATGGAAATACGATGTATAAGGCAACAGCCACTTCCCCCGGGCCGATAAAGCAAAAAACTAAAACTAAACTTCCCATATTATGTATTACATTTCCGTGTTAAACATTAGCAAAGGCCATATCACTCAGCTGCTGCCATAAACATTTTCTCTGGCTACAAGAGAAGCGGCGCAGTGTTCCCCACTCCCATCATCACAGCCCTAGTGCACTACCGGCTCCACATTCATCAGCATAAGCACTAGCGAACAGGCCGACTTCATTACAAGTTCAAATAATCAGACAGTCATATCCCCAAAACAGGCACTGTGGACATATCGCTGTTTGATATTTCAAGAATCCCAGAGATAATTAATCCTGTCAACATATAAGAGAGAATTATTTTGAAATTAATGATTCAAAACGGAAAGAAAAACAACAGTTTATAATGGATTATTGGTCATGACACCATCAAACCATTACTGTAATGAAGAAAGGAATTGTTAGTAATACACTTGTGACAAAGCAGTTACTTGGTTTGGTTTTGACTAGGCCAGTGCCATGGCAGATGTTTACATTCTCTCAAACTTGGATCTTTTAATAAATATTTGTGAATACATTTGCAGATTGATTCAACATTCTTAAATTGCCTGAAAAGTGTAATTCCACTTTGTGAGTAAATATTTAATTCAGCTCTTTGTGAAGTTTATCTAGATTGACAGCATGACAAATGTGCTTTTCTGCAACTATTTAACTTCCCCTGTCAGACTAACAAGCATTAAGTGTGGAAACAATTGAAAACACAGATTGTGAGCATACAGCCCTCAACTGGTTTCCTCCTCTGTCACTCACGCGCAGAGGTGCCATTTTGTCTTGTAGTGTGAGAATCTGGTTTGTTCATCAGGGGTGAGAGGTCACAGGTCAGACTCAGGGGAACCATCAGCAGTGAGCGGTCAGGTGACCCCGAACGATCCCGAGATAGGACAGCCTCCACTCCCCAAGGACCGACATTCAATCACTTTGTGTCTATGCGTCTACAAGCGACATGTGTTTAGCCCGTGACACTTTCTGCGTGCCCTTCTGGGAATACTGTAACTTTTTAACAGTTTTGTCTTCCATGATTCAAAGAGATACTGTAGTGTGTTATGCTGATACAATTGTTTCCAATCCAATACGATACCTGAGCTCAGTGTAGCTGAAGTTACCACGTGTGTGAATAAAAACAACAGCGAGACTTGTAAAAAGACACTAAGCCCGAAAGCACATGGCTCATGATGCAAAAGAAAAAAACAAAGAACCAAAGTTCTTCTTTAACCCTAAAGACTAAATGAAGGCATCAAAGAGTTAACATGAGTTCTTTGTCTATGATTATTAGATCTTTTTCATATCTGCAGAGCCTCCACGGTCAGTATTTAAGCTTCTCTGGGAGCTCATTCACAAAAATATGATGTGGTATCGAGCCAGTGAACTGGATTGGGTACTCGCTGATACCGATATAGGAAAAAGTGAGTGGTATCACCGTCAAACCGTTTAGTGTTAGAACAGTCCTAAGGCATATACATTCTTGCTAGTGCAATATATTAAATCATTAAAAAATATACAGTATATAGTTGTGGAAGAAATGATATTAAGAAATGAAAATGTTACTGTTTTGCATTAAGGATAGAAATTCAATTGTAAGTCCATCTACATATAGAGCTCTTTTTTTTTCTAACTTCCTCTGTCATTTGAAGTGCATTTTGTCTGTATGTGCTCAGACTGGACATGACAAAGGTCAGAAGCATTGACCCCAAAGCTTCAGTTCACCATAAATATTGACGCACACACAGACGCCCTTGTTGGCTCTGAATATAGTGCTGAGCCATTAATGGACTATCGTTTTTCACTGGGGCTATGGGGCTAAGAATAAATGCGGGGGAGTCGAACATTAGGCTGTTTTAGTGATACGAGGTTACTTTTAAATATAGTTTTGGAACATGTCTTTGTCATAATTTGTGTGCGAGTGTTTGTGGTTGTGTGTGTGTGTGTGTGTGTGTGTGTTTTGATGAGTGCCAGCAGTGCAGTTGGCCTCTGGGACTCCTCTGTCCTCCTTTCCCACAGTATGGGTCCCATGAGGGCGCTGTGGTGACGTCAGGACAGAGGTACAGGCGGAGGGGTTGCCGGTTCACTTCCTGTCTGTCAGGGCAGAGTTGGGCAGTGTCCAAAGTGAGCGTCGAGCTGCCTTTATGATGTGTCAGCTCTTTGACCTCTCTATCAATGTCTGTTTCAGGCCATGTGGCTCATGCTGCAGCAGGAGGAGCCGGAGGACTTCGTCATATCGACCGGAGAGGTGCACAGCGTCAGGGAGTTTGTGGAGCACGCCTTCTCACATGTGGGGAAGACCATTGTGTAAGTTCATAAAGGTCTAAACTAATGTTTTCAGCACTACAAGCTTGTGGACAAGTTTGTTGGTATTTCTTTTCCTGGATGTAACGTATATATATAAAAATGTCCTGTAGTGTTGTGCTTTTATAGCATAGCACTTGCAAAGTGCAGCCAATAAAAATGACATTATAATTGTATTGAATTGAGGAACAAAACTTCCTAGTACACCCGTTACTAAACTCACTCACTCACAACTAGTTTTTCTTTACCGACAGGTCCATCTACCACCAGTTCATGTGTTTCTTCATTTTGGCGCCTTTCCTTTGACTCCCTTCCTTTGCTTTGTATTATTCTGACATGTTGGTCAGGGCCTATGTCCAAACTGAAAACTGGTGACATGTTTAGTCTTCCCAAGGAGTCGGAGAAAGAACAACACCTTTTTTTTGTCTGTCATTGCAGCTGGGAGGGAAAAGATGAGCAGGAAATTGGCCGATGCGGGGAGACTGGAGTTGTGCATGTCAAAGTAGATCCCAAGTTCTTCCGCCCTGTCGAAGTGGTGAGTCTGGGATATATTTTTGTGGCTACTTTCCACTTCCTTTACTGTAGTGTTCAACAAAGGAACAATTACTGCCTCAAAATGAACCAAACACATGAATAATAAATGATGGATGGTTTCATACGATGTCTTGCGCGGCGAGTATTTCCTGCTTCATATACCTGACCTTAGCTTGAATGTGGCTCATTTTCTTTGGTTGTATCTGATTACCGGTCATTGTGTGTGAACCGTGCACTTATCAGCTCCAGTCTAGCTGACAACCTCGACTGACTTATTGTAAGCTCCTAAACTGGCAGTCCCCAAGTACTACACTGCACTCTGCCTCTACTGCCAGTTGGTGATGATTGGCTTAAATGTTGTAAGGTCATGTAATGGGAGTGGGCAGCACGCTTACTACTGTCTACTGTATATAGCTTCCATCCTCCTTGTATTAAGACAAATTAAGCGCTTTTCTTTTCTTTTTATAGGACAGCAACTCTTATTTTTGACATGGTAGTAAATGATGCTGTCAGTATACACAGACCTATTTCCGTTTAAATCAGCCAAACGTTTGTCCGAGCATCTTTAAGCATCCTGGGCATTTGGGAGCTCTTTCGCTCATCAGTGTAGACTTACCTCCTGGGTGTTGTGGCCCAGATTAGCTGTCAGGCTCTCACTTGAAAGCCAGCAGCACCCCTCTGTTGAGCTCGGGACCTGCTGAGATTAGGGCGCATTTCCAGTTGAGTGATGGTGGAGGATTATCATGGAGCCCGTTGATGGACTGCTCAGCCGATGGGAGCACCACTCACACACCTGGCCCTGTGCTTTTGTATGATGAGACCTGTTCAGTCGCACTCTTCTACCCCTGTGGTGTTACGCACGATGTGTTGATATAATATAGGTGTGATTGATAAAACATTTACTAATAAACCACCAATGGGAAGCCACGTGTAATATTTATGATCCCAAGTGCATTTAAACAGCACATTAAGATGACTTTGACATATTCATTTGACATGCTCACAACTGTAATTAGTTGGTACAGTGTCTTGCCTAAGGAAAAGTGAATGGGAGGAGCTGGATTAAATTTACATATTTTTTAGCTTGGGGGACAATTATTTACAAGGAAGTGGTGATTTGTTACATGGATTTCTTCAAAATCTCTTTATGGATAACACTGTATAGATTTAGAGAATTGACCATCTAATCCAAAGGTTGATGGTTCAATCTCAGCTTCAACAAGTGCTTTCTGCCTTATTCTTGGTCAAGGCAGTGAGTAAATGTGAAGGTCCGGAAAATATTTCAAATCAAAGATCAATGACAAAAAAAAATTCAGTGCTAAGACACATTGGATATTCAAGTACAATACAGGAATTGTACCTTTGTGTACCAAGACAGTGACTCAGACGCCAGCACACACAAAAAGGTATAATTTTGCAATTCATTTGTCTCTTGCCTTTTTGCGTATGGATGTGTTTGGCTGTGTGCAAATATGGAACAACAAAAGTTGGCTACAATCTGTTCAGTAACGTGCTCAGTCCCGATCAAATAAACAATAATCCCGGTGTCTCTCAGCGCTTAACAATCTTTCACATCTTATTCCAGAAATATATCAACTACTTTGTATCAAAAAGTAGGATTTTGGAACAGATTATCAGATATTGAATTGTTGTTGATTTGACTTTGAGGTTTTGTGTATTCTAGCTTTCCCTGATCATTCTTTTCAATTGTAAGCTTTAAGAAGACTGAGGGGTGTTTAACCTTTCACCCCTGCAGACAGGAAGCGGTTGACACCAGGCTCACAGCTCAGCATTGTGGCTCTCCTCAAGTGGAAATACCTGTCATCACGTGTGTGTGCTAGGACTCTAGCTGACTCAGGCCTTAGTGGTGTCAAGTTTACTCTTTCAGTAGTAAGTAAAATCATGCATTTTAGAGTGCGTGTGTTTAAATGTGGGTGTGGAAGTGCGACTGGTTGGAGTGTGTCTCCGGGCTGTGTACTAATATATGTGTAATTCATCACTATCGCTGTCAGGCCGTGTGTCTGACATGAGCCCATTTATCTCTGCAGCCCCTGGGGAGGCTGCTGGGGGTCATGGTGCAGGTGTGCCTCACATGTGGCGCAAGTCTGTGCCTCTCCGTGAACACATTTGTGCACTTGTCTGTGTATCCCAGCCCTCGTCTCTGAGAAATGTTCCACCTCAGAGAATAATGAAGCCTCCAATACATTAACATGAGTACAGGAGAAATGCCCTATTTTGTTTGAAAACTCAAATAAAAAGTTAAAGCTTCACTGTATGATTTCACAATATTTAAAACCTGTTTTTGCAGTTGAACTCTTCCCCAATTCTCTCTGGTTTATGCTACTTTCTAATTAGGTCTACCACAATCTCTTTATAAGCTAACATGAAGCTAATTCCTTTAATTGCGTGTGATTCTAGCAAATGACTTGACATACATACCGGCATGCTTGAAGCTACTGTCTCTTTTTGTGGTCCTGTCCTGTGTCATTTAAACCGTGGTACTAAGACCCAATATGTTTTCGGTGTTTTGTGCTAAATACGTGTGGTTTCGAAGCTGTGTCGGCGGTTGTGACGAAGCGGCTGCCGCTGTAAAGCTGTCGCATAGCTGTCAATCGCACACCTGTCACCTGATTGGCCCCTGCCAGCTGAGGTTTGGCTCCGAGCACATGAGCGAAGGTGTGTCACTGGGTACGATCGCCCTAATGGTTTGATTGCTCCTGGTTGCTATAGGGACGAAACAAATCATTGCATCACTCTGGTAGAATTTGATGAGAAATTTCTCTTGCACAATGGACCAAGAGATGAATTATTGCGCTGCATCGTTATTCATTATGTGCAGTGATCTTCAGATAATGGGGTGTGTTGCAGCATCGAGGTGGGAAATGGGATTATACTGACATACTTCTATGAAATGTTAGTGATGTGGCCATTGTGTGCTGCATATATAAACTGTATCGCAGTGGAGCATGACTTTTTGTAGCATTACAGTGCTCTGTGTTATCTAATCAGTGTTTATTTAATTCCAGTGCTGTTTACACAGATAGCTTTATGTGATTACGAACAGTAGCAGTGTGGATTTCAACTATTGTTCAAATGTTAAGCCTTCAGGTGTTTGCATTGTTGTCCTGTGACAAAGTTTATATTTCTAAAACATGAATTACATGGTGTGAGAACATTGCCGCATGTTTATCCGACTTTTCCCAAGAGACAATTTTTTAATTCTGCATTTTAAATTGATTTGTGAATTGGGATTTTTGTGAAGACCCACACATTGTCCCTGAAGGATGTATTTGTACTAGTGTCTGTACACATGCAAGTACATGCTTGCGTGCTTGGAGTGAAGCGCCAAAGCTTGTCATAGTTTCAGGTTCACTCGTTGCCTGAGGCCAAAGTGCCGAGTTGAGTGACAGCAGAGGTTTTGTCCGAGCAGAGTGTGAGGTGGAGTCGTGATGAATGGGAAGTCTCAGTCATTCATTATCTCTGCGCTCACATCACTTCTGCGCAAACACTTTCTCTCGCCTTTGAATCTGTTGTCAGTGGCATCACAACTGGTCTTTGACTTATCCTGTGTATTTGAGCTTCATTTTCTTGTTTTGTTGTGCTATTCATTAGAAATCAAATGACTTCCTGTAAATATGTCCTTCAAAATCAAGAGTGCTTAATATGACCACTATGAGTTAATATTGTAAAATGCTCAAAACAATGAAGCCAGTAATGATGAGCGAACACACATTTACCTTATAATGTCTGTCTTGATCACCTAAAATCTCTCTTTACAGAATGATTTATTCATTTACTGTTGGTTTTAATTTTGATGTTGAAAATTAAATTCCACATCATCCACCTGACCGTCATTAGAATGGAATGGTAGACCATCAATCTTTGTATCAGGGCTTGATTGACGCGAGGGAATCACCCGCAGTTTCCCATAAAAAGCAGTGAGGGAAATGTAAATGAGTTCTCTTTGATTTTATCACGTACCAGCATTCCTTTAGACACGCTGTCAGCAATGGAGGCTCACCCTTTTGTCTTAAACATGCAAGCTTAGCCCTGTGTTGAAGAGGGAAACGTGTTACTGATTCCAAGGAACTTTGATTAAAGCTATTTTGAGGTCACCTGCAGACTGAGCTGTCCTACCAGTTTGAGTTCAACAAGTGCAGGATTCAGTAGCTCCCACATTAGGCCCATACCACACCTCGGTATCTACCTGGTGCATATCGGTGTGTGACAAAATATCACTTATTACGTCTTTCCCCCAGATCCAGATAGCTGTCATTCCATCACTTTGGGGCAGGTAACAAACTCACAGTTCACTAAGCCACATGCTGTCATACGTCACTGACCCGGACGTCACTGCTTTACGAGCTGAAACAAAGGCTCCAGTGATGGATGGGGGAGCTGTGGCACTGTTTTGGTAACCGTTTACAACTGTTGGCAAGGACTTTATAGCACCTGTTGATGCAATTGACGAACTTAGTCTGACTGATCTGGTTACTAAATAATGTTTTGTATTGTCAAGCCTTGTGGAACATCGAGATATGATCAGTGAGTGATTAAAAACGCATTCCTTGTGGCTTTCAATGAGTCCTGGTTCAGTTATTGGCAGGTGCAAGAAAATCCCAAATAGATGTATATCTGACTTATTAAATGATTTTATGTCTACATCAACAGGACCAGTGTTGCCAAATAATACATGCAGCTTTTGAAGAAATAGGATAGTTACATGTCTACCATAGATGGGGAAAGTGAAAATGTCCTTTCAGACGTCCTACATAGTTTGTGGTGTTCCTCAAGAATCTATATTGGGTCCTAAATTGTTCAATCTCTATATAAACGATGTATTCAATGTGTCTAAAGTGTTAAGAATTATATTATTTGCTGATGACACCAATATTTTTTTATTCTAATGATAATTACAACAATCTTATTGATATAGCAAATCTGGAATTGACTAAAATCATGGATGGATATTAATAAACGTTTACTAAACTTAAATAAAACTAAAGTAATGATGTTTGGTAAATTTACATATCAGGATCGGGCAATCTCTAGAAATGGTATTACAATAGACAAGGTGTCTGAAAACAAATTTTGGGGGATGAATCTCAAAAAGTATTGCAGTGATTAATCAAACTAAGCATGTGCTGGAGTACAAAGCGCTTCAACTGCTGTACTGTTCTCTGGTCATGTCGTATCTGACATACAGTATAGAAATTTGGGGTAACAATTATGAAAGTTCATTACATTCCCTTTTCATACTCCAGAAACGAGCAATCAGAACAATTAACAAGGCTGGATATTATGAGCACTCCAATAAATTATTTCTGCAATCTAATCTATTAAAACTGTATGATTTAGTTGACTTTTATACAGTACAACTATTATACAAAGCTACAAAATAATTGTTACCAGCTAAAATTCAAGAACTATTTGAATTAAGAGAAGGGGAGTATGATCTAAGAGGATGTATGATCTTTAAAGTGCAGATAGTGCATTCAACCAGAAAAAGTATGTGCGTTTCTGTGAAAGGAGTCTGGCTCTGGAATGGGTTGGAGAAAGATCTTAAGCAGTGCCCAACTCTTTACAAATTCAAGAAAAGGTTTTACTAGAATATAGCGCCGATGAAGGGATTTAAATTCTTAAGATAATTTGGAAATTATTCAATCACTGAGGAATATGGTGGTGCTACTTTGCTTACCTCTTTGTCTACTGCATTACACATCTTCCACATCTACAAACTCCACCAGATAGGGCAGCCGAGTGGGGGCTTTTTGATTGGGGGCATGTACCACTCTCAATGGGCCACTTTTCACCCTGGCTTTTTAATGCACTACACTAAATAGGGCAAACATTTATAACGTAAAAACATAAATCAAATCAAACTTTATTTATAAAGCGCTTTTCATACCGAAAGGTATCACAAAGTGCTTCACAGATAACAAACAGACAAACAGGCGCACACGCACACACTCACACAAAATATATATCATTAGGACTAAATAAATAGATGTCAGTTAAAAGCTAAGCTAAAAAGGTGGGTCTTGAGCCTGCTCCTAAATACATGAACGTTCTCTGTGGTCCTGAGCTCCTCCTCAGGTCGTTCCAGAGGCGAGGGCCATAATATTGGAAAGACGCCTCGCCGTGAGTCTTTCTATTGACTTTAGGAATAACTAGGAGACCCCTGCCAGAGGAGCGAAGGGGCCGCGAAGGCTCATATGGTAAAAGCAGTTCTGAAAGATAAGAAGGACCAAGACCATTAAGAACTTTAAAATCGATCCTGAAACACACGGGGAGCCAATGCAGCGACTCTAAAACCGGTGTAATGTGGTCCCGCCTCCTGGTCTTCGTCAGGACACAAGCTGCTGAATTTTGTAAAAGTTGTAAACCTGAGATACTCTTTTTGGGAAGGCCAGAAAGCAGGGCCTTACAGTAGTCGATACGACTGGTGATAAAAGCATGCATTAGCATCTCCGTGTTGGCCCAAGAGAGAATGGGCCGGACTCTGGCTATGTTCTTTAGATGGTAAAAACCTATCTTTGTGATATTCTTAATGTGTGGAATAAAAGTCAGTTCAGGATCAAAAATCACACCCAGGTTATTCACCTGTGAGGAAGGATTAAAAGACAATGACTGTAGTTTGGGTAAAAGTTTCTCTCTCTGGGCCTCAGGACCGATGACTATAACTTCAGTTTTGTCCTGGTTAAGCTGGATAAAGTTTTCTGCCATCCAGGATTTAATATCTAAAATACAGTTAAAAAGTGCATTGATTGGCCTGGTGTCCTCAGGAGACATGGAGATGTACAACTGTGTATCATCAGCGTAACTATGAAAGTTGACTCCATGTCTCCTGATGACATCACCAAGAGGGAGCATATACAGGTTAAACAGCACTGGGCCTAAAATCAAACCCTGGGGCACACCACATGTAATGTTATGGACCTTAGAGGATCAAGAATTCACACTAACCATGAATGTCCTGTCTGTGAAGTAGGATGTAAACCATTTGTGGACAGCACCAGAGAGGCTGATGTGTTTTAAACAAGTTAAAAGAATAGTGTGGTCGACTGTATCAAAGGCAGCGCTCAGATCCAGTAGAACCAACACTGCGACCTTCTGTGAGTCATATTTTAATCTAAGATCATTTAAGATCTTTAAAAGGGCTGTCTCGGTGCTGTGGTTTACCTTAAAGCCAGACTGGACTTTTTTAAGGACGTTATGTGCATTTATATAATCATTAAGTTGGATAAAGACAAGTTTTTCTAAGATTTTGCTTAAAAATGGTAAGTTGGATATATATATATATATATATATATATATATATATATTTAAAAAATAATAATTAAAGATAAAAAGAATACCATTTAACTTGCATATTTGTGACTAGTGACTATCGGCAAGGAGTGGCATTGGTGATTGTTGGCATTGGTCCTGTAGCACATTGCAGAAACAAGACGAGTGATATAGTTGTGCTGTTTTTCTTTGTTCAGTTTATGATCAAGTCTGATATATAATCCGTACATTTCTCCAGTTTGGACTCTGTAGACGTAAGTTTTGTGATTGTTGTTCCTTATCAAGACTGTCAAGTGTAAGGTTAAATTCGCTATTCGTATGGTTGACAAGGTATTTGCAATATGATAAAAGAGGATTCAGAAACGGGTACAGGCACTTAGTGGTGTGTGTGTGTGTGTGTGTGTGTGTGTGTGTATGTGGCGCATTGAGTTGCTTTGTGTACGAAATGCGCGGTATAAATAAAGTTGCCTTGCCTTGCCTTGTATGTGTGCGTGTGCGTGCGTGTGTGTGCGTGTGTCTATGGAAAATTAACGTCATATCCTTCTATTGCTGCGTAAAAAGGTGCATGATGCAAAAGTTGTACATACGCCTGGTTATGGATATTGTTATGTTGTTTGATTATAGAAGGAGAACATGAGTGTAAATAGTTTTGTTTTCTTTCAACAATATTTTGAGGATGACTTGTCTGATGTATATTTAATGATAAACTCAAAGAAGATTTATTGTAGTAATCCATAGGTAAATATTGTTTCTTGATACTGTTTTGAAGCTTTTCTTTGGATGGAAAATGTAACAATTATTTTTATTCACACAAGAGTACAGTCAAAATGTAAAAGTACTGAAGTACAATTACTTCTAAAAGTTACTCAAGTTCATGTACTTGAGTAAATGTAATTGAGTACTACCTGGAATAATTTTTTTTTTTCTGAATTTTTATTTTGGATACAGACAAGTATCACCGGGAAATGTAAATATTTATTATATTGATTACGGGGTAGGCGTATATAAGCTTCTGGCTTCAGCCGACTCCTTTTTTTTGAGCTCCTGTAACAGAATAATGTGAATGTGAATGTTCTAATGTAAACTGCTCAAAAAATACATAAATAAACTAAACTAAACTAACTGCTTTTCATAGTTATAGTGGTTTATTACAACTGTCTACGAGATGAGGCTGGATTAATGAGAAGCAATTTCTACTATATTACGTAACATGTTGTGCATTTTGTCCTGGGACAGACTGTTCTTAACCTTTATTGCAATAACAAGCTCATGCACATTATCTTTCAAAATTAGGGGAGATCATTGTTGCAAAATAAAGCATAGATTCATGATTATGATTTTTAACTTACTATATGTCACACTTCTACAGAGAGCAATGGTAGCAATATTTCTGTGAATGCTGTCAAAACCAATGTATAGCTTTATGTCATCTTTAAGTCCCATAACAATGGAAGGTTTTGATGAGAGAGGAAATCATTGTTTTCATCGTTCCTTTGAGTTTTATTTGCAAGCACGTGACAGTAAGTACAGGTGCACATCCTTGTTTAATAGAATGCCTCTTTAATAAAATGTTATCATGAATATTATCATTTGAATCATTTCTAAAGTCAGTGTGGTGTAATACTCTCTAATAAAGAAGCGGAGGTGGTGTAGAATTTTATTTCACGGCACTAAGCCAGTCCAGACCTCATAAATCCAATCCCAAGTTGCTCGTAGCACTGTTCCTTTACACAAAGAAGTCCTACTTAGCTTGCTTGCGTTGGACTATATACAGTGCCTTGCGAAAGTATGAACTTTCAGTAAAAACATTCTAAATAAAATCTTTATGTTTAGGGTTGTAAACATGACAAAATGTGCAAAAGTTGTAGGTGTATTAGTACTTTCGCAAGGCACTGTATTTGATTTGACATTAGATGGGCTCGTTCCATTTTTCATCATACAGCCCTGCGTCACATGCTACCACTATTTTTCGTCAAATGTTTAAAAATATACTGACATAATAGAAACAACTGTCATGTCACATTATGAAAAAAATATTTCCGTTCAGCAATGAGAAAAGCAGGCATAGTCCCCACTTGCAAATAAATGTGTTGTTGACATTATGACCTCTGGCCGCCACTAACTCATACGCTTTGGCTTCTCCACCTCAATGACGACTTTAACAGTTGACTAATTTTGTTACTGCTATCAATAAATTGCAACTCCTGAGATGAAAACATTTGGACACAGTGTTTTAGATATTAATTCCATTGGGCTCTTTTCTCTACTTTTTATGTAGTTGGCTAATGTTTTATATAGACTATGTTTACTACTACAAGGTGGATTTCCATGGCAACGTTACTAATCATCTTTCTCAAGGATTCAATTGACACATCCCCGTTGTGTTAAGAAACAGGACTCGTCAATGAACTCGCCATCTGAGAATATCATTGTCAGTCCATTCGTTCACATGGTGTCGATCTGTCTTGTCTGAAAATTACATACCTGTCAAGTGCATTATGGGAGAGATGGGAAAAGCATGACTAGGAATCATAAAGTGAGTTTAATGATAGGCTTAGGCCGCTCTATCCTCACCTGCAATTCTACTGTGTGCCTTTCAAGTTCACAAGGTGAGGTCGTCTGGAGGGCACGATGTACTCAAAAACTATCATTGACTAATAGTATTTACAACAACAAATATGACACATTTTTAATATGAACAAGTGTTTGTAGCAAGACTAGTATTTACATGTTTATGTTTTTCTTCTGCTATAACGGCCATTTATCAGGACAGGGCAGTGGTGGAAAGTAACAAAGTAAAAAGTACACATTATAGGTACTTTTACTTTACTTAAGTACATTTTATGAATGATGAATACTTTTTACTTCACTACATTTTAGAGCCTGTCTCTGTACTTTCTACTGCACTACATTTTTAAATAGGATTAAAAGTAAAAGTATTTTATTATCAAAGTGACCTCTTTACGATGAACTGGTTTAGTCCCAGTTTAGACTTGGTTTAGTGGTTTACTCCTTTAGACCTTGTTTAGATCTGGTTTAGACCTGACCTAGTTTAGTCCGGGTTTAGACCCTTTTTACTTCCTGTTTTTGACCTGGTTTAGTGGTTTACTCTTTTAGACCTGGTTTAATTCAAATGATTTAGACCCTGCACATTAAACTCTTAAATAGTTATACCTTTTACTCATAAAGTACATTTTACAATTCATACTTTTGTACTTTTACTTAAGTCAACATTTTATCAGATACTTTTACTACTTTTACTAAATTTTTGTTCCGGTATCGTCACATTTACTTAAGTAAGAATATCGAGTACTTCTTCCACCACTGGGCCAGAGTCTACGTGACATTCTGACTCTGTGACTGACAGAGTCTTACCTGGCTAAAGATCTGCACACAATAGAGGGCAGTGTCAGATGTGCTGAACCTGTTATTACCATCAATGAAACCTGTCATAATATCAACTGAATCATTCAAATCTATGACTGTGTCTCGTGGAGGTTAAACTCCTACCTTTGCTGCTACTGCTGCCCTGGGGCTGGCGGACATAGCCACAGTCATACTATGTTTCACGACGGGAGGCTTTTTGCACTTCATCAACGCAAACTACATAGACCAGTGTCATAATAGTCTTGATGGAGGGCACATGCGGCGTTTAAACTGTTTTCAAACGGCCTACAAACTGAATAAGTTGCCATGTCAGTCATGTCTTGTGATGGTTTAGACAATTTAGGGATAAGGTGAGAATTTACAAACGCTATTTCTAAATCTGTCTTTAAATCAGAGCTAAAGATATTTTTATTGAGACAGGCATTTGACACCTAATCCTGCCAACTGTCTTTTCTTAGTCTGTATTGTTTTTATTCTCTGTAAAGCACCTTGTGCACCTTTTGGATGTTATTAAGGCGCTATATAAATATTGATTGATTGATTGATTGATTGATTGATTGATTGAAAGCATAGCAATAAGCACAGGTGGCTAGACTAGCCAAAATATTTATAAGTAAGAGTAACATTATTTATTAAAATAGTGACCCAAATAATTACTCAAGTAAAAGTAAAAAAGTACTTGGAGAAAACGTTACTTGAGTACTGTGAGTGACTGAGTAACTGTTTGAAGTCTGATTTATTTTCAATGACGCCAAAAATGGTGTGAAACAAAACATAAAATCATGTGGAAATTGTGATATTTACAAAGAAAACTCCAAGAAAATGGCATAAAAATACAGAAAAACTAAATAATTCTAAAGAACAAGGGGCAGGAGACGATCCACATCTATTTTTTGATCAAAATGAAGCATTTGCCGCTTAAACATTTACTCACAGTGGAAAAATTAAGAGTAGAGATACTTCATTATAATTTTACTCAAGTAGGAGTAAAAAGTACCGTATGATAAAACTACTCTTAAGAAGTAGAATTTCTTCAAAATGTGACTCTAGCACCTGAGTAAATGTAACTGAGTACTACTCGCCCCTTGCAATAAGTTAAGTAATTAGTAAAATCACTGTAAATCTGTTCGTTTTAAGCACAAATTGACAGGATTTGACTCGACAAGATAGCGGCCCACTAAATACTGCACTTGAACCTGCACTCACAGAGGAGATTTCTCTAAGGGTCGTAGACTGTGGTATTTACTGTCATTTGTCAGCTCTTCACTTAAATCTCCTCTTGGACAGTCCTGAGCCCCGTCTGCCTGTGCGGGATAGGAATGAGCTGCTATTATTATCCTGCTTTATGTCTCTGGCAGTGGGCTGGTGTCAGCGAGAGGCCGGCGGTGTGCGCTCGAGGATCCCTGGCTCTGTGGAGGCGCTTCATCTCAGCTTAGACCGCTATATGAACCGCAACGGCTTGGAATGAAAAGTGCTGAGTTTGCTATGGAGCCGATTCCTTTGGGTGGGGTCACTACACTTGCGCACTCTACAAAAAATCGAGAATCAGTTCTGTGACTTTATTATCATGTTAACATCGCCCTTGGATTCGCACTGGGAAGTCAATTACTGCTTTATTCCTCTCTCGCAACAGTAGTTAGCGCCGACATCTGTGATCGATTTGAGCGATCCGTGCGCCAGAAATTAGCAAGTGTTTCAAAAAGCGGCATGTGTCTGTGTTTTACCATGCGGTGTCCAAGTTTTCAGATTCTTCAGATTCCTCCTAGCACAAGCCGATAAGGGGTCTCGGAGGTAAGCGGGGCTCCGGTTTGCGGCGTTGATGGATCGAGGTGAATGTTTGAACACCAGACAGACATAAAGGAGCAAATGGCTTTTTATGAGCGCCGTGATTTATCCGTCGAACAAGCTTTGTTGAGCTGCGCCGCGCTGGATTTACGACTCCTGACAAATGAAACGGCCGTATCAGCGCAGCGGTACAGGGAGAAGTCTGGCAGAGGCACACGGGACTTTCGCACAAAGGGAGCATGAAATATTAGCGTTATTTTAAAAGGTTTCCGTACATTACAGAGAATTGAGTGTCCCGCTCAGAGATGGTTGACTATAAAGCCGTTCACATTCCCTTACCTGGAAATGCAGTCCAGAGCGGTCATAGAGAGCTTCTTGGGGAGAAAATGATGGAGGGTTATAGCAAATGTGTCTCAGGCTATTATAGCTGTCAAACTGTTTAAATCTACACACTTTCTGGACCAAAAATGTGACAAGGTTCAAGTGGTTGAAAAATCTTGATTTGGTTGCTCCATATTTATTCAGAAGAGCCTTAATAATCAGCACTTACTGCTTTACTGCAAGTGATTCACTATTTTAGAAGTTCGTGGTACTCCATGTCCTCAATGCGTTCCCCTTTCAAATGCATTATGTCTAAAACTAACTGCACCCATATTCTTGTCATCAAAATGTACTGTCTTCTATTGAGTTTGAGGTGTAATTATGGGGCAATTGTAAGTTGTGGTCTTCAAATCAGACCCCATCTTTAACAGGATGCATGTCTGTATCCATGACCCTAATTCTGACATTGTCTGACAGCACTCGGAAGCAGTAATTAAACGGACACAAAATGTTCTGAACCCGTGGATAGTGTGCTATAAACGCCGAGTGCACATGTTAGCTGTGGGTGCGGTTTTCTGAAGTATAGTAGCTGTGATTTAATGGGCTGCTCTGCTGTCAACTTTGTGTGTACTACACTTGTTTAACTGTACGTCATTTGTAGCATTACCACAATTATAGAGTTCTAAAACCTTAGGTGAAGCTTGAACGCACCACAGAACTATCACTTCTAGTTATTTCACTTCAGAGACACTAAAATATTAAAGGCCTTGCATCGAATTATTCCTCAGTATATTGTATCAGCAGACATTTTTGTAGCTAGCTGGTAGCTAGTTGTTATTTACATTACTATGATAGTATTTCTCTTTGACAGTTGTGAAAAAAGCTGAAGACTCGTCCTTGCGATGAATTGGAGCACAACTAAATTTTAAATTCATGTGCTCCATTGCTTGTAACCAAAGAGAAAATCAGAGACTAATCACCCTTGTAAAGGTAAACTTTTGCTTTATGATTTATCTTACAGTCCTCAGTTTTGAAAAATC
The DNA here is from genome assembly GCA_021464625.1 of Proterorhinus semilunaris. Lineage (NCBI taxonomy): Eukaryota > Metazoa > Chordata > Actinopteri > Gobiiformes > Gobiidae > Proterorhinus > Proterorhinus semilunaris. The sequence continues at coordinate 24,756,652 of CM038351.1, forward strand.
CCATGTCGGCCCTTCTTTAAGTGATCAGTTTCTCAGCCCTATACCTCCCAGTCACCTGATAGCCTTAACCCTCTAAAATCCGAGCTTTAGTGACCGAATGACGTGCACAACACAATGCCGCAAGGAACCCGCAGTGGTTCACGTGTTTTTTACCCATGTCCACCTCTTTGTGCAGATGTCCCAGGAGATCACACAAGTGTCCGCCAAACAAAGCAGCCGAGTTCGAGAAGAGTAGACTTTCGAACGGATGCCACTCCCTCGCCACGCGTGAACTGATGTGAATTTAGGTGACAGGAGGCTGTAACCCTAAGAAAGGAGCTGCAAGGGAACTTAGAGCCGGGAGCACTGAAAAATGGGATTGACCCTTGACCTTCAGAGTTGGTAATGTGATGCTGGTATCTCTATTGTGGAAGGGAAGGGAAACGCTGTGGATGAGGTCAATGGGAGAACGGGAAGGTAGCCTCGCTGGACTGCTGATTAGAACTTCCTGTGGTCAGTCACCCAGGTTTGCAACGTGAACAAATGACTGGAATTGTATTAAATGTTTCAAAATTCTGCCGTAAAATACAACAATAACACCCTTCTATTTCTTTGTCAATTCCTTTTCCCATTTAGATTATCGATTAAGTCCCTCTTCAGAAGACCAGGTTAAGTTAATTCTTTGAAGCTTCTACTTTTAAGTTATTTTTTCATTCGTGCAAACCGTAAACCATTCCTTCTTGATCAAATAACATCCATCAAACTAAAAATGATTGTATCAGTAGAGTTTATTGACAAAATTATTATTTTTGGAATCTTATCTACACTTGACAATGTATCGTCGGAGGAAAAGGCCGTACCAAAAATATACTGTGCCAGATTTGAAAAGCGTTTTATCTCTGCCCATTAACAAAGGCCTTGTTAATTTTACTTACTGTAATTAATCCTGGCGGGGTATCTGCCGTTTTCCCTTGCTTTGTCATTTTTTGGAAACACCTGGGTGGACTTGTCTAAGTGGTGCAGTTGACTCTGTGTTCCTGTTGATTTATTGTTAAATTGAGCTCACTCGTTAGAGTTAGCTGTAATTGAGTCCATAAAAACACATGGCTGCCTGCCAAACTCTGGGTTGTGTAACGCCACATGCTGCCATACCTGAGATATTAAACCGCTGACTGCTTTGTGTTGTCACACGGTGCTTCGCAATGAAAGAGGAGCTGTGAGCGTTTTTGACCTGAGCTGCAGTTTCTATCCACTGCTGTAGGAGAAAGAGGAGAGAGATTGTGAATTGTATGTGTCTGGCAGTCTGGTATTTCCTGAAGGAGTTTCCTCCTACCGTCAGAGCGGAACCACCCTGGGCCCCTCAGCAGTCCAACCCACGGTCTGACCCGGTACTGCTCCCTGAGAGGAACACAGACATGGCTGCAGGCTGCAAGACACAGGCAAGAGGCAGTATAAAGACGCATTGATAAAACAGTGACAGGCGGAGTTGTATAGTTGGTTATTAAGCCTGGAACACACTGCAAGAAGGTGGTGCCTCGACTTTTGCTCCAGGCTTTCGGCACCTATCCAGTATTGACTGTTGTACTGTGTATTGAATATGCTTTGTCTCTATTTGGACTGGGATGCCGGCACAGTGATGGATAGGTACATCTTCTGTAGCGCATTGCCATAACTCTCTTGGCCATGTCTGCAATGTAGATACAGCGCAAAGAATTGTGGGATACAAATTCCTGCGCAATCAGCCAACCTTTAGTTAGTGCAGAGAGAAATCTGCCTGACAGGGAGGAGAGAATCGAGGGTCATATATAGCGGGGAGAGTGTTGTTGACAGGGTGCGCGAGAAAAGGGTGAGTTATGTCAGTTTGTGTCTTTGCCCCCTAATCCCAGCTGGGCTTCATTACCCATAATTCTGTGCTGAACAGGGAACACGGCGGCCGGGCTGTCAGAGGCTGAGGGGTGCTTTAGGAGACAAAGGGGAGGATCTGGGCCGGGGTTCAGACTGAGGCCCTCGCAGTGAACTCAGCTGTGCTCCCCTCAACTGCTGCAGCATCAGATTTATAAATGGAGTCGTTTAGTGTTTTGACAGTGGAAGATGTTTTATAATGGTTTGGGGAATGGAAATTCAGACACCTTAAACATCCATCAGTTTTAGTCGGCGTCACAGGACTCGGCCCTCTGTGTATGGTCCACACATCCCATCAGGCCTCACTCGCTTTGACTCATTAGTGTTGCAATACAGATTAAAAGACTTACTCTTGATATCACAGGCCTAAAGTATTGTTGTTATATTAAAAACATTATAGCAGCCATGTGTCTTTATATTGGCCTATTTTTATTGGCCTAGCTTTTATTGTTTTAGATGTGACCTACACTTTTGATTGGTACTTCTGAGGCCCTCTCGAATTATTTTACTTTTCTTGTATCGTATTTATTTATTGTGACTCAAAAATGATTGTTGTAATTTTTACCGGGCAAATTAGTGTATGATGGATTTTATTTTCAACATTGAAAACTAAATTTACAATTAGGTGGTGTTTCAGAGGATAATACGTAGATAATACTTGACAATTACGTGTGACTGATGACCAACTTTCTCTTAACACTAGTCGTTATTATATGAGCAACAACCTGAGCCCGGGCCAAAACGACTCCAGTGACAGGAAAGGCAGGAAGGAAGGAAAGGAGGAAAGTGAGTGAGGGATGGAAGAGGGCTTGGGCTGAGATTTTGCACTCCCAGTCTCCAAATGTGTGTGTGCGTTTGAGGGAATAAATCAGCCCCGTCAATCCTTATGCAAGTGTGTGTGTGTGTGTCTGTGTGTGTGTGTGTGTATGTATGTGTGTGTGTGTGTGTGTGTGTGTGTGGGTGTGTGTGGGTGTGTGTCTGTGTCTCTTGCAGGGCCGGTGTTTCCTGCAGTGTAATCCGAGTCTCTGTCGGAATGTGTGAACCGCATCCGACTCCACTCAGCTCAAGCCCCCGACTCACTCAATATCCCACTGTAAACAAGCCTGCTCTGCCAGGGATTCTGCTACGGGACAGGTATATAGAGCCTACCACTATGCACACCCCTCCACATACCCCAAAAAAATAACACAAGACAGGAAGCGCTTCAAAATAAAGGACATGCACAGTGGGTGCAGGAAGTGTTTGTTCCTAAGTTATTAATTAAGTAGAAGTTTGACTGTGAAAATGCTGATTACATTTTTAGTTCTTTAAAAAAAGAGTCTACACTGGTTCATGTAGAGCAGTGGTTCTCAACTGAATGTTCGAGACCACTTTTTTCGGTCGTGGCTAGGGATATCACGATTCAAATTTTTTTTGTTACAATGATCCTGAGAAAAAATATTGTGATTTAATGATTATTCACGATTATCAAAAAATAACTCGAATTCCTCAAATCCACCGCACTCTACATAGCTATATATTATCTATATATCTATATATTATTTTAGTATCAGACTGCTACATAACAAAAAAGAAATAAAAGACTTTCTGAAGCCACTGTACAGTCAACAAAAGTGCGGCGATGCTGACGGGTGTTCGACATATAGTCCTGCACTACTCCCTCCTCACTGTTTAAAGTTTGGACTGCAGAGGTTAATTATACGCTGACCTGCCTAATGTCTCTCCCCGGCTGGTTATCTTGATTGGGTAATTAATTCTAGCCCTGCTCTTGCCCTAGTCTTCACACACTCATATGTCACTTCTTCTCCACAAGGCTGTTGAACTTGGGAGCCCCCACGTTCCCGTAACCCTAAAGCCGTCCTGTCACATTACTTCTCCCTGCCGTTTATCATCCAGGCATTAGGGCTCACAAGTTGCTTGTAAATCCATTATCAAAATAACTTCTGGATTATAATGTGTGGCTAAATTTGGAGACTGCAAATACTGCTTTGTAGTTTATAATACTGCATTGCTAACCGTGTTAGTCACCTTTATCACCACTACAGTAGTAGCACTTGTAATTCTTTAATTTCCACAATACGACACTTTTTTTAATTTGAAGGCAGACTATAATATTGTGGACAGTGTTGAGACAAATGCTTTACTTTTTTCTATTTTTCAATATAAAAAGTCAAATATGACTTTTAGCAGTTACTGTTTTGGCGCATGCTCAATGTGCTAGGCCCATTCTGAGCGACACACTGCTGGCTGTTTTCCTGCAGACCTTATCGGCTCTATCAGCTGCTACAGACAGGAGAAAGAGTGGTGCAAGAGCGCACGATGGAGGAGTGACTTTTGACTCTCCCTGTTTGGGCACGATGAGAACGGCAGATTATTGGGCTGATAACAGCAGGAATGTTGCTCTCAGAGGAAACAGCGATGCAGAGGAGATGTTGCCTGGCTGGCTCTTGTCCTTTGTGTCATCTAACCCTAAACACCTCCCTGCTCACCAGCATGACAGTTAAAAAGAGTTGATTCTGAAAACATGATGCATGCTAGTTTTACCTGAGAGATATGTATTTGGTCAGTTTTAAAATGTATAGAAATGTTAAGAAATGGCATATGAATTAATTGGAAAAGACACATTCTGAAGCCTAGACATAGGAGTCATGGCTGTTCAGCTTTTGGCTGCATTATTGGTCTGAAATGTTGCTTAAACATGTTCAGCCCTGACTATTGGCACTAACTGAATATTACAATACACATTAACTTAATTCAAAGTAACTTTATTGACATGAACTTGTGTTATCATTGTGGCTCTACATTAGTCTAAAATGCCGCCACAGCTTTGCACATACAAGGGAAATCTAGAATAAGTGTATAGCTCATTTCTTTTTTTACAGATAAGTATTTTGTCTGGAATGAGCAGTAACTGAGGACAAAGATGTGCGGAGATCAGTCAGGATGAAAAAGACACTAAAGGGACAGGAGACTAATAAATAGTGTGTGGGGCAGGAACCCATTTGGATCCACCTCAGCTAACCCCAATATCACAGAGACCAGAGCCAGAGGCAGATTAGAGTCTATCACCTCTGCCCGTCAGCACTCGGCTCAGTACAGTTTTCTAATGTGTGGTTGTCATGTTAGTTGGGTACTAAGTTTAGTTGTTTGTGGCTGTTTTGTTTTAAGAAGAACTCACCTTGCTTATGCATAGAAAGACAGCTTTCCAGTGTCTGCGTACATTGGTGTATGAATGGGTGAGAGGTTCCTTGCTGTAAAGCGCTTTGAGTGCCTAATGTAGGTGGAAAAGCGCTATATAAGTTGAGACCATTTACCATTTACTTTCAATAAGAGAAGGAGTTCCTCAAGGCTCTGTTTCACCCCACTTGTGTTGTGTTCACTAAACCCATAATTGTACCAATAATACTGGTATTATTTATTCATTCACCGCAGTTAATCCCAACCTTTTTTTCCCAGATCAGTTCCCCCTGTCCAAAACTGCAGCCCCCCCAAATGCATTTAAAGTAAACTTAACATTAATGGCCAATACGTTATTGCAAATAAATAAACATAAATTGTTGGGTGTTTCTGCACATGTAGTCCTCTCTTAATCACGTGATGATTAAATAATGTCTCTGACCAAACAATGCTCTGGGCCCTGCCGAAATTGAAAATCCAAACCAGAGAGACAGCAGTAACCGGTCTAGAGCCAGATTTATTGAGCCAACACGTTTGCAGGCAGTCAGTCTGCGAGGCGTTGTAATGTACACTCATCATCTCCCATGACTTCTCCTTTGACAAACTCCACAGACGTTTTTTATATGATATATGACGTGTACAGTGAACATGTAATACATGATGTCTTAATTTCTGGCACCATTAGTGAGATAGTCTGTCCTTGGCACTTATTCTAATTGTATAAGAAAGGTACAAAGCGTTATACACAGTGCTTAATTTGAACCCCCGTTTGGGGGAACGCATTCCCCCAATTCTCAGTTTTCCAGGGTAAAGGATCTGGGAAATATTTAGGAGGATCCGGCAAAGAGTTGATCTGATATAATGGTGTTTAATGAGAGTGTTCCGGCAAATGTTTTGGCCTGTTCCCCGAATCCATAACATCAGACAAAAAGTGTTCCTGAAAATACAAATGTACAAATTAAGCACTGGTTACACATCTACGTATGTCATCTTATCCCAGTATCAGTTCATGACGCATGGCCTAACTTTCTTTAGCTTACAAGAAAACATATAGTTACAATAAAACATAAGTAAAACAAATGAAAGTAAGTCTTCAATTTTCATAGCCCTTCCTCAAAAGGGGAGCCCCGATGTGGCAGATGTCTTGAATGGATATACCTAGACAATTGCCTTAATACATTTCCAGACAGTTTTCATTGTGTTTTTATCGAATTCATTGTATTTGTGTAATTTTAAACTTTGTTGTGCTAATTTACAGTATGTTCACTCTGTAAGTAAGGAAAAAAAGAGTTGATAATAATTATGTTTATGGTATTTTCACTCATACTTAGGGTGCATCCGGAAAGTATTCACACCCCTACACTTTTTCCACATTTTGTTATGTTACAGCCTCATTCCAAAATTGATTAATAAAAAAAAATCATCAATCTACATGCAATACAATGAGAAAGTTTTGCTAATTTATTAAAAATAAAAATAAAGGTGGGCCCGTCCAAACGGAGCAATGAGGGGAGAAGGGAGAATGGTCATTTTGGAATGACATAACAAAATGTGGGAAAAGTCCCAGACGAGCCTCTTTGTCTACTTACGCTACAATTAAGATAAGACTGGATAAGACTTTCTGCTCATTCTGGCTCTATTTTTAAATTATAAAGAACGCTAAATGTTTACAGAAGCTAGACTGTGTGCGACTTTGATGTTGGTAGAAATATAAGACACAGCTCGGCTCATAGAAATTCTCACATTCTTTTACACTCAAAGCCAAGAGCTTAGTTTTACTCCATCTAAATGATAGTAGACACACATTAACAGACTAAACACACACAGCTTTGGTTTAACCCCCGTCACCTGAGCCTCACCACATGATGGCCCGTCCTGAAACTTCTCACTTTGGCCTTAATGCTGACTGTACACATTCTGAACTGTTTCCTGTGTGCACTAATAATGCAATGCAAGGATGGAAATAGTGTGTGGCTGCAGTTGCGGGTTTAATGTTTAGGTCTCAGCCAGAAACAAAAGAAGCAATTGGACTTCTTCATTGACATGAATGAATATATTTGGCACTCAGACCCCAGCAGAAGACATTGGCCATACAAACTGATATATGCTCGAGCAGATTAGAAGAGCTTTAGGCACGTCTTTCCCCTGGAGCCTGGACATTGTGGTATGGAAGACTGGACAGGGATGAGGGCCGGGCGAAGCCAGGGATGATGCAGAGCTGGCGATGTATATGTGGAGGAGCAGGTTTAAATGCGAGATCCTCATCTGATGATGTTTGGATGATGGTGGGGGACTCTGAAGATGGGTCTCCCAGCTTGAATTTATGATTATTATTAAGACTATCTATTGAGCTTCTTTAAATGGACAGAGTTGCATCTTGTAAAGCATAAAATTCAATGTTTTCACATTCGGAGGCCCCTGTCAAAGAAGGCCCGTTTCTTTCTTGTAATCTCACAATAGCACAGAATTACTCAAGCAAAGATGAGATAGAGGCATATTTTGATCCATTTCCAAACGTACATCCCCACACTATAATATATTTTTCAAAGCTTACCTTATCAAGGACCATTTCTTATCTCTTCAATACCAAAAAGAAATACTATCACTATTTATGAAGTCTCTTTTCCACCGAGACTTCATAAATTCCCAGGCTAATATTGGAACATTATTCCATGTTGCACCAATTTCCAAATTATAGACACTTCATTCTGTTCTCTGGCTCACAATACGCACTGAAACCAAATGCTGGATCAGTTATGACCCATAAAATGACGGCTATCTTGACACTAAGTGGCTCACGTGTACACTGCTCTCTCTGTGCTGCCGGAGCCTCTGGGCACTTGACTCTATCGCGCTCACATCCCGCTCCTCCGTAGTGTTTGGAGTGTGTCCTCAAATGGGTAAATATTTATCACTGCGCTCCCTCAGGAATTTTAATGAGCGCTGATGGAGAGTAATCAACGCAGACTGCAGAGAGACAGCAGATAATGGTTGTGGTTTGTTACAAAGATCTAGCGCTTTTTCTGTTTTCGTTTCCCTATTTGTAGAGGGCACAATTTTATGCAGTTGTAACCACAATATAATGAGTCTGGTGACTTTCACATGTCAAAGTGAAAGCTAAAATGCCCATTTTTGTTGTAGAGGAATGGTATAAAGTAGTATGAACTACAAGATTGCAGTCATTTGCTCCATCCCTGTGCAGCCAAATACAGTCACTAAACACATTTGTAATCTCTTTTGCATACAAATACCTACACGTGCACATACGTACGTGGATACATATAATTAGATGCATACATTTTACCAGATGGTTGTCAAGGAGGAAATCAAGTATTCATCATAACATCTGAATAGTGGATATTGTTGCATCCTTATTCTTATTATTTTATGCTCTTTTGTAGTCATTTTAAGGTGGTGATTCTCCTCAAATGTAAGACCCATGCACGCTGTCTTCAGGGTGACAGGGCCACCCTATAGAGGTCACTTAGCACATTGTGTGAGGGCCAAGCCGCATGGGGAGCCAGGAAAGGAAACCTGAGCTATAACTCTCCCTCGCTGTGTTTTCCGTGGACCACATACTGGACCTGACCTTTGAACTCTCACTGAAAGGGGCTAATACTGACGTGTATCCCTCAAGACCTAAATCTCCGCACAATTGCATACACGGCATACTCCACAGTCAGTCCTGTATTTTATTTTTTATTTTTTGCCAGTACAGCATGAAAGGATTAAACTGGACCAGAAAATCAGGAAAGATGTGATTCAAATGTAACTGTGCTAATAACATTATCCTGGTGAAATACAGCCAAGGGAAGATTGACAGCATTTGACGGTGTGCAACGTACAATGAGAAAGGAAAACTTCTTATTGCAAATAAAATAATGGTAATAATAATACTAGTTTTGGATGAAATCTTGGTACTTGGATATGTAGTATACAAATGGTGCATAAATATATCATCAATAGTAATGAAAGTAGCACAAGCTCCTGCTCCAAATGATGTTTTTTTTTAGATAAAATTGTTGCATTTCAAAGCGGTTACGTAAACCTGTGTTGACACAATCTTTGCTGTAGTAGTGATTTCCGTTTCTGACATGAAACAGTAGTCATCTTTTGTTCTACGAGGCCTTGACCAATGACAGATTTATAAGTTGCGCTCTGATTGTCGGACCGGTTTCCCCGTTTACCCCCGCATTAGTCTGCGCACTGATCGCGCTCTCACTCACACACACCTGGATGCACCTTCCTCCTCCTCCTCCTCCTGCCACTCTGACCTCAACGCACGGACGGCTTTTTCCATTGTGTCCTCATCATGCGACTCCATCCCGGGTATAAAAAGCTTGGGATCCCAGTCGAGGGCTTCCATTTAAACCCCAGCGAGGTCAAAGCTCACTGCATTTCGATCTGGCCTGGAACATCTGGGGACAAAGAGACCCCGAGCTCTCACAGCCTTTTCGTTCCTTTTCATGTTACGTCCACTTTGAAGTCCCTCTTATGTCGTCCTCCACTGTACGAATGCCAGAGATGCTACTAACTGGACTTCTAAAACCACATCACAAAGACTCCCAGCATGCAACACTGCTTTCTTGGGAACATTTGAGATTCCAGAAATGGAAGAAAAATAAATGAGGTTTTTTTTTTGGGGGGGGGGGGGGGGACAGTTTCCCAGCCTTGATATTGAGGTGCTTTTTACACCTGAATTTTGGGGCCGTGTGGGTCGATCCCAGCGTGCAGCCTGATTTATTGATCGGTCTTTGTGGCGATACCAGAATTCCTTTGCGTCAAATGCCTTTCACAGCCTGCGCGCTTTATGGAGCGTGATCGCACTCTATTTATCTCTGGCCTTTGCATTTGCGAGGATTATTTTTATGGTTTCTCGTTTTTATTAGGGTGCGGGTGTTGTAGAGAAAGGGCTGACAGGAGGAGCAAGAAAGGCTGTGGAGTTTGCCAGGTTTATGATGAAGGGGATTAATTTTAGCGATCTTCGTGTTTGGGAGTTCTTGACCTTGAAGCCATACTGCATAACATTTCAGCCTGTAAATGTAATAAAATACCAATATTGATCTTATCGTGGGGGCTTATTGGAGAAAGATACCTTAAAAAAAACTAACTAACTAACTAGCATTTACTGTTGGTAACCTTGTAACTTTGTAACAGGGAGCAGGACATTACCAACCTGTTTCCATGATTATGATCTTGCTTTGCTTTGACCTCAGGTAGCCACAAATAAGGTTTAAATGCAGTAGCCTCTTCGAATTGCATTATTTTGATATCACATGACAACAAAAATTGCATTGCCAATAGTTACCGGAGCATGAGGAGTTTTGCATTGAAGTTTCACTACAGTTTTATTGCTCTTCTGACAGCAATTTAACTTAGAATGCTCCAGGTAAAACATTTTTGTGTTAAATTTGAATGTTCCAGTGTGGCTTTTTTCTATTGCAAATGAAAGTTTAATTTGGGCCACTGTGTCAATACAAATTTAAATTTGCAAATACTTCTTGGAAGGACACTTTCACTTGTTTGTATTTGGCACACAAATTCAAGGGGAATTACCAGAGGCACAAACCAGATCGCCCTGTCTTCATGTGTGTTTAAATATGATGGTTTATATTATTATTAGGTGCATCTCAAAGCAATACCACATAACATTTCACTCAATAAAAAATTAAAGTACAAGCATTTATTTTATCATGGTTCTTTTTATTGGTAATAAATAGCGGGCACAGGCCTGGCTTTGCCGGGAACGTGACTTTGGCTGCTTATCTCCATGAAAATGTTTGTTTTATTTTGACTACAGGTCACTCCAAACAGGAGATCTGTACTTGAGGCCCTCTGCCAAATATATTTCTGTATGTCTGTGCCGATTGCTGATCATCTGAAGCTTATTTGGTACCACTTTCCATATTGGTTACATTTTGAGTTTTCCACAGTGTGGCTTTAACCTTAGCTAAGTATGACATTGTTGATTTAGTTTGCACCGTCACTGCATGTTGCATATACCCAGACACAGGCCGAGCGCCGCATTAAACCGGATGTGCCAAAATGTTGGGTTCAGTTCCAAATCGGATCCATATGAAGATTATATTGTTCCCCCATCTGTTAGCAGTTCATGTTGAATTACATGCTACATGCTCTGTTTGGGGTGAGTTCACTTGTCCGCGCCGCACTCTCGTTAGCAGCCTGTATTCCAGTGAGCAGCGGCGGTCGACTTAGGGATTTGTGAGGGTGAGATTGTCTGTCACCTGCACAAAGCCCGGGTGAGAGAAGCCAGGCTTTGGGATTAACTTCCTGGACCGGTGCGCTGGTGTGCTGAGACGTTATGGCACCGCAGAGTCGGGTTTCAGCAGATGCCGGGCCTCCAGTCTGAGCTGGATTTTACAGAGCAGCAATGATGATGGATGTTTTAATGTGGATTCAAGGTGATATGAGGCTTTAGATGATAGTTATATGGTTATGTAATGTGTAAAATCACTCTTCACATACTGTGCTATGTGGGTGTGCAAAGAAGAGTTAACATCAGTTTTAATGAGATCAAGGCTTCATAAACAAATGCACTATATAAATTACATGTACAATTAGAATAAACTTTAACAATCAATGCTTTGGACAATCTTTATTAGTTGGTTTACTTTTACTTGCGCTCTTATCAACTTGTAACGTGTGCTCATCCTCAAGTTGCTTTTCACAATGCCTTATCTGCTAGCCTTCATCCAACATTTACAGCCCATTTATTTCCCAGATTCCCAAAATCAGATACCAAAAAGATCCACATTTCATCAAACCTGCCCTCTTGGTATAAAGTAACCAATCACAAAGCTGCATTCAGACCATGTGACTTTTCCCTCATCACATCTCTCCAAATATGAGCACTCAAAGTAGTTTCGTGACAAGGCTGTCTGAGGCTCTCCTCTCAGCCCACTTCAGATGAATATTCTCCATTACCAGCTCCAATCAATATAATTATGAAGCAAGTGGATTATTTCATGTAATTGGGGGGTAAGTCTCCCTGTAATAATTGCATTCAGCCCCATGATGAATTCTCTCATTGCTTTGGATAATTAGTCTGCAAATGTTTCCAGTTATGGGCTATGGGGAGCCAAAAATGGATTGGTGTAATAAAGAGCTTCTCACATGCAAAAGGGCTCTTTTTATCCCATGGGCTAAAAATGAACATTCATCTTCACCCCTGACTGACCTGGTTTTTAGGCCAGACCAAAGATGTGAGGGGTAGTAGAACCGGGCCTCTACTTGTCGGCAGGCGGTGTGTGTGTTCAGTATTCTTGACTTGCCTTTTGTGTGGGATCCACAGTGTGTGATTAGGGCTGAGATGGCGGTCCCTGCGCACTAAAAGCCCCTGCTATGCTACTGCAGCTTCCGAGCGTTCCTCTGCAATAAGATCACGAAGAAAAGAAAGTTTCAAGAGGAAACGCAGGACGCTATTCTCAACGCGTAGATTAATTCAAAGTGGTAAGACAAGAGAACCTGGGTCACCGTTGTTTCAGTTTAATTTGCTATTCTTTGCAGTAATGCATTTTAAGGTGCCCACGTGGATTGGTTACATTGAACAATAGATGCATTCTGAAATATTTTGCTAAATAAGTTAAAGAACGTAAAGCATTTGCTAAGTAGTATCGTAAACGCCTCACTCAAAATCCCCAAAATATTCACTCATCTTTCTTGAAGGGAGATTTCAAGTCCGTCCGGTTTTCTTGCATGGTGGCGTGAACCGTGGAAGATTTTGATCAAACTTTCTTTCAAGTTTTGTTTTTTCTTTCTCTGCTTTGATAGCAAAAGCAACGCGAGGCCAAGTTCAGGTCTGTGTTGTTTATCCACCAGACACACGCATTGAATTTCGCATTGCATCAGTTTTGATTTTGTAGAATGCAATTAAAATACATACCGGCTTTGAAAAGTGTAGCCTTTTTTTTTTTTTTTTTTTTTTTTTTTTTTTACTACAGTCACTGACTCTTTGGTGGTCCTCAGCGGGTCTCTCTGGATGTTGAACTCGAAGTAAAACTCTACAGGAGGCGAAATGAGTGAGGGGCTGGAGGAGGAGGGGTCGCACCACCAGAGTCCCACAATTCATCATGCTCCGGCAGCGGTTGGGGCCGTCTGAACGCATCGGTGCAAGGGGGCGGATGGCAGGGGTGGGGGGAGGGGGGGTATGGGTGAGTGGGGAAGCTCGGCGGATTGATGGCCAGTGAGACTCGGTGACCTCGCTTTCTCCCCCCAAGAGACAAGATATGTGTGCGGCTACGTTTTGTGCGAATTGTCTTTAGCGTTCAGCACAACACCTCAGGACTGACACATCTTAATTCTCTTGTATTACATTGACGGCGCTTTTTCTTTTGATATTTGTGTGCAGGACTTTCTTCAAGGGGACAGCTCCAAAGCGTATCAGGCGTTCGGTTGGAAGCCGCGGGTAACATTTGCGGTATGTATTGGTTTGGACATCTAAAAAAGTATTGGTATAAGAAAGCCAAGGTCACAAAATGTGAAAAAAATGTGAAAAAACAGAAGGTTGGAGTGCTGCTTGGAACTGTTTTACTTATCTTATTTCTTGTTAAACGATAGTGTTCTTTGGTAAAGGGCTAAGTCCATAGGCAAAGGAAAAAAATGGCCAAATATAAAAGGCCTTTATTGAATCACATGGCTAGAAAAGGTAAAAAAAAGTGCTCCAACGCGTTTCGGCTCGGGGCCTTCATCAGGGAGTGTAACCTGAATTAGCAAAATGTTATTCTTATTCACTTTATAGTAGCGTTCATAGTAGACTTCATCGCTTTTTCTTTTTGACAGTGCAAACCTGACAGGCACATTTGAAAGTGCAGTGTTTGTGTACCCAGGCAGCTTGGAATGCTTGTAGTTACCCAGAAGTAGTGAAAGTTGGCAGTCGTTCACTGTTGCCTAAGCTTCAGCGACTGACGCTGCACTGAAAATGCGTTCCATTTGATGTTCCTGCCGCTGCATGATCTCTTTGTTTAGACATTAACTGATTAAAGTTTGACTAAATTACATTCTTGTTTAATATCCTGATGATCACGCATATATATATATATTTACTTTTCCAAACCTTTGAAAATGTTTTTTGTTCATTTTCGTTTCAAACATGCTGTAAATATATCAACACATTCACATTTGCATACAAAAAAACGAATCGAAACTATTGGCGTAGTTTATTTAGTTTGAAACGTATTCATTATAAATCAATGATCAATGGTTTAATATGTGATTAAATCTTTTCAGGGTAGTACATGACTTTCAAATTAATATTAATACATTTTATAAATAGAGACACAATAAGCAGTTGTTACAATAGAACAATAGTGGTTTGTAATTGTGCCACATTGCTGCATCTATTTTAAACAACCAAAAATAATTGCTATAAAGGAATTGAAGCAATTAAATATTACGTGTTTGTTTTACTAAAGAAAGTGACTACCCCTCTGACATGTTGCTGCTGGCTGTTGCACAGGAGCTGGTGAAGGAGATGGTGGATGCAGACATCGAACTCATGAAGAAGAATCCTAACGCCTGAGTGGTATTGGACAAACTTGTGCCATGTGACACTCCAGACTTTTGACCCCACTTTATCTATGATTTTTTCAAATGAATGAAATTGTCTTTTTTTTTTTCTCTCCGCTTTTCTGTTAATTAAGGAATTGAACCATTTGTTGCCTTTTTTTGTTTTACCAGTTCTTTATGTGTCATTCCTGCTTTTACCACAGTTGTAGAACAGAACGAAAGGGTATTTATACTTTTCTTCATTGTGACTGAATGTTTATGACCTTTTGTGTTGTGGTGGATTAATATGAAATAATATATGCTGCAATCACGCTACTGTAAATTAAATGAAGGTCTGACTTTTGTGACTGATCAATTTAAATACAATAAAATGCCTTTTTTTTTCCTTCTTTTTTTTACTGTCTGCTAATTCTCAATGTCTTTATTTTCGTGCCGTGTTCGACGAGAAAAGCTTTTTCTAAAGTGTAGGCCTCAGTACAACCTGTTGGCATTGGCGCAAAAATGTGAGTGTGAGGCACTAAAGGCACGAATGCACAGCTCGACTCCAAATGCACTTTTATATATTCCTTCAGACTCGAAGATCCAAAATAGTGACGTATGTGAAACCCCTTTTTAAACGTTGGGGAATTTGGTGTGACTTGTGACCTGCCAAAGGCCCCTACTACGGTGTAAGAAAAAAGTGAAATCCTCGCTTGTAAATGTGCATGTTTGTAGTGCTTTAGCGAAAGGTGTCAAGGTAATATTTTGCTCCTGCCTTGCTCAGTGCATAAAAGTGTCAGGGGCAAACTACAGCATTTACAATCATATTATTGTTGTTATTATTATTACTAGCAACTGATTGTATATGTAGTCAAATATATTGCCTGAAATTGTAGCGCACACATCAATATTTATTTAACCACTGATCATTTTCTGAGCCCCGAAAGCATCACACAATATACTCAAAACCAGCTCGTCCCTCTCACACGTTAGTCTTTTGCTTAAGTGTCAGATGCGGCTGAAGTAACTTGTATTTGAGTGTGCGTTTCCCCGTAATCTTTTGAAGCTTGCCCGCCGCCTTCCCCTGTGTGTGTGTGTGTGTGTGTCCCGTATAGAGCTCCGAGAAAGGTGGGACTGCGTGTGTTTGGAGGACAACACCTCCAGGACGTTTACAGGCTGAGTGAGTCGTGCTGCTGCTGCTGCGGGTGCGGGGTCGGGGTCCAGGGGCTCAGATTAGAAGCAGATGTGGCTCTCCAGAAACACGCAGCGCTGGGTCAGGCCTGCCTTTTGAGACGCGCGCAGGTGCAGCACGCCCTCAGCAGACGCTGCACGGATCCCATCAGCTTTAATGCTGGCCAGGAAATAAAGCCAAACGCATCAAGATCTGGACGCAGCCGGTTGAGAAGTAAAGGGCCTTTGAGACGGCTTTGCAAACAACTACAGAGGATTAGCAGCTTTAACGGTCCATTTGAGCTCGTGAGATGACCACAGTGATCAGACCTGGAGGCGCAAGCTAAAGCGTTTTAGAAACTTTTTTTTTTTAATTCATTTTGTATGTGAATAGTAACATTAACATATTAGCACAGTTTGTTACAGGTTGAACTTTAATGTCCCCAGGTGACGTGGGTCGCAGCATTGCGAAGGCAGAATTACAGCAGCTTCAATACTATTGAATTATTTACTCAATTTATTCAATCCCTTTTACCAGTAATTAATACGACAAATCAAACATTAATGCTTTAATTCATTAAAGTTTTTTTTTTTCTTTTTTATTGTGTCAGGACAATCTGAAACTTGGCATCACCGTATTCCCTACAAAGCTTTCTGTGTGTCAAAAATTATATTTGAATTATAAGCCGGTTATAATTTGGAAACTCTTTAGGAATCTTCCCAGTTAAATGTATTGTTACTTTCTTTTCTACCTTTAATACTGCATGAAGAAAGACAACATTAGTGAAATGTTAAATTTGACACCCACAAACAATAAAGGCTTTAAATAAAGGAGTAAAGAATTAGTGCTGTAACAAATATTTGTGCTGTTCTACTACCCTTGCTCTGTTAAACCTAAGCTACTCATAAAATGTTATTTCTGGTTCAGAGACACTTCTTTTTTATTTGAGATCATATTTTGCTGCGCATAAACACTCGTTTATGTGGGGGGTTAAAATTACGCAGTTAATGGCCCAGTATTAAATTGCGTTTAAGCGCCCAAACTGATCCCCAAATTTGCCTGCACGCGCGTAAAGAGGTGAAGCTCTTCTTTTGGGCCATACATAAAGTTTTAACATAAAATTGATGATTCACGTGTGATGCAACAACTACACGTAATCTATTTTTAGGTCTGTTTAATTTATCTAATTTCCATGTATGTGCATAATATGTGTTTGATTTGCTTTTAGGGACAAATATTTGTAATATACACGTTTTGCCAAACCATTTCAGAACGGTGTGTCTCCCTTGTACTACTTCAATGAATAAAGGGGCCTGTCTGTCATACCCTCTTTGCTCGTCCTGACGCACACCTGGAGCCAGAACAGCTGCAGAGATCCATCCAAACTATGATACCTTTAGGCCACGTCTACTTCTTTGTGATCTCTCTTCACAAAGGTCTAATCACTTGTCATTACGCAGCCAATGCCCTAATACGTTAGGCTGAAGGACCTCTTTCCTGAGGCCTTTTATTTCCAGTCAACAGCTTTATAAACTCCGCAAGAGTAGTGTTCATAAAGTGAACAGATAGGTCGAGGACCTCGTCTGTCGCCTATAGCTTTCCTCGAGATAATGGTGACCTGCAGGCCTCGTGCCTTGTCCTGTTCCTCAATAAATCAAGGTTCTCTTCAGCCCTTTCGCTTCTTATTGTCCACGTCTCACGTTGACTTTCCCCTCTTTTTTTAAATGTGAAGTGAACATTTCTAAACGGTGTCTTTTCATTAGCGGGTGGACTGCTTGAGGGCGGAAAATGTCCTGTCACTCACAATCTGACATGAGCACATTGACGGAGACGCATGTGAACAATAAAGTGTAATTTAGTGCGTAATAGTACGTAGCCTATATTATTACTATGTTTATTATGATGATGATGATAATTATTATTGTTATGTTTGTTATCATTGTTATTATTATCATTAATTATTATTGTTATTATTATTATCATCATTAATATTTGATCATTGTTTTCGGAATTAACCTAACTACGCTATTGCCAAGACCGTGTGTAATCATTTTTATTTTGCGCCTCAAAATTACATTTAACTTGGGAAGGAAAAAAAATATTAGAAATGATCATAAATAATAATAAACTGGATTCAACCGTAGGCCTCTGCTGCGCCAACGCCATTACAAATGCGTGCACAGCATCCATTCCCCAAACGGTCACTGTCGGCACGGTTGTTTGTAGGAGGCCTAGTTCAAACACGTGTGTTTGTTTACCGCACGCAACGCGTGTGAAACAACCTGCGCGCAAGAAAATGATCGCTATCCCGGGTTTAACAAACACTGCACGTTGAGGACTGCGCTGAAATATCTTTTCTGCGCAGCTCTCCAACAGCCTAATTTAATAATATTACATTAACCAGCAGCATTTTTAAATAATGTTCATGTATTTGTCTGTGATCTCATGTGTAAAGCTGACATTTTACAATAAATGATAATGTGCCAAATACACTGTTTTATGGGAAAAGTTAACGGCGACCTTTGCCCCTAAAATAAAATACGTTTTGTCTTTTGCAAGTCCTAATATTGATGCGACGCCTTAACAAGCCTCATTATTGTGGCTTGTTTGAATGGTTCATATGTTTTTGTTTACTATTAATTGAAGAGTTAAAATAAATAAATACATCTAATTCAGCAACAACTTGAGCTGCAATTTGACAACAAAAATAATAATAGCAGCTCGCAGACTGTAGACTATTCTTTGCTAGATGTTCCTTTTCTCTCGTTAATAAATCACTACAAAGGAGGGTGAAAAATCCATTATACCCTACTTACGTGGATTTTTGTGTGTGAATAAACCCTGAGCTAATAAATCACTCCAAACTTATCTCAAATAGAGTCGCTTTATTATGAAACATAAGGTAACGCCTTTTGAACATGAACAAGGTGAATAAAATACTGAACTACACAATCCCTCTATCTCTATACAACAATATAGGCACTTAGTTATTAATGAGACTGCAGAGACGTTATAAATGTTTGGTCCAGAGTCTCTGACCACTCCCTCCATCTAAAAATAAATTACTATTAAGATTAATTTACAGTCAACAACTTACGTGTCTTTGGTGTTACACGCCTCGATATGAAAATTCTTGTCCATAAACGGTACAAATACAAAGCGTGCGCAAACATTACGCGCGCGTGGGTCAGAACTTTCCGCAGTCATAGACGAAGGCCCCTGACGCGCGGTACAGCGACTGACCGGGCCCAGGGAAGCCCATCTGGCAGCTGTTACTCCCGTTAACGGCATAGTTCTGCTGCTGCGATGTCGGGTAGCTCAGGTGGCCCAGGTCACCGTACCAGGATGTGATCCGACCCTGGTGCGCATGATGTGGGTGGTGGTCTTGGCTCAGGCCGCTGGGGCTGCTGTTGGCCGTGGTTGTGACACAGTACTCTGGTAAGGCCTCGTCCAGACCGGCGGTAGTGGCCGGTGGGATGCTGGTCGCGCGCTCCACGCCTGCATAAAGGCTCATGGCCTGCATGTTGCAGTGATATGTGCCGCTTCCGGAGTTCGTGATTACGTTTTGCGCGCATGGCGTGGAACTGTATGTCTGTCCGGGGGAGTAGCTAAGGGACAGTGGCATAGCAGTGCGCGAGGATGCCACGAGTGGTGGTGACATGTCAGAATGCGGGGAGCCTCGCAGTGAGGTCATGATGTTGTCCACAGAAAAGCCCTGTACTGCGGCCTGGTTGTGCGCGTGCTGCTGCTCGTCCATTCCAAGTGAACGCGTGGACGGGCTGCCTGTGGACGTCCCGCTGGAGCTCGAGCTGTCAGGGCTTTCTGTCTTGGGCACAGCATGTAATGCAGGGGACGTTGACTGTGGTGGGGTGCAGCTCCCATTCTCAGTCTTGATGTCCTGGATCCGAACTGGCTGTAAGCCCTGAACATCTTGGTCCCGGCTCTGCGTCCTGGGTTCCTTCTGCCGTGTGTCCCGCTCTTCCTTGTCGCGCAACACGTCCTTCTTTTTGAATCTCCTCCTGCGCCGTAGAAAGCTCCCATTCTCAAACATGTTATACGAGTCCGGGTCCAGGGTCCAGTAGCTACCCTTTCCAGGCTTTTTGTCATCGCGTGGCACTTTGACGAAGCACTCGTTGAGGCTGAGGTTGTGGCGGATGGAGTTCTGCCAGCCCTGTTTGTTATCTCGGTAAAAAGGAAAGCGCTCCATGATAAACTGGTAGATGCCGTTCAGTGTAACCTTCTTCTCTGGAGAGTTCTGAATGGCCATAGTAATCAGCGCGATGTAGCTGTACGGCGGCTTGACCATGTCTTTGGGCTGGTGGTGCTGAGGCGTATAGGGGCCGTAGGCGCGCGCCATGCCGGCCGGGTACTGCTCATGGGAGTACATGCTCATGGGAGCTGGCATTCCCGTGTAGCCGCCGCTGGTCCGGTAATAACTCTGGTCGCTGCTGATATAAGGCACTACACCCAAGGAGTTGGGACTGGACACGGAGTAACGCGCCTGCATCCTGCCTCAGCACAGTCTCCAGAAGGTCCTCTATAGTCTGTCTGTGCGCACTGCTCTGAACATTTGGATCACTCCGGCAACAGGCAGGGCTCTAGTTCCACGCACAACGAAGACTTTTTTTCTTCTTCACGCTTCGACATTCTTTCCTCCCTTTTGGCTGCTTGCGCTGCTCCTCCCTCCCTCCGCGCGCTCCAGCATCCGATTGGAAGATGGAGTGAACCTGTGGAAACTGATAAAAGTCCCCCCTTCCTCAATTCACTCCTCCGTTTTACTCCCTCAAGCTTAAGGAGTTATTAAAGAGCGCTGAAGGGCGGGACCATAAGGCAGCATTTCCCTTAATGACACCAATTATTTCAGAATTATTGAGTTAAACCACTGGGTGTGTGGAAGGTTTAAAATCATATTATTTGTATTATTATTATTATTATTATCATTATCATTATTATTGTGATTGTGATTGTGATTGTGATTATAATTATAATAACAACAACAATAATAATAGTAGTAGTAGTAGTAGTAGTAGTAGTAGTAGTAGTAGTAGCAGTGTTAAATCTGTGAGTAAAAGCGTATTGCCTTAGTGTATTGCAGCTGTTTATTCCCATATTGCAAATTCGTGCTCCTCTAATGAGGCTTGAGGTGTCACCGTGGTCCAGTGTCTTCAGACCGGTGCGCCTCTGAATAAACAAGTGCGCACGCCCCCACACGCAGCGTTCGTAGAAACGTATTAGAGCCTAAATGAGCGTCATTTGGCCCTGGACGTGTGAGAAACTCGCAGAGGGTGTTTGAGAGTTAAAGCTCCAAATGTCGTTCACACTGAGCGAGTGTCAGCAGAGCCATCAACCCACGCCATACTCGGACCCCGCAAATCTATTCCCCCCACACAAGAGGCTATATCATGTGGATTCGGAAAAAAACCCCAACAAGGCTGCAGGCTCTGGGAACAACTGGAGAGGAGAGGCCTGTCTTTATTGGTTCACGACTTCTATTATCTGTGCGTGCTTACAAACGTAAATAAAAACACCAAAGAGCTTTGATTTTAATGAATTGTTGAAATGTCTGTGCCAAACTTTAGGCGTAGGCACATTTTTCTAACATGGTCTCAATCTGTTCGAATTATAACATTGTATCGACTCCTTGTTTTTATATTGTACAAAACACAGAAAGGGCCATTTCCCAAGAGTATACATTGGTTTATAGGACATAAACCGCCCATAGCATTGGCTAACAAATTGTTTTATGCAACGAACCAATGCAACCTAGGCCTATAATTAATTTTGGCCCATAGGTTTGGGCACATAAGATGGTGGTCTTTTTTTAAATAAACTACATGCATCATCACAGATGGTGTGATCTCAAATCCAGAACAAAATCATTGTGCGCTTTCTTATCCAAGTTTATACATTTGCTCCTGGTGAATTACGGAGGTTTGTCTTAAATATGGCCACGTATTTAAGAATTTAGAAATGCAAATCTCAGGAAAACAAATGTTGTGGAATGCCTGGATCAGGTAACAGGAGGCAAGGGTGAACAGCAGGAGGAGGATGTGAGCTGGGAGCCAAACGATGCTGTGGTGATAAGCCAGTGTTAATGTGGGAACGGCGCTCATTTATCGCTCACTCTTTGTTCTGTCATTTGCATGTGTTACCGTCTCTCCGCGTGGGCAAGGCCGCGCAGGAACAAACGCTCGGGACCCTGCTACACCTGAAAATCATCCCTTATGTCACACCACTGATCACTGCAGACCTGCCCACTGGTCCTCAAATAGGCCTGCATTACGCACGCGACTATCGGTTTGTGGAGGTGATAGCAAAATAGGCTATTCAAATCGCATGTTTCGGAGTAAAGCGTGAAACCGCCTATTTACTGTATGTAGCCCATTGGTCTGCATTGTGTCATGTTTAGTTACGTCCAACCTGGTGCTCTTTTACATCGACAATCGATCTATCAGGGCCATGGGCGAAAATGGTGCGCGTAAAACCGCAATGGTGGCCTTTCAAAAGGGTAGACCCTTACATTTCAGCGATATTTCAGCAAAAATTAATAAAATATATAAAATACAGCCTACATTTCTAATAGCCTGCATTTCTTTCAAACGAGAGGAGCCTTGTCAAACTGTCGGAATGCGAGGCTCTTACGCCTCTTAGTGGCCAGAGACGAGAATACATTTTTTGCACAGTGACTGAAACCTCCGCTAAAGCTACTTTGTCTTAAATTGGGGACCTTCAAATTAAAAGCATTCTGATATTATACAATTTATTTGTATTTATTTATTTATTCAGTCAAAATCGAAGTAAATAATTTCTGGCTTTTTATTTAGCCTATAAAACAACCGGGTTTTTGGCCTTGTTTACAAGGTAAATAAAGGCGCCACACACAAAAACAAACACACATGCATTTATTTTGTAGACATGCATTTCTTTTGTAGAAAATTAACTTTAGCTCCTGGAACACTGCTTACACAATCATACATTTCTTAAGAACCACCT
Organism: Proterorhinus semilunaris; assembly: GCA_021464625.1. NCBI lineage: Eukaryota > Metazoa > Chordata > Actinopteri > Gobiiformes > Gobiidae > Proterorhinus > Proterorhinus semilunaris. The sequence goes on from CM038351.1 coordinate 24,779,378, forward strand.
GGGACGATTGGTGACCCAAACTCACCTTTTTAAATTTTACAACACAGGGAAAAAAAACACATTGAAGAAGAAGGAAAAAGAAGGAATTTACATTCATAACAAAAGTAATTGAAGATGCTATAGAAAATATCAGATACATTACAGCACGGGTCTCTGCACAGCCTGTGGCCTAATGTATAACTACAGCGCCATCTGCTGAACTTGTTGGTCACACGCAGGTACAGGTTTCCATGTTTTCTTTTTTCTTTTTTTTAGGGTGGGTATTATAATAGATCCATGGGTGGGTAGCCTAATCCACAAACTATTCCTCAAGACCCTGATGTCATTTCTAATGCATGTTTTGATACATTGGCCCCACTGCCGCCTCTATGGGCGGACCGTGTTTGCATTAGGATCCTGATTAGACACAGAGCGAATTCCGCAAATATTCGTGGACCTCAAAGCCACACACCCAGAGAGCACATTTGACACGGAATTCAAATAAATATGTGCCAATCACCCATATGCAAGCCATTAATGCGCGTTAGCGTCGACTGGTCTGAGGAGAAGGCCTGCGCTCAAGGCCACATGAAATGGACAACGTGGCTCTCCCCCCACGATCAGGCTTTTAACCAAACAACCGAGTGAGCGAAGTCTTGCGTGCGATTAAGATTTAGAGACGATCGGGAAAAACAACAAGAAAAACTGACAAACCTATTTTCACAGAAATATTTCTCCTACTTTTTTTTTTTTCTGAATAAGTCTATAGCCTAAAACTATTTTCGCAACCATTAATAGCATAATAGGATATGGAGCAGGTCTGTGATTTTTTTGTTCAAACTAAACGGACTGCGCTGCTGACCTACAATACCAACCCCACCCGAAAGGGGTCACAAGTTCGGTTGTGTGATGAGGGGTTTTGGAAGGATGCTCCGGTTTGTGCTAAGTAGCTTTCGCAAATTGAACTCATTTGCTATTTGTTTTCCTGTCGATTGATCTATCGACCCATTGTGGCCCCCGAGCAAGACTTAGTCTGTGGATATTCCTATTGTCTCGCCACCCCAAAGGGTAAGCTTGTCTGCTCAAATGTCCTGGTTATGTTTTATTATCGGACTCACGGTTTGTGTTCATATGAAGCATTCACCTCATTTATTTTCATGACATGCATTATTTCCACATTTTATTTATGTTGTTGATCATTCTACAGAAAAAGGAAGAAAAGGGGCATTGCAGGCTTTGTAAATGTTGCAAGTTACTAATTCGATTGTTTGACACTAGATGGCGTCCCTGTCCTGCTTTTCATTCCTCCCAAACCAATGGGCTGAAGGCCAGGCAGAGTGGCTTCGTGCGTCTCATTTTGGATGGATGCAATCAGGACGTGGACCTTTGAGTTTTGTCCAAAGACATTTTTCTCCTTGACGTGTGGTCTTTCCCTCTCCCCTCGGAGTATCAAATGTGGCTCCCATATGCAATTTTGTATGAACACAGAAGTGATCAAAGCTTTGGTGGGAGGCCACTTCAGTGAGACCAGGATGATTTCTTCAAAATGATATTAAACACAAGTTAGGGTTACCGCTGTTTACGAATATGAAGTACAAAGGGGTTTCATTTTGGTTCTGAGTGGCTTTTTTGTTCAGTCACTGGCCCGTAAAATTGTTTAAAGGCGCTATTTCATGATGCTAACTTTGGGAATTGGGAGGGGGGCTTAACGAGATATGTCACAGAGGGCTTGTGTCTTTGTGTTCTCTGTGACTGTTGAGGGATGCGGTGCTTTACTGGAAAGCCATGGTTTAGACCAGATGAAACGTAGACCCAAACAACTGGAGTGGCCCACAGTCTGCAGTGTGTGTGTGTGCGTGTGACGTGGACTGTCCAGTCTCCCTGGTGTCACCGCTGTCTTCTTGTCCTGACGCTTGTCTCTGTTTACAGGCTGTCCCCAGTGATGTAATCGTTGGTGTCCTCATAGGCGCATCTGGAAGACACTAAGATAATGGCAGCGCAAAGGTAATGGGGCTAAGATAGGAAGTTGTACAAATATACTGACCTCATAGATTGACACTGCTGTCCAAAATGTTGTAGCCTAATCATTTTACCCATTATTTGGATTTTCTTTTCTCACCGTATTAAAAAGTGAAGTTTCACCCGCTACACGTATGTAACTACTGCACTGATGACAACAAGTCGCTGGTTTCTGCAGCAGTAGAAAGAGAACCATGCCTAAATTATTTATAGTGGCAAATGATTTGAGATAAATGGGCAAAGAACAAGGACACTTCACTCCCGACAGTGTAGCGTGTGCCCTGAAGTTGCCCCTTAACTCTGAAAGTAAGTAAGTCAAGTTTATTTATAAAGCGCTTTTCACAGATTAAAATCTCAAAGTGCTGTACAAACAGGAGCAGTAAAATGACATAATAAGATACATACAATAACACAGTTAATGCTAAATAATTAACAAGAAACCTGTCGTCTTGAGTGTAAATCAACCAAACTTTGTTCGACGCACACATCGAGAGTTTCAATACTGTTGGCCTTTGGTAACACATTTCATTCTTTCACAACTGTAATTAAATACACTTTTCTAGTATAAAATATATCAGAATAAATGTTGAGATTTTTAGTTATGCAATTTCTGATGCATTGAGTTATGTTGGTTATAACATGATAACAATTTGATTATCATTTTACTGAGCTTTAATCACTTTTTCTTCATCTGCAGAGAACTACTATTTTCGTGATTTACCATGGATAAAAAGCATGAGATAGGATTATTAGATTGGGTGTTTTTCTTTCTCAGGCCAAGAATGTAATGATAACGAATTACAATAATGGAATAATTTTTTATGTTTTATGTTTAATTTTTAAACGTAGAAATAGATCATGTACAAATATTGTCAACTGGTTCAACACACAACCAGTCTTTCTTCACTCCAAGTGCGAGAAGAAACTTCAACCCAAGTCCAGTCGACAATTTTTCAAAATCTCTACTGCAACGGATAACGCCTGGATCATTAGGAGCCTGAACAAACATATTAGGACCAGTTGAACCACTGCTTACTATCACTCAATGAATATATTGCAATGGTCCACTCATTATATTTTCTGTCACCAGCTTCTTATAACTCCATCATTACAGGCTAATGCAGACCTAACTTTTCCCTAATTGGCCTGAAGGTCTACCATTAGGCCGAATGTTGAATGCAAGCGACTCTCAGGCCTAAACAAACGTAAAACACGACCTAAAATATAATGCTGGCTTTATTGAAACGTTTTACAGGGCAAACGTTGCCATATGGTTATACAGTAAGTGCAAGGTTTGATGCATTCCACGTTAAAGCGTCGCGTGTGTTACATTGCAGGAATAGACAACAATATACAGAATATAATTTGTTATAAAAAGCAAACACAGTAAAGGTGTCTTTAAGGCTCGTTGGAAAGGCAAAATGGTTCTGAAAGGCCTCGAGAGGTTCTTCCTTTATTCATTTTCTTGGGTGCATAGTTTCGTTAAAGAGGTGTTCAGGCACGTTTGGTTATCCTTCATAAACATCAACATCAGCTTAATGCCGGGAGTGTGTCCTTCGGGGTCACAGTCATATTGCGTCCCGTATATTTGTCTTTAAGTCCAACAGAGCGCGCGCTCACATGACGCACGGCTTGACGTCCTGGCACACGCTCTGGGGATGGTGGTGGTGATGGTGGTGGTAGTATGAGCTAGATGCTGATGGATGAAAGGATGAGATGCCGTTAAAGTTTAAGACAAAGTCCTTCCTGTCGCACACGGAGGAATGGCTCTGGTAACGAGGGATACCCACTGCAAAACAAATGTTACAAAGCTACATTAGGCATGTACAAGGCAGTATCCCAAATAGTTATTTCATTTTGTTTTGTTGAATTAAATAAATACTGGAAAATACTACAATTTTACTTCAACACTTTCAAATATAAATAGCAATTTTTATTGCTCGTTTATAGGCCTTTATAGGCCCTATGAGAAAGAAAAAGAAGTCACTCTGCGAATTTAATGTTCTCTGTTCACTGTCAGAGAATTATTCATGGTGCATTTGTAGCAAATTTGAAATTATTATTATTTTAATTTAGGCTATTCATTTGACATCTCTAATTTAAAGACACTGGTTATCACGGTGACCCCGCTGTAGAGTATTTTACGCACAGATGTTAGCCTACTTACCGGACCTCTATGGCTATATTTGTATAAGCTGTGTTGTTGTTAAATTGATACACGTGACGTAATATTTATTGTGAGGATGCACAATTTTGGGATTGAACATTAATGCCACTATTGCTATTGATTACAATGTTGTTTTGTCAAAATCATTCATGAAGAATATCATTTAATAAGGATACCATTGTAACAACCATGTGCCCATGGAACCCCGTTGTTTTGCATTGTGGCCTATCTCTTGATGAACTGATCAAACTGATTTCAGACCGAAGAACACGTGTTTACATTAACCTTTGTCTGATCGCCTTAACTGTACCTCTCAACCAAAAGAAATCGTGTGATACGGATCATAAGGGCCCCAGATGTGTTTTCACAAAGAAGACGTTCTTTATCTTGTGCTTTCCCCGTTTTTCTCACACTGGACACAGGAGCCACACATGACACAGACTGTCTGACAGCGCTGTGAACTGTGAAGGGCCTCAACTATCTACACACACACGCACACAGACACGCGCACACACGCGCACACACGCATAGTGAACGCTGCGTTAGGTTTAACAAGGCGCGCTCTCTGATGGATACACCGCGGTTAGGGCTCGCGCCGGTGTGGTCCGACCTGCGCAGGCTTTGTTTGGTTAACCTCCGGGACCTTTGCAGGGATCCAGCATGCTTTACTCGCCCCGATGAAATCCCCGACTTCACTAAATCCTCGCATTGTTGTCTTTGAGTAAATGGGTGTTTTAGAGAGAGGCTGCGTCTAAATTAACCCCGCTGTATGCTGCTTATATCCGTTAATTAAAAACACTGTAGTTTATATCTCAGAATATAAGTGGAAACGGTTTGTGAGAGTTTTGTACATGTACCGTATTACAATCTACGCACTCCCTGATAATTGTTGGCTTTATTTTGAGGCTGATAAAAGTGTGCGCAAAGGCATGGACCGCTAATTAATTTTACAATAGTTTCCCCCTTTTTACTTCATGCTAGCCACACAATATTTATAACATTTCGCCTACATTATAGATAGATGGACACTTTATTCATCCCGAGGGGAATCCATGGTTCAGTCAGATAATACAACAATCCATTAAAAACATTAAACGTTACCTTTAACAATAACAGAAGATTTAGAGTGAGTGTCACGGAGATGGTCGGGAATAATAATGTAATAATAATAATGAATAATTTACAAATCATTAAAATAATTGCCCCTTGTCTTCTATCTGGTTTACAAAGGTTAAGGCAAAGACGTCCAAAGCTTTTAATTACCTATATATTCAATGACATATTCTATAGTCTACAATAGCTTACACAAACGATAGTATGTATTATAATTTTCAATGTAATACAAGCGGCATATTATTTCATTACTGCTATAGCCCAAATTGTTAGATGTCAAATTGAATGGGAAATATAGGCTACAGTTTTATTGAAAGCTTAATTTAAAATAAAATAAAGCACATTTTGACCGTCAGTGAACTATATTTTTAAATTTGTAAAATCTTTGGCTGCTTTAAAATAAAAAATAAAATAAAAATTATATATATATGTGTGTGTGTGTGTGTGTGTGTGTGTGTGTGTGTGTGTGTGTGTGTGTGTATGTGTGTGTGTGTATTCAATTGTGCTTGTACCATATTACATTTTTTCTTTCACCATTTTTCTTACTCCCGTTAAATAAACATATCCAAAATCCTTTATCCAACATGGTTTGCCTACTCGACCAACTCTGCCCCAAAGCCCTGTGGTGTGTGGCTGTTACCTGAGATATCCCCGTGGCTGTCGCGGTTCTGATGCAGGTAACTCTGCTCCAGAGAATACGGGGACATGCCTGAGTGCAGTGTTGTGGATGCAGGGCTGCTGGAGGCCAGTGGCTGCTGCTTGATGTATGGAGAGCCGCTGGATGATGCCCAGTGCGCAGAGGAGCTTGCGTATGGTGAGTGCCCATCCAGCGCGCTGGCCATGGCTGGGGAAGACGGCACTGGACTGCTGCTGCTGTCTGCGCCGTAGTCACCGCTTGACGGCACTGGACAGCTGGCCATGTACGTGGAGCCGGGGCTCGGTGACATGTGGGGCACGTGGTGATCGTACCCCCCGCTCATGGTGCTGTTCATCATGTCCAAGCCATAACTGTTACTGGTACAGAGGCTAGACGGCGGCTGGAAGTCAAAACTCTGAGGCAGAATGGATGTTCCAAAGCCTATGCCATTCATCATGCGGTACATGGGCTTGAGAGCCTGGCACTTCCTCCTGAAACCCCGCGGTCTGCGCCGAAACGAGCCCTCCTCAAACATAAATTCACTGCCTGGGTCGATAGTCCAGTAATGGCCCTTACCTGGACGGCCGAGGCCTTTGGGCAGTTTGATAAAGCACTCGTTGAGAGATAAGTTGTGGCGCACAGAGTTTTTCCAACCTTGATACGAACCGCGGAAGAACGGGAACCGAGCCTGTAGGAACTGATAGATCTCACTGAGTGTTAACCGCTTGCTCGGGGAGCTCTGGATGGCCATGACGATGAGCGCAATATACGAATAAGGAGGCTTCTCCGGCCGTCGCAGCCCTGAGGTCGACTTTTTCCCTTTAACGGCGGAGGGACTCTCTGAAGCGGCTTGTGGGCTCAGCATGGCGGGGTGCAACACTCCCGTGGACGGGCTCGATCTAAGAGGAGGATCCAGCTGCTGCTGAGGGGTCTCTGTGGTCATGACAGCGCTCACGCACTATGGCGTAATGCACAAGAAAAGGAGAGTGAAGAAAGACTTTTGGATGTTAAGAAATGATTTGAATAGATGTGCATCCAGAGTTTGGTGTCCTTCTTGGTCAGACCAGTCTGCACAAAGAGTGATGCACCGCCAGTGGTCCTCCCAGTCCCAGCGCAAAATGGAGTGAAATGTGTCTCCAGTTACGCACGACTCCTCCGTTACGCACAGCTCTGTGTTGACGCACAGCGGCTACGCACTGACACAGAGGAAGAGGAAGGGACCAAAGGGGGAGTGGGTTATCCACTGGAGACTCCCGGGTTCATTGCTGCACCAGAAAATAACTTCTGGAGTGAGAGCAGTGGTGCTCAGTTTTGTGTTTTTTTTAAATAGGCCACAATCTTGCACCTTTTCATAAATCACACTCTTCCAGAGACCCCCCACCAGCAAACATTGCCCTTTTCCGTTATCAGAGACAGAGGAACTCGTCAGCCCAAGTATGCGTTGGGATAACTTGGATGAGCACTATACTACCATTCACAATGAGCAAAATGCCTTATTTATGTTTAGATAGGCTACGTATTTCCGGAAAATATTCAAATAATGGATATTCTGAAAGGCGCCGGATTGTATCGTTATAATTATGTTTTTTTCGTTCCTAATTTCTTCAAATCAAAATGATTTCGCTACGCGTAACTTCCCATCAGCTCTGAAACCCCCTGGTCTCTCTTCTCCTTCAACATCCCACCCCCTTTTTCACCCTTTCCTCCGCTCCAAGTTCGGACTACACGCAATTAGGCCATCGATCACAGCTCCCCCAGACATCCAAATCAACAGTGCCACACGCCAGGAGAGAGCTAACAAATGAGCTCCTCAGTCACACGTTAGGCAACGGCACATTAAGTCAAACACTGAACAAAAAGGACTTGGACTTCAAATGGAACTCGGTCCTAAAAGCATGAACCCAGAACATAATAACGCTCGTAGTATAGAATTTTGTCTCCCGATTTCCTCCCCAAGAGTAACACAAACAAACTGTCCTGGGAATGGAGGTCTTTTGTTTTGGAGAGAGAGATGGCGAGGTGCTGCTGCTCACGGTGGACTCCGGTGGTCTTTACCGTGCGTGCGTAAAAGGGGGGCTCGCGCTCATTGCACTGAGTAAATGACTCTGACATGAGTGGAAGCAGGCTTTTTCCATCAAGCCCGGCCCTGGATACCACACACAGCGAGCCAGTGTCAGCTTACTGCCCCGGGCCGCGAGGCGTCCCATGGGCCCCAGCGTTCATTAGAGAGAGAAAAGCGAAATTAGGCGAGCGGGCGTCGACAGTTTCCTCCCCCTATGGAGACATCACACACACATTTGTCCGACATGATGGAGTTCAAGATCCCATAAAGGTAATATCAACATCCTGAGAGGGCGATGACCATGGGACTTTTGGAGGATCTCAGGCCACCTTTTGTGACCAAGGCACTTTAGATGCATTACAATGTTAAATGTAGCCTATTTTAATCAGATAAACAGTCAAGTTCCAAACAACGTGCATTTAACAGGATTGTAAACATATAGCCAAACTAACCTATTCGAAATCAGACATAGCCTAAATTAAATGTTGATTTAAATAGGCATACCACGTCCTTTTTTATGTGTCCAATTTCAACATGGTGTGGAACATTTAACCTTTTGTTTACGTTTACAAAACATAGGCTATTGTATGGAGGGGTGACACGTTTCCTTGGCAAACGCACTCCGTAGTAGTAGGCCTATTTTACTTTATTTTAATGTTTTTGCTGTTTTGCAGTAGAAAGTAATAGCCTATGAAACGCCCAAATATAGTCTATAATGGAAAATAAATACATAAAAATAAATAAATCACATGAAATAAGGAGGGGATTACTTTCGTCAATTATCGTATATCGTATTTTGACTTGTCTGCATTTCAGGGCACGCATTTATTAATGTTTGAGGTAAAACGGATTTGTTATTGACGACAAATAATAATACACATAAAAACTAAAATAAAAAAATAGTAATAATAATAATAATAATTGAAAATGCAGTCCCTCTTAATATGCTCTTAATATTTTTTGTTTAAGTCCATACTCCGTTGTAAAGTTCAGTCAGAGCAGAGGGTTGCCTAAACAATACCCTGCGCATTACGCACAACAAAGGACGTGCAGAACAAATCATTTCCCCAGGTCCACACGCTGGGCAGTCCACTGTGCTGGCCCAACAAATTTCCTGCAACATCAAAACGCTACGCCCCCCGCAGAGATCAGGATGCCGGGGTTTCGAGTTTGGCGCACACCCGCGCCTTTGTTCTGTGAGTGAGCGCTTTGAACAATCTGCGCTTTTTACGCACTCGGTCTAGTCTACATTTAGAATTTAGAACATTACCCAGACATTATTACATTCGCCGCTCGGAACGTTGTGTGGAGGCGAGAGGTTGTGTTTACGGTGGTGGTGTCTGTCGCAGACGCAGCGAGAGGCCTGTAGGTGGCTGCGCACACCAGGCCTGTGTTTGCTTTCATTTCAGACCATGTTGGTTTTTGGCGGACCATGATTTCTGACTGTAGTAAATATTTTTTACCATGTATCTGCCATCTTCCATCCTCTATTAATAATTACGCCTGAGTTTAAATGTATTTTAATATGCATATTGATAATAGTCATAACGCCTTTACAGCATTATTATCATTAGGCCCTATTATTATTAGGCCTATTATTAATGTTACATTTACCGTATACAACATTTGGGATCATTTGGGCTGCAAACCATATTATTATCGTAACAACATGATAAAAATAATATAAAATGTTCATCATGATTCTCGGCCAATGGTTGGGGAGTTGCTCGGGAATTTCCCCTATTGATCGGGACTTTTAAACATAGCGCAGAGTGGGGGGCTGTCAGAGTGTAGTGACTGGAGGAGGGAGAGACTGGGGAATTGCGCATTACATCGAGCTGATATGAAAACACAGCCTGTGGGAGGCGTGTCCTGATCAGTGCGCTTAAAGGCCATGTGACCTTCACACAGGTGTGCTGTTCCGATTTTTCACCTGCAGGTAGCAGCATTGTCCCTGGAAAAACAGTCATCTCACCTGTCACCTGTCGCGGGTCTGCAGCATCTTCACTACATCGCCGGTCTTTGTCAAGTGGTCCAGTACAGGCCATAGTCATGTTTAAATGTGCGATATCTGCAGCGGGTTCATTTTCATCTAGCGCAGTGGGTTTCAACCTTTTACTCTGTTTGACCCTATTTTTTCAGTAGACACCCTTTCCAGCTGAAAAAAAAAGAAAGAAAAAAGACTACTATTTCAGGAAAACTAAAAACATGCAGTTATGCAGTTCAGTTATAGAATAATAATGTATATAGAATACATTAAAATGCCATTATATTTGTTTCCACCGAGTTCGGACCTGTTTTCAGAAGCTGTGACGTTTTGAGGAGCCATATGGGCCCCGACCCCAGAACCACTGTAATACAAAATAGAATGTGACGAATCCAAATGTATTTCTTACCACTTTTTGTATCCTGTACCAGATGAAGTCGCAGCTGTATTACTGTCATCAGTAAAATAGGCCTGTAGGTGTCAACCTATTTTTAAAATCAGTAAAAGGCAAAGAACTGTCAACTGTTTAGTGTTATTATGATTATGATTATGTGTTGATAACATCATCATCATTATTATTATGATTATTATTATTATTATTATTACTATAATAAATAAATGTAATAGCCTAATAGAATAGTCTAAAACGTCTAAAGTGCCTGTGTGAAAAAAATTATTGGCTATATAATTTCGTTGGCCAAGGACTTCACATTAGCGTTTCTTAGTCGGCTAATTATTGGCTCATCTTAAATTAACTCTTAACCTCAGCGCATTCTGCTGCTATTTGTCCTCTGTCTAACAGGAGTCATCCACTCTCCTCCATTACTTTGCTTTGTGCACAATGAAAACACTTATTTGCCAATGTCACGTTTTATTTATAACAAATACCATGCATGCATGAAACATGAAATCTCAAGAAGAAACAGACATTGTTCATGCGTTTAGTGCGTTTAGCCACGTGACCTTGTCACGGCTCAGTCTCTCTATATGTATATTTATATTTTCGTTTTACACACAGCAGATCATACAAAACAAGCAAATATAAATAGATGATACAATAATCAAACTACAGAAATGAACAGTGAACCGTAGACTCATTTACAGTAAGACACGAAACGCCCAGTGCATTGTTGGTCAACATTTACAGTCACGAGAGCAAAGAGTCTATATGGAAGCCCCGCGTCTTGCTGGGCATCCTTGGACCTGCTGCTGTGTGATGATGGATGTGCGTAAGTCCCGGATCCACACAGAGTTCTGACATGTAGTTAAAGTTCAGAGCGCATGGCAGGAGGTTGGGGGCTACTGGGGACCAATAGAGCCTTGCGCCGTAATGACCAGCTTCTGTCTCCTCCCTGCGTGTAAACGGTTTGCTGAGGATGCTGTCAATAGCGAATGAGCTCGAGAACTTGACTCTGTCCTCCTGTTGCGCGCCAGGGAGAGGGATGCGCTGCGTGTCCTCACCACTTATGCCAGGGGTTTCTTGCTCTTTGTTTGCTCTCTTGGCGATGCGCTTTCTCCTGCGTCTGAACACACCGTCCGCAAAGGTGTACTCGCTGTGTGGGTTGAGCATCCAGTAGTTGTCCTTTCCCCAGGGTCTGGATGGGTCTCGGAGCACTTTGAGAAAGCAGTCATTGAGGGACAAGTTGTGGCGCACGGAGTTTCTCCAGCCCGTATAGCTGCCGCGGAAGAAGGGGAACTTCTTCATCAAAAAGTCGTTGATTTCAGCCAAAGTTAGGCGGCCACTGGCCGAGTCTCGGATGGCCATAGCGATAAGGGCAATGTACGAGTAAGGTGGCTTTGGTCTCCGCGTGTAAGGCTTGCCTTTGCCGCTATCTCCACTTTGACAGATGACAGGTGCCGGGCTGTTGGCAACGCAGTCCCCGTCTGACCCCAGTTCATCACTGGACAGAGGAGACGGCACTCCCCCTTCCGTATCCAGACACATCTCCGTCGGCGTTTGCGCAAAGTGGTGTGCGGAGAAAACTTCAAGCTTCATTTCTCTCAATTGATAGTGGGATGAGGTCTCCTATACTGAAGGAGCAGGTGTCCCAACTGAATGTGCGCAGTGCTAGCGTCAGTGTGCGTCTGTCTCTCGAGACACGCGCTTCACCATAATATAACGCCTCACGAGGGTCAGCCCACTCTTAAAGGCGGGGCTTCAGTATGAATCCATTGAGTGATAGTAGTCTATATGTTTACAATTGGAGCTACCGTGACACGCAACTTCAGAAGCAGAAAAAAAACATTACTGGGAGAGACGAGAGAGGGCAGGTATGAGCTAGTGTTTGGCTCTATTCTTCTAGCAGGCTTTTATTAGACATGAAAGCACTTCCAAGGCATAGTTACAGCTCTGCATCAATACCACAATAAACAAGTTAGATTAGACACATGCTTTATTTTTTTGAACAGGCTGTCATTGCTTCTTTTGACAATGGTTTATTTAGGGAAATATATAGCCTAAATGTTGAGTACAATTGGACTCTTTGATCAACAACGTTATTATAAAAGCGACATGCACTTCTTTTTTTTTTACCCAGATTCTGACAAGTGAAATGAGGAAGTAAGGACATCAAATAGTCTTTGGATGCTGTCCACACAGTGCAAGTAAATGTCACGTAAGCTGGCAGGTTAAACCAGAGATTCCCTCAGAGGTCGCTGGGAGTTCAAAAGGGAGATCGCCCTTGCACCTGTACACACACGCTCTCAGAACACCTTATCAGCATGTATGAAAACATTACGTTCACAGAAGAATCATAATGACCCCTAAAATAATGATGTGGACAAAAAAACATCCATTTACACTTACATTAGATATCACATCGGGTGGGTGCATTTCAAACAAAGACGTATGATGTGACCTGTGCTAATTTCTTTATTTGTATTTGTATTTTCTGTCATGTATTTGCTTTGTATGCCATACCCTAACCCTATGCAATTTGTCTAAAAGTGCAGATTTGCTATTTCCAAAAGTATTCCTCAAACAAGCATGATTAAGCAACTTTCAACAGTACAAATGGAATAAGATCTCTTTCTTTTTTTCTTGAAATGCTTTTTGTTTTTCCGTCGTTGCTCTATCCAAATCCACAGTCTGTCCACGTCCCCAGCGTAGACAATACGAGCACATAAAAGTGTGTCCGTGACAGCGATGATTCTGCTTGGCACCAGGTACGCGTTGTGATACTCAAAAAATGCTATCACCCAATTATCACCTTACATTGATTAAAGACCAGACTTGTACCAGAATGTTTTAGCACCTCTGTGAGAAAGTGTCAGGGTTTAAGACTAAATGGGTTAATTATGTGTTTGCGCCTGTTACATGTACAAAGATGAGTCTTTAGAACAAATCTGGATAATGTGTCTGTGACTTTGAATTATAATTATCTCTTTGTCGTGGAGCCGGTCAACTTGAGTGACGTATGAGCAAAGAAGACGCCGTGAGGGCAAAACAAACTAAAAACGACAGAAATAGGTTTGTGGGACAAACTAACTGCATGGATGTATTTGCGGGTTCAATAGTGAAGCACTGCCATTTCCGGCTGATAATAGGACAAAATGAGGAGCAAAATCACTAACTGTTTATAACACTGAAAGTGTTTGCATCACTTGACGCTAGATCTCCACTGACAGCTTTCTTGAGACCGGACTAACCCTGGAACTGCTCTGACTTATTTGTCATGCTATCAACATTTTGAGCCTTGTCAAACTTCTTTTTTCTGAATGGCTCCATTTCTAATTTTGGCAAATGCAAGAGGAGACAAAATCCCCCATATAACCTAATATATCAATAAGTATACACATTTGTAGGTTTTGTTTTTTAATTTCATTAGCATGACATACCTGTCTTCCCAAATAAGTAAACATGTCCACATCAAATATTGATTTGACTCATGTGTAATGTTGACTTATTTTCAATTGGGGAAAAAGAAAAAGAAAGAAAGTTAACTTATGTTTGTTTGTTTTGCTTTATTTAATTGCTAAACCACTAGGTAACACAAACTAAGTGGCTCAGAAGGTAGAGCGGGTCGTCCAATAACTCGGTTCAAATCTGCTCCTGCAGGTGCAGGCTGTCATTGTGTTGTTGGGCAAGACATTTGACCCACGGCCTGTGGCGCATGAGTGGTTGGTGTTGGTCAGAGGGGCCAATGGTGCAGATTGGCAGCCTGGCCTCCCTGTAGTGCTTTAATAAACCTGGTAATGTATGCTGTTATTATTATTTATTTAAATCAATGCAACCCATCTCTCCTTTATTTTTGTTGTTCCCTATCCCTTGCGAGCACAATCCTACTGCATGGAACGGTAGCATGTTTGCATATTTAGTTAAATAAATCACTGAAAACTGAACAGTAGTGACACGGCGAGGTCATCAAAATGTCATTAGTCAAATGGCGACCCTGCACACCTTTCTGTGCTTGCGGCGAGCCTTGGCGCAGCAGACGGGGAAGTGGAAAGCCAAATGTTTTTGTTCAAAACTCAGAAGACCAACTGCTGCGATCCCCAAACTACAGAGCCGAGCAGAACAGCAGCGGGTGCTATCATTATCACACCACCGTGGCACTTTTACACGACACAATGCGGATTTTTACTACTTGGCTGGCGCTGGGTGTTCTGTTCTCTGTATTTTTCGAAAGGCCTGTATTTGATTTCAGCTCCTCTGCCAAAGCCGGCACTGCGCACCTGTGCCACAGTGAAAGGCAGCACACCTGCTCAGCTTTAGTTCAATTGGAAATCAACAAAAAGTCAATTTCTCACAGAGATCAATTTAGTCAAGCATACTTTCACCGCCAAGATATTTATAATGCAGGGGACATACGTGCCTTTTGTTATTTGAGAAGGTTAACAACATATTTTCGAGCTTCTGCTTCAGTGAAAGATGGCTGTCATATTTTTAATTGTGAGGTTGGTGAGTTTGCAAGGCCGGCTTGTATAACCTATTATTGCAAACCTTCCCTAATCGGCGCCCTGTTTGTTCAGCAGGCCCGTGAAGATTTAAAGTGTTCACTCTAAGCCGTCGATCTCCTTAAAGCACTGACACGAGTGGAATTTGAGTCATGCAAATTTGGGTGACTCTTCAACTGTTCCCAAAATAGCCACGCCTCCGCAGTGGTCTGTGCTTCACACGCTAACCCTGTCTGCTGCTGAGTCCTTACCTGCATCTCAATCTGTGTTTTGCCTTTCTTTTCAGGGAGTGAAGGGTGTCCGGGCCCACATAGCTCTCTGTAAACAAAAGAAGTGTAGGCTGCGTGTGCGTGCGCGAGCCAAGAGGAGCGGCAACAAGAGGCACCGCGTTGCTCGCATTCCCAAGATTCCCCGCTGCAGATTGAGGCTATGACGGGGGCTGATAGTAGACACGCTTCAGTGGGGAGCACAGGTAGACGCTGCAAAGTGTCAAGCAACAAAGACAGACAGGCCACGGTGATTCCACTCGTTTCTGTTTTGTTTTTGTGTGTGTGTCCGTGTGTGGAGATGGTAGTCGGCGAGGGTGTCTCCCCGTCTGCCACCGCGGAGCAGCAAAATACATAGACGTTGAACGCATTCCATCTAGTTTATTCTTGCGCAGTGATTACCGTAATTACCCGACAATGCGGCCCACTAAATGTTTGTAGTTTTGCTTTGTTGCGTCTCCTTTGTATCGTACCCTTTTTGTTGTGGAAGATAAATGGTGAGGGGGAAGCAACCCAGGCGTAATCATGGGCGCACCTGAACGTCAAGCAACGACAACACACACCTTCCCACAAACTGTCTTTACAAGTTTGAAAACCATCTTGGCCTGTCAGTTTTTTGTTGTTGTTTGGAGTAGTTTGTGAAAGAAGGTGGCGAATTTATTTATGGAAGCAATATGAAGGGGAGTGGTAAAATAATATTTATTTTGGTCTTCAACTCTGCACTTTGATCAGTGCGTTGTGTCTTTTAAGTTAACACTATACGGATCTTGCCACATTTACTTTACTTCATTTACTTCAGTTTTGATCTAATAGATTCCTGTTAATAGTTTAATGATACATATATCGATCGGCCTTGCCTCATGTCATTTGGAGAACACGTAAGAGTGAATCTTTGAGTGAATCTTTGAGTGAATCTCCCTTCTGCGTTAATAAGTGATATCTGATTTTAAAAAAATTAATAAATAAGCTGCTTATCCTGCAGTCAGTTGGCTGCAGCACATTGCTATTTTGGGTTGTGCTGTATTCTTACCTGAGGTGCTCACTCAGTGCCAGACCAACAAGGGAAAAAAATAGACACACATACATAAACGACGCCAGCAGAGGTATAATTAAAGTTATTAAGTGAGGAGGTGAAGTGTAGGTGAAACCCTGCTGAAAGAAACCTGGCACTGCTAAGCCCAGATCGCATGTGATGTCACTGGGTCCCCCTCTATCTCACGGCAATTATTCATTGCTATGTTTTATACTGATTATGACGTGTAAATGAGGAGCGATGGCTCCAACCATTCTTTTATACTTTCTCACATCATGGCACTTTGAAACAGACAGGATCATTTGAGCACAATTGAGTAGATTCACTCTCTGTTAATTGTGTAAACTGGTTAGAAGTTTTTTGTTTTTAGTCCAACTGTCTGTTGTGGCCTATATGCTGTTTAAGTTAAGATAAACAGTACAATTTGATATAAAATGATATATACTGTTTATATTTAGTAATATTTGTTTGTTGTTTGTTTTATTTATGTTTTGAATATAAATTGTGACTAACGTGGTAGGGTATTTTCCATTTTGATTCTCAAGACAATTATCCAACCAGAAAGTGAAATCCGGCCACACTACGGCTGAAATCAGCTTTGACAGGGACTCTCTTCTAGTACCACAATCATAGCATCTGTTAAGTCCTATTTAGTGCTAGTGCAGGGGATGAGTAGTTAAAGCTCAGTGACTGAACTCCGAAGGTTCTTTAAAATGCAGAAATGACATCTTGGCTTACAGAGAAACTTGTGCTTGTTTCGTCAGAAATTCGGCAAAGTTTGTATTAGTAATCCTAAGGACACAGCAACAGCCGACACCTGCGGGAACAGTTATCGGAACCGTCATGTTTCTGATTATAAGACGACCCTCTTCCCATTCGAGCCACTGTTGCCCCTTAGTATGCATTGCGTCTTGATGTGACTTATTTCAGTTATCCAGGCTTGGGGCTAGCACAAAGACTATTGCGGTAATGTTTCTGCGCCTGTTTTAGCCATGACTATAACCTGGTGTAACATGTTTTTAACAACTCTATCAGCCTGTACCTTGACACGCTAGCGCCCTGTTCGCACGTGAAGCCGGGAGTGTGTGGATGGGAGAAAAAGAAGCAATGATTGATCGGAGCCGTAGACACCTCGCTTTATCGCTGCGGCTGATAGCACCCACCTCCATTGAGCACCGCTGTAGGCAGTTTCTGTGTAAGCATAAACATACGGCCAAATCAGGACCTGCACTGCACTATTTACCTGGCAGCCGTTCAGCCCCTTTCTGTCTAAACTTGAAATAGGATCCAAACACTCTACTCACGCATAGTGGTTTGCACGAGATGCCTCCCCACCTACACCACAAGGCTCCGCACAGGAGCTATTTTTGCACCGTCTGAACCCCAGCTACCACTCCTACCCCTTTGATTGAGAGGTGGAACATCTCGCCCGGGGGACTTCGTGGCGAACATCGTGCTAAGTTTGAGCCGTTGCCATGGAGCCACCCCGAAGACAAGCCCAACAAACACGATGCTGATTGATAACATTAGTGCGTGGGCTATATTTAGACCCCCATTTTCTCACAGGTATGCATTACATCAAATAACAGTTTTCAAAATCCTGTTCCCAGGATAACATTTTATGGACTTAATAGACGGCATATATTCAACCATATGACATTTATTACATTTCATTTTGCACAGCGCCAAAAGTGAGCACACGGCGCACAGAATTACAGCCACTTTGCCATGGCGACTAATCATTATTTAAACTTGTTTTTGTCCTTTTTATGATCCCACATTCATTTATTTATTTTAATTAGAAGCCCTGTGATTTGAGAGCTATAATATATAATGTTTCCACTATAACGTGCCTCTAAGTACTAAGCTGTTGTCATGACAAGTTCTGAGGTTGACATCACAGATAAAGCAAAGCCAATAGTTCTCTTTCCGTATGTACAAAAAGTTGTTTCTTTGCGAAGCATGTTTTGTCGTGATATTGCAAATGACATCTTTTAGAAAATGATTATATGAACAAGGCACAGGACTCTTTTAGACTATTGTATACAAACGTGATGAGTCGACTGACATGGTCTGTCACCCAAATATAACTAATATTGTTCCTGAATTAACATATCCAAAAGTCCCGTCCACTCTGTCTGCAAAGTGTGGGGCTCATTAAAAAAGCGCTGCCTTTGCTCAAGGGCAGATGTTACTGTTTGTGGAAGCCACTGTTAGATATTGATCTGCTGATAATTTACAAACGAATATGATTAAGAATCGGAAGTGTGATTGGAAAAACGTAAGCTCTAATCTCCTCCAGCTGGTGCGGGTGTAATGTGCATTGATCCAGTATACTGTGCAAACAACAGCACTAAAGAACACCGTAAAACTTTCCACTTCACTCTGTACAAGCAGACACCGGGCTCATGTTTTATTTTTAAAAATAAGGAATTACATGCAAAAAAAAATATGGCACAGATGGTCCTGGCTCCCACAGGTGCACACTGTCGTTGTGTCCTTGGGCAAGACACTTCACCCACCTTGCCTCCAGTGTGCGGGCATTGGTGTATGAATGAGAGAGTGAATGTGTGAGCGGTTTCTTAATGTAAAGGGCTTTGGGTACCAGTTGAAAAGTATTAATATAAAAAACAAAACTCTGATGGTAACCACAGTGGCTCAGTCGCTCAGCAGCAGCGGCTCAGGATTAACACCTGAACACAATTTAATAAAGCACTTACTTACCATGGCAGAGAATAATTTATTTGTATATTGCACATACAGTATTAGCTGACTGGAAGAAGAAGAAGAAGAAGAGCTTTATTTATATAACGCCTTTCACAGGCACTATATAACATCATTATTAGTTCAGTTCAGTATAGCCCATATGTCAGATAATGGGGACTTTGTCTAATGTTGGGTCTAGTTTTCAGTAACAAACATCCACTAGGAAATGAACCCATATAGTCTATCACTGTCCCCAACACACAGGCAGATTGATAGAGGGAGAATATTGACAACAATATAACACCTATTTGTTGGCTGGAGTTGAAAAAAGGCTTGTATTTGGACAGACATGGCAAATTTGTGAATGTTTAACTTTCTCCACTGATTCACTGGCACCTCCCTTAGGACCTGTGATGATAAGGATAATAAACCCATTTTCTAGATAAAGTAGGATTTTATAATAGGTGCTCATTTTGAGGGAAGATGTGCCTATGCCATACCATTACTCTAATTGGACTTTCTCTGAATAACGTTGTGAGAAAACAGGCGGTAACTATTTATACAGCTACACACCTGACCAGGCATCTATCCAAACAAAGGTCTTGAACCCAGCCCTTGCGTGCCTCTCCTACCCAGACATCTGATTAATTATAGTGCGGCCGTTACGGCAAAGAAAAACTAGCTGATGAAAAGTCAGCGAGTCTGCAGGCTCAACCTGCCCCAACAGCATCATGCGTGTTAACTTGTAAAAGCGGAGCCCCGCCCCCTGCCCCCCTCTCTTCCCGCTTGTGCTCCGGGCCCATTCGTGCAGACGAGGTAAAACATCTCTCTGGCTGTCACACAGCCCTGCAGGTGGGCCCGCGTGCTCAGGTGGATAATATCACTGTTACTATAGACCATGTTTGGGTTAGCTGAAAACACTTTTCACGGCAGCAGCAAAACAAAGTGCTTTGCCGTGCGTGATAAAGCGGGCGCTGCTCCCTTCAAATTAACCTGTGGAAACACTTTGGCCTCTCACGAAACACATGCAGAACGCCAACTCCGACTCTCAGTCAAAGTTTATATGATATTCCGCAAGGAGCAGGGAATAATTTTATAAGATTTGCAGAGATTAAGGGAGTTCGCCTATATGTAATCCAGAGAATGACTGATGTTAATCCAAAAACATGTGGAATAAAACCTTTAATGCCACATGCTCATACTCACCCTGTTTCTAATCTGTGTATTGTTTATGCAGTGCACTTTATAAATTGTCTTTCTCTAAACAATAGTGTTATAAAGAGCTTGAATGTGCTCAGGGCCAAAGCTGAGATGGTTCCATAAACAGATCACCCAGGTGGTCCATGTGTAAGAGAGGGGACTACTGCTTCTGTCAACACAGCCCTCAACATTTGTATCAGTAGAGCTTCTGGTGTCTTGGTGAAATAGGCTATTCTTTTGCATTTTAAAAGGTTCACACAGCAACATGTAAAATGCCTTGTGCCCATACTATGACTTAGACAAACTTTATTGATCCACAAGAGAAATTATGTTGTCACAGAAACTCACTACTAGTATATTTAAAACAATCTTAAATCAAAGTAAGTAGAAAAGTCATAAAAAAGAAATAAGCAGGATAGGATCCTCACTTCCTCTTTATCATTAAGGTAAATAGACTAAAACATGTCAATCATGCATTTTACCTCAAGTCACCCTTTCAAGCTTCTGCTTTAAATTAGTAGTGTGTCTCTTGTTTATATTCTCGAGTTTACATTGTGAGCTATTCAAGGCCAGGCCACACCAAAACGGCTGATTTTCCTTGACGAAAAACACATTCCATACACCTACACACGTCAAAATGACGACAGAATCTCTTGTCTTCGAAGCAGGTGAGGGATCACGCTAACAATACCAGGCGCCTCTTTCTTTATGACACGTTTAAATAGCCTCTTACATAACTTATTTATTTATTGGTTTATTTGGTCGGGACAGTGCATGTTAATGAACATACATGGGTCTCATGCATGTAAACTTGTGGGATATTGTGGCTTTTTTATTGCAGGTCAGGCCTGTTTAGGGATAGACATTGACTGGGGCTGCACCGCCATTATCTTATCATTTGGACCAAAGCTATATTCTAGTGTTCTGGTTGATGGTTTATGTACAGTTTGTGTGACTGATGACCTGCCACTCAAAGCCTGGACATTTCCACAACATGCCTAAACGCACTTAGCCATTAGCTGCGTGCCTGTGTCTGCAAAAGGCTTAGCATGAAATATGAGGAAAGGGTGACTGACAGTGTGTTACTGCGAGGGTAGTCCTAATGTTTCACAATGCACCATAGTGTCGGATAATCACTATGAGTCACTCTTGAGTGTGTGCCATCGCGTGTATGAGAGCTGTGGAGCTTCTGTGGTGAGGAAGGAGTGCTAATAAACAAAAAAACTGGTTCTTCTCAAATGTTGTTTTGACAGATATCACTTGCACAGGGATCACCGGATCCAGGGGGTTCCCTTCGTAGACACAAACTGATTCTGTTATTTATTTAGTCCCTGTTTTGGAGTGGGTTTTTGCCTGATGATTCAGTTCTGACACCACACGGTTAGACGACAAGAGTGTTTGTCTGCGGCGCACAAACTGCACAAGTTTCTGTTATTGTTTTCAGTCGACATGTTAACTTGCTGACAGCAGCTCTAAAAATAAAAGCAAGGCCATAATTATGGTTTTAACCTAAAGCCCCCATCTCCTCGCTCCCTCCTCCTGTTGCCCTGTTTAGCACCTGTGCTGATTTACAGTGCTGCTGTCTGCGGCCCTA
This sequence comes from Proterorhinus semilunaris, assembly GCA_021464625.1. Taxonomy (NCBI): domain Eukaryota; kingdom Metazoa; phylum Chordata; class Actinopteri; order Gobiiformes; family Gobiidae; genus Proterorhinus; species Proterorhinus semilunaris. Next base: position 24,801,037 of record CM038351.1, read on the forward strand.
ATGCTGTCTGATTTATAGTCTGGTGGCCGGGGTTGCTCGACGTATACAAAGTCTCATGTTGTGCAAATTGTAATTGAGTGTGTCACTGTGTTTTTCACAAACTACTACCTTTGGATGGTGTATTATAAAGTATACATTATAAAGTGGTGATGGGGAGTGGAAGCTCACCTTTTCATCAGTTTTCACCTCAGTGAACCAGTTGTGTGACACGTAGCCTTAACCCCCGTCTACTTCTATTCAAAGGTTAAAACTGATTTGTATTATTTTTAATGAAAAGATTATGCTACACGATTAGGCTAAAAGGTTATTCTAAACAGACAATCTCAAGGATTTACATTCATATTTTCAATACTGAACACATATTTGTTTATCTGCACTGAGGCGTCATTGTGCAATGCATCGCGCTGAATCAAATGGAGTCATTGACTGAGATACTATAGGCAATATGAAAGATGGGGCACATCACTTGTTGCTCTTCATCTAAGAATAACTTGTAAATATAGTTTGTTTGATGTTCCTAATGTGTCAGAGTTTTTGCATTGCCATGTGCAGTGCTTTTCTGACTGATTTACCTGTTGGCCCTGTCCATAATTGATCCACAACAAGCTCTGATCTGATGAGAAATCTGGCTAAACATTTCCAATGAATACTTATTTGATATCACCACATGCAAACAAAGGAAGCTATGGTCTACAATTCTTGAGAGAAATACTGAAGCCACAGTGTAGAAACCTATAACCCCAAACATATTTTTTATAGTCCTGTATCAATTGCAAGTGTTTGATGTGCTATAGACAGTGAAACAGTCAAATGGGCTGCAGCATTAGTTTGACAGATGTGGTTTGCCAAACAAAAGCGGTTCATCGCATAAAGAGTCAGTATTTATTCAATTCAAATGCCTATTTGTACAAAACCAAAACTGCCTCAAAGCTTGTTTTAAAAGGGACTTGTTCAAAGCTTTGAAAGATGCACTTTACACATCCTACACATCAAAGTTTTTTTTTTTCCATTGAGCGTCATAAGCTAAACTTGTCTTTCGAACTCTTTGCATCAACATCTATGTCAACAAAATTAGCAGCTGTCCGCAGGTCTCCCCCGGAATGTGAAAGAGCCTGACAGGTTGTTCGTTGTGATGGAAAAGGAAGCCACCTCTATTACGCAGAAAAAACAACACTTGAATATTTATATAGCGACGCTGGCAGAGCTTTTGGAGCCTTAGCTATTATCAACAAAGATAGGTTATTTATAGCATCGGTATTGTGTTTGTATGTGAGGTGTGGCACTCTAAGGATATACTGTCACCTTATTTAATTCCACTGCTGAGCGCTTCAGGGCAAGTTGAAGCAAACAAATCTGACGTACCCTGGGAGGGTACTGTAAATGTCAACTCCACAACCTTTGTATTAACTGAGTGTATGAAATCCATGCAGTGGAACTTGTTGATGGGTGCATTGTCAATCAAAATAACTTGAGCCACTGGAGAGTGACTCAGCAGACGGTGGTTACCTTTCAGTATGAACAATGTCATTTCTACATGGTTGACAAATACTGAGGGCAGGACCGCACAGTATTTCACATACACACATATACAAGGAGACAGTCCACAAAGCTGGAATCATCCAATATGTCAAAGATGTTAAGTCCCACCAGGTTGTAGAATGGGCAATCATTCCAGTGCGCAGGTGTTGAGAATTGTACACTGTCTGTAGATTTTATTTTAAAATGCTCACAGTCCTGACACAACTGGTGTGAAAGTGGTTCAGTTCGGGAAAGTAAATACTTAATGCATAATATGTTTGACTAAAGAATTGGTTTGAGTAATAGTGGGTCTGGTGTTAGAGTGGGGCATACAGAATAATAAGTTACGTGCTTAGGTCTTTTTATTTCACATTTATGAAATTGTGTGAACTGAACTTGTATAATGTCTTGTTCTTTAAAAGACATGAGCTGATCTTATGATCAAGGCTGGCGTTTGAATCATCTCAGTCTAACTTGTTGTGCTTTGATGCTTTGATCAGAAGAAAATACCGTGAAATCATGAAAAACAAAAGATCGTATTTACAAAGCCTGTTCCATCAGATGTTTCCTTGAAGAATGCCAGTAATCCGACGTCTATCAATCTGCTCTTCTCACCTCAGTGCAGCTCCTTCCGAGCCACTGCTCCTCATCGCTGCTCTGTTTGTGTGCTGGTGTTATCAGGCATGCCACAATAACGTGCCAGCCCATGCGGGCATTTTCTCTGCTTCTGTAGTACTGGCACGCTCAAGGACACTCGTGACGTCGTGTGAGCCTAAGGAACTCACACACTGTGAAGTGGGGTGGAGTATACACATGACTTTGCAGTTTTTATCTGTACTATATATATATGCTATTAGGTGTCACCAGGTAGTAACTTTTACTTACAGTAGACATTTCCTTAGTTGAAATAAATGAATGTTCATGTTGATAAAGAACATAAAACAAATCGATTATCTCGGGAAAAGCTGGGCTGATACAGTATTTGATAGAGATGAAATAAAACAACAGAAAATTTTTTTCCAATAATGCCTGAACTGAAATTAATAATGTTAGAGCCAAACAGAAATGTTCCGTCTTGGTGCATTCATATAGTTCCTGCCAATAACTAACTGAACATTTTAAGTCTAACAAGTTGGAGTTTAAGTAGTTAATGAATAGAAACACACAAAAATTCTACCTTGCGGTTTCAGAAAACATATACAAGAAAAACCTGTAAATATAATATAATAAACATTATTTAAGTAATATTTTGCCCTGTAAACTATTGCCAAACAATGTCTTAGAGGTACAACACGTCACACTTAACAAGTTGGTATATTAATTTTTCATGAAAAAAAAGTTCAGATTTCTGAGTCAAAAGGGCTAAAAAGTCAGTATAGTGTAAAGAGTTGACATGTTAAAGCTTTGCGTGCTTATCTGAAGTTCACACAACCTTATCACCAACTTTAGGAAGATTTCATCTCTGGAGCGTGGGCTCAAGCTCAAACCAGCAACTTTTTGACATTTAGTAAAAACAGTTTCTCATTTTTGTTTTTTGTAATTGTACTTATTTTTTTTTTTTTACACAAATTTGAGGGCACTGATTGAGGAATAGGACATAAAATTAAGTTCTTGTTATAACTTTATGTTCAGATGGTAACCAATCTATCTTATTTCCATGTTTTACTTAACATACGTATGCTTGGCTATTTGATGTACCTGCGCAATATGTATAAGAGGGTGTAGGCACTGCACGGCAGTTACAGATACAGCAAATAGTCTTTGTTCAGCTGGCTATTGTTTTTCTTGTTTGATATCTTTTGAAGGTAACCGTCTTTGGATATAAATCACTTTGAAAAGAAACCAACGTGAAGTAACACAGCAGGACCAGCAGATTAAGGGTTTTGTCAAATAGTTCACAATATTTGACGTAAATGTTGAATCTTATGTTTCAGATCTCATCAGTATGAGCCCCACGTTACAAGATGCTTCACTGCCTAGACTATGTGTAATGATACTTTTTTTCTTTTAAATAAATAAAAAACTTTGAAAATGAAATATTTGATGGCTAACAGAGTATGAGAGTAATGTTGTATATGTCAAAGCAGATGTGAAAATGAAGTTGTGTATTAAAGAAGACAGGTTGCAAGGGCACACAGGTGCGTGCAAATTAGTTCCACTTGATTAAATGAGCGATGCTGGCAGATCAGATAAGCCCCTATCAGATAAGCGCACCAGTCGGTCTGTATAAACAGACTACATAATCTATGACTGTTCTGTGCATGCGTGCGTCCTACAAGTGTAAGGGATATGTAGCTGCATGTTTACAGTATATAGAGCTGCTCCTCTCCCAAACCATCGTAACCTAAACACATTGCAGGGGGAGATCACTGAGACTGGAGATTGACAGGTCTTTCTAACCTCACCCGAGTTCATTACCCAGGTTTGATTGCACTCATATACCTGCATAGTAGGTATATGAGTGTTCTGAAAGCATGTACTAATCCTGAAAGTATTTGCACTAAATTTCTCCTCAGGTGTAAACTGAAGCACACCTGTGAGAACATCTTGAAGGCATCTTGTACATGCAATGGTATGTTAATTAGATGCATGTTAATCTTTAATTTATGATACATTCATAGTGTACCCTCCTATACCTGGATAATAACAGGGGACTTTATTTTGATTTTATTGCACTGAGAATAGTCCCTAAAAAAGATAAACAGAATCAGCCTTGGGCATAGGTGATCTAGGCGTTTAAGCATTTTTTTCCAGCCTATTAGGTCATTTGCCATCTGCAAAATCACAGGCTTTCGGACTTAAATTTAGACTGAAATGTGATAGAGACTTTTGTCTTTTGTGCTGTAAACTAGAGATTTGAAGCTTACAGATGAGCCCTCCCTGGTCCTGCTACACCTCTGAGGAGCTGTGTGACATCGTGGTGAACATTTGTAAATTTACATCAGAAGTTGAGACTCCCTCCTCCAATATAACTGCCGTGCACACGTTTCATGAATGTTCTGATTTATAATAATAACAAAATATGAGCATCATAATGAAGTACAACTTTTCCATATCTCAAGTGACCGGTACACCCAATAAATGGCAAAAAGTTTAGGAATGATATGGAGTCAAGAAGTTTCAGAAAAAAAGTCCAATCTTGCCTCGGGCGCCAAATTGGCTCAGGCCGCCCTGAGAATTAGGACGAGCTACAATCTTCCTCACAGTTCAGCTGTGATAGCTGAAATTTCAGTTCAACAAATTCCTTAGATGACATTTGAACAATACATTAAAATAGAACATTCCCAAACAATTCACTACTGAACTATTATTTCACAATTTAGTTCCGAATGTTGACTACTTGGGCAGACAGAGAGAGAGAGGCATGACCAGCTGCATATCACGGGCACAAGACAATGACCTAACACGGGAAGGTCGGAGCACATTAGGACAGGACTGGATGGGACGATACGGGCTCTATTAGGTGTAGAATATGCAGCGGACTCTTAATCCAAACTACACCTTAGTTGACTCATTGACTATATAATCAAATGTCTTTCAGGAATCTCACGTTCAACTTTCCACGTTAGTTTTCAGCTCACATGGATATTAGCAGCGCTGACACTTACAGGCCGGGGCTGGTGTGTGGAGCCAGACATTCCAGTGTTCTGTCGACCTGTGGCACAAGTCTGCTGCTGCAGCCCTGAGCACAAATCACATGATGCACATTACTCTTCACCTGCTGGTTCTCACAGGCTGGTTCATTTACAGGTGTTTTTTTGGCTGCAGTGGTTAGCACTTTTGTGCCACATTAAGAAGGTCCTGGTCCAGTTCGATCCATGGCCCGGTTTGGCTTTTTCTGTGCAGAGTTTTCCTCACCAAATAAAAGAAAGAAAACAAAACATATTGATACAAATAAAGAGTGAAATGTTCTTTTATATGAAAAATGTTCAGTTGTGAATGTTTGCAGCCAATTATAATTATTAGTTCACAACTGCTTGGTCAAGTTTTTAGGATATATAAACGAACACTTTATCCTAATCAGGATCTATTGCTCATAGAAAACACATTTGGGTATTTATGCTTTTGTGTTCCTAAAGATTATCTGTTCAAGATTAAGGAAGTTGCAGAGCACCTGCCTAAATACAAGTGAAGAGGGACATAACTGTGTGTGTGTGTGTTGATCAACGATAAGATACAAGAAATGTAAACAGAGTCATGGTGGTATCACGCAAGTCGCACGCCAACCTCTTCTGCTACATTGCGTGTCCATTTGAACAACATGTTACAGCAGTGACGTATGTCGGTGGTGTATCTGCATGTGTGTAGCATGAGAAACGCAGCGGGGATCTGAGAGGCAGAGCGAGGCAGAGGGAGGGAGCCAAGCTGTGATAACAAAGTGCATTTACTTCAGAAAAAAGAGACTAATTTACATGATCTGTTATTAGTGGACCCCGGCCTGGCCCTACTTTAGATATTTACTGCTTATCTCCACTTTATATGTTCAGGCAGTTTAAACACTAACTAGTTCTGGCTATTTTTCTCATTTTAGTATCCTTAATCATATGTAATAATACAGTGCCTCTCGAAAGTACTAATACACCTTGAACTTTTGCACATTTTCTCATGTTTACAACCATAAACATAAAGATTGTTTTTAGAATTTTTTACTGAAAGTTCACACACAAGTAACAGACAACTGTGAAGTGAAAGCAAAATGATACATGATTCTGTTATTTTACAAAAAAATAGAAAAGTGAAAAGTGGGGCGTGCATAAGTATTCATACAACATTTTCTGAGTGCATTAAATTTCCTTTATAACATTCCTAATGACTGCAGAAAGTTCACACCTTGCCCTAACCATTAAATAGAGGCCACCTGTGTGTAATCTACTCGCAGTATAATTCCAGCTGTTCTGTGAGGGCCTCAGAGCTATGGTCAGAGTGTATTGGTCACTAAACAACAAAGAGCACACCAGAGAGGTCAGGGATAAAGTTGTGGAGAAGTTTAAGAAAAAGTTAAAGTTGTGGAGAAGCTAGCTTATCAGCTAAACCCATTTGAGACCTACACATGTCTTCTTCTGAGAAACTGAAGAGGCACCAAGAGCCCCCCCCCTGCAGCACAGTGAAGGCGTCACAAGAGGAGCTACAGGAAACAAAAAAGGACAAACGAGAGATGGTGAAAGACTGTTGTGAAGCAGAGGGAGCGGAAGGAGAAGATGGTGCTGACCAGTGCAGGACAGGACATCAGGATCAGAGGAGACGGCCAGCCAGGTTTCTTCCGAGGTCCAAGGTCAGGTTGACACACAGTGGCAGCGCGGCCCAGCCGCAGCAGCTCAGGACTAACACCTGAACACTATTTTGTTGTACACTTGTACAATGACAATAAAGCACTTACTTACTTAAAGCAGCGTTAAGTTATACAAAGATTTCCCAAGATTTAAACATCTCACGGAGCACTGTTCAATCCATCATTCGGAAATGGAAAGAGTATAGCACCACTGCGAATTTACCAAGACACGGGCGTCCACCTAAACTAACAGACCGAACAAGGAGAGCACTGGTCAGAAATGTAACCAAGTGCCCCAAGATAACTCTGGAGGAGCTGCGACGTACTGCCCCTGAGCTGGGGGAATCTGTACATGGGACAACTATAAGTCGTACTCTACACAAATCTGGCCTTCATGGACGAGTGGCGAGAAGAAAGCCATTATTGAAAGGAGGCCATAAGAAATCCCGTTTGAAGTTTGCTATAAGTCATATGGAGGACACAGCTACCATGTGGAAGAAGGTGCTTTGGTCAGATGAGATAAAAATTTAACTGTTTGGCCCAAATGCAAAAAGTTATGTATGGAGCAAACCTAACACTGCGCATCGTCCTGAGTGCACCATCCCCAGTGTCAAATATGGTGGGGGGAGCATCATGTTATGGGGCTGCTTTTCCTCAGCGGGGACTGAGAAGATTGTAAGAATAGTTGGGAAGATGGATGGAGCCAAATACAGAGACATTTTGGAGGGAACCTGCTGGAGTCAGCAAGAGAATTGAAGCTGGGGCAGAGATTCACCTTCCAGCAGGACAATGACCCTAAACACAAAGCTAAATCTACAATGGAATTGTTTAAAAACAAACATATTAATGTGTTAGAATGGCCCAGTCAAAGTCCTGACCTAAATCCTATTGAAAATCTGTGAAAAGACCTGAAAACTGCCGTTCACAAACGCTCTCCTTCTAATTTGACAGAGCTTGAGTTGTTTTGTAAAGAGGAATGGGCTAAAATGTCAGTCTCTAGATGTGCAAATCTGTAGTCATACTCCAGAAACCTTGTAGAGTCATACCCCAGAAGACTTGGGGGGGGGGGGGGGGGTTCCACAAAGTATTAAGTCATGCTGTATGAATACTTGTGCACGCCCCACTTTTCAGTTTTCTATTTAAAAAACAAAACAAAATCATGTATAGTTTTGTTTTCACTTCACAGTCGTCTGTTACTTGTGTGTGAACTTTCAGTAAAAAAATCTAAATAAAATCTTTATGTTTAGGGTTGTAAACATGACAAAATGTGCAAAGGTTCAAGGTGTATTAGTACTTTCGAGAGGCACTGTATATAAGATTATACATATAAACTTGACTCCTCCAGATTGGAGGATCATTCTGTTTAGTGTAAAATGTTTTCTTCACATACATCATGCTCTTGGTGTATTTGAATTCGATTTGCAAATCGTTGGTTCCATTTCATTAAAACGAGGCTAAACACATGTTGACGTTGGTCATCGAGAAATAGGCTTGTGTTTTTTCCTCTAATTTGTAAATGACAGAGTTTGGCTTTTTTCCATCTCATCAGCCTTTTTATAAATGCGCAGTGCTGGTGTGGCCACTGCATAGACTAATTAAAGTACAGACAAAGTCTCAACAGTTTTATAAGACGACTAAGACAGCTGCTGAATCGTGGCATGTTCCACACAAGACAAAGATTCAGTAAATTGATGTGTTTTTCTTTAGGTTCCTGTGCCTGCAAAGCATGTTTGAGAGCAAACATCGGTCATCTTCTGGAGTCATCTCAGGTCGTCTGAAGGTGAGAGGTCAGTAGCCTGTCTGACTAAAGAAAGCAGTTACTGTCAGCTTAAGCTAGACTAGGGTTAACATGACCTTCAAACTCGAATGTCCAGCTGTAAAGATATTGGTAACCCACCATTACACTGACCTCACTGTAGATTTTAATTAAAACCAACCTTTATTTTCTGAAAGAATTGTCATTATTATTTCTTAATCATTACAGAACTATACTAATACGTCAAACAGAAGAAGTCCTTAAAGGAGCTACCTGACGTGTTTTTCTTTTTGTCGCGTGAAATTCTTTTTGCCCCATAAAAGTATGTTGTAAAAGTAGGCATTTGTGAAAAAAATCAGCCTGATGTGTGAAGGTTGCGCTACATTATAGCCAAAAAGGTTCAAAATTAGGTCTAGTCCCTTTATCAGCTTGGTAGTTACAATGGGTAATAATGTTTGTCCTTTAGCCAATTGTCATAAATGTCGATAAATGAGTCATGCGAAAAACAATATATGAGCCGACATTTGTAGGTCATAAGTATCAGTCTTTTATTGTGTTCTGTTGATCTGTTATCCACACATGCATGTCCATTACATAAAAGTGTATATTTGTTATATAAGTACCAGGAAAATTCAATATCACACTTTCAGAGCTGATTATGTGTCAGACACTTGTTTTGACCTCGATGGTGGACATTCTTTGCACTCCCAGCCGACCCACAATCCCCCTAACCTGCAGTTGGCCGTCTTGTTAGGTCAATCATGTGAGGAGCTAGAATGGTCAAAGGTCACCGACGTTGGATGGTTCAATCTGTCCTTAGGGAAACACGGTGACCCGACTGAACCATGAACCTTCGAGTGGAGGGCGGTTGTTTGTTTTACATCTTCCATAATGTTTCGATTTTGGAAGCAAAAGTTTATGCTCCCGAGGCTTGATATTTTCAATACATATTTATCTAACTACATGAAGAAGAAAAAACCCCTGGGCATTCACAACACTGAGCCAATGCCACAACCTTGTGTAGATTACCTCTCGTCTCCGTCAATAGAAGGCTTTACCCCTCAGATTTTTTGGGGCTATTAAGTAAACTAATCTTTGAGTCAATACCACAGGCTGTTTCTGAAGTCGGCACATAATGGCAAGTCTTAATATACGTAAATGGGAGCAAACAGACTTAACAAGAGGCTCTCTGGAAGTTTGGGATCAAAGCTTCGGGGCACAAAGGCCCAGATTTAGCATGTTAGTCTCATCGTCACTCTTTCACAGCCAACCATTGTCCCCGTGTTGCTCTCCTGAAGTTCTTTGAAACCGAGCACGGTGCAAAGCGCTCATTGTTATCCGCGGGTTTTTACTGCAGCAAACCATGTTCTTAAACAGCCACACGTTGCCTTTCAGGATGCTGTCTATTGAAAGAAAGATTGAGAAAAAAGAGAGAGCGAAGGTAACATCAAACAGGGGAACATTGTGGATTCATGTTTAGCTGTTGGCTTATTGTCTTGGATTGACCGGAGTGCACTGGATGTGAGCGGCTCCTCTTCTTCCCTGGCTGAGTTTTAAGTGGCGACTGAGTTTAGTTTGTATAGCACTGGCAGGGCTCCAGGTGTGTTTGCACTTGATGACTGTTTGGGCTTTTCTCGTCTCATGAACGCAATGAGAGTTATGAAAAGTATGTATAGGTGTCCTTTGTCCTTAATGATGCGTGATGACATGTTTAAAACGTTGTTCCACTTGAAGCCAAGCATCACTCCCAGGATTGTACACGTTTCTCATACACACCACTTCACACTGAAATCTACCTATTCGGCCTTTCCCTTTCTGAATGCACCACTTATTTCATTTCCAAATGAAATAAACAAACGCCTTTCTATTTTCCAGAGGTGTAGCCCCATCACCTCCCAAGCAACTTTTTTCAATTCATGTTGGATATAGTAATTCTGTTCAGAAATGGACAATGGCACATATTTGATAAGCTTTTGTGCTGCGCAATATCCTGCAGGGGTTTCTGTTGGGAGGACTGCTCCTGTGTTTGTGCAACACACCTGTGTAAGCCCTTCGTCCAAAACCTGAATATGTGCTTCAGCTTTTACAGTGATCAACAATACCTTTCATAACCAGTGTCTGACAAAACACAGGTTCATTTGATTATGTTTCATTTCATTTCATCATTTGTCAGGGAATGATGGTTTTATTGGTATTTTCTGACATGGAACAGGCAGACAAAAAGAGGCACAAAAAGGCTTTGACCCAGAACGGCACCGCATTTACAACAATATTCCTTATTCAGTTCTTGTTTTTGTTTGTCACTAATTTTGGATAATCTGTTATTGTTGTCTCATTACTGACCAGTCTCCTTGACAGAATGAAAGAAAAGACGCCTGTGTGCACTAGGGATGGGACGAAATATCGTTTGGCGAAATATCGCGATAAAAAACGTGACGAAACGCATCAAAAAAAAAAAAAAATGGATCGCGATAGTTTTTTTTTTTTTTTATATAATTTTTTTTTTTATATATATAATTTTTTTTTTTTTTCATGTAAAGCGTCTTTGAGTGTCCAAAAAGCGCTATACAAGTTCGATGTATTATTATTATTATTAAATGAAAAATATATATATATATCCGGGGAATGGTGCAGTGCGTCGTCACGTCAAGTCACAGGAATGATATGTTAGTTTTTTTGAAGAAGAACCTGAGATACATTAACCTAGGGTTAGAGCAGCACTAACTGTGTTTGGCCTGTTAGGCCTTGTGTTTCCCTGTGTTCAACTGAAACAAAAATAAACAAGTTGTTATTATACAGTAATATTTCTTTCTTTTTTGATATCGTATCGTGACGTATCGTTTCGTGACTCTGACATATCGAGGTGCATCGTATCGTGAGTTTAAGTGTATCGTCCCATCCCTAGTGTGCACTGGTGTATGAAGGAGAGTGTGAATGGTGGTGGAAATGTCCTATATAAATTGAGAAATGTAACCAACAAGCTGTGTTTTCAGTAAATATGAATGCTGTCATTTCTTCCGTCATACCGTATTTGCCTTTTAAGTGTCACACAAACATGTAATCTTGACTGTGACAAGTTTTATTTTGTCAGTGTCAATAAAAAGGAGCGGTCGGACAGGTTCTTCTGAGTTCTACTGATCTGTTAATGTCAACAATTATTATAGAGAATAAACAGTGTTTACTACAAAAACTGCCCTTTGTAAACAGCTTTGTTAAAATCAGTTTCGGGTCTGATATTTATGGCGACTATACCTTTCTTTATCTAGATACATATTGTATTTTTCAAGGATATGTGCGACCATTGAATCTAATTTAAAGTATTTGTAGTTTGTTTGTTTGGTTTTCATTATTAAATGTTGACTGTAGGGATTTGTTATGTTTTTAAAGCGCACTGTCATTGTGGTGCATACAGTATCTGCAGGATTAGCTTTTGTGTGGATAATAATCATGTTAAATCATCTTAAAACCATGATCCTTTGGAAAGAGTGAACACTTCTCTTTCATGCTGACATACAGTAATTCATTTTCTGTCAATGACTTTTCATTCTGTACGTTTTTAAAATTAACACAAAGAAGAATTCTGTTGAGGAATAAGTAATAGTTTCAAAAATATTTGCTTTATTATCGTTATCAGATTGTAATATTCCTGCAACCTCTTGTTTGAACTACTACTATCGCGACTATGTACTAAATATTAGAGGGCTATAGCAACCAGTAACTTGGGAAAGACGCCAATGTTTAATCAATGAAATATCCTGTTTTGGGTATCCATGGCGATTGTTTGTGTTAAGTGTTTTTAAAGAAGCCAATTAGCCTCCCAAACACTCCTTCCGTGACTTCCCTGTGGCTTTGGGTTGCCACATATGAGCGGGGCGCTGGCTTCACTCTCCACCTCGCTGCCAGGTTACTTCAGACGGAAACACAACGCGGATTTGTTTACGGATCGAAGATGGGTCGTGGCACGCCTGCTTTTTGTAATAGTTTCATGGTCTTTGCCACTGGGGTTTCACTGTAATGATAAAGTACTTAAATAAGAGAATACTAAAAATGTTATTCTGTGCATTCAGTGCATACTTTTATGATGATGGACCACTACCATATTTCGTCCATACTTCTTGGGAACCACCAGCAGAGCTCGAGGACCTATGATGAGATATACTTACAATTTTAAAAACAGTCTTCGAGGCAACAACCTGAATGCTGGAGTAATATGATGTTTTTTCGCGACCACTCATGCAGCCAATGTCTGGTTTTGTGAGACGCGTATCTCTGCCTATCTGAGTGTGCAGTGGCATATAAACATGTGAGACGCATTGTGATTAGGCTGTCAACTGCTGCTGAATCATCCCCATCACTCAGGCTTAATGAGAGGTGTCAGAGCATACCTGGAGTGTGCGCAGATAGAGACTCACCTGATGCACGCTGACACACACCGCTCGAGAGAATCACACACAAATGATATATAGAAATAAACTTGCGTGCCATCAGTCGCCGCACGCAGTCAACACCCTCGATCGCTGAATGTAGAAGCACAAGAGAAGCACCTGGATGGGTCCTCTTTTTTTCAACTCAAGGAAAACCCCATGACTTCATGACAGTCTCTTTAGTGTTGCTTGTATATATTGAGGATTTATAGGTGAAGGTGTTATGTAAATTTACTTTATTGCGCTTTTGTCTGTAATAATGTTCCCCTTTAACCTCTTACCTTCCGCCTGATCAGAGCGCATTTTCTCCTGTTTGGCTTTATCCAAATCAAAAAGGTAAAACATTTAAAAAAAAAAAGAAGAAAAATAGCAACAAAATTGAGGATGAAAACGCATCAAAAAGTTACACAAGAAACGTGCGAAAACGCAACGGAACAGCAACAACAAAAGCAATGAAAAAGCAACAAAACGATGACAAAAAACATGTTAATAAAAGAGACAAAAACATGACAAAAACGCTTCAAAAATGTGACAAAAAGTTACGATCATGCAGGTCTCCAGTCGAGGAGCTTTTAGATTTGGGTAAAGCCGAAAATGCGCTGGGTTCAGGCGGCGGGTAAGAGGTTAAACACACACACTAGGTTGCGTTTTGTTTCTTTCACGCATCTTTCACCAGATTCTTTCATCCTATATCATTATAGCACTCCGTTTTTTGTATTGTTTAAATTGCAGTTGTTTTTTATCTACCCCTGAGAGAAGAGACGTTTCGCCTCACACTCTATCGATCGATCAACTATCAGTGCGTTTTTCAAGAGGATGTCATTCTGCAATATAAAGAAATACTGTTTGTTTGATTGCCTGATAGTGAACACACTGGACTTAGGCCTGTAAGACCAAAGTGGAGATAGACCGTCTGTTTTTGTGAGGTCACCCAATTACTAACAACAAAATACCCAGTCTCTCTTTTATTGTGTCTTAATAAATATGCCGTCCCGTAGTTTAGACCTGTACGTACATGTTCTAGCTGTTAATATTTTAGTCTTTTCAGCCCCGGGACACTTTTTTTTTGGTCCTGTGTGCAAAATTGGACTGAATAAATGCATTGCAGCCCTGTAAATTGAATCCACAAAGTACAGTAACATTTTGGGGCAGGGTCAAACAAAGGGGATTTACGTGTACTTAAGAGAAGACTTGAGTTTGTCCTTTTGAAGGTGCCCCCACTTTGTTTCCTGACCTCTTTTTGCCACTGTGTGACACTGGAGCGGGCCCTCGGGGGACAGTAGCCGCCAGACAGACATGTACTCAGAATGTCCCAACAACAGATGACATAGGTCCAATCACGAGTCTTTGTCCCTCTGCTGTTATGTGTGATTAAATGGTGGGTACGGTTTCAACAGGACTGGGCCTGCAGCCCCCCCCCATTCCTCGCCACTGGACGTCCGGTGTTGCGTAATCTTCTTTCTGACTTGGCCCCGTGTCTCCATCACAGACTCTATGTCACACACACACAATAGGCATGAGAGACAGGCCACGTTTATGTGTTTTATGGGCGACCGGAGAATACAGCGGTGACGCTACAGTTCAAAGACGCTGAAGGTGATCATTAAATCTGAGCTGGCTGCCAAAAATAAACACTTGTTCACGGGTATATGACATCATGTGTGAAAAATACTCCTCGTTTTTAGGCCTTTGTTTATTTCTGTGCAAATGTAATTGAATGGAATTTAATTTCACTGCATTGCGGAATGTTTTTACCCTGGATGCCTTTTAGACCTCTCCCTTTGTGCATGGATGGGACATGTTCAAATTTTACACATGTAAAATACTGTACACACAAGGTGTACAGTATTTTTGTTTCAGTTTTCATAGGTCACTTTGTTCCTTGTGTGTGGATGGAAACGCAGTCCACTTAAAATGTAAACATCAGTTTCTCATTTCTCTGCCTTAATTTCAATGTAAACCAAACCAACGGCTCCCCCGCTCGCACTCAAACCACCAAACTTGATGGTTTCTTGGTGTTCCTCGCCTCGGGCCGCCGTGCTGTGTGGCTTATACTGCACAGAAGGTCCCACAGGAGACCGGAGGATGCACTAAGCAGTGCCAAGTGTTTTCCTGTTGGCTTGTCAGGTTGGCTTTGGGGTAGAAGTAAGCTCTTTAGTAATTATTGTACTTCTTTTGTGTGACGGAGGCCAAATGCAGAGTGCCGCAGATGAACTGCACCAATGCTGAACTGTATCTGTGTGCTCATATTCAGATATAATCTCAGCTCTCCAGGGGATGTGTTCTCTATACAACAGTGTGGAGTTCATGACCCACTTCACACAGCAGCACAATCAAGCTGTTATGTAAACTGCCATATATCTGAGCACTATCAAACATCCTATAGCATAAAACTAGTGCAACTCCCATTGAAACTATTATGGCCATAAATAATCGAAAGAAGATCAAATATGTTTAAGATATGGCATAGCTACATACCTTTAAGTAATTCTACTGTCTCTGGGGAAAGAACAATCAATCCAAGTTTTTACAGTGTAATTGCAAATTAAAAAATTGTCATCAAATTCAAACCAATTAAATTATAACCCTATAACCAGTGCAGGGCACATGCTGCGTTTGCCTGTAGCAGTTACCATGTTTGCACAGATAACATGATTGATCGTTGAGTAAATTTTAAATAAACACTTTTGGTTGCAATGACATTCAACACGAATGGGCTCTGTTTGGTCAGTGGCTCTAAAACAATCTGTCTCAGGATTGAGCAACCATAAAGCAATTTGCTGGAGATAACATTTACGGTTTTATCGACATATTGTGCAATTTCTCGTGCATGGTGTGGAAGCCACTGTGCTGGCCCAAGCCCCAGTGTCACCTGTTTCTTTCTCAGTGTTGGACTAGCTTTTACAAGGTCGAAGTTGTTTGTTAGCCAATCCATAAATGACTGCGAACTCTGATAAGTGATCATCAGTTCTCTTCGCTTACGCACAATTTTATCTGGCTACATCTCTGATACAGTCCAACTTTTATCACAAACTGTTTACAAGTTTATTTTTGTAATGGAGGCAGTGAATAAAAGACATAAAGATGATAAGTCTATATCCACAGTACTACAGTATCTTTTATAATCAGTGGTCACATAATGTGTCAGCTTTTATCATGACACGGTGATAAATATGTTTAATGACTTTAAATATCTGTAAATAAATTAGCTTTTGGTCAGACAATGCAAAGTTCGCTATTTATCAAACCATGTGATATTACTTTACAGCAGTATTTCCATAGATGTACATCTTACATAACTTCAGACAACCTGTCTTAAAATATCCCTCTAGTGTACCTTTGTATTGTACCATCCATGTTTATAGTCACCTCAGAGCTGCTCCATTACAGGAACAGGGTCATACCAGCATGGATACTGTCGAAAGTCTCACATGAAATGTTCTTTTTATAATAATAATGATAGATTTCTATTTACTAGGAAACTGTGAATATAGTGCTGACTAGTCTTAATCTAAGTCGAATCTTCCAGCCCAGTGTTGACAGGGCAACAGGCCTTGCGTGTGTGCACCATTTCCTAAATGCAAACAAAACAGCTTAAGAAATGTTCAGTTGCAAAATTCATTCACAATTTCTATTGAGGATTAACAGTAAAACAAAACATCCGCCTACACCACCGAAAATCTGGTTTGGCCTCTTGTGTTGGCCTAGTGCATATTACGGGAAATGGAAAAGTCTGATAAGGACAGGCACAGACTTATTCAACTTTGTTAGAATATTATTAAAGAATATTATTATAGTACCTCTGAGGGCCTATGTACTGAGGTAGTGCGTGCGTTGTTGTATGTGAGATACATAAATAATCCAGGCATACTCCCAGGTTTCACAATGTGTGGCTGCGTTCTGCCTGTTCTCACACAGGACCAAAGCTGCTATTGTCACCGCAACACACACGCACGCACACACACACACACACACACAGTCTCCTGAGACAATGTTTTACCACTAAGAGCCATCGTCCACAATAGAAATGCACACTTAATCAACCGTATATTATTAACCACTTTAATCTTAAAGTTTATGTTTATGCTTTTTTGGGCGACAGATCCTCTTGCAGCGTCTGTACTTCAGTTGTAGGTTTTAGCGTCGGTGCCATCTGTTTAATGGCTTTGATCGCGGCACCTCAACTTTCCTGTTTGAGGTTTTGTTCCAGTTCACCGTTGCGTCCAGAGCAGCCTTTGTAGATACCTGCTCAGTGTCAGTTTTATCAATTTCGTAGCTGGTTTCTGGTGGTGGCGATCTGGTGGTGGCGATGTTGGCTGGTGATTTAGCGAGACATGTTTCTTTGTTAACAGTCTTTGAGTCCTGTCCGTTGAGTGCGGTCATTTTTTTCTCGCCTGAAATCTGGCTCTTTAGCCACGCCCTCAATTTAAGGATTATCGTGTTGGCTTGGTTGAGCTGCTTCTGTGCGGCCTGTTGTTTCTGCTGTTGGTATTGAACCTCCGCTCTCAGTGCCTCATTTTCCCAAACTTTTTTCACTATGCAATTTTCTTTTGTCTGGAGCAATGTGTTGGCCTGCTCCAGCTGGGCGGACTTGTATTTGAAATGTTTTTCCTGAGCTTTCAGAGCTTTCTCCAGAGTCTCGTTCTTTTCAATCTGCATTTTTAGCTTGTCTGTTAGCCCCTTGCTGGACATTACCTGCTTGTAAATATAGTTCTCGTTCTTTTGGAGCAGGGCAGTAGCCTGTTCCAGCTGGATGGATTTGTTCTCGGTCAGTCTTTTTTGGTTGTTAAGAGTTTGTTCCAGTATTTTGTTTTTGAGAACCTCTTTGTTTAGTTCTGACCTCACCCGCCGAAGCTCCTCCTGAAGCGCTTGTACAGGTTCTTTACACCCAGCTGTAGATTTGGTGTCCACAGACAGCGATGCAGTCTGGATGGGGGGACAAACAGCAAGTTTTCTCTCGGCGCCCTCTGGTGTAGTGGGGGCCTCAGACGATGGTATAGTCTGGACCGGGGCAGGATTTGAAGACGCCAGCCGGGTCTCGACCTCCTCCTCGGCGCCCTCTGGTGTAGTGGGGCCCTCAGACGATGGTATAGTCTGGACCGGGGCAGGATTTGAAGACGCCAGCCGGGTCTCCACCTCCTCCTCGGCGCCCTCTGGTGTAGTGGGGGCCTCAGACGATGGTATAGTCTGGACCGGGGCAGGATTTGAAGACGCCAGCCGGGTCTCGACCTCCTCCTCGGCGCCCTCTGGTGTAGTGGGGCCCTCAGACGATGGTATAGTCTGGACCGGGGCAGGATTTGAAGACGCCAGCCGGGTCTCCACCTCCTCCTCGGCGCCCTCTGGTGTAGTGGGGGCCTCAGACGATGGTATAGTCTGGACCGGGGCAGGATTTGAAGACGCCAGCCGGGTCTCGACCTCCTCCTCGGCGCCCTCTGGTGTAGTGGGGCCCTCAGACGATGGTATAGTCTGGACCGGGGCAGGATTTGAAGACGCCAGCCGGGTCTCCTTCTCCTCCTCTACGCCCCCTGTTGGTGTTGGGGGGTAGAGGATGGCCTCCAGGTCAAATGCCGGGTCATAGACGCGGACATCGTCCTCTGACGAATACTCTTCCCAGGGTTTCATTTTGATAGATTTGCTCTGTGTCATTTTGTGTGTGATCAGCTCGACGTGAAGATGCAGAATGACAACTTTCATGTGAGCAATCTATGATGTCATTCATGGAATGTTGGTTCTCCATGGTAACAGTGGAGTTTCCCGAACTCTATTGCTGGGTTGCAGGTTCTAGAATGTGACGATGTCACCGGACCCAGCCGGGGGCAGGACCCAGTTTTTCCTATTAACAACATTACACTTTCACAAGTTGTAGCTCAAAAGAAAGAGTATGAATTACAAAAATGATCATTAACATCAGTCACTGGGTCCATGATCTCTCTGTACAAGACCAAAATTGTCCTCAAAAACAAAATAATTTTTCCTCCATATAATAGTATTGGCCTTTGGAATGCTGTGATGTCACCTGCAACCCAGCAATATAACTCTGTGGTCGAAGGACAGTTTTTGTAAGAAATCTTCGAAAAGAAAAGGTACAAATATTGAACCTTATCAGTATTTGGTTGTGATTGGATTCACAAACCTGGCGTACTATTTTTATAGCAGAAAGTCCTTTCTAATGGCCAATGTCACATACCAATATTGCTGTTTTGTAAAGTGCCTCCAATATTTAAACAAATTAATATCATGGGGTCACTGGGCATCTCCACCTATGAGGAGGTGGGTGAACTTTGCCAGGCCAGCCAGACGCTCCTCGTTTCTGTTCAAAGAAGAACCGTCTGGTCACCGCCAATCATTTCCCGATTTGACCGATATCGGTCCACTCACTGATGGAGAGGCGAGAGTTCATCACACCAAGAGTTGGAAGCCGTCACCGCACTCTTCCAAAACATTAAAGATGGCGGCGCGGCGACTGATACACTGGTTTCTTCTGCTCTTTCGTCTGCTTTAATCATTTGGAAAATATAAAATCCCTAAAACCGAAGCAAGAAACAGCGTTGGAAGCGTTCCTCGTGAAAAAGGACGTTTTTGAAAAGGCTTCCTGCTGGTTGTTCCTGTTTTATCTCCAGCCTTTCTATAATTGGTTGATCTCGTCTGTCAATCACGCCCACCTCTGAAATCATGCACGCTCCCAGACTGCATATCTTTGTAAAGGCCTTTTTGAAAAAACATGTTTGGCGGGCCAGGCAAGCGTGAACTCACTCCCAGAAGCAAAAGGGACTCATTAAATTTTTTTGTTGACCTTTAAATTTATATTTTTTCCACAAAAATATATATGATTTGCGCTTAGGGCTATTAATTATAATTAATATTTTAGTGCAGTAATTCATCCCTCATTTATTTTACTAACAATGTATATGTTTTTACTGAGAAACGCCTAAATTCACATTACCACCTTGATTTTAAAATTTCAACAATATTCTAAGACTATATGACACTTTTCTTGACATATTTGACTAACTTAGTTTCACGATTGATCTAATTTCATTGAAAACATTTGATCGTTTGAATTAGCACAGAGAAGGGAGAGTTCCCTGTAAATCTTTTACACTACTACTTGTTATTTACTTTGCGTCACTATGGGTTAGGTGTGTACAAACATGCGATTTGAAGTGTAAAAAGTAGAGTGTAGACAAGTTCAAACAGTTGTCGGTGAGTATCAATAATACATTAGTCTCTATAAGAGGGATGAACTTCAGTAATCCATGCACGGTGATTTGGAAAACTTGCATTGTGCTTATGTGAATTGATGTTTTTCCGAGTTTATGAGTGCGCCCTGTGACAAAGAGCAAGTTTCCAGCCTTTGTTATTGTAATGCACCTCAGCTGTGTTTGGAGTTTGGTAACATTCTTCATTCTGACTTCTGTTTAGGCAGTAGCAGTGGCTCGGATTCATCTAACCCCTATACAAAAGCCTTGCCGGGTGCCGCTCTCTATGTTAATGGCCCTGCGCTGTGTGTGCTCTGCTCCTGCAGATAACTCCGGCTCTAATCCCAGCCACGGTCTTGGGAGTGAAACATTCCCAACGCGGATTAGCCACCGGGGTCGCTGTAACTGCAACTAATCTGTTTTTTAGTGAAGCTGCATTGGATAAGTCTCTATAAAGAGCACAATGGAGAAGTCAGACTCTGCTGCTTGGTATATGCATGTCTTATTAAGGGTGCACAATTAAAGGGAACCCGTGAGTGGCGTGTATCTTGTCATGTATTCCTACACATTTTAGTGCGTTAGAATGGAGTCAAAGTAAGATCTTAAACCAGACGGCTGTTTATCTGTGCAAACTATCCAAATAAAGCTGTAAGACTCGTGTCATCTGGCTATTATGCCACTTCCATCAAAGTGTAGACATGGTGCAAAT
Source organism: Proterorhinus semilunaris (assembly GCA_021464625.1). Classification (NCBI taxonomy): domain Eukaryota; kingdom Metazoa; phylum Chordata; class Actinopteri; order Gobiiformes; family Gobiidae; genus Proterorhinus; species Proterorhinus semilunaris. The sequence continues at coordinate 24,821,912 of CM038351.1, forward strand.
GTAAACACAGAAAGCTGTCTGTGAATGTCATATTTATTTGAGCTTTTTAATTGTCCCTTAATAACAGGAATCAAGCGTTTTTTTACTTTCACACATGTTTTAGTGAACGCTCAGCACGCTCACTTGCTGATGTCACAGGGTGATCTCCTTCTCCCGTAAATGCTCCTGTGAAAGTCCATACCCCATGAACGATTTTGTTCCGATCGTTTCATGTTCAAATTGCCTTCACTCCAAAGCATGTCTGGCAGCTCATAGTGCTCACTGCTTTGTCCCGTGTTCGCAATGCTGGTGTTTGTAGGCATCAAAATTAGCTGAAGTGCTGTGACTAGGGTGACCACCTGTCCCTCTTCTGGTCGCACTGCACAGACATTTAGACGTTTCTCCCCCGTTCCACCTATTTAGGTGATGTCCCACTTTTTCTATAAAATTATATTTACGTGTTTCCCAGTTTTCTGAGTCATCCAAGGAATTGTGCCAAAATGAAAGCCTTATATGTCACTGAAAAGCATCACAGTTGTCTTAAGTGGGCATTCAAAGTACATTCAACCACATTTTTAATGACATTTTCAGTATTTACTTTTTACGCTCCCGTTTCCTAATTTTTAGAAATGATAAATGTATAGATTTGTTGCATTTGTGGAATAAAAAAGACGTAATTTTGCATTAAATGTACAATATTGTGTCTTAACTTTCCATATTAGAATATTTTGTGACCTATACAGATAGAGTTAAAATCAATGTCATAACTGTAAAATTATGAAATGCAAATAATAAATAAAAATAATAAAAATAATTTAATTTACATGAACAAGGGGAAGCACTGATAGGCTTCTTGCTTCAGTCTACTCCCTTTGAGCTTCCATAACTGTATAAATTGTGAAATTTTTTTGGGGGGGGAGAAAGTAAACTGCTCAAATAAAAAAGTAAACTAAACAAATGCTGATCGTAACGTAATCTAAGATTTAATTTGTCATGTCTGTTCCTGAATGTCCCACCACATCACATGACTTGTTCCACTTTCTCTATTGTATTTTAGGTGGTCGCTCTAGCTGAGACTGTTTTCATTCATTTGGTGGGATTATTTACAATATCAAATGTGGCCCTCAGACCAATTTTTGTCAGGCCTTCTTGTTGAGTTGGCACACATTGCCAGAGATATTACTTTTCTCAATAACTCAATATTTAACATGCCAGTGTGAGACAGAGCTGGCATCGAAATTCCAAGCCTGGATGAAGGTCTGGTTGCATGATAAAGGCCTCTTCTAAATGTAAGGCAAGGCAAGTTTATTTGTAGAGCACAATTCAAAGTGCTTCACAGTTGCATAAAATTACAAGAAAACAGATAAAATCAATCAATAAAACATCAACATAAAAATTAATCAATTAGAGTGCAGATAAAATACTTTCAGTTTTCATATTCACGGGTAAAAAGAGTTGTTTTCAGCTTGGATTTGAACATTGTCAGAGTTGAGGCCTGTCTCACATCCTTATGAAGACTGTTCCAGATTTTAGCTGCATGAAACTGAAATGCAGCCTCACCGTGTTTATTATTGACTCTGGGAACCACCAGGAGACCCCTCCCTGAAGTTCTCAGGGCCCGAGATGGTTCATATGGCTCTAACATGTCAGAGATGTACTTTGGTGCTAAACCATGAAAAGACTTACACAAGCAGAGCTGTTTTAAATTCTATTCTCTGAGTGACAGGAAGCCAGTGCAGAGACCGGAGCACTGGACTAATATGGTGGTATTTCCTGGTTCTTGTCAGGACTCGAGCAGCAGCGTTCTGGATGTTCTGCAGCTGTCTAACAGCTCGTTTAGAAAGGCCAGTGAGCAGCCGTTACAGTAGTCTAACCTGCTGGAGACAAATGCATGGATGAGTCTCTCCAAGTCTGGTTTTGACACTATTCCTCTGATCTTAATGTTTTTCAGATGGTAAAAAGCTGATGATGTTATTGCTTTGATGTGGCTGTTTAAGTTCAGGTCTGAGTCCATGATTACTCCTAGATTTCTAACCTGATTTTTTGGTTTTAGAGAGAGAGACTCAAGGTGACTGATAACACTTTGTCTTTGTGCCTGTGGGCCAAAAACAATGATTTAATTGAAGAAAGTTTTTTTGCATCCACAAACTGATCTGTTCGATGCAGTGACAGAGAGTATCTACAGGCCCATGTTCACCTGCCGTCAGTGACACGTAGATCTGAGTGTCATCTGCGTAGTTGTGGTACGACACATTGTTGCTGTTTATTAGCTGACCCAATGGAAGCATGTACAAGTTGAATAAGACTCCACAGGTCATGGAAATGTTGTCTGAGACACAGTTGCCAATTTCGACAAAGTACGTCCTATCCTCCTATGTACCCAGTTGTTTCACTGCATTCACCACCAGTCTGTGGCCGTGTACACTTCAATATGCTGCCCACAATAAAAAAAAGTTTGGCGGCACCTGGTTTACTTGCTTTCTATATGTGCAGTGTTTAGTACTTATTAAGAATTATACAACTTTGTCAAATGCCACATTTTTGCATATCCAAACGCTATTTCATTCTATACAGTTTATTTATAAAGCATTGTTAAAACAATAATGTTGGCTGTACACAGTCCAGACAATAAAAATAAGTGCATAATAAACTTTCCTAAGAGCTTGCTCACTCGAAAAATTGGCAGCAACAACAGAAACCGCTCTGTCTCCTATAAGTCGACTGAGAAACCACAAGCAAAGCCTTATCTGCCCAACTGAGAGAGCGCGATGGGGAGCACCAGCAGGAGCAAGACCACTGAAACACAAACTAATACAATCATTTTAAAATAAACCTGGTGGCGGACAAGGAGGTAGCAGACACATTTTACTATCAAAATGTTTTTACATATGGCATTCATGCAACACCAATTACAATGAAACCAACCAGGCTTTCCATTATCCCCGTGGTGTGTTTGGAAATACTTAATATTTCTAAACAAATTGTGCTTGCAACAGTCCACGCTTAGCTGTGCGTAGTAGCTGATAGACCTTTGGTGACGGCTGCAGATACACGGCGCATGTTCTAAGGGTGTTGCCCGCTGTTTTTGTTTGCCTATAGTCGCTCGCACCTGTTAAGTGGAGCTGCGTGTTTGTCGGGCTGGTGTCCTGAACTCCCCTGCTCTCATGTCCCGCAGATGAACCGTGCTGTCTGATGGGATAGTATGTGTAAAATGCGAGGGATGTGAAGGTGTGTCTGGGGGCATGTGGAGTGTGAGGTGATCAGACAGACACGGAAAGGCACAAGGGAACATGTTGTCCCAGGCCCTATTTAGTGCAATGGTTCAGCAGGTTCTGTCTCTCGCCCCGGGTTGCATGTGTGACACGGCCGAGGTCAGAGAGAACAGAGTGTTAGGGGAGCATGACATTTCATCTGTGTGGTTTACACGCACATCCTTTCATGACTTCACTCACTGATATTTCAAACTTCTCCTTGAATAATGAGACAGGTGGAGCTGAGTTTGAATTCAGTTTGCGTTACAGCTTTGAGGCCCTGTTCCTGATTCTTATTTTAACAAACCATGAAAGGGTGCATGCACGTTTTATAATGTTTATTGTGGTCCAAATTCATTCCTAATTTTTCCAAAGTATTTCCAACATCCCTATTCGGCACACGTATGATTTCGGTAAGCACATATCACAACGTTCAGGAAGCAACAACAACTGCTTTTTCACAATTGATATAAAGGCTTTAAGATTAGATGCATAATGGACACAAATGTCTGCTTTTGTACTGAAGAACAATTCAAATGTTATTCTGCTATTAGAAAAAAACTAAATCAGGTACAGGGCCTGAGAACTTGTAAGGAATACATAAACAAACAAAAAAATGTATATACTATTTTAAGTTTTCAAATGTGACGGAAAACTTAAAAGATGGTTTAACTGATAGAAACTGTAAAGTCATTCAACCAGGAAAATCAGGATATTTCAGAATCTTTTTAAGGGGATCCTATTGTACACGTTTTTGCGGGAGGTAAAATGTATGTTTTATACTCACACAAAATAAATAAATAAAAATAAATTGTATGTTTACATTTTCTGTTTTTGCCAAATCCTACGGCTAAAAGCACTGTTGAACGGAACATACAATCCCCGGATCTGTCCCCAATCAAGTTCTATAATTACTTCTATAGTGTTGCCTCCAGTAGTTAAAGCTCAGTTACTGAACTCTGAAGATCTTTAGCTTTTAAATAGAGGAATGGACATGTTGAGATTTTCGTTTTTTTCTCATATGCAGCAGGGCCAGTTGCAGCCATTGTGCCTTTTATAAACTACCGAGAGCACAACATTCATTTTAATCCTCAGGAACAGTGACTGATCATTGACTGGAGAATTCAGAACTGGAGCATGTGATGAAAACCCACTCAGACTCCATTCCACATAGAGAATCATCTCGCTTTGAGACATGGGTTTTAACCACTAGTGTGAGGTTATGAAACGTTTATTCAAAAAGTGAAAATAAATAAATAAATGAATACAAAATATGACAGTGGTTTATACTCGTCTGCCAACAGATTTGTTTTAACGCGAAGCAGTTCAAAACAACCGTCAAACAGATGTAACGGTAACTGAAAGCTGAACACACAGCGGATTGATCTGCGCTCCAGGGTACAGGCCCACGGCGTCAGAGAGCAGGGCTTTCCCACTCCGCTTCAGCAGCTGCCTATGCCAGTCACGCCATCCTGCCCGGTTCACTGACACACAGTACTTCACCTGCCTGCGCTGCGGTTAGCGGGCCGAGGACCTGTGCTCACTCCTGGAGAGCACATAGCCACCATCTGCTGGACCTAGGTTTACATTGGCCAAGGGTTCAAAGAAATACACAGGCGCAGTTTACACATTTCACGGTCATTAATAACTCCTGACAGCTGATGTATTGAAAGATCGGCACGGAAAATAATGTCAAATGTACATAGCCTACTTACTGCTGCACCCGCCTTGGAATGCATTTATTTCCTTCTGCTCACGGTTCTAATGACTTGTTTTGATCTTAGCAAAACGTACAAACGATGACTTGAATGTGAAATTCCTGACCTAGCCCTTTTGTCACATAATGCTTTTTGCTTTGGCAGAAAGGTGTAAAAATAGAATAAATGATTTGGTGGCAGCTTCGGGGCAAGTGGCAGTTACACAATCTGAAGGCGCAGACATTCTCAGGAGACAGCAGAAACAAAGCAGGCCTCTGGGAACATGACAGTTACACAATCCCGCTTCTGAGTGACTGCAAGGGTGTCTCTTACGGGACATTATTGTGCGCCGAGTTATATAAATTATCTCCATTACACGCGATACAACACATCTGAGAGGGTTCTGTGTCATCCGTATCGGCATATCACTCACACGCTGGCGTACATAAAGCAGCCCCCCAGCGCTGTCCCGGGGGAGGAAGGAGCGCATCACTGGAGTGGTCATCTGGCTCAGATTACCACCGCTTCTGTAGCCTACACTTTATGTGCCAGTCATAAAGAACTTTTCAGTTCACTCTGGCCCTGATAAGAGACAAATTAAGGTGTATATGCAGTGTGCAACCTGAGCCACTGTTTGTGCAGAGTGTCATGTGATAGTGTTTCTTTTCCATATAAAACACACACACGCACACACACACACGCACACACTCACACAAAATGTTGGCTATTTAATACAGCAAAAATTGCATCAAACTTTAGCTTATAACCATCATATTATGTTTTTTTTTATGTGTGCAACATTTTACATGACAAAAGGAAAACCCCCGACCTTTTGAGTGCTTTGGTATAGAAAGACACTTCCTGTCCCTTCAGGATATTGAAGTTTACTGTGCCATGTTTCAACAGATTACATGTTTATTTTTTTGTATTTTTGTAGATGTAGAGGTTTAATAAAATACATAGGATATACAGTGCCTTGCGAAAGTACTAATACACCTTGAACTTTTGCACATTTTGTCATGTTTACAACCATAAACATACAGATTGTATTTTGAATTTTTTACTGAAAGTTCTCACACACGTAACAGACAACTGTGAAGTGAAAGCAAAATGATACATGATTCTGTTATTTTACAAAAAATAGAAAACCGACGGCGTGCACAAGTATTCATACAGCATTTTTGGAGTGCATTAAATTGCCTTTATAACATTCCTAATGACTGCAGAAAGTTCACATCTTGCCCTAACCATTAAATAGAGGCCACTTGTGTGTATTCTACTCGCAGTATAATTCCAGCTGTTCTGTGAGGGCCTCAGGGCTATGGTCAGAGTGTATTGGTCACTACACAACATCATGAAGGCCAAGGAGCTCACCAGAGAGGTCAGGGATAAAGCTGTGGAGAAGTTTAAAGCAGCGTTAAGTTATACAAAGATTTCCCAAGATTTGAACATCTCACGGAGCACTGTTCAATCCATCATTCAGAAATGGAAAGAGTATAGCACCACTGCGAACTTACCAAGACACTGCCGTCCACCTAAACTAACAGACCGAACAAGGAGAGCACTGGTCAGAAATGCAACCAAGTGCCCCAAGATAACTCTGGAGGAGCTGCGACGTACTGCCGCTGAGCTGGGGGAATCTGTACATGGGACAACTATAAGTCGTACTCTACACAAATCTGGCCTTCATGGACCAGTGGCAAGAAGAAAGCCATTATTGAAAGGAGGCCATAAGAAATCCCGTTTGAAGTTTGCTAGAAGTCATATGGAGGACACAGCTACCATGTGGAAGAAGGTGCTTTGGTCAGATGAGACAAAAATTGAACTTTTTGGCCCAAATGCAAAACGTTATGTATGGAGCAAACCTAACACTGCTCATCGTCCTGAGTGCACCATCCCCAGTGTCAAATATGGTGGGGGGAGCATCATGCTCTGGGACTGCTTTCTCTCAGTGGGGACTAGGAAGATTGTAAGAATAGTTGGGAAGATGGATGGAGCCAAATACAGAGATACAGTGCCTTGCGAAAGTATTCGGCCCCCTTGAACTTTTCGACCTTTTGCCACATTTCAGGCTTCAAACATAAAGATATAAAACTGTAATTTTTTGTGAAGAACCAAGAACAAGTGGGACACAATCATGAAGTGAAATGAAATTTATTGGATATTTTAAACATTTTTAACAAATAAAAAACTGAAAAATTGGGCGTGCAAAATTATTCAGCCCCCTTAAGTTAATACTTTGTAGCGCCACCTTTTGCTGCGATTACTGCTGTAAGTCCCTTGGGGTTTGTCTCTATCAGTTTTGCACATTTAGAGACTGAAATATTTACCCATTCCTCCTTGCAAAACAGCTCGAGCTCAGTGAAGTTGGATGGACAGCGTTTGTGAACAGCAGTTTTCAGTTCTTTCCACAGATTCTCGATTGGATTCAGGTCTGGACTTTGACTTGGCCATTCTAACACCTGGATATGTTTATTTGTGAACCACTCTATTGTAGATTTTGCTTTATGTTTTGGATCATTGTCTTGTTGGAAGACAAATCTTCCAGAATGGTCCTGTATTTGGCTCCATCCATCTTCCCATCAATTTTAACCATCTTCCCTGTCCCTGCTGAAGAAAAGCAGGCCCAAACCATGATGCTGCCACCACCATGTTTGACAGTGGGGATGGTGTGTTCAGGGTGATGAGCTGTGTTGCTTTTACGCCAAACATAACGTTTTGCATTGTTGCCAAAAAGTTCGATTTTGGTTTCATCTGACCAGAGCACCTTCTTCCACATGTTTGGTGTGTCTCCCAGGTGGCTTGTGTCAAACTTTAAACTACACCTTTTATGGATATCTTTAAGAAATGGCTTTCTTCTTGCCACTCTTCCATAAAGGCCAGAGTTGTGCAGTATACGACTGATTGTTGTCCTATGGACAGAGTCTCCCACCTCAGCTGTACATTTCTGCAGTTCATCCAGAGTGATCATGGGCCTCTTGGCAGCATCTCTGATCAGTTTTCTCCTTGTATGAGCTGAAAGTTTAGAGGGACGGCTGGGTCTTTGTAGATTTGCAGTGGTCTGATACTCCTTCCATTTCAATATTATCGCTCCTTGGGATGTTTAAAGCTTGGGAAATCTTTTTGTGTCCAAATCCGGCTTTAAACTTCTCCAACAGTATCTCGGACCTGCCTGGTGTGTTCCTTGTTCTTCATGATGCTCTCTGCGCTTTAAACTGACCTCTGAGACTATCACAGAGCCGGTGCATTTATACGGAGACTTGTTTACACACAGGTGGATTCTATTTATCATCATTAGTCATTTAGGTCAACATTGGATCATTCAGAGATCCTCACTGAACTTCTGGAGAGAGTTTGCTGCACTGAAAGTAAAGGGGCTGAATAATTTTGCACGCCCAATTTTTCAGTTGTTTATTTGTTAAAATGTTTTGAAATATCCAATAAATTTCGTTTCCCTTCATGATTGTGTCCCACTTGTTGTTGGTTCTTCACAAAAAAATTACAGTTTTATATCTTTATGGTTGAAGCCTGAAATGTGGCAAAAGGTCAAAAAGTTCAAGGGGGCTGAATACTTTCGCAAGGCACTGTATTTTGGAGGAAAACCTGCTGGAGTCAGCAAGAGAATTGAGGCTGGGGCGGAGATTCACCGTCCAGCAGGACAATGACCCTAAACACAAAGCTAAAGCTACAATGGAATGGTTTAAAACAAACATATTAATGTGTTAGAATGGCCCAGTCAAAGCCCTGACCTAAATCCTATTGAAAATCTGTGGAAAGACCTGAAAACTGCTGTTCACAAACGCTCTCCTTCTAATTTGACAGAGCTTGAGTTGTTTTGTAAAGAGGAATGGGCTAAAATGTCAGTCTGTAGATGTGCAAACCTTGTAGAGTCATACCCCAGAAGACTTGCTGCTGTTATTGCAGCAAAAGGGGGTTCCACAAAGTATTAAGTCATGCTGTATGAATACTTATGCACGCCCCACTTTTCACTTTTCTATTTTTTGAAAAATAATAGAATCATGTATCATTTTGATTTCACTTGACAGTTGTCTGTTACATATGTGTAAACTTTCAGTAAAAAAAAGTCAAAATAAAATCTTTATGTTTATGGTTGTAATCATGACAAAATGTGCAAACGTTCAAGGTGTATTAGTACTTTCGCAAGGCACTGTAGATACATTAATTAAGCCCCATTTTTCAGCCAATATCAAATTTTATGAATTTTTTTCAACATTTCCTCATTAGTGTGCCTTTATTAGAACTTTTTTTAACGGTAAAAAGCGAATGCCAACTGCTTACATCATCATGTAACTGTGTTCTAATGGGCTTATCTGCTATAATCTAAGACCTTTGCATATTCAGTACATCTCAAAACACTTTCCCTGCTGATGTCATGACGTCACGTGGTGACATTTTGACCGAACTGGCTCCTGCTGCGTTTCGACGCTCAAACTGCTGTCACTAGACAGATTATGTTGTTAGTTGCTGACACAGGAAAATATGCAATATTTTGACACACAACAGCGTGCAATTTTTCTTTCACAAATGTTGCGTTTGTCCTGTAGATCTACGGTGCCAAGTGAAGCTTATTACAACAAAATGTTTTGATTACTAGGCTAGGCAAGGCAACTTTATTTATACTGCGCATTTCGTACACAAGGCAACTCAATGTGCCTACTACAGCTTTAAGATCTCCAATAGTGATTTAAAAAGCTGGAATCACCCAGGTTTGTGTTGCAAGAGTATCTACTTGAAATACGTGGAATTAGTATTAGTGGTACTGTAGGTGTTTCTGCCTATACTGTCCTATTTTCACATCTGTCACAATGACAAAGACATCTCATTAACATAAATGGGACGACAGGTTTACGACTTCAGCTGGAGAAAATCCCGATACCCTTTGGCCAACAGTTCCAAACATGCAGAGTTGAAATGCAGTGCAAAGTGCAACCAAATCTCAAACTGTACAAAGGATTATATCATACTAGACACCGATAACTAGACACCGAGAGTGTAACTGTATATATATTTCGTTTTGTATTTACTTGCGAGTACTTAGGTTTCATGTAATCCACGGCCACACAATGTACATAGCAGTTTATACGTGACTAGCCGGGACAATAGGCGATAAGCTTTCGAGCAAAGTTTCTCGTTACTAGGTGTGAACGCGCTCGCATATCAACAATCACAACTGTTTAAACAAGATAAAGTAGGCGCGTTACCCACTCAGGTGTGTTTCCCATTCAGCGGGCTCTGTGGGCCAACATTACAAACACCTGAACTGATACGGCCTCCCAAGTTTACCACTAAAATATTCAAGCACAAAGTGGGAAATCCCGTTTATCACTATGAGAAATGCCAGAGTCCTCGCTATCTCCGAACCAGTTATGCATTCTTTAACTAACCTTAGACCCTCGCGAATTACCTGAGTTACTTAACCGCTTTGTTCCTTTGGTCGGGAAAGCTATTTACATTCCGTACTTTTCACTTTGACAGGTATGATTTGCCTGCACACAGACTCCTCACATGTCTTAAATCACATTATATCAATCTGGCTGTTTTATAAGACGGCTGCATACTTAACCTGGTCCCCCGTGACGTTAATAGCTCTAAGTAACTGTCACTTTTATAACTTATTACCCCACAATGTGTCATGTCATCCATCAGTGGTTTGGCTAAGTTCATTTATTCCTCTGTGAACTTTTGCGTGACAGTTAGGCGCACTGAGGGGATGATCAGTCACTTGTGTACACATGGGCAGCCATTACTGCAGACATGCACTATCAGGGCCAGACATCTCCCCTGTACATCTGAATGCAGGTTATGGACATATTTTAACTTGGCGTTTGACTGAGCACGCCGGGCAATGGGGCTTTGTTTGACCTCGGGCCATTGGTTGTATGAAATCTTACTCAAATTGTGAAACATAAACTTTCATGGGGCGTTTATGCCTTTAATGTTATTCACTCAGGTGAGAGTAAAGTACTGTTGCTTGAAGTGTCTTTACATATTCTTGATTGAATTAGGAATTTGATTTGAACAAGGTTTTATTAATAATTACACATGGCAATAATACTTTAATAGACTCAAAGTCACTTGACAATTTCATGCCCTAGTCATTCACTCTTCAAAGTCGGTGGTGGCAAGTTACTGCTGTAGCCACAGTTGCCCAGGGGCATCATGACAGAAGCTTCCAGTTGGTACAAATGGACTCTCCATTTTTACAATCACATTCTGATTAAATGTCCAACCCAAACATGACATTATGCACTGCCTGAAGATGATATTGAACCATCAACCTCCAGTTGTGTGGGTGAATACTACTGATGAGAAAAAGGGGAGCAACGCACACCAAATAGTCTTTGAGGTGCAGATGTAGGGAAAAAGCTTCATACATCAAAAAACAACATCGCACACTCATGAGCCGATGTCCACATTTTGAATATAGGTGATCACGTTTCGGCATTAGCCTTCATCAGATCTTTCTTTTTTTCTTCTTTGAATCAAAGTGTACTACTGAGCCACTGCCATTTGTTATTCATTCACTCCTCAGAGTTTTACCTGAGAGAAAAACTGACAAAAGGAAAATGTGCTTAGCCACTGTATTTACTGAACAAAGGGGATTCATCCTATTTCAAGCCCTACATGCCTTCCCATAATGCAGTTAAGTTTAAACTCAGGTTTCACTGCTGTTTTTTCTCTAAACCAGGGGTTCCCAAACTTTTCAGGCCATGAGCCCCAGAAACACTCAGCTAACAACTCGGGACCCCCTTCTGCAATACGTAATTAGCATTTATAATAATTTAAGGTGCAAAACATTTAAAATCTGGTTTAATGTTTGTCTGGATACTGTATTTTTATTATTATTTACACTAAGTATTTTCAATCAAAAATACACCAAATTCAATGTCAGAAATGTAAAAAGTCTTGTCTCAAAATCTTCTTGTGACCCTCACCTCAGTGTCCCATGACCCCCCACTTTGGGAACCGCAGCTTTAGACCACAAGACAATCGGGGAAAAGGCTAAATAACAAATAATAAAATAAAGAGAAAGTAACACTTTAAAATCTTCTTGGTTTTATTCTTCCGTCTTCCCTTACATCCTTCCTTCTTGTTCCTGTGGTGTTTGGGTGCATGCTGTGGGTTTACATACATTGTACTGGGACAGCGGTGCCGAGTGTGCCTGTGCTTGCTTGTATGAGCCACTGTATTGGAATGCTGGCCCCGGGCTTTCAGCAGCTCACAGCTTTAACTTCTGTAAACAAACTAATAGCATGAGACTGTGGACCACACAGTTATTCTGATGAGACTCAAACTGCAGCCTGTAGTCCCTCACTGCCACTGCCAGGGATAAAGCGCTGCTTAAGGGGTACATTTACAATACTCAAGAGGGACATGAGTGAGGGATTAAACATGAGCTTTTGGATTCAGAATCATTTTGGAAAAGGTTACATAATATTTCCCACAATTATGACTAATTATACCTTTTTCAGGAGAACAGAGTCACAAAGCAAAGCAAATATCTATAAAGAAAAACACAATATATGTGATAAGTAACAATATCTTTGTCCTTAAAACAGGCAAAAGCTAAATTAGATAATAATATTGCTCAAGACTCAAGATTGTATTTTCATTAGCTTGCATTTATTTGACACGTCTGTATTTACTCCTATAGTGAGTCTTCATTAGGGAACCAAATATCAAGCACTTGGTAAATTTGAGATTTATTAGGTTTGGTTAGATTAGTGTCATCAGCTACTGCTCGTATAGCACTTTAGAAGCGGTCAGGTTTCATATTAGCATAAAATGCAGATTTATAAATTTAGTCTTAATTTCTTTTCAATGCTCGTTTGGCCCGTCCATTTGCACTGCAATGCCAACTCCAAATTACCCAGCCTTTGTGTGGATACTGACAACTATCCAACTGTCACCTCCTTCTGAGCTGAAACAGGTTGGATGTCGAAAATCCAAGAAACATCCCTCCCCACACTTGCCCAATCCGCAGCACTGAGCCACCGCACTCACACGCGATGGGCAGACTTCAGTGAGGATACTGTAACCCTGCCCCACAGTCACTGTGGAGTCTAGCTCCTGTAGGTGGGGACTCCACAGGTGAAATAGAAGGTCTTAATGGGCCTTGTGCCAAGTGCTGTGAAAGCAAAAAGGTCCGGACATCCCCCGTGTACTTCGATAGCTGCTTCACCTAGCATTTGTTTATGTATTATATTCTGTTGGTTTGTGGCAACATGTTGTGGTGATTGTAATGAGTAATGACCACCACTTACAGACAGTTGTATTGCATTATGCAATGGGCATATGTAAAATACTTTCAAAATACAGCTAAGACATTGCCATTATTTCAGTTTTGGGTCTATGGGTGAAGTTTTGTATGTTGAGGGTAAACACATAATGAATGATGGTATATCTCTATGTTGCTCTATAATTAATGACCTTTATATAAAAATCATTATTCTTTAATAGAATATTATAGTGAACCCTACAAAAGGTATTAGCCAACACAAATGCAACTATTTCCTATTTCCCGCTGCACAGTAAGAGCTAATGGAACCATTAATTATATTAATCATTTTTCAAGTTAGCTTATTTTGTTTTGCACAATGTGAGCCTATAAACTGTCTACATCCTGTAAATTGGCTGTTTTCATCCTTTTTTAGTCGCAACCCCCAGTATAAGAAAATGTTGGTGTTCGTGACCCCTTCAAGGCATGTTTACTACATGGGAAATATGACTCCCTAACGATCTGGCGACCTGAAATTATCTTGTGACAAATCTCATGTTCACTGAGTCGCCTGCTCTCTGGATGATAATAGTTTGGCATCATGAGGTTGTCAGGTCAAATTAGCCTGAAGACCTTCTCTGTCCCAACTTGTTCGACTCTGCCACAATCCGTAGTCTTAATTAAATAAGGGGCCGTCTTTAATTGATTGTCTTGCTCGAAGCCATTCACCATCCCATCACTCATGGTTAAGCGCCAATTTATCTGCCAAGTAAACAGCGATGCACAATGAATATGCTCCTATTAATCATAATTAAACCGTAATTATCACATATTAAAACAGGCCCTACTGGCATGCACGTTTCCATTCTCCCATTCTCTAGGCAACACTGTAAACAAGCTTTCGAGCATCGGTCATGGAATCTGCCAGGTATCTCAAGAATGCAGTCACTTCACAAATACTGCGCTTCTGACGCAGTCGTGGCTAATATTTAGAGGAGGTTTTCTCTTCTCACACAACGAAAAGATATGAGGCTCACTGTAGCGACGGCGCGTCACAATAGCCATCAGCGCTGATCATCTCTTGAAGATTTAAGCGCGTGCGTCCAGTTTATGTCATCTGCATCCTCCCACTCCGCCTAAGAGCGCGGGAACCTGCCGCTCGCACACTTCCGAATGCAACAGCGTGGTTTGCTTTTTACCTAATGAATTGTTTAGGAACTCCTGGTTCCTGGTTTCCACATTTACAAGCCCCACACTGACGAGAATAAATAAATGAAGACCACGCGGGGCATTTTTGCCTGTAGCGTCGAACAGGAAGGCCGTCCTCTATTAATCGTCTTTTGTTGTTCCATGTGCTCCATTGTATGTGCACCCACACTTGCATCCTGTCATGTATGGTCCCTGTCTGTTCTCTACGGAGTGCAAGCCTATACGGTGGGAAACTAAGCATTGTGCAGTACATCTTTTAATGCAGATGTTTAGTCAACTCTCAATTCAGTTATGAAAACAGCTTGTCTTGTGAATAAATTGCAGGATAATTATTTATGTCTTTTAACTGTCTTTTTTTGTTCATTATACTCTGATTTTGAATACCCACACAGTTGCTGCTGGGGGCTGGAGCTGTGATCTTGATGGTTTGCACCCTCGACAACCCCTCCACCACTCGCAGATGTCCCGGGACAGTTGGAGAAAGCTGCATTACCCGCTCAGAACCTGGTATGAGACCATGTGTACTGTAAGTAGGGGTCTGTGGGAAAATTCTACGTACAACTTTGTGCTTTAAATGTTTGCAAATGTCCCCTCTCCCAATTGTTTGCTGAGATAACTTTCAAAATATGTAAAGCGGTAAATGTCATGCATGGTTGAATTTTCATGGGGGAATTCTCATTCAGTGCACTTCATGGCCCAGGGTTATTTCTCTGGTCTACTGATCAATCTTTTTTGCATTGAAGATAGATAAAGACCAGATAGGGTCATACAGGATTGCGAGATAGGAAGTTAACAGGCTACATTCATTTTGTCTTTAATCTGTACATTTGACACTTCTGCGGGAAAGTGGTCAAAAACTGTTCGGCAGGTAAAGGAACATTAGTTTAGTTTAGTTTATTGTTTATTGAAACAGGTACAATGTACAAAAACCATTAGTCTTTACAAAAGAAGAGATGATTTGTGCGAGATTTAGCGTAGTAAGTAGCTATTTTCCATCTGCAGTCCCATTTGTGCTTTGTCTGAACAAATAACTGACAAAAAGCTAATATAGAGCAGATAGGCCTTTTAATTAGACCTTAGCTAAAATATAAATAAATAAACTCTTTCTACACCAGTACAACTTAACAAAAAAAATATTCCACTGTACTCCACCAAACCATCTCCAGACCAGCTGCTGGTGACGCAATTGGCTGTAGATAAAGTTGAGATTGCAGGTTTGATTTAATAGCGATTCGTCGCACAGCCCAAGACCTAATCATATCTCTGTAACATACACAAATGTGCACAGGAAACCCAGCAACATTGTGTCAAAGCAGCCATTAAGTCATTCTTTTCTTTTTGTGTGTCATAGATGTGCGGATGCCATTGCACGAGAGTTCTTGTGAAAACACACATGCCCACACATACTCTACATACAAACAGCGTATTGCTTCAGGCGTATGGTCTGCTGTGTGACAGGTCGTGGGAGGATCAAAGTTCATTTTTTGAATAAGAGTAATGCACTAGGGCACTGGTTAAAGAGCAGATAGACAGGCAAAGCCCTGATAAAAACTATTACCATTACTAACAGTGAGAAATGGCATGAAATTATTGATATTTTAGATCCTGTTCATTTATAATTACACATCTTCCGCTGAAAAACTCAAATACAATCATGTTAGAAATTCATATATTTTAGAAGGGGTAGATAAAGGAGCAAGCATCTTGATTAATCTAGCTAAATGCTTTAAATATAAGGGAATACAAGTATTGTATTATTTGGTCACACTTTATTTTACACTACCTTGATACATTGAACCTATATTAAATTTAGCACAATGTAATCTGCTATGTTATAACTTGTACCTAAGTAGTACATACACAATGGAATAATGCGTATTTGTAGTTTGGAGGTACATGAGGTACTGTAATAAGAGTAAGACCCTTAGGGTTAGGGTTTGGATCTTATGTCTTATTACATTATGCACCTCCAAACTACAAATGCATATTATTCCACTGTGTATTTAACACACAGGTACAAGTTATTACACATTGTTACATAGCACATTACATTGCACTTCATTTGGCAGGTACAATGTAGTGTAGTGTAAAATAAAATGTCACCTTTAGAGATAAAATAGGTATATATCTATCTTGAGAGTTGATCAAGCTCACAGCCACAGCTGCCCAAAGGGCTTCTAATGGGTTTGAATAAGAAACAAGATAGCAATAGAAAATACAAAAAAGTAAATTGTCTAAAAGCTAGAGGATGAATCATCAACAGCAATACAATAACAAAAGATGAGGCCGCTCAACGTGTATCAAAAAATATTGTAAATAAAGTGGGTAAAGTACAGCAATAACCAAAGGTAATGGTCATATTTTCATTCAAATTTCGGAAACAATTTGCCTATTGCACATTTGATCGATATACTGTAGAACACTATAACCATTTGTCCAACGTCCACAATCTGTTCACACAGCGTTATGGAAAAAAGCTCTTAAGTCTAAAAAGAAGAAAAGATACAGTAATAGAAAAACACTTTGCAGAATCAGGTGGAAAGCAGCGGACCCACGCCCGTCCGCTTCTCGTCTCTCCTCCATGCTGAAGGAAGCAGGATGTCTTTCATCCAGTCCGACTGAGGGATCAAAGAGAACGGGGCTACTTGGCTGAAACTGACCTCAATTTGCACCTATGCATACACAGCCTATAGTCCCCGCGCCCCCCGTCACCTCCCACTGAACTGCACATACGCTGCTTCCCTTCCTGTGCACCATCCACTTAACGCAAGAGACCTCTCTGCACCTTATAAAGCCATTACTGCTACCTTTTAATGCCCACGCTGTGCCGCTACTGTATTTCTGCCGCAATGACTTTATCAGATACGGACCCTGTTCTGCCAAAGAAACATGTTCACAACTACCACAGCCTGAGTGATTCTTCAAAGTGCAGCTTGTGTTTAGTTTCCTCTGTGTCTTCTTTCTCACTGTTTTTACAACAAACAACCGCTCTCCTTCAACTCGCCACCCACCAACACTGTTCATATATATGTGCCCGCAATGGACGGCAGATTCTTCTCAAGACATAATCCTATGCAGTCATGTGTAAATGCATGTATTTTATTATTCATTTGCTTTATTTCTGGGACTGTATTGAGCTCTGCATATAGTCACACATCATGCACAATAGCCTGCAGGATTTATGGGCGTCTAAAATTACATTTCAATAATGTAACCACAGTATAAAGGAGGAAGACACGCACAAAACTCAAAAAGTGTGCCGGACCGAGGGAAAATACATCATTGAATTTCAATGTTTTTTTTTTCCTTTGTGAAATATAGGTCTGCTAAATTACATTATGGGCTACATTTTGAAATGTTATTGACATGCAACATCAGTGTATCATTTATTTATTTTTCATAGGTTCTAAAAGTGCCTTACCAGTTATTGTTGCAGTGGTTCGTCATCTGAGAGGGGTAAAAAATACGTTCTTGGGCGCCCCCTTTTGGTCAAATATATTCAGTTTCCATTGAACCAAGGGACAAGCAGGTTATTCTTTTTACTGGAACAAACATTTGCGTAGAGAGAATTAATATTATTACCACATAATTTTATGGCTCTTGTTTCGTACACACATATGCCATTATGTTTATAGCTCATTTGTTTTTCTTTTAGACTGTGTGTAAATAATACAAAGAGCATGGTAAAAGTTTGAATTGAGTTTGAATTGATTGAATATATATATATATATATATATATATATATATATATATATATATATATATATATATAATGTAAATAAGCAACAAATCAAACTTTTCTGCTGTAATAATCCTGACAAATTTCACACTGAGTGAAGCCTATCCCTTAAAAACAATTAATTTACCAGTATTTCCTCTTGAGGACAAGATGAAAACAATATTTATTTTCCAAACCGCCTTAAACATTGTATTTTCTCTGTCTGAATGTTCCCATGAGTTCCCCGTGCAGATTTTGGGGTCGCTCCTGCCTGTGCCTCCTGAGACACAGTAGCCTGTTGTCTGGCCTGGGGGGGTCCGTGGGTCTGGGGAGCCATGTTATGAGAAGGCCGGGAACATGTTATGTTAACCTGGGTGGTACAGGCCCAGACATATTTGGGAAAATGCCCCTTTATACCCTCTCACACTTTTACACAAGTGATTTCAGTACCTTCTCAATCCTCTCAATACTTAGTCTCTACTAAAGCAACAAGACAATTAATCCCATAGAATCATGTTCACATTTAGGGCCCGATCAACATCGTTGGTCCAGGCGAGCCCATCAGCCCAGTATCTTGCGTGCACATACATGGTGTGTCAGTGCTTGCGACCAGTGGCCTGAGGGTATATAATATTAAAGATAGAACAAACATATGCCTTTTAGAAGCTGAAACAAAACTGTAACATCGAAACATTTTGGGGAGATTTGCTCAAATATAATAGCTATTTAATAGCTAAGCTAATTTGATGATATGCATAATTAATTCTTGTTGTGCCTCTATGTCCTGACTGGAAATGTTCACCAATCAGTACGTCAGAACTCCAACACTAAAGGTTATGTTGTTCTCCTTCTTACCCATTATCCTCCATTCCTTCGGTTGCTTTTCCAAAGTAAGCCTGCCTGGCACAGGCTCGGATTTCTGGAATCCACAATGTGAGCGCATGGCGCTGGACATGATCAGGAAAGGGGAGAAGCAGGAGTTGTCAAAGACAAACAAACCTTAATATTAAGGGTTTATTGAAAATCTCTTTGTCTTATATTAACAGCAGTGCTACAGACAGGCGATTAACTATGGGTCATGGTTATGGACTCACCTCATTTCCCACGGAATGTATTACTGAACTTTACAGAAATTATAGCACTTTTATATTACCATTGTTTTTTTAATTATTATTATTAAAATGAAAATAAAATATATTATATAAAAACACTTATGTTCAAATGTTTGTTTTTAAATATTTTAAACATAAAACTGTTTTGTTTTTCAGTTATACCTTTTTGTTTTTCCAAATATGAAAGAGCTTCACCAAATAGAACAAATATATTCCATACATTTGTTGTTTTTTTTGGACTGAAATCTAAGATTTGTTTTAGCACATATTGTCAGTGTTAAACGGGTGATAAGGATGTTGACTTCAGCTATTAGCCACAATTGAAGTGTGCTTGATTATAACACTACAGAGAACATGTAAACCCACGTGAGGGGTGCTCTAAGCAGCAGAAACATGCCAACAGTGTTATGTCAACAGTGTGCATATGATCTCACTGCCCTGATCTTTGACATGAGCGCTTCTGCCGTGTTTGATGTCTTACAGTTGAAATGCCCTGTGCAGGAAGGAAGTGCTCACCCACTGGTCGCCTGTTCCATCTTCAGGCGCTCTCGGGGAGGGAGGAGGATTTCAGTGCAATATTTACAGTGACCTTTTCCTCTCACTGGCCAGGGGCCCATGGGAAAAAAATGGAGAAGACAAACAATGAACAATAGGGTTCAGGGATGAGCAATGGTGCCAGCGCAGCGTGTGCCATTACGGGATGTGCATTACAGAAAGCTGGGGTCACCGTGAGGATCAAGGCCCTCTCTGTCCCTCAGAGACACCTGGAACACCTGCATAATGCTGCTCTATTTATAACCAACCACTCTGTCCTCCACTCTTCTATTGTACAAAGACGGCACAGGATCTATGTAACTATGTCTAATTACCTCTGCATTTTTGTAATGCATTGCGGATCATGTTTGTGTTTATGTTTGTGGTTTTCTTGATATGAAACTGATGTTCTTAATCACTGACTTCAGTACAAGATTTTCCAGCTTCATTGCTTTAAGCTTATGTTTATGCAAACAAACAGGCCCTGTGTTGCATCAGCATCTGTGCAAACTCCCAAGTCACAACTTAATTCTTCAATTAGGAGATTGGTCCATAATTGGACAATGTGCGTCCCCTAAGGATTGGGACCTGCCTTATCAGAGGAATTCTTTCTGCCCTGCACAATTTGCAGAGATAATGTAATGGTCTCAATACTGCAGTGTGCGCCTGGGTGGTCTCTGTTGCATTTTCAATGATTCTGCGCATTTCCCAGAACAAGTGGAAATGCCTTAGCGATGCACCGTGAAAATGGAGAAGAGGAAAGAGGTGTTCCCACTGGGATTCATAATTCTCACAGGAAAATAACATTGCATACAACCATAGAGTTGTAAGGTCATAAAGGTAACAGCCAGCAAACATTTAAAACATCAGACATTTATGGTTAATTCAACATCAAAATAATCTGCTATAGTTTATTTGTTATTCTCCAGATTTATAATTATTAATTGCTTAATCACGTTATTTAATGTCTGTATATTTATATTTCTAACAATAGATTTTTAATATCTTATTTTTTAATAATTAAATTGCAAAATTTCAACTGATCACAACCTTTATTTTTGAAGCCGGATGTTTTATTCTGAAACCGGAAGTAAGCCGGAAAAGACCAGTCACTCGGATCCAGTCCCGTTTCTATACTTTGAGGTATGTTTTCCCCTTTCATATTTATTGTTTACATCTAAGATCGATTGCCAGCAGCTGTTCTATGACATACATTTCTTTTTGCAATTGGAAGATTTGCAGTTGGTGGCAACATGCTATTTATTTGGAGTATACATGCTTATCTTCCTGTAAAATGTAGCTTAGCTTGCTAACGCTGGCTGTCAAAATTGTCAACAATGCAACGATAGCTTTGTAGAGTTACTGTAGCCAAGCTGAAAGTTAACACCGAGTTTCTACGTCTGCGGTGGTTGGCGAAGAGACTTGTCTGCTCTATTTTACCGATTATCATAGATACTCTGTTTTTTTGCGGGGAAGAAGGAAATGCAATGATTGTTTTGAAGTGGAATCGTTGTGATAATGTAAATAACAATAACTCCTTATTGGGTTTTATTTAACCTAACTACTACTATTATTGTATCATGAGTTATGTACAGCTGTTGAAATTTCAATGAAATTCCCTTTCAAGCACCCTTTAATAGATCAGTAAAAACTATCAGTAATGATGAGCCAAGTTCAGTTCATTTGAGCGGTTATTATTATTATTTTTCGAAGAGCTTTTAGAGAAAGGTGAGTTTTTCATTGTGGTCTTTGTCAAGCTTTACTTCCTTGATGATTCTTCAGGAAAGACTTTTGGCAAAATAATATAGTTTGAAGCATGCGATTAATAACAGGCACTAAAGCTTGTTCAGCAAACCTCAGAGTCACCTCCTTGGTGTTGGCATAAATCCTAGGTACGTATGTTTTACAAGGTTCAAGGGTTATTATATTACTTGTATAAGAAATCCGGAGTTTAACTATATTCACAACCTTAAGCACAGCTTTATTAAAGGTGGTGTTTTCACACAGAGCTTACCATGATTTAATCCCTACTCCCTAGTCTACCTTTGGAAAATGTTGTTCTACAATACTTTTTATAACAAGACCTTCTTAAGCAAATAGAAACCTTAGTGTGTTGCTTTAACTGATTGGTTGTGTATGGGGATGAGAGTGAATTGATTGACAGGTAGATAGCAGGCAGGCGCCACATCTTTGAGCTGCTCCATCATTTGTGTCGTCACCTGCGAAATACGGCTACTCTGTTAAGTCTGAGCCCTATAGTTCCCCCAAAGCCTCCTCTGCACGGCTGGGAATACAAGGACGCAAATCTACACAGATCCATTTCCTGTCCCCCCCCCCCCCCCCCCCCCCCCCCCCCCCCCCCTTTGGGCTCTAATTGAAAAATTTGGGTGGCCTAGTACGTTTGTTTTGGAGGAATGTGGTGGGTTGTGTTTTTGGAGGCTTTTCCTCAATGCTGCTGTTCTTTGGAGCGCAGGGTGAGCGGAGCGACGGAGGTCAGGCAGAGCGTGTTTATGAAGCGGCTCTCTTCCCGCAGTCCTGTCTGCTCTCCGGCCCGCTCTCCCTGCTGCCCTCTCCTGCTGACAGACTGCTGGGCCTCTGGTTTACACAGGCTGTTGTCTGTGACACAGGCAGAGCTGCGCTGGAGGCAGATCAGCATTCCTATCAGCAAGTATTGGAAATATTTCTGCAAAATGATTGAAGTTGTACAACAATATCAAACATTGCTGAAGGTTATAGACTTTCCAGAGTTTTTACTGTCGTTTATTCTTTGATTAGTAGTAAAAAAAAAAAAATATATATATATATATATATATATATATTGAAATAATATTTTTGCCAACTCATTCATATTCTCTATTGGCTTTAAAATGGTAAAATATAAATAAATAAATGAGAGCCCTCACAAAGGTCAAAAATAAATGTTGTGTTTGTGAAGACGTCAGTCTGAAAACATTATTCTATTAAGCATCTCCTGCTTGAGGTTTTGACTTGATCCATTTAGTGCTTATTGATCATTGTGATCATAATCAACAGATTAGTTGCAGCATTATTTTGTTCTTCTTGCCCGTTTCAAACAGGACAGTTTCTCTTATGAAGACTTGCATACCACAGTAAATAAGTATAAAAATATGCTTATTTAATGTTATTATGAGGAGGTATCATGATCCCGGCAGAAAAGCGTTGCTATGACCCACAGCCAGAGATGCCTTTCTCTAGTCTTTTAATCCTTTCAAAACATCTTTCTGCATTTGGCCTCAACCTTATATTTCTGTTTATTGTTGAGGGAGTTTTATGTGGGAAATTGGGGACTTACCTTCATTAAGCCTAAACCTATGAAGCGCTTGAGCCTGACAAACAAACAAACAGTCCCAAAGACAACAGACCCAGAGGGCAGGCATCATGATGGCACAGGGTCAGAGGCATCTCACTGTCCGCTCTCTGTCACGACATGTCTCGCCATGTGGACTGGAGCAGTGTGGAAACAAGGGAAATGCTGACTCATAATGGAATAACCTAACCCACAAGTGGACCAAAGATTTAAGCCTGTGATGAATCAAGAGCTGGCATTTTAATTTATTTCAATCCCTTCCACATTGGCCATCGAGTGTATTTATATCAGCAGTTCAGAGAAAAGTAAAATGACAAATGATTTTGGATTAATTACTACACTGGGTTACAAAAAATACCTTTTGAGAGGTGTCTATATTTTTAAACTGATTTAGCCCAGTTTTGCAACACAGAATCTGAAAATCTGAAAATTTCTGTATCAGGTTGGTTCTTTTTTTTAAATCTGATGCATTTTTTTTCATAACTTGTCACCAACCCATGCTAGTTTGTAAGCACAGCTGCTACCAACCTATATGCACAAATACAAATTCTGTTACGACCCCCAAATGTGGACAGACAGGCACCGTGACGGAAGACATTATAAAGACAATACCCTGTGGCAAAATTGACCAATGTGACTTTTGGATTCAGCACATCAAAATGGTCCTTAATCAGCTCACAAAACTTAGACACCGTATTATCTATCTAGGAATCCATATATCTTGATAACATGATCTCACTTTTTATTCTGATGAAAACGTCTTGATAAATTTGGAATTAAAAGAACGTTTACTTCAGTGGACTCTGGCTTCACATATAGTTAAGTTAACTTTAAGACAATTAACCGTCACTAGAAATTGCTTCCGCACTTTGGGATATAAATTATGAATCCACCACCTATGTTTGTGACTGTTTACCGGCCAGAGCTCGCCAGGGTTACGCACTGCCACTACGACCCACTGTAGAGGGATGAATGCTCTCTGGCGGCACTTGTGATGCAGTTGTATGAAATCTGATGCTGAAACGCATTAGGGGCAATTTGGGCTATTGCCTCCACTTGTGAGGAAATACTGAGGTAGATTGTGCGAGGCCCTGCCCCCTTGTGTGATCTGGCCACACATCTCGGGCCGACGGATGTGTAGATGGCTCTGTGCATTCAGAGCCAGGGGGATCGGAGATAGAATCTGGTGTTTGTGGAAACGTGGGGAGCTCCCAGTCAAACGGTGAGGGGTGTGAGGCGACAGGGCACTGAATCGGCCGCTCTGATGGATGGGAGAAAAGGGGGTAAGGGTGACGAGCTGTCTAAATGGGTGCCTTTGTGCCCCACACGCCCATCATTTTTCTTACCAATCACTGCCATATGTGATCCACAGGGACGAAAGCTTCATTCACCAGATAGAGCGCCGATAGGGGAATGGTAAATCCTCTCTTGCTCAGAAAAGATCTTGCAGTTAAAGTCATTCTGTGGAAGTATCTATTGTGCTTTATGTAAATTATTTCATAAAAATATAATTTATGTTTTGCTTATTTTGAATCATCTTAGTTAATTGTTTTTGCTTTATATTAAGTTCGGTATTGATATTGATCTGGCTTTCTCCAATTACAAAATCTGAAATTGCTAAATATCCATAATTGCTTACAGTAGCTCCCTCATACCTTGTAAGATGACAGATTCAGTCGTTTTCTTTACACAAACACATGTTAAAAGCACTCTTTTCCTCTCACGTTTCATTAGATACAGAGTGGCGTGCTGTCCCTTGTGAGCAGAGCAGCCTCACTCTCAGATCCCAAACAGATTACAGTGCCCTGCTGTTTGTTAGTCGGCCTCCAAGAAAAGCAAACCTGCCCGTTCAGCTCTCTTACCAGGGAGACCACGGATGGGCTAGTGGCTGCTTGTCAGGGCAGTGGGTTTCCCGCTACACGGATAAAATAATAAATATGATAAGGAGAATGAATTTAGCCTCATACTCTGCCAGCCAGAATGGTTGAGAAGGAATACCTTGGACTGTGTCTTTAAGGGTTCTTCTGTTGCCCCTTGAGGTGGAAATACTTTTTTTTTTTGTATGTAAATCATTTCTCTTAAACACAGGCATAGTGGTGATTTTCACTGGCCAGCTGCGTTAGGTTTAGGCAGCGTATTTTTCTCACAGCCCGGGAGCCATAATCTTTATTTGTGGTCACTGTCTTTAGCATTATTTTCTATGACTTAATGTAAAAGTTAGTTGTAAGGTTTTTGACATAACTGGACCTTTTATTCCTTAATAAGAACCCAGTTAGCTTCCACAAAGGTCACTAGCCTTTCCGGGTTTCATAAAGCTTTCGAGGTCCACTGTATGAGAGTAGAGACCGAGATATTCATGAGACATGTGGGTCAAAAAAAAAAAATCTCAGTGACCACTTGATACTCCGACCACCACTACAGTGAACAAATTAGCCTATGAAATGGATAAATTGAGGCAACCCGTCATTTAACTCTCACTTCCACTTGTCTTATGTCCAGCTCCCCTCGCATCCGTAATAGAAAAAGTGCGTTTGTGTGAGCTCGTTTGCAAGTTTTTTTTGGTCATTGCCTCTGACAGGAGACTTGCGCTGTATTCTGTGTGTGTGTGTTCGTTAGAGGGGCCTGGGCAGTGTTCCCGCATCCATGCACAGCCCCCAGAGTAAAGTAAACACAGCGGCTCTTTTCTCATGGCGGCCGTCAGCAGCCTCTCCCCGGGCCCGGGCCACAGACCACACACTCAGACCACACACACCAGAGCCCTCCTCGTGCTTCCATACACACGGACCACACAACACCAGGCAGGCCCCTCGCACGCAACCTGGCCGAGCTGTCATTCTGCCCGCCGCCGATCTCCGTGTTTGTGCACGTGCACGACTTCATACGAGGACGGAGAAGACAATAGATCCTGTTCGTGTGACATAGTATTCCGACGAGTGTATAGTTTAATATCGAGGTGATGGACAAGTAAGTTCGCCTTTTTTAACCGAAAAACGCTACAATCAGAACCACTGCCTTCCACAGACATATGGGATTGATAAAGGCTACGCCAAACTCTTGTTTTAGGCCTGTTAACCTCTTTACTTCTTCGTGTCACTTACATGGCCCTCCCATTTCCTTTGACAAGCACAGGGCAGAGTAACAACATAAGACAAATCCTGGAGGGTTTTTCTTCTTAACTCCCAAGATGTTGACTCCTGTAGCAGCAGAGTGGCTAAAGTTTCCCAGAGCTGCTCGGTCTAGAGTCTATGGTCTTAAGATACTGGACTCTCCTCAACTGCAAGCTCATTTTTTTGTGTTTTTAGATTGTCCGTTTCCTATTATATTTCTGTTATTCTGGCCATTTGTTCAATTTGCTTTATTTTGTAACTTGATTACAAAATAATGGAATCATTGTAGGTATCACTAAGGGTGTGCAAAGGCAAGGGCATTACACTTGTTGCAGGTCCGTTACGTGTGAACTCCTAAATAGTTGGAAGGAAATGTGTTTTGGCTGCAGAGTAAAAGAGCGGAAGCCTCAGCCTCCTCAGAGTCCTGACTGGTCAGCCTTTTTGGGCCTGGCAGTCATTTATTAGCAAACATCTGTGCTGTTGAAATACAGCCTTTCACTTTTTTTTTTTTTTTGTCAGTTGGAGTCTTTGTCTCTCCCAAAATGGACTGATTTGCATGAGACCCCTTCTCTCTGGTCCATAATCTCGCCTGTAATGTGTGGGCTCATGTGGAATGATTGGGGAGGCCAGGTTTATTTATCCTTCGCCGTGAGGTTTACATTCTTCTTTCCTCTCTGCTCTCCGTCTGCTCTCTCGGTCTTGGCCCTGCTCTATTTTTCCTGCTATCTGGAAGATAACCACTGCACAGGTTGGGTGTTTCTAGTCAAACCCTAAAAACCCTAATGTAGCTACTCGTAAAAGATTTTGCTTTTCAGAAGTTCTAAAAGTCTATTGTTTGTGTGGTTATTGTTCCAGGTGCTGACAAACTGATCTGGTCCTGTGTCCACCCTCCGCCATGTCTCGTGCCCGACCGCCCCCGCTGGTCACAGGCATCTCTCCCAAAGAGGGCCCGGCCTGGACCAAAGTCACCATCCGTGGAGAGAACCTGGGAACAGGCCCCGCTGACCTCATTGGTAATGCTTTTTAAACTCCATGGCTGACCACACAACCCAAGCACTTGTATCTATATTTATTATTAGCCAGCATTTTTCCACTACCCTTGTATGATTTCTAGTTTTGTTAAAAAAACAAAACCGTGCTGTTTCTTGTTTGCAAGCTTGATCACAATTAAGTTGCATTATCAATTTTAATAATGCAACTAAAATTGACCTCACACACCTACAGGGGTGTGCACACAGGTTAAGTATTTACAGCCAAGTTTGAGTGACGCAACATGCAGTGACGCTTATGGCCTCTACGGGCATAAGTTACTTAGTTCTGCTAAGTATTGGACGCAAGTAAAATATGGACTGTGACCTGGACTCTTGATTGTGAAAATAATAACTAGTAATATAAATTCACAGATCTGATGCAAAACCTACAAGGGGAAAAAAAACACTAACATTTACTTTGTTCAGCCTCTTTAAGGTCTAACAAAACCTGTGGGTATGAAGGCACCAACTCCAATCCTCTTATTTTAATCACTGTCCTGTCTTTTTCTCCAGAAGCCACATTTAACACTTCACTGTTATCTGGCTGCGATATCAGTCGACTTCTGTCCAGGATATCCCCAGGGCCTAGAATTAGACAATTACACATGCGCAAATGTGTACGACGTGCAATGCTTGTGTATTCAAACAAATGGGCAGTGGAGAACAGAGGCAGGAAACATTATTGTGCAAATTATTCACGCTTTTATACGCTCTTTAAGGGCTATTTGTTGGCCAGATCTCCCAGGCCCTTTTAAAGTTTAGTGAGAGAGAGAGGGAGAGACCCTTTGTGTGTGTGTGTGTGTGTCTCTTCTGGCCAAATCGTTTTCAAGAGGGTTTAAAAAGAGGATGACAGATAAGGGCAGAGTGCACAGTGTGCCGGTAATGAGCCACTTAGCACACAATTGAACGTGTTAAGCTCCAAGAGGCCACCCATGCCCATCGTGACCCCAACTTGAACTTTGACCTGTTCCAACACATCGATACAACCTGCACAGTTTGTCTTGTTTTGCAATTATTGTTTATTTGCATTTGTCTGCATGTCACTATCTCCTAACATTCTTTTTTTTTTTTTTTTTTCTTTAGGACTGTCAATCTGTGGCCATAACTGCCTGCTGACAGCGGAGTGGATGTCGGCGAGCAAAATCGTGTGCCGCGTGGGACCTGCCAAAGACGACAAGGGAGAGATCATCGTCACAACCAAGTCTGGAGGTCTCGGCACCTCCACGGTTTCATTCAAGCTGCTGAAGCCCGAGCGCATCGGTGAGACAGAGCGGCCATATTTGCTTTCACTAAAATATCGACTTTACTCTTTTGTTTTGTTGTGTCATCGGCAAAATATAAAACAATTCTCTGTAAACCAAACAGACATTGGGGAATACACATTTTTTTAATTGAAAATGCTAAATAAGTAGTTCTTAGAAATTCCTTTTAAATCAATAATATCCTTTCAAAAGGGACACAGACATTTCCAAAGTATGTGCTTGAAGTATTGTACATTATTATAACATGACATTAGATTTAACTACAGGCTGAAATGTCAATGCTGCGTTTAGATGATAATAGAATCTGAGTAAAAGATTTGTGGCCATTGAAACGGCTTCTTCAAACTGTACGTGTTGTTGACCAATGTTAAAGGCAGAAACTGTTTGGTGAAAATTCGTACCCACGTTTGTGTTGAATTAGGCAGTCGGGCATTATTAGCGCAATAAGCCGCAAAATCACCTCCATCTTCCATCTGACTGAGATTTGTACATTTTTGCTGTCATAACATATACAAATATGCGTGGTAATGTGTGCGAAAGTCCTGTTTTTTTTTTTTAGTCCTGATTTTTGGGATTTACAATAATTTTTTTTTTAGTTTCTTGGTGTGACATAATTGACTGCAAAACATTTTTTTTTTTTACGAGCTTTGTTTCAGTTTGGTGGATTGTACCAGGTTCAAATGTAGCCGATGTACGTAAGTAATATCAATACACACTCACTCATGACACCTCTGCGTCGCTGCAGGTATTCTGGAGCAGTCTGCCGTGTGGGTGGACGAGATGAACTACTACGACCTGAGGACCGACCGCAACAAGGGCATCTCCCCCCTCTCCCTGCGACCCAGCAACCCCCTGGGCATCGACATAGACAAGTACGATGCAACACAAACGAGTACACGATCACACACACACACACGCACACAAATCACTCTGCACAATCACAGAGGGGTAAACACACGCGCTCGAGTCAGTGAGTCATGGTTTACTTCCATAAACACACACAAACTCGCCCCATATGCAGCCGTTTGATTTATTTTGCCAACACAGCAATGTCTGAAAACTCTGTAACCGCTGTACACAGGCAGTGGAAACGGAATAATTGTCTTTAAAGTAGGGAAGGAAACCTTTTGAAAGGAGGACGCACTCCCTCCATGCGAGCCTCCCACACGCAGGCCGGCCGTAGATGGGCCGTAATGTATAGCTTGTGTTGTCGGGTTCTGCCTTAGTGTTTGTTTATCTTCAAGGGGCCGGGGGCAAGTGACCGCTCGTGGCCAGAGACAAGACCCTTATAAACAGCATTGCCCCTTTACCCAACTCCCAACTGAGCCGCGCATCCATCATGTCCGCAGAATGAAATAATACCATTCGTGTTGTTGTTATGACGGCGTTTTGTCTGAGGTTTGATAAGTTTCAACTTTAAGCGCTCTGCCGAGAAGCAAGGCAAGGCAGCTTTATTTATACCGCGCATTTCGTACACAAGGCAACTCAATGCGCCTTGGAAGCTTATCTGGTGTCTCTGTGGCTGGTTTGCACATCTTTGTCTGTCTGCAGCTGAGGGTTTTTCACGACTGTTTTGCGTGAAAAGAGCAGAACGAGACATTTGAAGAACTGTCAGGGCAGGGACTCAAACTCACAACGCACGCTGAGAAAGGCGATGTGCGTGAGTTTTGAAAAGTTCAAATTAAACTCATGTGGGGTTAATCACTAAAACAGCTTTATTTACTGACTTTGATTCGAAACATAGAGGGACAAACTATTGATAAATCTATAAATATATTCAATTAAAGCATACAAGTTGGGACATTTGGAGCCAAAATTATTCAAGTCTCACAAACTGTTATGTAGGTGTCAGGTCATTACATTATACAGTGGAGAGAGTAGGTCTTAATTAAAATTTCTCATAAATACTCTGCTAGTGATGACTTGTGCTTTGTTTCCGTACCCTTGTTGGTATATTATTATTACCATTGTTGGTATAAATGTTACAATGTAATAATAGTCTGTTGCCAATGGTAACGCTGCCTGGAGTTAACGCGTTAGTTATTCAGCTACTGATTTATTTAATTCTGTTGTAATGATGATTGCTAAGTCAGTTTTGAGTCCATAGTTTGAAAGAAAATGGAAGATGTAACTGTGAAGCTCATTGTGTGAATATTAATGAGAAATGGGGGGGATTAAATAAGTTTTCTTCTTCCCAGTCCTTTTCAGGCCAAATTGGAGCTTGCTTTCTTTATGTTTAATGAATGTTGATATGTCAAAAACTATGTGATGTCCACTGTGGAATGCCCGTGCCTGAAATAAATAAGTAAACAAATATATAAAAATAATAAAGGGAAAAAGAAGAGCTTTAGTTATATATTATTATGGAGGGAAAAACAGTTTCTAAATTCATATAAAACTGCCCAAAATGAAGGAACATTATTTAGATTGAGCATATATATATTTTTTTTAATCAAATCTTTATTTAGTATTTAGAGAACTCTTCTATCCATCTAACCAGGCAATCATGCGACAGAGTCCAGAGTGTTAGTTTGTCTTCTTTGTGTGCAGCAGCAGCAGAGTGGGTGGTGATGGTGGGGCTGGGGTTCAGTTTGTGTTGGCCATGGGTCATTAGCAGAGATCAAACTTTCTTAATGAGTACTGGGTCCTCTGGGGGCACCCAGGCATCACACAGTGCACTTCCCACGCCAGTCTTAACGCAGGCTGGGAACATTTGGCTACACACTGCCCCCTGCTGGCAGCCTACGTAGATAGCTGCAGCATTTCCATTTCATTCACCAGCAACAACACCTTTTGTTTTTGTCTGCCGTGTTTTAGAGGAAAGATTCTACAGAAGGACATGGAGCAGACGTTCCCAGGGATGAGTGGAGATTTCACTAGCGAGAACTTCTCTGCCACCTGGTATCTGATGGAAAACCATTCAGGCACCAGGTATGTTTATTTTACTTCCCAAGTCAAAATGTACCACCTATAATGTGATCATGTAATGCTCAATGAATTTAGTTTTGGTAAATTTAAAGTTGGTAGTATGTGCTCTTATTGACACTCTTAAGAAACCATACCTAAAATGACTCGGAACTGTTTCACTGCGAAAAGGCATTCGCTGTTGAATTTATTGTGAGAGACAATTTGATGACGTCATGTCAGTCCAGACAGAAGCTATTTTGGGTCTCTCCTCTCCTTCCTGTCCCCCCCTGTAACCCAGACCCAGGAATCAGTCTGACCAGGAGGCTCTGTTTGGACTTTTCTGGGTGGATGTTTCTTCCTGAGGAGGAAACTTCCCTATGAACTGTCACAGGGAAACTCGTTGTCCCATTATGAATTCTGTGGATTTCACATTGTCTTAAAACATGCAGCTTTTGTTTTTAAATAAAAATTCCTCAAACTCTAAAAGCAGCAACATATAACATCTCACCTTTTTCTGTTTAAGTAACTTAGTCTTTGTCGCCTTGTCTCTGCAGTTTCGAGCAGTTGAAAAGCGCAGCCAATAATCTGAAAAAGCAAGCCAATAAGAAGAACGAGGGGAGCCTGGCGTATGTGAAGGGAGGCCTCAGTACATTCTTTGAGGCCCAGGACGCTCTCGCAGGTGAGAAAGATTAACACACTTCTCTATGCTGCGGCACATTTTCAGCTGCCAAATGGACTGGGATTAAAACGCACATTTTAAATCCATTTCCCATCATAAGAGTGCAAATTTGTTCCCAACATGTGAGGAGGTTCTTTCTATTATAAACATGGTAACTGCAATACTACATGCACTTGACATACTGCAAAGGTGCGTTCGTGCCCCTGTTTCACTGCCAGATATTTTAAGTCAATTGTTCACTTCGTCATTCATACTTTTGTCTGTTTACGCTCCGCCTCCATCACTGCTACTTAGTTACTTCCCCTGGCTATTTATATATCCAATTTCTTACTTCCATCATCATTATTATTGCTTTCCTCGTGTTTGTGGCCCGATTGGGAGAGAGGCAGTGTTTTTCATTGTTAGCAGTAGAATCTAAATAAATGGAGCAGACCTACACAATGTAGGCTGGAGTATTAGGACTGATAACAGGCCCAGTACAACCAATGGGAACAATGCAGAGTGATTCTCACGTTCAGAGCGTGCCTACTGTGTGCCCATGGCCCTAATGGGAAGTGTACTGCCTTCATAGGAAGAAGATGCAAGTGTGCTGTACTTTGAGTTATGTGACCTTTTGAACTGGGAAACATTTGACAAATAGAATATCTTTATTCTTTGCTTGTACTTTAAACGTAAGGTTTTCAATTAATTACTTGTGGTAGCACATAGAACTGAATGAGAAGAGTCGTTATTGCTTTATTGCACGAGAGTGAAAAGGCTTATTTGCCAACACCTTTAGTGAACACACAAATGCCCGCACTCTTTCAAATGTAATTTCCAGAATATAATAAGTGTATTATATCGTGGCCAATGTTGAACTTTGCTCACACGAACCAAGTTCATTTAAACCTGACTCCTGTCTCCTCATGATGACTCATTGCACCACTATAACATCCTTTCTTGGCTCGCACCTGGCTTTTACAGTCAGATGAAATTAAGTGGTTTGCCAGAATGGATCATTTAGAGATATTCTGTACTCTAGCTTTGCTCAGCCAAACCTCACATACCAGCGGCACACGGCGAGTCATGCAGCCAAACCTGAGACAGCTCTGCTTTAGCTCAGTGCCAATCCCTAGTTAGCACAGCTGTTCAAAAACCTGTGAATCATTTCTTTGTAATTCAGAATTTATGACTGCTGCAAAGAAATAGATCTCACATTATATAATGTTCTTCTATATGCGTTCAGGCTTCAGTGTATCAATCTCTCTCATGATTTCAGTTATCATTTTGTGCAAAGACATTAAATCAAAGTGAAACATTTGAAAATATAACTTGCAATTGATATGCTGCTCTAAGCATATAATTGTTTTATAATTGTTTTGTCTTGTAATAATTTCTACAATTAACAAATCGTTTCCTCAAACAGTTTATACTTTTTCGTCATCAATCCAAGCCAGATCATTTATTGCTTTTCTATTCGCAGGGTTTATGTAAACCTTCCATGTGAACTGCCTTAAACTGCTGAAAGAGATGGAAAAAGCTGCAGACATGGAGCCGCAGTGACAAATGTAGTCTTGTCAGGGTCAGGTCACTGGGGCTGACTGACTGACAGACAGAGGCTCGGACAATTCACTCTTGTTTCTACTAAAAATGTTGAATTTTGAGGTTTTTCATTGTTGTGTGAAAAGGAAGTCTCCCAGTGATGCAGGAAGCGGAACGGCTACCGTAGTCCAAAAATGCCAGATTCCCAGGGCCTGTTCCCCGAGCGCCCAGCCCCGGCTGGAGTCAAAACATCTCCCGCTTTAGAATCCTGTATTTTTATTCTTATCCATTTTTTTTTTACTCCCTCAATAGTTCCAGGAAGGCAAGCAGGAGCTCTTCCTTAGGTCCCGGCTGCACGTCTTATCCGGAGCTGACCTGGTGTTTAGGTTAGCCGTGACGTCACCCGGAGCTAACTGTGTGACAGCGGCAGAGGACACGCAGCTGGCAAAAGGGCAAAGGGCCGCGGGGCTGAGACGTGAGCCAGGCCTGCAGCGCGTGTGTCTTTTTCTTCCTGTGTGTTCCTGCCCTATCAATCACACATACACACACCTCCCCGCAGCAGCTTTGTTTGACTCTGCGTATGGTCATATTCACTGCTGGTCATCTAAGAGTGAGAGGTGCGCACGGGGCCAGCCTTGTCTTTACTGATTAGGCAAAGGCACGTTTAGGCGTAAGCTCGGCCTCTGCCTTCGGGCTTCTGTCTGTCTTCTCGACCCTCTTATTTATTTACAGAATCCCACTCTTAACATTTGCTCTCCTCCTCTGCAGTTTTGCCTCCAGCATAGGAACAATATGGGAATCCATTGGTAGAGCAAAGTGCATGAAGTGATGGAGAAGTTGCAAAAATATCAATTATACTATATAAAAGTATGTAATAAAACAAAAACATTAGATACTGTATATGGCGAATAGGGATGGGAACCTCCAGGTACCTCACGATTTGATACACGGTACATGGCTTATGATAACGATAATCTCACGATACGCCGATACTGAGATAATTGACATATTTTACAAAAATAATTTACAATACATCCAGATTTGTTTTGTTTAAAACATGCTACTTTTAACCTTTATTTGAACATACTACATATTATTCATCATTCACATTTCATTTCATGTGCTTTGTACCCCTTTCTCTGTGTGTTGAAATGATTCCTGACTTACACACTGAAAATGGGTCTATAGATCTGTCAGTGACTTCATATACATTTAAATAAACAAGAAACCACTGTTCTATTTCAAAAGAAATAAGTCAACCCCAAATGTATCTTATTTATAATGATAAAAACTATCATTAGAAGTAAAATAATTGTATGACAGTGTTTGGTCCAAGTGCTGCCCTCTGCTGACTGAATTCTTCATCATTATTATTAATAATAATAATAATACACCGGTTTTATATAGCGCTTTTCTGGAAACTCAAAGACGCTTTACATTGCACTATTTATTTACTCCATACTTTGTGATGGTAAGCTACTTTTGTAGCCACAGCTGCCCTGGGGTAGACTGACGGAAGCGAGGCAACCAGTCTGCGCCATCAGCCCCTCCGACCACCACCAACCACTCACTTACTCACTCCATTTGCCAGGCTTCCTGGTGTTACCAAACAGTCTCCCATCCAAGTACCGACCAGGCCCTGCTTAGCTTCCAAGGTCTGACGGGATCGGGCAGAGCAAAGGTGGTATGGCCACACATTATTGGCCTCTATTGACTGAAAACAATGGAGAACTGCTGCCTCATTAATATGCATGAAAGCGTCAAAAGTATCAATCTCGGAATAAAATGTATTGTATGATTTTTCACCATAGCCGTAATGTCCTGTTGACTAAAAGTTATCTTAAAACTAGAGGTCCAGACACTTATTTTACTGACATTTTATTAATTCTGATCAGACTCATCAATAAAAAAATTATATTTATTAAGTGAAACAGAAATGTCCACTGAAAAACTAGAGGAAAGAAAGAAGCCAGTGGAAATGTTCCTAACTTTCATAATGCGCACATTTCACAACTTTCTGAAAGCAATACTGTCCTTGTGATGTAATAAACAACTAGCTGCAGGTTCATGATCGATTTGAATTATATGTTGTTTTCTATACACAAAGACAAAATAAATTGTATTGAACAACGGGGGGAAAAATTCTGGTACGGCTGTGATGCCAGAAAAGAAAATCTCTTTGGTTTCATTCTTGAGATGTCTTCTTCTTACAAATTTGAACGTTCCGCGAGTCTTTATGAGAAGGCTCCTAAGCCTCCTTCACCTCTCCTCCGTTCTGTCAATAAACCCACACAGCGACTCTCAGCACCCGGCTGCCCACTACTGCACTCCATTTATTTATCCTTCGCCGCTGCCATACCGCACACTCTCTCCCTCCTTCATTTCTCCCGTTCCTGCCTCATTCCCTTCTTTCAGATTCCCCCGCATCTCGCTCAAAGCCCTTCATGCCAAGTGACGAATACAAGCCACCAGAGAGTCTACCCCCCGCTTCCCCAGAGTCATTGTTGGCATTCAGAACACCGGCTCTGCTCCCCCAAAATGTTTTCTTGCACTACATTGAAACATTTTAGATCTGCGTTACCTCGAGGTCAGAGCGCTTCGAATTTCTCAGGGGCCGCCGATTTGTTGACGCCGCTGAAGAGTTGGCCGTCATCACACACACATTTGCGCCGGGTAGAGTCTGTTTAGCTTTACCTGCGTGAGACAAAGCTGTGCTGATTTGTCCCCTGCGACTCATTACTTATTCATTTTAAACTATTACAATACTTATTCAGATTTGTATTTTGACCGTCTGTGTGTCTTGTTTTGCAGCCATCCACCAGAGGCTGGAGTCGGACGGCACAGAAAGAGTGGAGGGCTCGATGACTCAGCGACTGGAGAACATCCTCAACAGTAAGCAGATGCGTCAAAAGCCGTGAAAAAAACATCACAATTTGAAATGCAATTACCAAATAGCGCACTGCAAAATCACCAGTCTACAGTGGGACTTTGTATATAAAAGCATCGAACGTTTTAGTTGAAACCTCTACAAATGTGTTTTGAAATGCTTGTGAATTGGCAGTTCATAAATCAGTCTTTTCTCAAACATCCACAGCATTTATGATCTTACAACAGCAATTGCAAATGTAATCGCCAAAATAAAATCTCCCCTGCCTATTTATTATCTTAATGTCAAGACCTCTCAATTTGTTTTACCATGTATTACAATTATCAGTATGTCCGTAAACTTTTACAGCTGCCATAATTTCTGAAATAACCAAGTAGTATGTAGTGAGTGCATAGATTATGTTAGAAGTGCAGGTATAACGGGTGCCTCCTATACAATTTCAGTACATTCATTTCTGTTATTCAGCTTAAACTGTGAAGCTAAAATATGATAGACTCATTACATGCAAAGTGAGATATGTACAGCCTTTTTTGTTATAATTGTGATTATTATGGCTCAGCTTGTAAAAACTCAAATTAAAAATCTGTACTGTAAGCCATAATCATCAAAATGATAACAAATAAAGGCTTGACATATGTCACTTTGCATGTGATGAGTCTTTATCATAGGTTAAATTAGCTTCACATTTTAGTTGAATGACTGAAATAAATGAACTTTTGAACAATATCCGAGTTTCACCTAAACAGAAGTGACTTTGGAATTGAAAGCCTTGTTGCTGATGCATTACATGATTAAAAGTAGTTTAAAGTTGTAGTTTTGTTTATTAAGACGCCTTGAGTTGTTCATTTATACTCCGAGTACCCCCGAGGATCTTGCCATTGTTATTACAAAGTGACCAAATAAACTAAGTGTTTAACCTCTTAACCCCCACCTGAACAGAGCACATTTTCCCCAGTTTGGCTTTACCCAAATCTAAAAGCTTCTTGGAAAAAGCGTCAAAATAGCACAAAAAACGAGAAAACAAGGTGCAACATAACGGCGTCAAAAAAGTGACAAAAACACAACATAAGAACGTCTAAAGCAGTGGTTCTCAACCTTTTGGAGCCGCGGCCCCCATTATAACAGTTAAAGGGGTTTGTGAACCCCCGCCTAGGTCACACTGTGAGAAATAGGAACATTAGCCCTACATAATTCTTTACCCACGGGGTAAAAAACAAATGGCTAAAATAAAATAAATCAAATTACGAGCAAATAATGGCACTCTGATAAAATAGCACACACATGCTACAATAAAATATTATATTATATGCTAATAAAATATGTATATTTTATCTACTCGATCTGCCCAGGTATAGAACCACTGGTCTAAAGGAAAATATCACTTTAGATCAGTTTTGTAGGTCTTAGCTTTCAAATGAGGCGTTACACTGGCCTTTAGGCTGTAAACTCTCCTTTTAGATTTGGGTGATGCTGAACTGGAGAAAATGCGCTTGGTTAAGGTGGGGGGTAAGAGGTTAATAGTGTGTCGTGTTCATAATTAAGCTACTGAAAAACATCACTAAAACTTAACTTTCCTTTGAAATTCTACTCAGTTTCACTTTCTTTTTTTAATCTGAAATAATTCCAAGTACCCCCTGCTAAGTGCTCAAGTCCCCTGGTTGGGAAACACTGTATTAAGAGACTTAACTACTACTTAAACATTTTGAGATATTAACTTCCTTTTCTTTTAGACACTATAGTTCAGCTCCGCAGATGCATCTCATGTATGATAATGCGATTCCTAATGGGGAGCCGCTAACCAGGTCCTTTCCCCCGGACTGTAAAAATAAATAAACCTCCAGCCGGACGTACCTTTCATCCCCACAGCCCTAGACCCGAGCGCCGGTGGCCACCATTCCCCCCACAAACCTGTGTGTCAAACATAATGCCTCATTCACTGAGTCACTAAATAGTTACACCAAAAAGTCAACTCTGCGACAGTCTAGTTCAGAAATGTTATGAAATCCAACCCTTTTTGATTTTTGTCATGTGGCTTTTTTCTTTGATTAAAACAACGTCACGTTAAGTCATGTCTTTTCGATGACACCTCCGACCACCCACGAAGCCGTTTTCGTGCCCCCCCCCCCCCCCATCAAGCTCAAACCAGACTGTCCCTTTCTCATGGGAAGCTCCTCTCGTTTCTGCGTTGGTTTGTGCGTAGAGCCGGGAACTTGCCAGACCAAAAATGAGTGGAATATGTGGTATCAACGTTTATTTTTTCAGTAACCCGGTCTGTAACATTTCCCACTTCTTCACCTCTAATTCTTTTTTCTTTTTCTTTTATAGGAGCCAGTGATACGGCAGACACACTTTTCCAGGAGGTTTTGGGGCGGAAAGACAAAGCGGACTCCACACGCAATGCACTCAACGTCCTTCAGCGCTTCAAGTTTCTGTTCAACTTGCCATTCAACATCGAGCGCAATATCCAGAAGGTAAATGATCGTATAGAAACACAACCTCCATCTGCATATTGTTATACTTTGGGTTTAAAGAAGTAGCATGCTCTCTGCATCTGTCTCACGTTTGATGTCCTCAGGGGGACTATGATGTGGTGATCAATGACTATGAGAAAGCCAAATCCCTTTTTGGCAACACTGAAGTCCCCGTTTTCAAGAAAGGTATGCAGCTGTTTCTAACCCAATGAACTATATAAGATGTATAACTACTGAAACACTAGCAATAATGTTTTATTTCTTTGTAATGTAGTGTATATCGAGGTTGAAACGAGAATTAATGCTCTAAGGACCCTGTTGTTGGAAAAACTGTTACAAACTCCATCAACTCTACATGATCAGAAAAGATACATCAGGTACTTTTTCATTTGCTTTTTTGTGGAGTATGGAGCTTATAATGTCTTCTTAGCCAAACTTGAGTGTCTTTACTGCAGGTCTCTGTCTTTGGTAGAACATTTGGAGTTACTCCCAGTCTAGGGGTTCAGTCAAAAACGTAAAGGGTATTACAAAAAAAACGATTTAGGCAACTCCATAATATCAGGAAAAAAATTAATCTCTCATCTATAATTCACCCATTTCTATTACACATTTCTATTTTCTCTCCGAGCTGTCTTTTAAACTCCGGCATCTATCTGTTCATACTTGTGGCTTTCTGTAATTTATTATTGTTAAGATGGACCTGTCAGGATCACAGAGACCAGCTCTAAACCGCACAGCAACATCTTTCATCCCGCTGCATTAGGCCTGGCTCCGAACTCCCACTCAGCGCCTGTTTATGGAGGGAGAGAGAGTGGGTGTGTCTGTTTGAGCAAATGTTTGATTGATGCCACCTCATGAGAAACACACTTGTTGGAGAACTATA
Organism: Proterorhinus semilunaris; assembly: GCA_021464625.1. Taxonomy (NCBI): domain Eukaryota; kingdom Metazoa; phylum Chordata; class Actinopteri; order Gobiiformes; family Gobiidae; genus Proterorhinus; species Proterorhinus semilunaris. The sequence continues at coordinate 24,861,727 of CM038351.1, forward strand.
GTGAGTGCAGGAATAGCCCGGGATCAGGCAGACGTCTAGAAATAAGTCTTAAGTTTGAAAAGAAACTATAATATGTCTGTGGCTTTTTCTGACGTTCCTTTCACTGCAATATAGATATCCACTTTATTCTAATTAGCTTTTTTTTTTACTTTTCTTTCTTTCTTTTTTGCCCATATGGAAAAGCGCTTTATATAAACATAAATAAACTTTACTTACTTACTATTGTTTCTATCTCCAAGGACCATCAAATTGTATCTTGCTATTTGTATTTTGCCAAATTGAGGTGGCGGATCTTAAGGTATCATTGGCCCTGTCTTTTGCCAGTCAGAAGGTTTGATACAACAGAAGAAACAATGTCTGTCTGAGTCAAATCTACGAGGATTCCAGAGTTTTAGATTGTTTTTTCCTCCCATTCTCCACGAACCTACAAATATGACTTTGGCTATTACACTAGGAGGCTGACTATTTGTAAAACCTGGAGGGAATTAATAAATTCACATTTTATAAAAATGCATTCCTCTTTGTTAGTTAATCTGTTATAAACATAATAAAAGTGGTTTACATAACTGCTCTGACCATGAATGTTTAGATCAGGGGTGTCCAAACGAGGGCTGCATATTGATATGTATACAGCATAGAGGGCCACAAACCAGTGGTCAATGCATTAAAACATTCAAACATTCCCCACACCTTTATTTAGTCTTGGAACCATAATGCCAGCTCTGTTTCTCTATAAAGATTACTTTTTGAGGTTTTATTTGTGTTGAATTATTCAAATAGCAGTAAAAAGTACCATCTCTGACGATGTGTGCCAATAAACAAGAAGCCTGAGGGCCACAACAAAAATTGGTCTGTGGGCCGTATTTGGCCCCCGGGCTGCATTTTGGGCCCCGCTGGTTTAGATCCAATAAGACGAGCCCGAATCCTTAACCTTTACCAGACACGCAGTGTTACTACGGCAACTCATACAGCATCTGTATATTTGCTCATAGTGACATGGAAAGCAAATGCTGTATAGTGTGTATTAGAATCAAGTTTCTGAAATGTTTTTATTGCCACTTGACTTGAGTTTTGTCTATTTCATTGTTTATTAATATATTAAGATCCTATTTAGATTCACTTTTGCTACCCCTGCTCTCGGTAGATACCTGTCTGACCTGCATGCTCCAGGCGACCCGGCGTGGCAGTGCATCTACGCCCAGCACAAGTGGATCCTGCAGCTCATGCAGAGCTGTCGTGATGAGTTCATCAGCGGACAAAGAGGTGACTTATCCAAAAGTGCACACATGTAGATTTTTGTTGTCGCTGAAGTAAAAATATCAATGAGCGTCTTTTTTATTGCAAATGCAGTGTGAGCGGTCCTAAGTCTTGATCATGTCATTGTCGGCGCCCTCCCCTTACCACTCTGCTCAAGTCCTACGTGTTTATTTATCCGCTAACATTTAAGATGAAAGTGAGAGAACACTGGCTTTGGGTTTCAGGGTCTGACTTGTTACTGTGCACACTTGCATTCAACTTCACAGATGGATTGGAATAATTAACCCCAATTAAGCTGTTCCTCTGTTAAATCAGCCGGCAGAAATATGTGGATGTTAAACTGTCCGCTCAGCCTTTGACACACACGTAAGGTCCGTAACGCACTCGCACAAAGACGCCCACACAAATACATTGTCAGTGGGTGGCTGCTTCACATAGTGCAGCTGGAACATAAACATGTCTAATGCTAAGGGTAACAGTGGTTTCCGGGGCTCCGGCTTCACGGTCCTGAAAGTTGGCTGCTTGACTCCTTGGTTAAATATCGCAGTTGTGTTTGTCATGTCAGGGATTACCCCTTTATGACTCGTTTCTGTTCAATAAAACTGCAATGATTAATAGACAGTTGTGTTACTTAAAGCCACACTGCAGAACATTCCCGGTTTTATGTTGCTGATTCACAAAAGTAACTCAGTAATCCCAGTGCTCACAGGGTCTAATGTATAAAATCGAGTGTTTGACCACCTGTAGCCACATCACCATGGAGACGAGATGGTGATGTCCCGCTTTTTTTGAGACGTTTTTCCAATAAAATAATTACTTGTATTTTACATTATTCATTGGCTGAAATGCTCCGCTGTGTGGCTTTAAATATTGACATAGTATAATGATATTGCATTAGCTTGTTTCTACAATCAAACTTAAATGGCAAATGTTTTTAGAACTTAATTGATTCATTTTTTTCCACATATAATTAAAGCCCTTGTGAAACGAGTGTCAGCGTCACACGTGGCAGGAATCGGTCTTTTGTGATAGATTGTGATGGACCCAGAATATGAAGCAAAGGGCGTTCTAGGATGGTTATGATTCACTTAATTAGTTTGCTAATTACCCCAAATGTGGAATAGATCCATCCATCTTTTCTGCGACGCTGACGTTTTGCTGTGAAGAAGCACAGCAGTGTAAGTTGCTTCCGTATGTCCAAACACCACCGTCCGAGTCGGCTCCACTCAATTATAAACTGCAGTGCTCTTATTTCCTGAACACTGCTTCTTCCGCCAATGTCAATACAATTAGGATGAAATTTTGCTCGTAGGAAAATAGGTTTGTCAGTGAACAATTAGAGCGACTAGAGTCCATCTGTCCCACTGGGAGACATGCGGTTGTGATTTTAGGCAGAACCAGAACACCTCTGTGCAGAGTGTGTTTATCACAGCTAAGTGAGCATGCTGATCGGAACAGATAAAGGAATAAAAGTAAGGGTCTTTTTTGTGCTGCACTGTTTTGTGTGTCAAAAACTGAGGTGGGTTTCAACTGCCGTGGATGATCCTTTGGGAGATGAGAAAACCCTCCTAACTTGATTCTTATACCACTTCTTTACTGGTAATGATAATTCTGTAACACTGTAATGTTAGTTATTCACCATAAAACAGCATCATGTACTGCATATCAGAGCACATGAGCCATACCACACAATGTGTTTTTGCAGACACCAGGGGTTCAGCCCACACCTGGATCAACAGCAGCTCTTGTCTCTGTGCAGAGAGAGAGAAACCTCAGGCAGCCTTTGCATGGCGACATGAGTGTAACACGAGACACTCGTGCATGTTTACTACATAATCCAACTCAATTAAGAATTTCCTTACTTTTTCTCGTCCGGACAACTCAATTATAAGCGTAGCCAAATTTGTTGGTTAGTTTGGGGATTTCTCAATCCGAGCTCACACACCACATTCCGACCGTGACTCACCACTTTCTGTGTGTGTCAGACACATGTTTTTAAAATGTGGCCATCCATCACTCTTCATTTAGACATCCTGCATGTAGGCGTTTTGCAGCATTGCACGAACCTTTAAAGTTTCAATTTCAAAGTAGTAGTAGAAAACTATATCCGTTCATGTTTCACTTTCATTTTGCTTTTACCTTTTCAATTGGTGGCCGTCCAAAGCTAAAGATGTGGGGAAAGTACTGTTTTGCATCTGCTCTGGATCTTCACTATTTTAACAAATCTCCGTTGCCATCTAGTGGCCTTTTGGTTGTATCTGAAAGAGTATGCTGATCCAGCGGACCATGTAAACCCACTTCACCCTAGTCGTTGCAAAGCTGTGGGCTGTGTTTCCTCACACTGAAAACAACGGGACATTCTCTCAGCTGAGGGCAGAAATGGATCAGAAAACAAATAAAGAGAGGGGCGAGGGGTTGTGAGGAGCGATGGAGGATTGTTTGGTGTCAAAGCGTGCTGAGCTTATTGTGGAATGTGGAATTATAAAAATGGCTTATTTGATATCTCAAGTATGTGTTTCTTTTTCCCCTCAAATTTCATTTTTCATTGCTTGCCCCTCTTGTCCTTTCATTATGTGTCAGTGGGTGTCGGAGCGCTGGAGCTGGAGGGAGATACCCGTTCATCTGCTCTGAGTCGCCTCAGCCATACCTCGTCTCTGAAGAGAGGGGGCAGCCTGCGAACACCCCGTCCCAGCAGTAAGTTACACAGTGACCTATAACTTCCTAACCCCACACCGGGGGAGGGGCGTCTCTGGTGCTTCTTAACTACGGGTGTACTTTGTTTATGATTAGGGGAATCACAGAATGTGAAACCATGACTGTCCCCTTGCACCAAGTATACAGTAAATGTACCCAAACTAGTTTACAAGAAAGAAATCAATTAAGTTGATGATAATAAAGTGAAAAGCAGTAACATTTTAAAAACGCATGTCTGTCACTTTATTGACAATCTTCCTTTTGTCTGTACAGCCTGGAGGTTTGAAACGCCTCAGCCCGTACAATTTGTGGAAAAGTTGTCAGACGTTGTGATTGGTCAGCTGCCGAACTTCTGGAAACTGTGGATCTCATATGTCAATGGAAGTCTGTTTAGTGAGGTAAATAATCACCCTGGAATCTATTTTTAAGTGTTATTGTGATGCATGTTCTCTTTTTTTTTTTTTTTCAAGACTGGGGAAAAATCTGGACAAGTGGAAAAATCCAAGAAAAATGCCCGGCAAAGGCAGAACGATTTTAAGGTTCTTAACTTACATTTCCCTTCTTTATTAAATTCCTTAAACAAATAAACCTGTACATTTAAAGCCTGGTTTTGCATTATATTTTGTGTGCAGAAAATGATTGAAGAGGTTACTCACCGTCTGGTGAAGCTCATCCGGGGAGCCCTGCTCTCTGGGACACTGCCTCCAAACGAACAAAGTCTTTATGGAGGCTGGGAAAACAAGACGGACCTGACTGGGCAGTGGATGACGCAGATCATACATACTGTCAGGTTCTCAGACCTTTACATTTCAATATAGTTAAGTATGAATGTGATGTTGTTTGTCCTCCTGTACTGATAAAGGACATTCTCATTGGTCAGGGGTTGTCATGAAGCTCTCTCAGCCCTGGAGATACCAAACGATCTACTCCAAGTGCTCCAGGATCTGCTGCTGGATCTCAGAGTCCAGTGCCTCGTGGTGACTCTGCTCCACACTACTGAAGGTCAGATAGCCACGCAACCAGTGGTGACAGAGTATTGACTTGTGAGAAATGTCTTTAAAGCCACACTGTGTCCCATTCACACGGTAAACAGAATCAAACACAAACATTTTAATGGGGAAAAATACCTTTTAAAAAACATGTGTCTGTAGCAGGTTGGCTTGTTGCTAAATGTTTTAAAAGTGCTTTTTATAAAGAAAGTTTTATTATAACCGGAGGTCGACACCTTGCTTTCACATGTGGTTAGTTATGGTCATTTTCAGTGGAATGGTTACTTTTCTCTGAACTTTCTCTTTGTGCTTCTGAACAATATTGTGGTCTCACACAATTTTTGGTTTCAGCCGACTTTTCAGTATATGTTCTTAGTTGTAACTGTGCTATAACGCAGTTGGTAATAGATGCATTTTTCTGTCATATTTCAGGTAATTGTTCACATTTTGTTGTGCGTGTGTTTTTTTTTTTTAATTGTATTCAGATGTAAAGACACTTGCGGAGAAGGAAGACTGGATTGTTGATAATGAGGGGATTACCAGCCTGGTGAGCTCAATTTAACCATTATTTTATTACCTTTACCAATAAAGAATCTTGTAAATGCTTTGATAGACAATTGCAGGTTTTAAACACGGTTGCCACAGAAATTGGCTGAGCTGTTCTGTAAAGTTTTTTTTTCTGTTTTATAAATGTGCCTTTTTTTTTCTTATGTATTTTCTAAGATTAATTTCTACCTCGGTAGAAAAATCTACTCTATCTATTTTATGCTCCTACATTGTCTTTTTCTTACAGCCGTCGCAGTTTGAGCACTGCATGGTCCAGATGTTGCAGTCTCTTAAAGAACCACTGGAGATCAAACCAGGAGAGATTAATGTAAGTATGCACTGACTGACGGACTGTGCAGCCTTTAAAGTTACATTTATAGCATATCGTTAATTGTCATTTTTGAAATTTAGTCAAGTTTAGGTCACCGCTAGCCTGGTTTTACCATACTCCTTTGAAACGATTGGTTCTGATTTTTGCTTTGGTCGTGATGAATGTAATGCGCCCGAGTGGAAGCTATCATAACTCTTGGGAGCATTCCTTGTGCATTCCAAGGCTTCAATTTTAATTTCTGGATAATTGAGAGCCGAGCCAGAACGGAGTGCTCAGAGCTTCCATTACTTTCGTATCCGCCGCCATAGCCGAACTACAACCAGCAAATGCGGTGCAAATGCTTGACGTCACCTACTACACCCGCCTCCCCCGCACGCTGAATGGTAGGTTGAAATTCAACCGATGAAACGCGGCCACTGAGATCAGACCCAGACGTACATGTAGGGAAATTATAATTGAGTTTACGGATGGCTAAGGCCAGGCTAGGTCATCTCTAATGGTACTGAATTAAATTGTGTATTTTATTTGTGCAGGTGTTGCAAGTGGACCAGGTTCAGGACCAGGCGGCGGAGCTCAGTGTGAAAATCATGAGGGTGATATGAACTAGACACACGTTTTACGCCTTCATCAGAATACACTTTATTTCCAATAAGAAGCCTGTAATACGTTCTCTCCTCAGGTCTTCATTAACTGCTTGGATCAGCTGAGCACAAAGACGGACGCAGAAATCAATGCTACTCGGTGTGTGCTTCCATATAACACCATGCACACTCTATTCAGAGAGTTTTCCTTATTTCTGTTGAATTTTGCAGCAGTCTGATACTTAAATCCATCCATCCATCCATTTTCTTCCACTTGTCCGTTGCCGGGTCGTGGGGGCAGCTGTTGGAGCTGCCCAAATCACATTGCACCAGCCCCTATGGCTCCTCCTGCAGGTGGTGGGTCCACAGAAGAACGGCCTCATGGTTCTAACCGGGCCTGTTGGTCTCTCATAAGGAGCTTCTGAACCGCTCTTTGTCTGACCCGTCACCTAGGACCTGTTTGCCATAAGAAGACCCTACCAGGGGATCATTCGGGCGCTCAAACCCCTCCACCACGTTAAGGTGGCGGTTCCAGGAAGGGACTGATACTTAAATGATTATAAAAAAAAATCTACCCTGATTATAGCAACTCATCGAAATAGAAATGTAAAAAAAAATTAAAAGTAATATTTTATGAGAAAAACTTAAATATCCTGGCATAATAAGTATTTAGATCCTACAATGATTTGATTTGATTTGAATACTTTATTTCGAGCTAAAGAAGAGAAAAACTGAAATATATATATACATAATAAAAAATTATGGTATAAAGATTTAGGTGTATGGAAAATTCCATTCTATGCCCATGATGTGGAAAGCAACATCTCTATATATTTTTTTATAGTATCAATCTTCAACATTACAACACTGGGAGAATAGAGGGGTGTGAATACTCACAAACCGAGTGTGTTGATATTAATATTAAACCAATCTCTGTTTTTAAGCAACATCGCGGTAGACCTGTCGTCTCCAGACCGGTTCAGTGCCATTCAAGAGAACTTCAGCTCAACAGCTGTGAGTTGGACTGTTTTGTTATTTCCTGCCACTGCTCTTGTAAATACAGCTGAAGGGCCTCAGACGATAGCTGTCATTGTTACCAATGCGTGGGTTCTACTCGTGTAAACCACAGTGTGTTATCAGTCTGTTTCCTGGATGGACAAGAAACAGATATGTCCTAGTTTCCTGTAAGCTGTTCAGATGTTGGCGAGGAGGTTTAAGCACCGAGGAGGAGGAAAACCAAGGTGTGCGTATTGTACTTCTGGTAAAGGGAAATGGAGCAAGGTGCATATAAGGGATTTCCCCAAACAAAACCCAAATGTGTGCCATAGGGGCAAAGCAGCCCACGGTGGCTGACCAGAAATTTATTGTCTTTTTATTAAGTTGCCCCAGAAGTACATTAAATACTTTTAAAATAAAAGTGTTGGTAAGTCGTGTTACAAACTTGTTCCTAAATTTCCTACCATTTAAAAAAAAATCCAAAATCTTCACAAGGAACAATTGATATGTGTGCATGTTTCACTTCACCTTCAGAGAGCAACAATGCCATCTTAGACTATACATTAAAAATTTACTCATTGTGGCCTCTTTCTTCCTGAAGCCCAAAGGAAATGGGGTAAGCCTCCGGAAGTTCTGCCCCTATGGACTTTCCATTGAAACTTTTATGCCCCTCTTTAAGTCACTATTAAACACAGGCTTGTCTTTACATGCACAACATCGTCCTATTTTTTCTTCCTTTTCACAATTTTTTATTTTTGTTTTTTTCCAATTCATTAATAAACTTTTGTTAGGCCAGGCTGAATGCTTTGGGGGAAGCAATCATTGATCATTTACTGTCTGTGTATGTCTTACTGTAATGTAACAAACTGTTTGTTCAGAGCTTTCTTTTCACAAAGGTCTTCGTTCCAAAAATGTCTTTTTTTTTTAAACACTCTGAAGGACACAACACATTCTATTGCACTACTGGGGGGAAAAAGAGATATTTTCTAGACACTTAAAGCTCTCTTACAATTTGGTCAGATATTTATTCACTCTCTGTGATTAAATATCTGACTACCCAGGCGTCAGATTGACTAAAGTGTGCCTGCAAATCTTTATTCGGAAGTAAAACAGGAAGGGTCTGGTCGGCACTTGGAGTGGAGACCGTTTGGGACCAGGAAGCCTGGTTGAATGTAGTGAGTGAGTGGTTGATGGTGGTCGGAGGGGCCGATGGCACATATTGACAGCCTTGCTTCTGTCATTCTACCCAGGGCAGCTGTGGCTAATGGCTTACCACCACCACCAAATCCGGTGTGAATGAATAATCCAATGTAAAGCTTTTCTGAGTGTCCAGAAAAGTGCTATATAAAACTGATGATGTTTATTATTCTTGAAACCCAATTACTTTCTCAGCCAACTGGTTTTTCCTTAACCTCTGTATTTGTGCCTTGCAGGAGCAGCGTCTGCTGATCATTCTCAGTAACTGCCAGTATCTGGAGAAACACACTTTCTTGAACCTCGCAGACCACTTCGAGAAGCATGGCTTCACAGGGACTGAGAAAATCACCCGGGTGAGTATGTGACACCAAGACATGCTGTAGTATGTGAATCTATTGGTGCCTGTGTCTGCAGTATTGTTGATGAATAAGTGTTGTCATTATGAAAGAGAGGCTGAATCCCCATCACTAACTCTACGAGAAATATGACTCGTCTTCTCTCCAACTCAAAGGTCACCTTACTATCTGCTCAACTCACACTCACTAACACACAGACAACTGCACATAATGACTAAGAGCTGAATCACAAAGCAAAGGTGTGTCAATAACAAGTACTTTTTCTGGTAATAGTCGATATCGTGCCATCTTACCAGTTTTGAATATTTGGATGATTCTATACGTAAATTTTTTTTTGTTTTCCAGGTGAGTGTGGAAGCGGTCCGAGAGTTGGACAGGAAGCTCTTTGACGCTTACATCGAGAGACGCGCTGACCCCATCGCAGGTGCCCTCGAGCCTGGCATTTATGCGGGTTACTTTGATTGGAGGGATTGTCAAGCACCAACAGGTAGGCAAACAATAAATAAAAATAACCAAAAAAGGGACATCCCTGCACTCATGAACTTGTCGATGGTCTCTCACAAAATAAAAACAATACAATGGGAAAATGGTGTTGTGTGCCTTTTGTGGTTTGCATAGTAAAGTTCACCCTTACCTTCACTTGCTCTACTTACTGTCAGCCCTCCTTAGATCTTTTTGTTTGCCCTATGATGATAATCTTCTGGCCTTTACATCACGTCTGTGGGTGTGTGTGCAATATATTCACTTTATTTCTGGCTGCAAGCATGTGATTTATTTAATGCTTTACTGTTGCTTGTTGTTTCTAGTGTAAATGAAACAGGAACATTCTGGTGTCCAAACCACACTTAGGATCTGATACCTTTTGCCCGTTACCCCTTAGTTAGGGCCCCAAGTTTAGCCAGAGAAACCTTTTGTCCTTTCATTTTGTTTTTGCTTGAACCCTGTGTGCAGCTTTCCTAATCATTACCTTCCATATCCTCCTAAGGTGTGAGAAACTACCTGAAAGATGCCCTGATTAACGTCATTGCTGTACATGCTGAGGTATTACAAGCAATGCCTTTACGTTCAGCGCACAAAGGCATTGGTCAGTCATTTCTGATGTTCTTTCATTCAGGTGTTCACTGTTTCCAAGGATCTGGTACCCAGGGTGTTGTCTACAATCGTGGAGTCCGTGGCGGATGAGATGTGCCGCCTTATGCAGTGCGTGTCATCCTTCAGCAAAAATGGAGCCCTACAGGTATGATCTTAAACAAGGCCTTGATGAGATTCCAGGGAATTTACTTTTTATACTGTAAATTAATTCTATGATACAGTTATCGATGTAGTTCTTTTCTTTTTTAATTCCCAAGGCACGTCTTGAAATCTGTGCACTGAGAGATGCCATTGCTGCTTACATAAACTCGAAGAGCAAGTAAGTGTCCCACATGCGTTGACCCAGCGCCCTGAACAGGAGTTGGAATGGACTGGAAGGATGAGCGGGTTATGGTTTTCAGTGTCACGATCATAAATCTTAACAGTCACAGATCCCTTACTACAATCCCTTCCTCGTCTTCTGCTCGGGTTTTGGAAAGGAAGTGAAAGTTATATGGTTGCTCTGTGCATGCACTGCAGCAGTGCGCGTTGTGACCTGCAAGAGTAATGCAAATTTACAAAACTGCAATAAAAAAAGTGTTGGTACAGCTAATTAGCATAATTACAATATAGAAAACTAAATGAGTAATTGACCTACTGTGAGATACTGACTTGACAAAAAGCTTCTTTCCCCGCTCAAAAATGAGAAAAATACAAAAACACGGAAACAAACTAAAAGCCCAAAGGTGAAAAGAACAAAAGCGTGTTAAACGTTTATGACGTGTTAATTACTTAATCACTGCTGCGTTTTGTTGGCTTTGGGTTTTGTATGGATTGTTCTACAAAATGTAACTGGTTTTCTGCTTTTAGCATTAGCTTCAAACAGGCCTTGGACACCCTTCCACCGCTTCACAGTGGGGCTGATAAGAAGTAAGTCGATTCTGTGAACCAAATAATGTAACCCATCCTGCAAAAGCAATTACTGAGTTGTCATGATTTCACTAGGTTACTGGAGGAGCTGCTAAACAAGTTCAAAAGCTCCATGCAGCTTCAGCTCACCTGCTTCCAGCCCTCGTCTGTCCAGCCCATTAAGAGATAAAGTCTGTCACTGTCTTCTAACCTGTCCAGTATATTTTCTCTCCAGTCATTACTCACCACTCGTAATCGCACGCTAAATGAGTACATTTCAGTTACTGTGCAGGACAGTCCCAGGTTTGCGGTTTATGCTAATCCTGTGAAGCCACTCACAACAATCAAGACATTTCAGTAAATGTTCAATGATGTGCAATAAACATATTCTGAAATGTACTATGAGTGTTAATTTTAAGTCCACATTAAAATAATAATAATTGACCGATGCAACAATAACAGATCTAGAGCATATATCGTGGAGTGCAGTTAATAAAGTCCCAATACCCGTTTTTTTTTTTTTACTGTTGCAAACTGAATATAAAAGGAAACCACTTGCAGGGGTCACTTTTCTTCACTTTCACATGAAATATATACAAATGCTTTATAAATAGATGTGACTGTTTTCCCACACAAATGTCTGAGTTTACCATATACTAAAGGAGGACAAAACTAATTTAATTCCACTACTAGAAAAGAAAAATCAGTTATAGAGCCTTTAAGATGTTAGCAGGCCAGATAACGTTTGTCACGGGCATGTGTTTTGAAAAGTAATTCAATGTTGCAGTTAGCTATGTTGTGTCAAAGAGTCCACCAATAGAAATGTTCTTATTCTTTCTGCTTGATACATGCAATGAAGCATGATGCAAACAATAGCTATGCTATGAACATTAATGATGCATGAGACACATTGAGATGATATTGATTTAAAACAGATGGACGACTATAAGTCGACAGTTTGTCACCAAAGTGGTGCTCTGACTATTGCTGAAAAGTGACAGTTGTTTTGAGTGAACTCCCTTCATTAGTAAGCACTGAACCAGTATACTATTCATCTCTGGAGCTTCCCTTGTGCTGCTTGGCCTGTGATCATCGCAGATATAGGTTTATGGTTACAGGGTCGAGGGCGTTTTCAGGGTGGGGGTCTGTTTTAGCCGTTTTTGTGTGCCACCTTACAGACTATATCCCAGATGAGACGGTGGCAGCAGAAAGTATGATGCATCTGATGAGCGTAGGAGCTGAACAAGTATTATTGTGGTTGGTCCTATAACCAAGGCTAGACAGTCTATGATGATTCACATGGCTTGAAGTTGAGTAAAACACCAGCCTATTTGAGTACAGCATGTAGGATTAGATGGAAAAGACTTTCTAGACATCTACAGATATTAAAAGTTTCGATTGCAAAAAAATCTTCTTGGTTATCGGCTTCTGTTTTCTGGGGTTGTCTATCGTCACACATCTTGCAGCATAATTCTGTCTGGTTCCCGAGTAGGGGAAAGCCAAACCAGAGCTGTTTTGGTGCACCGCGTTCTAAACTTAGCGCTCTGTCCACCCACAGATTCATTCACAAAACATGTTCAAAGGAAGAAAAAAAGCCTTATCCGGTCTCCACTGCAGGGCTATGTTTACAGTAACAGGTGACAAGGGGAGTTTCTGTGTTATCCCCCATGAAGTTGGAGATGGGAACGTCAACACTTTTGGTGAATGGGTTTATTTCCCCCTCACTATTGACAAGCATTGATCCCCATATAAACTTGGTGCATGATCCATGTTTCCTTTTCATTTAAATTCGGTCTTGCACCTACATTTATTATGCAAATTATATCAAAATATCTATCAACTTATCAACTAAATATAGTAAAACAACTCAAAGTCTACTGTTCCAAATGATTATGCAACTCATAGTTTCAATACATTTTAAAGCTTGTAATTAACTGAAAATTGTCATTTGTTGAATTTGCAGCATTAGGAGGTCACATTTACTGAAATCAAAAGATATTTCAATCAAAAACATCTTAACAGGTCAAGTTATATTTGAACATAAGGGCCCTTCTTTGATAGCAGCTTCAACATTCTTAAATCCATTAAACTTGTGAGTTTTTGGAGAGTTTCTGCTTGTATTTCTTTGCAGGATGTCAGAATAGCCTCCCAGAGCAGCTGTTTGGATGAAAACTGCCTCTCATCCTCATAGATGTTTTGCCTGAGGATGCTCCAAAGGTTCTGAATAGGGTAGGATGGGGTTCACATCATGAGTTTCTCTGCTTTTATGCCCATAGCAGCCAATGATGCTGAGGTATTCTTTGCAGCATGACATGGTGCGTTGTCATGCATGAAGATGAATTTTGTTAGGGAAAGCACAGCTCTTCTTTTTGTACCATGGAAGAAAGTGGTCAGTCAGAAACTCAAAATATTTGTATATATCCCAGTTCATTTTCACACTTAGATGGAGCCTAAAGGGGCCGACCAGCTCTCACCCCATGATTCTGGCCTGAAACATGACTCCACCCCCACCTTGTTGACGTCACAGCCTTGTTGGGACATGGTGGCCATTCACCAACCATCCACTACTCCATCCATCAGATAATCCAGGGTTACGTGGCACTCATCGGTGAACAAGACTGTTTGGAAATCAGTCTTCATGTATTTCTGGGCCCACTGCAGCCGTTTCTGCTTGTCAGTATTCAATTAACAGTTTAGGGGAGGCCGGATAGACGGTTTATGGACAACTGCAAGCCTCTGGAGGGTCCTACACCTTGATGTTCGGGAGACTCCAGAGGCACCAGCAGCTTCAAATATCTATTTGCTGCTTTGTAGCAGCTGTTCTCTTAAGCTGATGTATTTGTCTGTCAGAAACCGCACTCATTGTGCCTTTATCTGCACAAACCCGTGTGTGCTCTGAATCAGCCACAAATCTCTTAACAGTACGATGATTACACTTGATCTATGGTGAAATATCGAAGGTTTTCATGCCTAGTCCAAGGTATTCAACTATTTCACGCTTTTCATCAGCAGAGAGATCCTTTTTCTTTCCCATATTGCTTGAAAATGGTGGTCTGCTTAATAATGTGGAACATCCTTTTACAGTAGTTTTTCCCTTAACTGGGCTCACCTGACAACTACTTATCACAGGCGTCTGAGATTGATGTCAGTGATTCAAAGAGCCCTGAGACACGAATCCATCCATGAGTTTAATTGAGTATTTTCTTTTTTTACCTTTTATGGCACTGAAATACAATTTGCATAATCATTTGGAACGCAGTGTTGATAAGAACATAAGTACAGCCACATCTAAAACTAGAAAATGTACATATTACAGTAGACACAATTTGATTCACTTTTGGGTCTAGTATTCTGTTAAACTGACTTTTCTCTTTGTTTTAGCCATCTTATGTTTTCCCCTAACAAAAATATGCCTGGATTTGTCAGTCCGACACCTTATGATGTCACAAGATGGTGCTCGTTTTTAAAGTTGAGACACATTCTCCAGGTCATTTTCAGCCTTATTCCCATTTATGCCAGCAAAGTCCAGGTGTTTCAACATGCTCAGAATTTAGGCCTGGGATTGCCTGTTACCTGTTGAATATGCATAAGTAACAAAAGTTAGTATCAAACACCAATACCTTAGACCAAAATAAGGTGCTCCGAAGTACCAAAACGCTCGAATATAGAGATTTGGCCCACTCATGTACATAATTTTAGCTTCACACTGACGAGAACAACTAAGGTGATTGTTAATCATTTTTCTGTAGAGACTTCCTGTGTTTGTGCTGTTTGCATTTGGCCCCTCTTTCTGGTAAATTATTTAATAGCGGTGAAAATGCCCGTAGGTTTTCCAGCGTAGTGGAAAAAAAAGTGCGCAAGAGAAGCTAGGAGGACCTCACTTGACAAGCGGAGTCTTTCCTCTTTCTGATGTCATCGCTGTTTGTGATCGTGCACCTAACCACACTTCCTCTACAGTTGTCACAGATACAAAGACGCACACATGGGGTTTTGGCACTGCAGCCTTTTATTGCTGGTTGTCTTTACAGCAGATTTGTCAGTCCGACTATAATACATTTCTCAGATACAACATATGCAAAATACATTCTTGTGTGATGCAAACTGTTTTACAAAGCTTATATGTTTCCCTGAGTCAAACTTCATTCATTCAGGCACAGGCAATTACATTATCAAACAAAATGTTGTTTAAAAAATATATATATATAGTGTTTTGTAAAAAAAAAAGTTATTAAAAGTCAATACATGTCAACAACAATACAATTAAAGACATCAAGGGAAGACATGGTCTTCAAGTTGAACCACAAAAGGCATCGATGGCATTGAATTGAAATACTATGTCTCCATTCTTAATACACAGATTTGACTTGATGAAGCCAGAAGCGCGAACAATACTTCCAAAACGCATTCCTACACTCCCGTCTTCATGATGGAAGTGTTTTTTGAACAGTCTCTGGGGGCCTGCAGTGGTCAGTCCTGTAGGCTGCTGCTGCTGCTGTGGTGGTGCACGAGGGGTCTGTGGTAGTCTTCTGGGAGGGGTATGTGCTCAGCGATCCCTGAGTGGTCGTATCCGCGGTAGTAATGGCCACTGGTCTGCTGCGCGTAGTAGAAAAGCTGTCGGGATAACAGCGGCTCCACCTGGACAGGCAAAAGTCACTTAGTTTGATGGTAAGGTGCATTTCGCTAACATGTGCGGCGTTGCGTTGGGGCGGATTAGGGGATATAGTTGGCCGATGTGCAGTAGAATGATGGACGGTGCCAATATGTGTATGTGATGTTCAGTCTTTGGGCATTTCATCAGTACATTCTACAATCTTAAAACAAACTTACTTTTTATGTATGAACACAATGGTGAAGTTACATTTTAGCAAAGTGGGCCATGCATTTTACCTTTGGAAACAGAAGTAGTGGTTGACCAACTTTCACTTCTTCAATGTATTTTTATCAATCTGCTCACAGGTTATTTCCGATTATGAAAAGGCTAAATCCCGTGTTTGTGGAGTTATGTTGGAAGCACATACAAAGCACAGGTAGAATGGTCTCACCTGAACCGTGAGAGAACCTCTCTGTCTCTGTGGATCCAGACATTCATCACCAAAACTGAGCAGCACCTGGAAGCGAGGCAGTGGCCGCCCATGGAGCCCATGACTCTGGAGCTCTGGAGGGCAAAAAGGTACGAGTTCAGAAACAAATTCAGAAGAACCTTACTTTAGTGGTGTGACCTTTGGGACAGAACTCATTGGAAAGTCCGTTAACATTTTCTATGCAAATACAAATAGCTGCTAAACTCATGGTGGAGTGGGTGGAATCTGAGTGTGTCTTTGTGGTCATGTGACTAACACTTGACATGATGGAAGTCACAGCAGCTGTGTGTTGACTTTTTCTGAACTTACTTTATTAACATATCAGTATAGCACCTTATTTTTCTAGATGGTGCGGCCTCACCTGAGAGGTAGTCCTGGGTGTGCAGTAGTCGACATGGGACGTCCCGCTCCAGCTTGTTGGGTTTGTCTCCATAGGAGGACTGTCCTCCCTGCCAGTACACCCTGCTCTGGCACAGCCTCCGGGCATACAGTCCATCAGAGCCCATCCACAGCAGCAGCCCTTGGTCCAGGCTGGCGGGGGGGCTGGGAGAACACTCCTCTGACCTGGGGGGTGACAGGCACCGGACAGGGAGGGGCACCAGCTCTGGACCTCCTGGCGGCAGGAAAGGTTTTTCCTCTGGGCTGCACGGGGAGATGCGACAGCCTTTTGTACTTGTAGTGGTCACCTCCCTGATCAGTGTATCCCGGTAGAACACACACACATGAAGACGAGGATCTGTGCGGAGAAAAAAGGGCGTATTTATCCATCTGACACTCTCATGCATTTATACACCAGTTATATAATGTGTATAGAAGCATGATTGAGTTTATACATCCGTTGTCCTGCTCTCACACTCGCAAAGATACTCCTATTCATCCCGGCCTATTGCACACGTTTTAGTGGCGGATAAACCGATGCACCCGGAGCCAACTAGATGCCTACTGCGACATCTTAGTTCAAATTAAAACTGAGGAACATTTTTCCCATTTTTATACAGTAAAAGAAGGCATTGGAGTTAATAACTGTTAGCTACAGACTCAACTCGTTTGTAGCTGAATCCTCCTTCCAACCTTCCTTATTGTTCCGGATTTATTTATTTATATGCAGACTGCACCATATGCGCAACTTATATGCAGAACATATAAGCAGGGCGGACCACCATAGAAATACATTGCACTGGTTTAGACTGCATTTGCTGCATTTATACTATACTCTATGGGGGTAGAAATGCATTTACTCAATAGATTCCCAACTGTAATGTGTAAGGATCTGTACAAATGCATTTTTAAGCATAGGTTCCCAGTATTGTTACCTGTGAGAGGCTCGGTTGGTCTTATGGTGTCCAGGCCAAAGGGTAATTGCTGACCCTCAGATGGACCGTATGAAAAGATTGAGGCTTGTATTTGGTACCCTGTGCACAGAGGGACGCATTTAAGAGAATTAGACACAGATCTGAGCAGGTCACCGTTATGGAGGCTGCTGTCTGTACCGTTCTCCATGGGAGGGGCCGCTGTCCACGGCAAGCTGTGCGGAGGACAGGGACACTGGGCATAGGACAGCTCCTGGAGGGACGGCTCTCGACAGTAGTCTCTCCATCCGCCTTCCAGAGGAGGGATGTATGACTGTACCTGCACAGATAGATTCCCACCTCTTAATTTAAGCACCAGTTTGCATCAGACAAAATTAACTGATCTCATGATGACTGTTTGATTTATATTTTCGAATGTATAGGCAAGTTTATTTGTAGAGCACAATTCGCACACAATTCAAAGTGCATAACATTACCAGAAAGCAGATAAAATCAATCCATAAAACATCAATAAATTACAGTAAAATGCAAGTTAAAAAAATATATAGATATTTGTATTCCTTTTTCTGTGCATATGATTTTTCAACTTTTGGCTGTGTACATTCATTTACATGAGTGTGACAATTACCTGAGCCTGCAGGCCGGGGTATGGTGACTGCACGGGATACAGTATGGGACTCAGCGGACTGTCCTCTGGTCTGGGCCCTGTCAGAATATGGCACACATCTAATGAACAAAAGTAAAGGCTACAGTGAGAGGTTGATTTACAGTAAAACCAAAAAGCTATTACTGAAAACGGCACTTGTCCTGATTGAAAAGTGTATGTATAAGCTACTCTCATCACTATTAATCACTTGTGTTATAGTTTTGTATAACAAATGAATTATTATGAAATTATAGCCAAACCGCGCATACGTTTCAAACCTTACTTTTCTTGGCTCCCTCCGGTATGATGCGGTACACTTTGTAGGGGTCTGAGATGTCCAGTTGGCTGCGCTCCACCAACTCCTCGAAGTCATTGCTTTTGTTGAGCGCGCAGCGCAGGCGCGTCTTCCAGGTCGGAGCGTCCGGTTTATCGATGCCCTCACGGAACTTCCCTTTGAACAGAGCCCAAGCCTGCGGGTACACAGCGATACAAGCTTATGGCAAAGGAGCGCATCCTCACTTCAATTATTGCGCGTCATGAAGTTATTATAAAACTTTCCCTTTAGTTTCAGATTGGCTGCACATGAGATTGTCTGTAGCTTCCTTACTTTAAAAAGCGCGGCATCCTCGTCCCTGTTGTAGTCCTGTTTGCCCGCATGCTTCCATGGGATTCTGAAAATGGTTTTATCGTCGTTCTCCCACACGAGGCCCGGGTACTTGCCACTGTCCACCTGTTCGATGAGCCACTGGCGCAGCTTTCCGTTCCCGCTGCTGCCCGAGCACACGTAATCCGCATCAGAGTTCATATTCACCTCAGGCCCGTGTGCGCGCGTGTAATGTGTTCACGTTCACAGTCAGTGTTGATGATGAGACTTGTGCTTAAATGCAGGCGGGGCGGGTTCAAGCTCACGGAGATGCTGAGGGGGGCGCACCTGCTGCTGGCGCGCGCGCTCCACAGAAGCTTATCTGCGCGCGCACGCTGCATTTCAATGAAACGCTGGGGAAAACCTGCACTATGCACTGCCACACGTGAGAACAGGCGCGTAGACTTTCTTTGAAATTGTATGATTACGAAAACTGCAGGAGAGCAAAAATGATGAAAAGGAAAATGGCCAAAAACCCGACAGCCCTTGTTCTGTAGCAAGCTCTTTTTTTTTTTTTTTATTCCAGACCTTTTTGTTTACCTTTTTTTCCCCTTCATTAAAAAATACAAATATCCAGACAAATAAAGGCAACAGGTGCAGGACAATGAATCAACACAAAAGGGATTTAAGGTCATCTACTGTTCGTACCAAAGCTCAATGATCTCCCTCCAAAAAGACAAAGCAATATGACACGAGATCAGACTGACTTCTTCTAATGTCTCTCAGACAAAAGCGTCACCTTTTGACTTGGGATTTGATACTGTTTCATGTGCAATAAAACACTCTCATTTCAATATGAGATACAGAGTAATGAACTGCAGTCTTTAGATAAACTTTTATTTAAAAAAAAAAAAAGTCCATATCATGTTAAAGTGATAAAAAATAAATACATTAATTAAACCCATTAGATGGGCTAAACAAAGCCCATACAGTGGTTCACAACTAACATTTCAACAGACATAAACAGCATATCTCACTGCATGGATGAATGCTGCCCCGTGTGGTCTCACAGCACGCTATATCTGCATGGTGCTATGCTTGACTGGCCTTGCGTGCTGTTTTTTCAGTTAGTATCAAGGACAGGGCATTCGATGGGGACTCACTTAAATATGTAAAAAAAAATCCCCATTCACATGACTAAGTCATACCGTCTCATGACACCACTGGGATTTTTAACTACATTTTGACTCAAACAGGATCATAAAACGTTTAGACAGCTGCAGATTAGAATGGTCCAGGAAGACTACTCTCCCAATGTAATTCAAAGAGCATAAACTCAAGTGGCTAAACGTGGTCCTATGTTGGTCATCACGGCTTCACTATTGCAGGATTTTTTTTTCAGCAAAAGTGCAGCAACGTCCTCCTCATCATTGAAGAAGTTCTCCCGATAACGGTCCATCCACCAGTCACGATACTGTAAGGGAGAGAAATAACAAACATATGCATTTTTATCTCAATTCAAATTAGTGACATATAATTCTAAAGAACCCATTTTATTATTGAGGCGATGGACAGGCCAGAATTCTACAGTAGAACCAGCCTTTTGTTGTCATATTTCATCTTTTTTGACCTGCTTATGACGAATATTCATTATTTCAGCATGTATTTCATGCTGTTAAGCAAGAGAGTGCTCACAAAGTGAATTTTGACCCATCCTTTCCTAATATATCAATAATTACTGGGCCTATGAAACAAAATCTGGTATTAAGTTTAGTATAGTATTTCCCATGTCAGCATAGATAAACTTAAGTATTTTTCCCCCTCAGCTTTAGTAGTCAAATGAAAAGGTTTTAAATCACAAGATTATAATGACAAATTTGCAGACACAATTATTAACAAATGATAATGAAATGCAAAATATTTTTTATTTAACCAGTAAAGTCCCACTTAGATTAGGACTCTAATTTCCAGCAGGGGAGTCCTGGCCCCAGAGGGGGACCTATTGTACATGTGGTAGGGGAAACTGGAGTACTCGGAGGAAACCTACGCAGACACGGGGAGAACATGCAAACTCCACACTGAAAGGCCTCATCTGGTCAGAGATTAAACCCAGAACCTTCTTGCTGTTAGGCACAGGCACTAACTGCTGCGCCACAGGAGTCTCCCAATATAATGTTGGTAGTCTGTTAATTCACTCCATCAGAGATTAAGGACATTAACCTAGCACTTTGTAGCTTCTATGGCTAATGAGTGTGAATGGCCAAAATAAATAAATAAGCAACTTGTAAATTAGGTGCACCATGCCCACAAATATATGCTATATGCTATTTTCCATCTTTCTATTTAGCACCTGTCTTGATGAATGACCCTGATAAAGCTTTCAGCGCACACTCACTTGGGCCAGTTCTGTGTTCTCAAACTCCTCCAGCTGCCTGAGAAAGCCCAAGTTGGGTCCAGCACACGGTCTGGCTGCTCGGACTGCAGCCAAACACTCCACCCAGCCCCGGCCCGTCACCGTCATGATGTAGGCCACCACCAGGGTCACGCTGCGGGACACCCCGGCCACACTGATGGAACAAACAGTCATCACCTCATTATCCGTTTATTGGTTTTATTTACATGCATTAAATAGATGTCTCTGTACCAGTGAACAAGGCAGCCTTCTCCTTTCATTCTGGACTCGTGGATAAACATAATGCTGTCTTTGAAGTGCTGGGTCCTGAGGAAGGAATTTAGAAGACTTGGATGTATTTATTTTTTCACTAAGGATGTCACATTAGTGGGTGTATGTCAGGATTGGCCTGCTCCGTCCTGGGCTGCCCCCTGGACTCTGTGGAGGAGGTGAGGGACAGGAGGGTGTTAGCCGAGCTCACTTCCATCATGGACAACACCTCCCACCCACTGCACGGGACTGTAGAGGAGCTGAACAGCTCTTTCAGTGGAAGATTTGAGACATCCTCAGTGTAAGAAGGAGCGCTACCGCAGGTCCTTCATCCCCACTGCTGTCAGGCTGTACAACACTACTGTGAAGTAACATGTGCAATAACCCCTGTATCAGCGTCACTTTATCAACCTCCTGCACTATGAACTTTGCACTGGCGACGCTGACATTTTACAGTCTGTTCTAATTGTATTTTTTGATTTGTTTATACTTTTTGCCCCTTAAGGTCTTTTTTACTAATTGTTTATAAAATACCTCTATATTTACTATTTCATTGTTTGCACATTTCCTGTCTATTTGCACACACACTTTTTTTGAGAACTGATGTAACAACAACTGAATTTCTCTATTGTGAGATCAATAAAGGCTTACAAGATTCATATCTTATCTTGAATCTTTGTGGTTGAAATGTACTGCGCAATTCAGGGGCCTCTTGAGCGCCTGTACCACAAATACAACAGAACTAGTCCCATAGTCTCTGTGTAAGTGTGGATGCTTGGGCTTTCCCTCTCCCTTACTAGGCCGTTGGTTCTTCGGTAACGCCTTCCAGCATCTGCTGATACCATTCTATTTTTGTACAGAACAAAAGCAGGTCGCAAAGAAATGTATACGGTCTCTCACATAATAATTTAACTCCCTGAGAAAACTCTCCTTTTGTGAGAGCTAAGTGTGAGGAAAGTGTCACCCACTGGGCTGACTCCTCTGACCAACAATGTTAAGCTGCCCTTCACGTTTCACTATAAGTGGAAGACTTGATAGACTAAATAGATTTGTCATATAAAAATTGCTTTATTGGTCTTAAAGGGCAGTAGAGCCATGTGCTGGAACAGTTAATATAGGTGTAATGATTTGCTAACAGAAGGGTGGATGAGCAGTAACTGCCGGGTAAAACAAACAGATAAATGTATACCAAGAAGGGCTGCAGTTTACTCACAAGTTTTGCTTGGAGTGATCCGATGCAGATATACAAAGGTATGCGATGTCCTAAAAGGAAAGATAACATCATTTAGATTAAACTTACAAAACAAGTGTCTGTTTATACGAGTGAATGTACAGGATTTGGCCGTGACCCTGAAACCCTCTCTTTGTGCCCAGTTCATAGCATGCAATGTACAGGGTGCACCTGCCAGCTGACATGAGGGCCCCATGGACGAAACCACCTTGTCCTGAAATGACTGCACCACCACAAAAACCCCTGAGCCCTCTCCTCTGGGACAGCTCTGGATGTGCTCAAGAAAGGTCAGCATTTACACTGATGCAGCAGGAGACAACTGATTACTATTAATCCCAACAATAACTCAGTTTTGTTTGGTGGCAACTATTGTAGCTCAGTTTTATCTGCAGTTTTGGGAATATAGTTTCCATACGTGCTTTTTAAAGAAGAACAGATTGCATCTTGTTCAATTCCCGCATGTGCATCCGAGCGGAGGGTTGTTGCAAATGACTCTGATTACAACAGTCTTCCAAGAAATCAATCAGTGACTAGTTTGTCTGTTAGTTATGCAAAATAGAAACCCATCTGTTGCACTGGTTAAAAGTCATGAGTCATGATTTTGTGTATTGTAAAAGCTTTACTCCAATATAAAGTATTGCCCCTATTCTGACCCAAAAAATAAACAAGTCAATATTGAGTGGTTGACCAGTTTAAGTAGTGATACTGTTCTGGAAGTTGCCATTCCATTCTAGTGCATTGAAACATACAAACATGAAGGGAGAAAGCCTACAGAAAGCTCAGAACACTTTTCATGTTACTTTCATCAACATAATGTGAAAGTTGTGAAAGTGGACCCTGAAAATCTTTGTTTACAGCTTTATAAGTCCAGGACTCTCTAAAGTGGTCCATTTACCTACACTGTGTTCTTACTCCAATTTCAAGACAAATCATTAGCATGAGTCCGTTTAAACTGCATTGAACAAATACTACCAAATACTACCAGTATTAAACTGTTAACTTTATCTAGAAACAAAAAATCTATATGAAATCGGAAACACACTTTTTCACATTCAGTGGAGCAGAACAACAAATAGAAGTAGAAACGTAAACTATTTCTCATGGGCACAAGTGGCTTAATATGGTTAAGAAATGGTAAATGGTGCAAAGGCAAGTGATTTATTTATTTTTTGATTGGTTGAACGTGAACTGTTGCTTTATGTACTTAAGTTTGTAGTGCATGGCTCTACTGCTCACCTCCAGGACGGGTGCAGCGTTGTCATGGATGGATAGGATGTGGGTGATGTTGTGAGCCTTTAGTAGCTCCTTGTCCTGTGCATCTATAGAAGATCAAAAATTAAAATACATTTTAAAACTAACACTCAGTGTGTTTCTACCTCCCCAAACAGTTCCCAAGCAAATTTGGGCTCAAAGGCTCAAAGCTGTTGCTCTGGTTTTGAACTGAAAGAAATACCGGAAAACCAATGATACTATAACAGTCCAACAGCTTGTCCCAAAAGCAAGCAACAGTAATTCTTTTAATCAAATTTTGTTCTTTGAAAGGAAGCCAAATGTTTTCTGCAGTGGACAGATGTGTCCTGAGTTGTTTTTTCATGCTTTGCTTCTTACAATTCTGGAGGCCTAACATACCTTTGCAGTGATTTCACACAATGGCAACACATGCTTTCTAACATTTGATATGGACAGATTAATCTGTCAGCATAAGACGTTACATAACCGCAGTCACTAAATGACACAGGTCTAAAAGTGTTGAGTGTCAATATATGTTTTATGAGGTGTCGGTTCACAAACTGGCACAGTCCCTTAAACACAAGCAGAAGTACTATTACACAGTATTCATTAGGGGCATTCGTAGCTTACACGTTTATTTATACTGCCAATTATCAATTACTTACATAACATTGTACTGTATTGCTTTTTAGATAATAAATTGGTTTCTTGGGGTTTTAAGTAGTTATGCAAGGGTGATTTTATGAGCTGTGTGATATGGAAGACGAGTGTTGAAATATGATGAGATATACAGGTGTTGTGAATTTTATGTGCTCTTTAAAAGGTGAAGCTCTTCTGTATTTGTCTGTGTTTTTTATGCTTCTTTAAACATATCCGTGATAATTTTGCACTTGTATTTTAATTTGAGTCAAATACAACCCCAATATTGTCAAGTGGATAAAATGTTACATTAAATATGTAATTGTAATGTTAAACACAATTTAAATGATTGCAAGTAGAAAATCAAAATAACTGTAACTATTTTAGAACCTATTCTTAATATTCAGAAAAATGTTGTTTGCAAAGACCATAATATACCATCCCCATTAGGTCTTTGTGTGTCTACCTGTGCTTGAGCATGTTCTTACATTGACATGTTGAGCACTGGGTTCTCAATCTTGGTTTCAATAATTATTACAAAACTAACTTGCAACATTTGTAAAAGTATAACAAAACGTTTCAGAAATATGGTCAACATGAGGTTTCACAAGAGCTATAGACAGTACACACAGTGTTGCCGGACAGACAAATACATCATCTTTTTATGCACTGCATTTGATTGTTGATGATGAACATTGATTGTGGTTTCTACAGTGAAGATGGAGAATTGAGGGAGGGACGCCCCCACACTGCAATGGGACATTCCCCCATACATGAACCTGCATCAGCTCTATTTCCTCTTCCATATTAACCCACACGTAACAAATTTACCACAAAATTAACTTTTACCCCAAATTGATGTTTGTTTCAGTGATTCTCTTCTATAGAAACCAAACCCATTGTAGCATTGCCACCACAATTCATATTTTCATAAGGAACTGAAACACAGCCTAAAAAACTATCAATCAAAATTCACTAAAATGAGAGGGCCGCGTACCTTTGATATTTCCAAGATAAAGGCCGGGTAGGACCTAAGTCAAAACAGACAGCAGAAAAGAAATAAAAACATTTGCTGATTTTAAAATACAAATGATCATTACTTTACCTTGTTTATACCATTCCCCATTTTTCAATCCTATTCCTGAAACTTTTTGATCTTCAGAATAATCCTGCTATAACACCTCTACTGCAAACCACTGCTAAGTTTCCAGCTCGACTGCCCCCAAGTTATGGCAAAGATATTGTAAAGCTCTCGCTGAGAGGGAGAATATTGCCTGGAATGACGTAACGTGACCTTAGCAGAGGAACGGCCCGCTCGGTTGTTTATATTTAGGCCATGTGGTCATGTGATGTGGATGAGCACATACCAAAACAGACAAAGATGGGAGAAGGCCAAGGGGCAATGCAATGTCATCCAACTGTGGGTCAAAGTCAGGCTATCACTGACGCTGGTGGAGAGAGGATATCCTTACAAGGCTGGGCTGGTTGTGGCCAGACTGAAATGATGTCATACTCTCAGATGGGGAAAGAGTCAGTATTTAAGTATCATCGAGACCTCAGTATTTTCTAATTCAAGTATTATATATATTAGAATGGGGCGGGGTTAGACCTGCTGTCACCCCTTACCTTAAGCCAAGTTAAAAGCAATGACAACTATGAAAGAAACACAATTATACACAGGTTTATTGTTCATAAGCACTTTTCACAACTTCCAGGAACCAATACCGTCATGCAGCGGCAGATCTAGAAAAAAATCATGGGGTAGCAAGCAGGGATCATTTCTGGGGTGTTTATAGTGGGGGTATGCAAGTTTTGCTTGATCGCAAGACAATTTTTCCATTTTGATGCAGATGCTGAGCCTCCCAAAATGATATACAAATAGTAGCATTGTCTATAATATACAGGTGAAACTCGGAAAATTACAATATCTTTCAAAAGTTCATTTATTTCCGTAATTCAACTTAAAATGTGAAACTATTATATGATATAGACTCATTACATGCAAAGTGACATATGTCAAGCATTTATTTGTTGTAATTTTGATGATTATGGCTTGCAGTCCATTTTCAAAATATTCCAGAGATTTAAAATTTACAAGTATTTACAAGCTGAGCCATAATAATCCAAATTATAACAAATAAAGGCTATATATATCTCACTTTGCATGTAATGAGTCTATCATATTAGTTTCACAGTTTAAGTTGAATAACAGAAATGAATGCACGTTGTAACAATATTCAAAATTTCCGAGTTTCACCTGTAAGTACGGAGTTTCTTAGGTAAAATGTAAACTTTTGTAAAAAATTAATTATATATGTATATATATATATATATAAATCATCATCTTGGGAGCCACAGGAGTTGGCACCTGGCTCCTTTAGCTTAAACGTTGTTATAATTATTTGGTTAAGGTGAGCCCCTGTGAGCACCGAAGTAGCTTCTAGAGCAGATGTGAGACATCACATGACATCAGTGGGGTCGCAGCTGGGGTGGCAAGACCTTTACTAGGGGTGCACCTGCCACCCAGTGCCACCCCTCTAGATTCGCCCCTGCTGTTATGGTACTGTAAACAACTAGTTTGCTAAAGCATAATCCGTATAAAAGGCGATCACACTGTCAAACAACTAGGCTTACAATTAAAAGAGATGTCAAAGAGATGTTAAAAGAGCTTCCTTGTGGCTGTTCATGCATAATTCAACGAAAGTCGTAGGAAAAAGTGAACATTTATCAAATTGTGTTTTCTTCTGGTTTGTGGCGCGACTCACTCTCACTGAAAGGTGACACAGTGGAGGTATTGACTCTCATATCTAGTGTGTGGGTCAGAGACAGTGAAAAAGTATGACACATCAATAGGCCCTGCTTTTCTTTCTCCAGTGTCTGGGCTTTTCTGATCAGCAAAGATGAGCAATGATAAAGTTGTTATGTCAGGTTTTTCATGTTTTCTAATCATGACATAGTGTGATAGCGATAAGTAGCCTATTATTTATAGTTTTTCCACTAGTGAATTGGTGATGAAGAAAAATTTTAAAAAAGTTGCAATTTTCATGTTCTTAAAGCATGAGTGACATATGAAGAGTAAGATCCGCACAACTCTCTCATTTCCCTTTGGTAAAGAATGACTTCACAACTCTTCGGAGTTGACATGTTTATAATATATTAATAATACAATTTTACAATACAATTTTTTAATAATACAGATTATGTTCTGGTGAAAAAGTCAAATAAAATGCTGCACTAATGCCAAAGCCAGTGGTGGAAAGTAACAAATTCAAAAGTACAAGTAAAATGTACAAATTATAGGTAGGCAAGGAAAGTTTATTTGTAGAGCACAATTCATACACAAGGCAATTCAAAGTGCTTCACAGTTGCATACAATTAGAAGAAAAAAGATTAAATCATTCATTAAAACATCAACATAAAAATTAATCAATTACAGTAAAAGGAAAGAGTGCAGATAAAATACTTTCAGTTTTCATATGCACAGGTAAAAAGAGCTGTTTTCAGTCTGGATTTGAACATTGTCAGAGTTGAGGCCTGTCTCACATCCTCATGAAGACTGTTCCAGATTTTAGCTGCATGAAACTGAAACGCAGCCTCACCGTGTTTATTATTGACTCTGGGAACCACCAGGAGACCCCTCCCTGAAGTTCTCAGGGCCCGAGATGGTTTATACGGCTCTAACATGTCAGAGATGTACTTTGGTGCTAAACCATGAAACGACTTGTACACAAGCAGAGCTGTTTTAAATTCTATTCTCTGAGTGACAGGAAGCCAGTGCAGGGACCGGAGCACTGGACTAATATGGTCGTATTTCCTGGTTCTTGTCAGGACTCGAGCAGCAGCGTTCTGGATGTACTGCAGCTCTAACAGCTCGTTTAGAAAGGCCAGTGAGCAGCCGTTACAATAGTCTAACCTGCTGGAGACAAATGCATGGATGAGTGTCTCCAAGTCTGGTTTTGACACTATTCCTTAGATCTTAGCAATGTTTTTGGTAAAAAGCTGATGATGTTATTGCTTTGATGTGGCTGTTTAAGTTCAGGTCTGAGTCCATGGTTACTCCTAGATTTCTAACCTGATTTTTTGGTTTTAGAGAGAGAGACTCAAGGTGACTGATAACACTTTGTCTTTGTGTCTGTGGGCCAAAAACAATGATCTCAGTTTTGTCTGAGTTTAGTTGGAGAAAGTTGTTTTGCATCCACAAACTGATCTGTTCGATGCAGTGACAGAGAGTATCTACAGGCCCCTGTTCACCTGCCATCAGTGACACGTAGATCTGAGTGTCATCTGCGTAGTTGTGGTACGACACATTGTTGCTGTTGATTAGCTGACCCAATGGAAGCATGTACAAGTTGAATAAGAGGGGTCCCAAGATTGACCCCTGGGGGACTCCACAGGTCATAGAAATTTTGTCTGAGACACAGTTGCCAATTTCGACAAAGTACGTCCTATCCTCCAGATAGGACTTGAACCAGTTTAGCGCAGTACCAGAGATTCCCACCCAGTTTTCTAACCTGTGAAGTAAGATCCCATGGTCCACTGTGTCAAAGGCAGCGCTCAGGTCCAGCAGAACTAAAACTGAGACCTTACCTGCGTTAGTATTCATACGGATATCATTTGTCACCTTGATCAGAGCTGTCTCAGTGCTGTGGTGCAGCCTAAATCCCGACTGGAAAGTATCAAACACATTGTTAGATAGGAGAAAGTAAGTGAGCTGTTGATAGATTACTTTCTCTAGGACTTTTCCTAAGAATGGTAGGTTTGATATGGGCCGGTAGTTGTTCAGTACTTTGGGATCAAGGCTGATATTCTTTAAAAGAGGCTTAATGACTGCGGTTTTCAAGGTCTTTGGAAATGCTCCAGTCTCAAATGTGATGATAACTAACTAAACAAATTGTGTTAACAAGCTGGTCAGCACAGACTTCAGAAATCTAGTGGGTAATTCATCAAGGCAGCATTGAGTAAAGGTACTTTTACTTTACTTTAAATACATTTTATGATGAATACTTTTTACTTTTAATTCACTATATTTTAGAGCCTGTATCTGTACTGTCTTCTCCACTACATTTCTAAATTGGGTTAAAAGTAAAAGTATTTATTTTCAAAGTGACCTCATACGATGAACTGGTTTAGTCCCAGTTTAGACTTGGTTTAGTGGTTTACTCCTTGAAAACCTTGTTTAGATCTGGTTTTGACCTGGTGTAGTTCCTGTTTTTGATCTGAGTTAGTGGTTTACTCGTTTAGACCTGGTTTGATTCAAATTATTTATGAAATCCTTTTTTTCTTTTACTTATACAGTCAATTTCACAATGCATACTTTTATACTTTTACTTCAGTAAAAAATGTATCAGATACTTTGGCCAAAGCAGACAAACTGATCACAGCATTGTGTCAAGCACTGGCAAGAACACAAATAAAGTTAACTGCATGATGCCACTAGACAGAGGCGGACTTAACCATTAGGCATAGGTCGGCGGCCGCCTAGGGCCCCCTAACGTTGGGGGGCCCCGGACCCCCTGACCACCTGTTAAACTTTAAATGAATCTTTTCTTACTTTTTAAAATTAAAAAAGTCATTAAACAACGGAATGGCTTTTGATTTATGAATGAGTTGAGCACTGTACCGGCATAAGTATAGATTGTTGTTATGTGTATGACTCCTATATTTGGGATCTCATTTGTTTCTTTCCCGCTCTAGTAAAAGAAGATTTGACAGAAAGGCAGATCATCATCATCATCATCTTTACAAAATTCTGCAGAAACAGCAAGGTAATTGCTGGTATGGAATTTCAGATCTTCCTTATGAATGAAATCTAAAGTGTTTGAGAACAATGTTATTTAAAAAACATAATCTTCATTTTTTGCATTTACTTTACTGTCAATAATTTCTGGAAACATTACCCTTTTCTCTCTTTACAGACGTCATCTCCAGCATCTAACTTACGGCAGAAGACTGGAGGGCTTCACAAATCAAGTTAAAAGTAAGATTCTCTTGAAAAATAAAACCCAAGGATTTGAAAAGATTTTGAACATTAAGTGTGAGGAAGGCCCCATGTCTGTGTTCGCCTTGGGCCCCCAAATAGCTAAATCCGCCACTGCCACTAGACTAGAGGTACAGTTGTTGTTTTCTTGAGTACAATTCTGTCATGGTAGAAGTAGCTTAGACCGTTTTCACACATGTTGGACCGCTTTGTAGAGCGCCTCGAAACCCCCTTAGCTCCAACTGTATTTACTCCAAAGTTACTTAAGTCCGTGTTCACACGCGCTCGGACAAAACATCGCAACATCAGCCACTTAGCAACGAACTTATTCCCATGACAACGGGCATCAACCTGTCAACGTGCCGAAACTGACGCGCTCACGTTACGCGGTGGTCACTCCTCTCCCTCGTGGTTAAATACACTGAGGTTTATAGACGCGCAGTGCGGACAAATGTTCTGAAGCAGACGTTTTTCATAAAAAAAAATAAAATGATACATTTTGACGTTTGAAGAGTGTAGATCGATTGGTTGTTTAGCCTTGTCATGGGCGTCGGACTAGGGGGGGGGGGGGGGTTAAGGGGACTGAGTACCCAGGGCCCAGAGCAGGGTAGGGGACAGGGGGCATACAGTGCCTTGCGAAAGTATTCGGCCCCCTTGAACTTTTCGACCTTTTGCCACATTTCAGGCTTCAAACATAAAAATATAAAACTGTAATTTTAAGAGAACAATTCATCATTAGTCCACTCGATAAAACGGCTTTCAGTGTTTTTGCTATTATACCTGCTGTTTAAGCCTTGTGTCTCATTGTCACTTATTTGATTCTTTATCATTATTTACTAGGCAGGCAAGGCAAGGCAACTTTATTTATACCGCGCATTTCGTACACAAGGCAACTCAATGCGCATAATACTACTACTACTAGTGAGGCAATTAACCTCCATAAAATACATAAATTGTGTTTACAGTAAATGAATGCAGGATACTGCACAGACATGGCAACTTTATTCCATATCACTTTATTAAATTCACTCAACACACAAGCAGAACAGCAGCCTATTACAACATGAGATCGTTTACATTCAAAACAATGAAGCACATGTCTGTATGGTTCAAAACTAGGTGAACAAAAGTCAAAGCCAGATGTTTTCTCCACTACACTCAGATTAGCGAGCACAAACAGTCAAGTACACACACAGCATGTCAACAAACCGTGGTTTTGCTTAATGACAAAAAGCCACAGGAGATAAATCCCTGCTTATTTCATCCAGTTTTGTTTGGAAAACCCGACCGTGAACACGAGACTCTTATTATCACACGGGAAACGAAGCGCTATGTGAGTTTCCCCTCCCGGAAGTAGTATATGCTAACGCTCACATGCGGGTAAGTATGTTTTTAATTTGATCGGTGAATCTTTAAACCGCTCGAAGTCCGTGAGTCTGCAGCAGGTCTGCAGCTTTTGAAGAATGGCGTTGGTTTCGCTCCGAAGACGCATCTTGTGCGCGCCTCACTTCAGGAAAGCCATGGCTGCGACACAGGACTTCTGGTAAAGTGAAGATTTGGAGCAAATGGGTTCAAATGCATTTAGCTGTTAACCCCTTGGTAATTTCCTCTACAGATGATAAGAAATGCTGTAGGCGGATAATGTGTATAACAGGAACAACACGTCGCTGAAAGTTGTTGTTTATTTTTGCAAGAATTGAGAAACTACCCATATCACCCACAAGATGGCGAAATGTCCGTAACATGGACTGTAATTTAATTTATTAATTTTACAATCTATGGTTGCGACTATAGCAAATTCAGTAAGCTAACCTGGTCGACATTGATCTTTTTTGCATAATGGTCTAAATTAACATGTCAATACAGTCGTATAGATTTTCTCGAGAATAAGAAATAATAAAAAAACAAATTACCAAATAGCCTACCAAAATTCCGCACACACCCATTTAATTGTAAACATTGTTGTTGTCTTTTCTGTATTTTGTCTATTCAAATACCTGTGTTTTTCATAGCTCTGCTGTGACCTGTGGCAAAAAGCATGTCAATGGTGTGGATCTGTATTATGAGCAGACAGGCAAAGGAAAACATGCTCTGCTTCTGCTTCCTGGAGCACTTGGCAAGTAACAGAAAATCACTGGCTACTTTGTCTTTATGGAGCAAGGGTCAGCTCATTGATGTGCCACCAAATGTCTCACTACAGGTAGTACTCGGACTGACTTTGGACCACAGATAAAGCTTCTAAATAAGGAGCGCTTCACAGTTGTGGGATGGGATCCCCGAGGCTATGGACAATCCAGACCTCCAGACAGAGACTTCCCAGCTGATTTCTTCCACAGGGATGCAAAAGATGCAGTGGATCTGATGAAGGTTCGTGTTCTTACAATATCATAATAAAAACATCTCATATCATTACAAACTGTTATTTCTTTGTGTGTTGTATAGACTTTAGGCTTTAGTAAATTCTCCCTGTTGGGCTGGAGTGATGGAGGAATAACTGCAATAATTGCTGCAGCCGCAAACCCCAACGTGATCCACAGATTGGTTGTTTGGGGAGCCAATGCATTTGTGTCAAAGCAAGATTTGGAACTTTACAATGGTAAGAAGATGCACGAGTTCCTCACAAACTTACGATGTGTCATTACTTGACTCTGTGACTGATTTTCTACAGCCGTCAGGGACCTCTCCAAGTGGAGCGCTAGAATGCGGCAGCCCATGGAGCAAGTGTATGGAGCAGAGGTTTTTGCCAAAACCTGGGAAGACTGGGTGGTTGGAATATCAGAGTTTGGAAAAAGGCCTGAAGGTTCGGAGATTAACAGCACAATAGTATTAAATCTGTTAATGTCTTTAATTGAAAGTTATCAACAACAGCTGATTTAATGGATGGTCGTACTCACAAGAGATTTGGCTTTAATCACAACAAATTACAGCAAAAGAAATCAAGTGACATATTGCAAACCATAAGATTGTATATACGTGTATATATTAAGGCTGCACAATATATCGCAAAAAATATCGTATCGCGATATCGCAACATCACTAAAGTCTCCATCTGACTGAGATTGTCGATCGGCACTTCTTTTTTATTTTTTTTATTTTTACAAACTCAGCCAAAAACATTTAATTGAACTTTATAAATGTGTACAAGTTCAGTTTTAGTCAAACATTTCCTAACTTTGTTTAATTTTAGTTTGTTTTGGTCCTGATATAGTGTTTGATGTCTTGTTTTGACTTTGCTAAGACTAGTTACTTACGATTTGTGTTTAATTAAAATTAATGGAGGTCCAATTTGAAAATAACCCTACATACTTTAAATTTTGCATCTATAAAAGTATACAGTCACATAAACAACCATATACAAAGCGTAAAGTATGTGTCATTGCTCCTTTTTTATTTATTTATTTGAACAGGGACTGTGTACAATATACATTAGCCTCAGAAAGGAGAGATGCATTGTACCAGGTTATTGCACTTGTGCTAATTTCCACCTGCAGTCTCTGGGCCTATTGTACATGTTTTTAGTGGTAGAGGAAACCTACGCAGACACGGGGAGAACATGCAAACTCCACACAGAAAGGCCCCGTCCAGGTGGGAATCGAACCCGGACCTTCTAGCTGTGAAGCACGAGCGCTAACCGCTGTGCTACTGTGCCGCCCATTTGTATTTTTTTTAACAGTGCGCTGCAACGGGGAAAACTGCCTCAGTGTCAAATGCCTTTTACAAAATATGGTATCTTTTATTTAGTGTAAAGATCAATAATCCTATCTGAAATAAACTGTGCCTTTCTTTAGGAAATATCTGTATGGATCGTCTGCCTTTAATTACTAGCCCAACACTTATTATCCATGGAGAGAAGGACCCCATGGTGCCGGGCTTTCATCCTCAGTATCTTCATGAACATATCAAAGGATCCAGGTAAGGCAAAACGGCACTCAAATTTGTAGCAGAATCGTGGATTATTGTCTGCACTTCTCTGAAAATCCAGGTTGCATCTGATGCCGGAGGGAAAGCACAATCTTCACCTGAGATATGCAGCTGAATTTAACAAATTGGTGGAAGACTTTCTTGAAAAATGATTTGTCAAATATCTCAAAAAATAAAATGCTTTATACAACAGCCAAGCTGTAGCTCCTGGATCCTCAACTTTCATAAGATGATAGTAAACAGGCACAGAGGCACGACGCGTTATTTAAATGCCTGTTCTTGTTTGCCTCTTAATATGATATGATATCATATCATATTTCATATGATATTTCATATTTCATATCTTATTTTTAATATGATATGAAAATGTGTTCTAAAACGCTGGTAATACTGTGGTGATTCTTGGCTTTCTTCAGATGGTACTCGGGGTCATCTGCAATTTTCCTGGATTCTTTAGTAGTACATTTTCTGGTTTAGACATAATTCCTTTTTGGGATGTCTGTTTTAGTCCTGGTTTGATCATGGAAGGCAAGGCAAGGTTGGACTTAGAAGACCATATATTATGAGGTGGTTGGCTACTTGGACTATCAAATGTTTTGTTACTTGGTGTGAAAAGTTTGAGAAGACTACAGACAAATATTTAATGTGAGAATGTAGACTATAGACATATAGTCAATCCAGCCTGGCATTCGATTGGTTTAGTCTGGCTCTCCCAACCCGGAAGTTACTGCTTGTGTTTACTGCTGGCATGAACCGCTTCATTTCAGTTCTATTATTTAGGTGCAGGCTACCAATACTGTAAGACAAAGGTAATTCAAATGAATAATATGGAGAACAATGCGTCATTTGACCCCATTTTAGTGCACAACTTCTCTGAAAAGATTTTGGAGCAAGTCGTCCACTTCCACGTGATGAAACTGAACGGGGGCTTTTTTCTTTGGATCGGTTCGACTCCTGTCCTCTCCAACCTGGCCGTGTCGATGAGCAGCAAACATGTAAGTCTTGTGTTTGCATTTGCGATCGTACAATTCCTACGTTTGAATTTTGTTATTAGCATTCAGCAAAAGACCTGTTTACACTCGACTCACTAATTATTTTGCCCCAGGTCTGCATCTACGATGCAGACCTGGGGCTGTGTAAACTCGCTCATTTGTGTCAAGGAGAATAGATTGTGGAGTTAGATTACCCACCTTGCCCTCTAAAGGCGTACGGTACCACAGTGAACTCGCTAGTCTCTTGGTTAATTGAACTCTGGAGAAATAAGACAAGACATTAATATTATTAATACTAATGGTATTAAAAAGAGCATAGTGAACAAAAATAACTGAGGATGGCCTAGGCTGCTGTCTCTGACACACCTCAGAGGCTGTAAGCTCTCCAGTCAATACGCTTTGAGATATAAATAACTGCTCACCCTAGGGGGCACGTAACAGGTTAAAGGAAAATAGGTCGATTGTAAGGGATATTTAGGATCAGTATCATCAGTTGGATAGTATTGCATGTTTTCAGTGTCTTTTCCCCCCCCCATAGGATTCAATGCCATTATCATCACAAGTCATGGGTGACCCATCAAATACATCTGCAAACACACTGGCACAAAGATTAGGTAAATGGAATGCTTTGTAGTATGTTGTATGTTTTGTTGTAAGAAAAAAAATGGATAAACATAAATTTATTATACACACATTTTCTAATTGAATTTCTCAATGCATTTATTTCTTATTTTGTATTAATTCTAACTTACACCAACGTATTTTCTTTTTTCATCTCTCTACAGCAAAAAGGACCCAAAAACAAGTATATGTGAGCTACAGTCTTGCCGTAACAGACGGCAACCTTAGCCTGTTAGTAGAGAATCGCATCAAAAAGGAACTTGAACTTCACCCTGAATACTTTTAAACCCTCGTTCAGTTGTTTAGGCAGTCGTTCAATGGCTTTGTAGCAATAGTCATAAAACAACACAGTTCACAGCCATCTTACATCAAGTGTTCTTTTATTAATATAATAAATTAAATGGTTTATATCAAAACACGTATGCCTATGGCTTATTGTACAAATGTGTCATATTAAAAAAATAACACTTTTTGACAGAACATTTGTTGTGTGTAGAACTAGCAAATCAAACAATGTTGAAATGTTTGCTTTTTTTGATGAAAAGGTTTAGAGCTATGAATGTGCTGATGATGTATCTAGGATGTGCTTCATATATTAAAAACAAGACTGATGGCAATGGCACATTAACACGTCTTGTTTGATACAGCCCTAAAGGTTACTATCACATTGCTGAGTTTATAAGGGAACACTACTCACAACTAGCCCCTATCAAAAAACAAGGCTCTATTCTAGTTGTCACATATTTACTTTGAATTATTGTGCTTTTTTGGCAGGAGTCAGTTTGTGGGAGAGTTACATTACCACAGTACAGAAACAAACAGTGGGCAAGTTTCAAGACCAAGGTTTTCACAATGCCCTGGGAGACATGATGAAAAGTAAATACAGTTTTCCTAAATATATGGCTGGCCTTGTCTAAAAAACAGGCCTTTCAAAGTAAAGCCATTGAAAAATACAGAGGAGCATCATAAGACATACCATCGTACACCAAACTGTCCGTCAGCTCTCTGGTGTAGAGCACTAACCACAGGCTTCATTCATAGGCTACGGTCTGCTAAGGTCTCCGGCTGTTCTCAAAAGACAACCATCATACACCCATTTCAGCAACAGTCAGTTCAAACGACTACACTGACTTCACGTCTGAGGATAAAGTGCCACATTGGACATGTTTCGGGGACTAAAAGAAACAATTAAAACTGGTGCCCTTTCATGCAAAGTGTGGTAGTGGTTTAGTCTATCCCTGCTTTTCCAATGTGCTGGCTTTTAAACACAAACGGTTGATTGTGTTTCTAACATTTAGTGCAAAAGAACATACAAAGAAATATACAGTAAGTTTAGCCAACATGACAGGAGCCTCATGGAGCACCTGCACTACACCGTCTTCTTACCTTTGTCTGTGTATCTTTAAACCAGTCATTAAGCACGGACATCATTGCAAGAAGACCACCAACACCACAACTTTCAAAGCAACTGATAAACACATTTTTTTTTTTAGATAAACCCCGTCCAGTAATATATTTTTGGCAACTCCTGGTTTAATCATTGTCACTAAAACTACTGGCTCAAACTTGTATCCCCTATTTAAAGTGTACCATTTAATGAGTACAGTAATTTTTATGTGAGATGCTCACACTCCATTGGCTAAAGCGTGATTGCCAATGACCTCCCCACCAGTGGCCAGGGCATAAGAAGCAGGTACTGCTGCCAGAGCAGTTGCAACTGCTGCTGTGGCGCCCCCTGTAGCTGAGAGGTGTAATGGTGTGTCATGAACCCGAGAGTAGTCTTTGTCGATTTTAGACAGAAGGAGATGTTGCTCCCCTGGGTGCAGTAGTGTTTGCCTTGTGAAGGTCTCTCCATCAGCTATGCTCTCAGGCAGCGGCTGACCCCGAGGTTCTGGCAACAGCAGAAGACAGATGATGCACAGCAGAGTGCAGCAAGCAAAGATGACGTGATGGAGGAAGTAGCCCTTCTGGTTGTGAAGCTCCATGATTGGTGCAGTCAGCATGCCAAAGCCAGCACTGGCCAGAACCAAGCCGAGCCCTCCGCCTCTGTAAGACACAGCAACATAATGAATGAAAATACATAGTCAGGCCAGGCAATTTTATTTATATGGCACATATAAATACATAGGTACAATTCTATGCAATGATAGAGTAACTGAAAAATTACAATTTGTGAAAATAAATTATTTTGGAAAAAAAATGCAGATTTATAGATATTTAAGTAGGTCTATATAAACATCAGTGATATTTGGGGAGTTTTTTCATGTCCTCTTAGTGTTGGCTGCCAAGTCACTGCTGTACCATGCTGGGTGTTGATATTAGGCAGAGTAAGCATGTTTTTATCCTGTGGTCTGAGTTATGCGAGTTTTCTTTGTTACTATTCTTTGTTTGTGATCATCCCTGTGTAGATCTGGTCTGGATAGCAGCACGGATTATTCAGATGACCATATTAATTTGGTGAGATTGGTAAACCTGTGTATCATCTGTGTACATTTTCTTAGAATTTCACTAAGAGGCAACGGATGCAGATTAAATGATAATGGCCCAATAATTGCGCTTTACGGGACAGTTCAATGGCTGAATATCTGATCCTTGGATGGTTCAAATGACTGGAAGATTTTGTTGAATGAAGACCACAAGAGGGAGCCAAAGGACTGCAGACCACTGATGCAAGTTGACTGCGACTATATTGTACAGTTTAAAATACAGGAGTGTCAATGATCTTTTATCTGATAAATGTATCTAACATTTTGGAACACTGGAGAACATGGGGCTCACCTGATGACAGTGGGAGTAATCTCAGCACAGAAAAATATGCTGAGCGTGCTGACAGCATGAGACGAGAACATGCCAATGATGGAAAAAGCCACTGAAAACTTTCTGTTCAGACTGTCCCG
The DNA here is from genome assembly GCA_021464625.1 of Proterorhinus semilunaris. Lineage (NCBI taxonomy): Eukaryota > Metazoa > Chordata > Actinopteri > Gobiiformes > Gobiidae > Proterorhinus > Proterorhinus semilunaris. Next base: position 24,900,444 of record CM038351.1, read on the forward strand.
CAGAACTAAGAACAAGATCAACAAAATACATTTGATGTTGCATAATATTCAGAAAAACAAAACGTTTGCCTGAATGTATATTTACCTGTATCATGGCGGAGACTGTACTTCCCAATCACTGCATTAAAGAATAAAAATGTTTTGACAATGCTAGTTCAAAGATCTGTGCTACGCTATTATTTTGGATTAATGTCTAACCTTAATCCCTTTTGTTGTAACAAATGACTTACGATTCAGTAGGCCCAGCTGCAGCAGTGAGGCGAGGGCAGTGATGATCATGAATGTGAGCAGACCTCCACGGCGACCCATTAGGCCCACTGCAGGACACACAGCCAGGCAAGTGGCAACAGCGATGCCCGCCATGGTGTAATAGTCCGCATGGCACAAAGCCGTGGGCCGCGCCTCTGGGTCCATCATACTCCGGGCAAAGCAGTGGTGGATCCCATAACCTGTCAATCTGTAGGAAGACATTTGGAGTAAAGCGAAGATAATGGCCTTGTTTCTCTATTAAACAGTAGATACCAAGGGACGTGCTGCAAAGCATGTATCACTTACGAGTTGACACACAGTACGACAATGTTTTTCCACAGGTTCCGAGTGCTCATCATCTTGACAACGCAGCTCCTTTGAGGCTTCTTATGCAGCTCTTGCTCAAGCTCTGGCAACACAGACAAAGACACACATAAAAGCTATGCCTTAACGCCTTTTGTTTCGTTTCGTTTTAAAGGAAATGAGAATCCAGTCCCTAAGGAACCTATATTCGAGCGAGCTGACCTGCTCTGAGCTGACCGGCTCTGTATTAGAGACAAGTATGTCCATCCCTATCTATTCTTCTGGGAAAGATGGACGGTATGAATCAAAGAGAGATGTAGGTGTCAAGAGTCAGGAGTAAATTAGGTTAAAGTATTTTTATTTAACTCTGTAAAAACTCATTAAGATTTACAATCTCAAGTGATCTGACCGAGAGGCAGCAACACATCCATAAAACAATTCACAACAAACGTAAGACAACATATAGATACAACTTAGGTGAAACGACTGCAACCACCACGGCTTTGTACCAATTTCATCAATTTTAATTTAAGAGTTTGGAGAGAGCAACTCTCAAAAACACGGCTCATTTTACAGTATAACTGTAAGAAAATAACTTTTGCAAGCAGTCTATCAAGGACAGTGCTGCCACAGATGAATTTAAAAAGTAAACGGATTACAGATTCCTGATTACTGCTTAAAAAAATTACTTAATAACTTTACTGATTACTTAATTTTAAAAGTAACCAAGTTAGATTACAAATTACTTTATTAGTTACATTAATCAGCTGCCGACATCACAAACCCTGCCTCAAAAATGCAATTGACAACCAATTTTGCCAATACTCGCGTAATTGGAAGTGTATTTTAACTGCAACATCAACAATGCTGCAGCTGCCATAGATTCAAAATGGTGACGTGTTTCCATCTCTCTCCTCCGCTATTGTTGTCTACGTTTATGTTGTGAGTTGTCTTCATGCTGAAAATGTGACTTGTTGCATACGTTACATCACTGTTTGAGACGCAAGAAAAAGTATATATTTTTTCTGTGGAAAATGACAGAATAGTAACTCACAGTGACTTGGAAAAGTAACTTAATCTGATTACTGGTCTGGAGAAAGTAATGCGTTAGATAACGTTCCTGAAAAAAGTAGTCAGTCTGAGAACTCATTACTAAGTAACTGGCATCACTGATCAACGAGCAATTAACAGACTGCTTGCAAAATAACATTTAATTACATTGTTTCTAATAAAAGGACATGGAATTTTATACAAAGACAACCTTCCATTAAAAAAAAAAAAGTACTTTTGTGTGTATAAGCCCTCTAAATCTATCTGTTGGATTCCTCACCCGTTAGGACTCCATTGGACTCTGTTGTCATGTCAACCTGGTTCTTTCTGGCAATACGTATCATCATGGCTTTGGATCGCCTGTACTGCTGGGTGGCCAGCAACCAGCGCAGGGATTCGGGAAAGATCCTGGAGTGAGAAAGGAAGCATGAAGGAAAAAAAAGTCAGATGAGAACAGACTGCTTGTTAAAAACAAGAAGGCAGACAATAAGAGAAAGAAAGTATTGTTTGTGTCAATACACAGCATGCCAGTGCCGTGTAGAGCAGAGAGTACTGTGCAAGCTAATGCCTGGCTCAGTAAGTGAGATATCAAATCCCTGCTAAGAATTTCCTCTGAGGGTAGGACTCACCAAACGTACGGCAGCATCAGAACAAATGGAGAGATTATGACAATCTGGAGAACCTGCCAGTCATCACGGTTTGGCCAATTGCGGCACAGAGCTGCCACCCCTGGCATGAGGAGCTGTCCGCCTACCATCAGAAAACTGGCCACCATGGTCATGGAGAAGCGCCAGTCCGGCAAACACAGCTCAATCCCTAAAGAAAGATAATGTTTCGGATTAGAGAGTTATAATGGCATACGTGAGCAAGGTTGTAAAAGATTGAGAATGCGAGCTCTGCAAGTGTGGGTGCCCATACATCAAAAAAGCTCATTTCTGTTTCATGAGGTCTATTTTCATGTTTGTTTATACCTTTGAAAACATTTACAATTGCTGATCATGTGATTCGAATGGTCTCCTCTTCCATATTATTACAGCTACTATACTACTATACTATAGCTGTACTATAGCTGTAGCTATAACTTTAATTTCCCACCTCCCCCCTCCCGACTAAGCCTTTATCCCTTCCCCTGCACACAGTAACATGGTACAGCCCAGATGGCCTGGCCCATATGGCAAGGTCTTTCAGAAGGTGACCATTGTGAGAGGGAGGGGAGCTCAGAAACCTGCCACTTCCCATTGTGGGAGAGTCTGGGGCAGAATACCAATGACTTTTCTTAGCCAGATACTGCCCTCCCTTTAACAGAGGAATCAATTCAAATGTAGATCACAAAGAAAAAAAGTATTCTACGGTATAAACAATAAATGCAGACATTCTAATTTATCTCTTTTGTTCTGACAAAGATCAGACTGTACATATCATACTTTATACCACGTTATCCAAAAATTTTAAAAATATGAATTGCAATTATAGTTTGTCAGGTGTGTTAGAAATATACGTAACAAGTTTCTACAAATGAATAAACTGTTTCAACTTGTTATTTTTGGTTTCATTTGTCAAGAACCAAAGTCATATATCTGTGATCACCAATATGCAGCCAAGGGCTTAAATAGGGCACTCGGAGCTCTCACCTGGCCCAAGTAGGTCTATAGGTTCATCTTTACTTTTACATAAAGTAGTGTGCTCCATGTTTTGTAATAGGTGATAATAAACATGGTTATTGAAATGAAAGTTAAGGACAAGCATAAAATTCAGACTCTACTGTATGGGGCTATTGTCAAAAATGTCCTTTGAGCAAATATGACCACTACAGCATATACAGTAAGAGGCTAAACATCAAAACCTTTCCTTTGGACTACAGCAGTGACAATACTGGACTGTTGGAGCAAACAGCTCAGTCTATGTGTCAGAGACAGCCGTCACAAGTACACACACAGACAAAACAACTGTACCTTGGCAAGGCCAGTGCATCGCTAAAGCAGTCTAACACGCAATGCCCATCACTATTGCACTGAAGAGAGAGTGACATTTCAATTAAAATGGTACAAATAAACACTGTACAATTCAGAATACATTGAATGATCTCTGTTAGATTATTAGCTTCTTTAGGCTCTTATCACTGTGTTGACGAGTAGACCTGAGTAATGCAAAACTAAACTTGTGGCCCAAATATAGAAGTTGCAGATGCAAATGTTAGCGCACAAACAGGCAGAGGCAAAGGCCTTTTGTTCCAGCTGAGTGGGTGAATGCTTCTTCTTGTGCTGTTTATCTCATTGCCCCGTTAGCTAACCCCCCCCCCCCCCCCCTCCTCGGTCTGCCCATTCTACCCTCTTACTCACTGCCCTCTGTAACCCCATCCCCCACCCCTTACCCCATTCCTTGTTCTATTCATATCTATTCATTCAGGCTTCTTCACGGTCCTTCCTCCTCAAAGTGAACGGTAACCAGGCTTTCAGAAAAACAATAAGTTAAAAGGGAGAGAGAATGTGGAACAAAAGAATTGCAACATAAAGCAGCTGATCTACATAGCTGGCTCTATTTTTGATGACAAATGGCTAAACACTCTGCCACACATTCTCTCTGTTGTCCACTGCTCCTCTACTAACCTTGCCTGGGGCATGAGAACAGAGTGGCTCTCAACAGCATGAGGACAGAGAGGGATACCATACACTGCAGCAAAAAAAGATGTGAGAAAGATGGCAAGCCATAGAAAAGGGTAATAGATTACAATCAAAACCAAGATCATCTATCTATCTATCTATCTATCTTTCTACACTGTGCCTGACAGGTCGCGGTATGAAGCGCTTGAATCCTGTTGAGTCAGCAGATCTCGTTCTGCCACACTTCTACAGTAAGTTAAGACAGCCTTTGGTCCAACCATAAGGCTTTAAGGGGCCGTTTCACCATTATAAAACAGCCATACATTTATATCGGAAGCACATTTACACATGCACATCATGTTCACTGACTGGAAGAGGCAGTTGCGTCTCTCAGCGGGAGGCCATTTGTAACGCTTTGTAAGCCTACAGAAATTTTGACCTTTTTGCATGCAGTGTAAATACAGTGGCTTCAGGGGATTTTAAGACATTTCTTGATTGGTTTTCCTTCTTTTTGTTATGGTTTGGTCTGATAAAAAATCATACACATTTCTAGTGTATTTCTAAATGGAAAAGACACAGCAGCTGCGGGTTTATTCGATTGTTCTCCATCATAGTTGTGCTGTTTTTGGACATTCATGAAAGTTTAGGCCTGAGGTAAATTTAATAACATTCCCATGATAATGCCAAAAGGTACGTGCACATTAAGATTTGAATGTTAGCATTCTTCCTTAATCAGATTTTAGCATAACTAAATAGAGTGATATGAATGCTTCCTCAACACAATAACATCAGCAGCTTTTAAACATCTGAAAAACATTTCTAAGATCAGTGGAATAGTGTCGACAGACTTATCCATGCATTTGTCTCCAGCAGCTTAAACTACTGTAACGGCTGCTCCCTGTTAGAGCTGCAGAACATCCAGAACGCTGCGGCTCGAGTCCTGACAAGAACCAGGAAATACGACCATATTAGTCCAGTGCTCCGGTCTCTGCACTGGCTTCCTGTCACTCAGAGAATAGAATTTAAAACAGCTCTGCTTGTGTACAAGTCACTTCATGGTTTAGCACCAAAGTACATCTCTGACATGTTAGAGCCGTATGAACCATCTCGGGCCCTGAGAACTTCAGGGAGGGGTCTCCTGGTGGTTCCCAGAGTCAATAATAAACACGGTGAAGCTGCGTTGCAGTTTCATGCAGCTAAAATCTGGAACAGTCTTCATGAGGATGTGAGAGCTCTTTCAGTGGCAGACTGAGACACCCTCGTCGCAAGAAGGAGCGCTACCGCAGGTCCTTCATCCCCACTGCTGTCAGACTGTACCACACTATTGTAACGTATCAGCGTCACTTATCAACAACCCGCACTAGGACTGTAAACTTTGCACTGCCAATTCCCCTTTAAGCTTTTTGTTATTACTCATTGTATATAAGATACCTCTGTTTACTATTTAACTGTTTGCACATTTCCGGTCTATTTTGCACACCCTGAGTTTTTCTTGAGAGTCGAATGTAACAAGTGAATTTCTCCATTGTGAGATCAATAGAGGCTTATCTTATTTTATCTTATCTTACCTTATCTTAGACAGGCCTCAACTCTGACAATGTTCAAATCCAGGCTGAAAACAGTTATTTTTACCCGTGCATATAAAAACTGAAAGTATCTTATCTGCACTCTTGCCTTTTACTGTAATAAATTATTTTTATGTTGATGTTTTATAGATTGATTTAATTTGTTTTCTTGTAATTTTATGCAACTGTGAAGCACTTTGAATTGCCTTGTGTATGAATTGCGCTCTACAAATAAACTTGCCTTGCCTTCCTGAACCGACTTTACATGGTAAAAACATTTCTTGAACTCCAGCCTAATTACATCTCAAGTGATGCTTTTCTGTGCTTACACAGTCTAGACAAAGTTTTAGACGGAGAATGGCTTTGGGGCACAATAACTTTCTGAGGGTTTAATACTCCAACTATTTAAACAACTATTTAAACACTGATCCAACACTGATCCAACCAAATGCATGTTTTTGTTACATGACTGTTCCATAAATAACTATTTAATACTATGTGTTCAGCATAATACACTGCACTTTGTCCTTTGAGACAACTTCAGAAAACAGAGGTAACTGGACCCCCTGAAAAAATGGGTTTACAAAGTAATACAGGTCATGCAGAAGGGCAAGGGAGGAGGGCACACACATCTACAGTACAGTGCAGGTGATTACTGGTATACATGTATGCAACAGCCAGATAACTGAACAAGCAGAGATTTTAAATGAGCCATAAGAAAATAAGCAAGTGACTGTGCTGGTAAATAATTGGCAGAAATAGTGGAAGTGAAGGCTAAGGTTTCAAAAGGAGGAGAAAATCTAGGAGAGGCTTTAGAGATGCTGAATTTAGAAACAGAATTTCAGGCCAGCTCTTACAGTCCTTTGGCAAAAAAAAAAGGAAAAAAACAACAACACTGATATGATTAGGCAGCACATGCTGGGGCTTCACCAAGAATGACAATTGAATCAAAATTACAACTTAAGTTCTCAATAAAATCTCAAAGGCTGCAATTTATGTACTAGATATAGTACAATATGTTAGCATAACAAAATAAAAAAAAACCTTCCTCTCCATGGGGTTTTATTATGTATTGAAAAGGCAAATCCTGAACGTTAGACCAAACCAAACATGTTATGATATTTCTTCTTTCATCCTGGTCAAAAATATGCAATGTGGGCTAAGTCTTGATTTATTTTGTTGTACCGCCCTAACACATGCCATCTCCATCTTTTTACAATATACAGGGTGGATGTGTATCTTCATGCTTGTTTTTGTGCCTCTTCTTTTGATCTGCGGCACACTGCGGACTATTAATCAGGCCGGTGATACAGTAAGCTTACTTACAGCCTCGCACCAGTAATTGAACCGGCTTTATGTGCACACTCAGCTCTCACGCATGAGCACGTGGAGTCTAACAGCAGAAATAATAGGTGCCTCTTATTTAATGTTTACATTGCACTTGCTAAATTGAAAATGAAACCTGCCCCTGTCTTATTATGGTTGCATGTGTGTGTCAAGACTAAAGCACATTTCAAGGCACCATATGTCCATAAAGAAGAACAAAGTAGGTTTTAAAGCTATTTGCCATGAAATAAACATATTTTACTGAATGGCCTCTTCGCATTAGGTTTAAATCAGAAGATGGGCCAATCCCTGGTTATAAAGTCTTTCAAATCCTTGCTTCACTCCCACTGTGGCTGTCACCATGACAGCTCCATGTTATGCCCACACACTTCACACAACATAAGATCCATGTCCACATTCCCAGCTGTCTGTAGCAGTGACTTGCAGCAGTGACTGCACTTGTGATTTAAGGTGCTTGTTTGTGTTTAGAGGCAGAGGCTTATTGGGCTTTCTGCAGAGAGGGACTAACGGCCGACCCCCGTCCTCAGTCTAATCTGTAACTCTGGCACATAATGTATGACTAATCTGTCCCCAGCCTGGCAGACAGTAGAGGGCCTGAAGAAGAGGGAAGTGCAAGTGCATTCTCTGGGGAAAGGAAAACGTCACTGACTTGTCATTTTAAAGAGCTACATGTTTGTACGAGCAACACAGGTATAGTATTATTATAATAACCAAACCCGACTCTAAACAAATATGGCTTATGTTTGGCACACATGAACTGTCACTATACAACAACCTAAAAGATGGTTTGTATTTGAACATTTTCTAATCTCCCTTCACAGGGGTGTCCAAAGATAATTGTCCACATCAATCTCCACTGATTTTGTGTTAATAGAATACAGGTAAACACATACCAAAATACAACTTAACGGGAGTGGTACAGTTTAAAAGCAGATCTCTGAACAGAGAATTCACAAATGGACAGAGGACCTTACAATTTTTGGTCTTCAAACTTGCCATTTGATCGTGTGACTGAATAATGTCGCCACTCTTCGACAAAACTGTGAGAGAAAATGTGTTAATTAGAGTCTAATGTGTTCTTCTCTCACATTGCCCAGATCAAAACCTTTCAAATATAGGCAGGACTAAAGTAAGTTAAGTTACATAGTTGTCCCAGCTCAGATAAAAAAAAAAATATATATACAAACTACGGATTTTACTCAAAGGAATCGTTTTTTATTAATTCACTCCATAATTCCTTATTCAGTAGTTATTATTCAGGCATTGTAACCAAGTACCGAAAAAAAATGTAAAAGTTAACTTTCATGGAACATGGGATTGAAATGGCTTTCTTGTTTTCAGTGGTGATGGAAAGCCGATGAGGGGTGTTCCTGTAATTTTCCTATTTTCTACCTACATCTATTCCCACGCTGCACGCATTACCTATGAGACGATTTCAGCACAAGGACAGTGTAAGAATGCATAAAAGTGAGCAGAGAGCAGGTGGCAATGTGTACTTACTGAGCACGTAGAGGGAGAGAGCAAGGCCCGCCAAGCAGAAACCCTCAAAGAAGCGCAAGGTGCTGAACATAGTGACGTTTACAGAGAAGGCAACACTCAGACCGAACACCAGCATGAAAAGTACCGAGAGAATCAGAACTGGGTGTCGGCCATACCTTGGGGACAGACGGGCAAAGAGAGCGGGAGAGACAAGGAGAGGTAAAGTAAGTGTCAGAAAAAACATACAGATTTCATTCACCTGGTATAAAGTTGCAAGTACATTTATCTACTAAAGGTTATTTGACATAATCTGGTCAAACATTTTTCCTTGCCCTTTTCTAATTACACCACCCCAATATCAACGCCTGACAGTTTCGGCTTCAGTTAGCCAAATAGCAAACAATTTTCCCACCTAAATGTAATGGTTATGCAGGGATCTGATTTGAATAGTAATATGTTGTGTGAATGGGAATTGTTTTCCACAGACATCAGTGGATGGATGTGTCTGTTTTAGGCAGGTCATTAGGTCAGTGGGTCAGGACAGAACTACAAAGCCTGTCAGGACGCACATGTCTTTACATTGTTTCCACAGTTGCTCATCCTGCATACAATACTGAGACTCTTTCCCACGAGGAAGCTCGGCTGCTAATCAGGATGTCAAATACAATGACAGTGAGGGGCAACACAGTGTTGTTTTGCCACAAACAACCCCTCTGTCAAATGTGCAGCTAAAACAATGATTTTGACAAAGGTGGCGTTTCTACAACTATGCATCTCCTAATTTTATTTAATACAAATGTCACGTTAAGATCTACAGTCAACATTGTATTAAACCCTTTGGAAATAATGATCTTTAAACACAAGTAAAAGACAGTGGATGTATTTGGATTAATGCTGTGGAGTGCTTTGGTAAAACTGAGTGCTCTGACAGTCTGCCATAATCCAGCATTACATACAGAACATTAGGACAAGCTACAACGGGTCACACAGTAAGACCGACAGATCTCTATCTTTCTCTAAAACATCACATTCATTTTCCAAATCAGTGTACATTTCTCCATTTCTAATGACCTCTGAAAACCCTACTTTTTTAGTAAATGGTGAATAAAGCACAAAATGTGACTCATTTAACTAGAATTTTCTTTCTACATTCAATTTTTTTAAGGTTAAAAACAATGAACTGAGTTCAGTTAAAATATTTATTTTAAAAAGGGAATGGAAAAAAAATCGCGTACCAGTCAGCCATGACACCCATCGCCAAGTAGCCAAATATGGAGCCCACCAACAGCGAGAACTTGGCAATATGCACCTTCCAGGCTGAGTCGCACACCAAGTTCCACTAAGAGACCAAAAAACAGTGATTAGAAAATGTTCAAGAAGAATGAATAGTAAGAAGATATTTGGGCATCTTTTGCCATTACTTTAATAAATACATTGTATAAAAACAGGTCAGCAGCAACAGCCATGCTACACTTCCACAAAATGTTATTTAGACAATGAATGACTATGTTTAATAACTAGTCTAAGCAGCATCAATGGATTGCTGCAGCATTGCTGGCATAAAGTATTGGTGTAAAACTGTCCCCAAGAAATCAATAGTTTTTCTCTCTTCTGTAAGGCCATGGGTCAGTGCGCACATAGCCACAGCTTTCAGCATCTGAAGCACAGGCGAGGACACGTGCACAAGTACAATGTGTCCTATTTTGTTTACAACCCTGAAAAAGAGATGTCCAAAGGCCCAGGTTATCTGTTTAACTGTGTGAGAAAGCAGCACTGGAGTTTAACAAAAGCATAATGAGTGTATCAAGTGTATCCTCACAGTAAAGACTATGTTATATGTAAGAAAATAAGAGTGTGTAGACTGCTTCATCAAGCATATGTTAACACAGTACCATGGAATGTGATAAATGTAATGTAAGTAAGAACATAATTGTTGAGGTAAAATAGGCTCTTTGAACTTATCAAAGAGCTCCTTTAGCATTTATGGTCAAATAGTACAGAGAAAAGCTTATATTAATGTGTAAACATTTAGGCTAATAGTCTATTCTTAAATTCAAAGCAGCCTCCATGCTTTTGCAATAGAAACATAATTGGTTCTATTGCCATTGCCTTTGGTGGAATGATGCATCATGAAACATACTGTAGTTTAAAATCGATTCATAAATATCATTAGGGAATGCAACTAAAGAATCAACTGTAGAAAAATAAGAAAAAATTAAAGACAAGCTAAACTCTAATTTTACAAAATGCTACAGCTGACAGACCTACAGACAACAGTGATGTGAGTAGGCCATCATTCCCTTCCATTAGATAACATTTTGGTTTTAATCATTTTACAGCTTTAATCTCGAGTTATGTTAATCTACTCGTGGTGCCAGATGAGAGGGGGCGCGCTTCATATTGAGGTCAGTGGGTGAGCTGTCACTAAGCGGTACTGAACTGCAGATGAAGAGTACAGTGCGGATGAGGATGAAGAACATCACTGTGGGGCTATCTTGTTACCTTGGTAACCACATTCTGGCTGAGCCCCGTGTGCAGCTCCAATCTCCACTCCTTACAGGCGCACAGCGCGCTGTCTGCGTCCAAGGTGTCGTTGGCCCGGAGCAGTAGCGGAGGGGTCGTGTACGGCAGGGTCCAGTTACTGTCGTTTAGAGCAATCGGCTGTACGCACGTGCCATTGGGTTGTGCCAAAAGAAAATAATCAGAAAACTGGCTGAAGCCGATGAACAATGCTGGTATCCAGGTCAGGAGCACTAGCTGCTTCTGGTGTTTGCCGAAACCTCCCAGAGATGGCAACACCGAGGCGTCGATGTGCGGCAGTAGTTGGGGTACGGAGCGATCCAGAGACATAAAGCCGTTCTCCGGACCATGCTCCTCGGTCCGGCCGCCTGCCATAGCGGTCCAGACCTGAACACACTTAACCTTCCCCTTTTTGCAGCCAATCAACCCGTTGCCACAAAAAAATAGACACAGGCTCCTGCTCACAGAAATAAATACCCCAAACAAACCCCTATAAAACCACAGATGCCAGTTGTCCAGAGTTGATAGATCCGATCCAGTTATGGTGAGATTTCCCTCATGGCGAAGGCGCTCTTAAAGCCCAAGGGGTGTCCGCGTGCGTCAGGACGAGTGAATAAATGGGCTTGCACAGAGCAGCGGACAAGTAGCAGGCATCAGCATCTCCCATGGGTGCAGCTCCAGCGGACCATGTGCAGCTGAAGCAGAGTTGGGCCTGCAAGCAGGACATGTAGTAACCACACGGTTTAGCCATCAGCTGGTCCAACATTTGCCCGTGGCACAGGTCTCATACCTGTCCCCGAGGTAACCTCGTGGAGATGCGCATGGCTCTGTGAGGTCCGGTCACATAAAGCCTAAACAATCCGTGTGTCCTTGCGCGTGAAGCTGTGGAGCACCACAAAGAAGCGGCACAGGGTCGTTATTGCTCTGTCAATGGGACGCTGTGCCACAGCGGGGATCGGCGAAGAGGGGGGCTAACTCCGCCCTCGGCCGGTGCGTTATGGGCTGCGATTGGAGCGCGTTCAAAAGGCGACTGCGCCAGAGCGGCATCTGCAGCCGACAATGATCCCTTTTGTGCTTCTCTGCATCCACTTTACACCAAACGCTCTGTCGTTCACGCGTTATCATTGATTTATTTGTGGTGATTCTGAACATTGTGGCTCTGCATTAGCCCTGTTAGGCCGTCGTCATATGTCTTCTCACGGGAATATTTAGACTGCATGGAGACAATGAAAGCAAAGCAGTGCATTTACTGTTATGTTATGTGCAGGCCACAAGGGGGCGTCAAGTGGCCACAGTCTTCACATGGGCTAAATTATGGAAGGTAAAATAAAATAATAATAATAATAATAATAATAATAATAATAATAATAATAATAATAATAAGATATGTAGTGATCCGAGTTTTACCTCAATTTTACAGTAAGAGATTAAGGACACAGGTAGTAGGTTGAAAAATAAAGTGGAAGGCAACAGTTCAATTACTTATGATTTATTCATAGGAACACTTTGTTTTAGTTTACTTGGTTTGTATTTTCTTTCTTTTCCCCCAAAGCAAAAAGGGTTATTTCCAGGTTGGTTTTAACAAAGTGATCATAACAAAACAAAAGGGAAGTCCATTCAGCTGCACACAACACCTGAACATAACAACCAAGAAGGTGGAGGTGACGTGATGCAGGGCATCCGGGTGGGACTACTGGGAACGGCCTCAAAGAATACAGGACCTAGTGGAAAGAGTTTAGTTAAAGCCTGAATTCTAACCTAGTGCTACATCAGGTGACATGGGCAACGTACCGCTTCCAACGTCCGTTTAAAGGGCAAATGCTCTGGGCAACACTGGACAGATGGGGTCACACACACACACAATACACAGCTGCTGTCAGCATGCGCCGGAACCGAAGCAATACTATAAGGGGATATAGTTTGGGTCAGAATTTACTTATTTTAGGATGAATTAAAGCTTGCCAATATTTTACCTGCTCTCGTAAAGCACCGCTCCCAGTCGGACTAAAGCAGGAAGTGCAGCCCAGTTTTTTATATTCTCTAGTTGGCTAAACACATAAGATGACTTATATAGGCTATTCTGAGCGTGATGCAGCGTCATGTTGTTCCTGTGAATGACTTTGACGCACAAGTGATTGACACATTTCTCTCTGATTTCTTGGCGTAGTCGTACGCAAAATGTCAGTAGATTAGGCCGTTTTGCCTGTAAGTGATGGGCTGGTGATTGGTATGGAGGACCGTGGCTGCCAAAACAATAAATAAATGTTTAAATAAATAAATAAATAAATAAATGCACTTGCAAATTTTATCTTTATTTTATTTATATATTTATTTATTGTTTTGGCAGTCCTCCATAGATTGGGACACGCCTTAAGGTGTGTAAAGTTGAGGGGACAACTTGTGCTCATTTCTCACTCCTTTCGTACGTTCACGTCCCGCCCCCTCCCTCTGGGTTTTAGATGGAGGCAGGGTCTATTTTTATTTATTTTATTTTTTTTGGAGGCAGTGTCTATGTGTCATCTGTTATCGTCTGCCAAACGTCACGCCCTCATAAATGCACATACCACGGCTGAATGCACACCTAATACAACAGGCACAAAGTAATAGAATCCGCAAGGAATAACATACGCGTGGAACAGAGTCTGTAATTAAATAAACAAACGATGAAAGTAGTGTAATTAATGCAGATAACTAGGCCTAAATAGAGGATTAAAATGAGGCTATACTTTAGAATTTAACCCATTCAGCAGCCACGTTTCTCAAACATCAACATGCATAAGATATTTTACCTTTCAAGAACTGCAGGCCTAGATCATCGTCTAATTAGGAATAAACCATGTCTAATTGGACAACATTTGATCTGAAGTTGACTTGGGTGTAAACAACATCTCTAAGCCAGAAAACACCAACAGCGAACCACCTGACTTCCTTACTAAAGCATAAATCAAACAGACACTTGGCAGGGTTCAAACTGCCAACTGTCATGTTATAAGAAATCCTGCTCTACCTTCTGAGCCACAGTCGCCTAAAGAAGAACCAGAAGAAGCCTGTATCAGTGGTACACATACCACTGTTTGAGAACTGTTTTAGAGGGTAATGGGATTGATACATTTAAGATTTTACTTTATAAGCTCTGGCTCATCTCAGTGTGTGGAGGAACGCAGTATTTGTGGACCAGGATGGTTTGTCTGTGCACAACCAGGTAACCCTTGATGCTTCTCACCCTTTCCACAGCAGCACCACTCTATTCATTATTAACAGTTGCATCATTTCTTCCAGTGGCCCTGTGGAAAAAGGCTTCCTCTGTAAATGAGGAGGTAGAGCAGTCTCTATCTCAATTGGAGAAAAGTGACCCACATTCAGGTGTTTCGGTGTCATGTGACAGCTCTTTGACAGCCCCCCCTCCTCAGTGGTTCTGTTTCGGTAACCCCCCGGAGGCATATCCATGTCATCCTGTGCACAGGTACACTAGTGTGAGAGACCACAAGCTGTCTGCTCTGAGCTCAGACCATTTGTGGATTCCAGACTATATGTATGTCACTATTACACTTCAGTGCCTCAAAAATGTACGGAAAACTCAAATGCAAAAACTGCAACAACAAAAAAAAACGAACAAAATACAACAAACAATCCATTTAATTCAGCCATATTGCAGATGAAGATGTATGTATGTATAGTATTTTTTTTTAAATGCATTTGTTTTACAAAAACAGAGAACACTCTAGCTTCAAACTGGAGCATTGATGAAGTCTTTCCATTATCTTACTACAGAATTAGAATTATGAAGCTTCTGGCTAGGAGAATCAGGTTAACATGAAGTATTATGTTGAGAAGTTTAATACGTAATTATTACATTTCCTCAGGTAAAGATTAAGGATCACAAACTGCTTGTGCTGCAGCAAACTTGAAACTCATTCATTGCATCAATGTTGAATGATGTGAGTGTCTAGGAAGTAACATGAGCAGGCAAAAAGTCCAGTTCAAACATGGCTGACCAAATGTGAGAGTGGTTTGTAGCTCGTGCCATTCTTAACACATATTAACACATTTTTAACAGTATTCAACCAGTATACAGTATGTGCAGATGTTAGATATTGGTTTAGTTTATGAGGCTACTTGTTCTTGCCGATTTGTATTTGTATTAGTGTGCAGGTTGAGTTTTGGCCATCGATAACAAATTTGCATACAAAGTTTTGTGCGTGTGTAACACTATAGTGTCATGAGTCTGTACTTTTGACAGTTCACTTGTCAGTTTTTTACGAATCACCCTCTTTTCTGCATATTTAAAAGTACAGTTACAGTTTGTGCCATTACAGGGCTGAATGTTTCCGTGAGGGATCACAAGCTTGAATGACAAATAGATTCCCATGCTCCTCTCGCTCACTCCCTGCTCTGACAGGTGCAGACACGGATGTTCCCTTTTTAGCAAGCCATTTAACCTGCAGGGTCTGTGCACAGAGCCACGCCCGGATCCGCTCGGCTTCTCTCATGTGAACTCAGTGGTTATACAACTGACTGGCATTAATTAACTTCATTCTTATTGTAAATAATCATGCAATGGTAAAGTTATAGAGGCATTTATAGGGACTTAAAACAGGATTTTATTGAGTCCTTATGATGATGATTGCATGCCTAATTATTTGTTTTTGTATTTTGTTTAATGGCGCGCAAATCTAAACAGCAAAAACACTCCTATATGAAAGCTGAAATAATCGTGGTCAAAATAACTTTCATTTTACTGGTTAATGGCACATTACTGATGACAATATCCCCTAATACTGATATAGTAATTACCTATTATTAAATCTGAACAAACAAAACTGTGTTGAGAAAGTGGTTACACCCGTGCCCCGCCTTTTATTATTACAGCTGCTCATGAAACTTCCAGTAATGACACTGAACTTTCACATCACAAACACCCATTGTTTTTGGCAAAACGCGATGCCAAGGAGCTGACAAGACGGCACTACTCATCAGACGACACTCTTAATGATTTAAATGCTAAACAGCAGAAAAAGATGTGTCTGTGCATGCAGCCTTTCCGTGTCATGATTACAGTTCATGTCGGAACACTGGGGTGAGGTTCGTTGGACAAGTGGAGCCGATAAAGAGGCTTCCTCCCTTGAATCCTGAGAGAGTTGGGGCGTGTTCATGGTAATTGCCTCAAGAGAGCCCTCCCCAGCTCACCTGTGGGATCGAGATACAGCGGAGGTGAACAAGGGGACAGTGACGGCCTTTGTTCCCTGTAATTACCTTTCATTTAGTTGTTTTGTTGGAAAAGTGCACGCATAATATTTTGCGCTAAACAAAAAAATGTAAGACATTACATTTTACTTTGACTGTGAGGAGAAATATTTAGAATGTATTGTTGTTATGTTTATTGACACCAAAGACAGGAACTCTAGTCTCAGCATGCAACTTACTGAATGTTTGAAGGTTAGCGGGGAGACAACAACCTGTCCTTGCTCATTCTCCCATTCTCAACAGCTGTCCTGTTTGAGAAACTCAAAAGATGAAAGTATTGATTCACTTTATTATTATTATCACACACGAATGACATTCCTCAAGGACTATTTATTTCATGTGCATGAGAGCTCGGTGATTGACAATGAAGAATTAAAAAATAGTGTCAAAAATTGGAAAGTAGAGATTAGACCAACTTCTCTTCTTCTGTGGCATACTGTAACATTTCAATTGTTTTCATTCATTGATACTGTGCTCAGTGTAACGAAGGAATGATCAAGTCTGCAAGCCCCAGGATGAACCCTCTCAAATACACAAAACATCCTTTATGCATGCCATATCGCACCTTAAATTTAGGCTGAAGGGGAACCAAACATGTGACCACTGACGAGAGTTCTTAAGTTTCATGTCTCAACAGTTGGATGATCTGTGTGATGATCTTTTTGTCATGATCGTTGTACACTGACGCTCTGGGCCCCAATATATGTCTGCCAAGGTTGAGAATCACTGTACTGTATGTGACAATGAAAGGAAGTATTAAGGACATTTCGGTCTTATTGCAGGTGGGCAAAAGGTTATGTCACCTTCCTAATAATAATAATGAATTGTTAATATCGGTGTGGCGTTGCGTGGGAGGGCTCACATGCATGCTGTAATATCTTAGGTTCATTGATAGGACTTGAAAGTTGAGCCTTGTTGATTCTAATGTAAACAATAATAACGAGAGGATTTACGGGATTTATGAAGCAGACGCTCAAAGAATAAGTCCATGTCAGCACCTTTTGTACAATTGATCGTTTCATTGCCTCTCAGATTGCGATGGCTTACGACATGTTAGCCCAGTCTACAGGTATTGGAGATGCACTGTCTGTCGAGTGAGGCGAGATGAATCGCAGTTACACAAGAATTTACTTTTGGCAAATGAAACATGAAAGAGGGTTGAGGAGCCTCGAGTGCCTCTCGTAGCGGCATAGTTTCACACAAACCTGCTTCGGAGACATGGCAGAGGAGGTGTTTCTTTCTTGATGCACATTTACAAGTCAGAAGGCACATATCTGGCAGATTTTTTTTTTTTAATATAATGTACTGAAACCTACGTGTTATTTTGCGGAAGGCAGATGAACAGTGAAGATGAAAAACGCAGGCCACACACTAAGTTATACATCAGTGCCAGAGCAGTTTAAACTTGGTTGAAACTAAAAGGGATTGCAAAATTAAACATTATTCTTTTCATCAAAAGCACTTTCTCCTTTACGTGTGCAGGTATCAGGTCATCCCCGACGCCCATTTCCAGTGTGCAAGCCTTGTCTTGTCTGCAGTGATCGGGAATGGAAGTCAACGCTAAAAGGCTGGTAGCAGTGGAGCGACACCCTTGACAGTCATGCACAAAACGTGACGACTCAAATGTGTATCTTATTTTGAGATGCAAAAACATGCAGCATGCGGGATTGAGCATGGTGTTGTGCGTCTACTGCATCTCTACATCAGTACTAGTGACACCAAAGTTCCAAAAGCTGCAAAAAAAAAGCAGCTTTTAAAAAGTTTCACTAGAGGAGGAATGTTGTTTTGGCCGAGGCTGCATATCTGTGTTTTTTATGTGCAGGCAAAGGCGTGTTCATAATTGTCTTTTGCTATAGGGCACATTACCATAATGAAGATGGGACTTTTTTTTTGTCCTGAGTCATTTTAAAGCCGTTATTCTTTTCTTGTGAATCTCACATGTGACACATTCAGCAAATATGTCTTTTTTTTTTTTTTTTCTTAAACGAGACAACAAAGAACATGCTCTTTCGCTTTTATCTGACTTGACTTATGCTAATGAAAAGCAACTGCTTGGTGTGAATCACAAATTGCCAGTTAACACCCAACGCCTATTCTGTGTTCTCTCATCTCACCACTTGCTGCAAAATGACACTCATGAACCAGAGAATCTGAGAGTCCAAGTTCAGTTTGGCCACAGTTGTTACTTTTTAAGGTGCATTCACAATTGCCACAGAGAAGCCCCTCCGCAGAAGTCTGCTACTAAAGCAAGAGACCAGATCAGTCCTGAATTTAACAAACCACAATTTTCTATTTGAGAGGGAAAGGTGACTAAGGAAGGGTATGAACTCAAAACGCAATATATATTCTTTACTTTTTACTGATGTGGACGTTTATCTGTTCACACACCAAAGTTAGTCTCATTTCATTTTCAGCAGTCAAACTAGTTTTTCCGGCAAGTCCCACCTATGTCTCCGGGCGAGTGTCAGAGCAGTGCTTGACATCAGACAGATGGCGTACAATCATTTAGAATATCCCCACCTTTGACTTTCTACAACAATCACAGACAGCCCACGACATTTTGCACAAATAAACACTTTTATTTTTCTTGACTATACTAGATATGTTGTAGCCCTATTATTCAAAAATATTAGTAGAATCCACTGGTAAACCGTTAATAGGCTGCTGAGAACATGCCCATTCCATTAACCTCTAAACCCCCACTTGAACCGAGCACATTTTCTCCAGTTTGGCTTTACCCAAAAAAAAAAAAAAAAAAAAAACAGAAACGGAGAAGTGATGAAAATGTGATGAAAACCCAACTAAAAAGCGATGAAAGAAAAGTCAATAAAAGTGACAACGCGAGGAAAAAGAGGTAGGTCTTTGTAGGTCTTAGCTTTCAAATGAGGCGTTACACTGGCCTATAGGCTGTGACCTTATAGAATTGGGTAAAGCTGAACTGGAGAAAATGCGCTCGGTTAAGGCGGGGGTTTACAGGTTAAGACCTCATGAAGTACTGCATATACAGCTTGGAGTAAGGTTCCAGCCTATTGTTCATTGCATGCGCTCTTTGTGATTTAAAACAGGCATGACAACTACAACTGAACTTATGCTGCCTTTAGTTGCATGCCATTTCTCTCTTGAAAGCTAAGAACCTCCAAAGATCGTTTGCAATTCTAAATGATCACTCCACGATATTGTTTTTTCTCTTTGGCTGCTGTAGTCATCGATTGAACCTATACTTACTCTCTCGTCGCCTCCAGCAGAGTTGAATTTGAGGTGGGAGTGTCACGAAAAGAAGAGGGAAAAAACTTCACACTCAGCGCTTTTCTCGAGAGGTGTGGTTTCTTCTGCTCCAAAAGTTATCCTCCCCAGTCCTCGGGCGAGAGTGCGCACTACGGTGGCAAGGAGAAGGAGCGAGTGTCTGCGCGGACAGGTGTACACGCAGAGCCACGCACATGTCCTGCACAGGACTCAGTAAGGACGTTTTTTTTTCTCCCCCGGATCTCGCTGGTCATCATGAGTCAGTACGGCTCCCAGAAGGGTCTTTCCAAGGGCGGAGGATCGTCGACCCGGAGGACCGAAGGCTGGAGGGGCGACTTCAGCGGCGGAGGAACGTACCCGTACGCCCGCAGTGAGGTGGTGCACGGAGGTGGGAATGGATACGACCCGTACATGGATGGACACAACACGTACAGCGTTACTTCCAAAGGGGGTGGGATCAGGTATGTTGACCTCTTTTCTGTTCCTGTTTTGCTGAGGGAGTGGGTCAGACCATCTTAAATACAGTAGATAGACCCTTGGCACTGCTCATGGTACGTTCACTGCGGAAAACATATCCAAAAATGTCTACAAAGTTCATGTTTCGGAGTCGTGTAAAACATAGGGTAAGGCTAGGCTATAAGAGGATACTACCTGTTGCTAAAGGAATTTCTTAACTGGCTAGTGCGCCAGGAGCTTCTATTCATTATTTATGACTGCTGCAGAGCCTGTAATTTTAGCTAACCAGAGATAAACCAAACCAAACAAAACTCAGTCGTCTTTCTTTCTGTTTAACCAGTTGCCCATTTATTTGCCCGTTTTTAGCACCAACATTGCAAGGAATTTGCTTCTAGGCTCTTACATGCTGAAATGGAAAACTTATTATGCAGGAAATATGATCCTGAACTAATAACTTCCAATCATGAAACAGCCCTTAAAACAGGCTTATTTTTGTATTTACTCATTTTTGTTTATTGTATAGGAATTGATGTGTGTCCATGTTTTATGTTCAATTGTATGAAATCTAAACATTCTCATAGCAGTGTGTGGTGTACTTTGTCAGTGATCACAAAGGTCAATTCTTCTCTTTTTAGTGTAACAGCTTGCCATGAAGGTACCCTTTTGTAGCTAAAAGGTCACCAAAAGGTCTTCTGCTGGTGTCTATGTTGCACACAGAGAATGGGTCCCCTGGTACAATTATAGTGCATCAAGAGAGTAATGTGAACTAAATCCACTATTTAGCCCAATGACAGAGAGTGATGATGGAACATGGCTTCAGTGTAGTGGTCGCTTTACTGTTGTTTCTATGTAGTTGCTGCAGAGGCTGTACGCACACCTGTTATTACAGGGACGGGCTTGTCACTTTTAGCAGAAATGTATTACTGCTCCACTGTGAAGAGTGGAGCAGCATCTGGTCTCTGATCTGATGACGGACAATGAGCCGCCGCATCAACCCAACTATTGAGTTTTGTGAAAAAAAGAACATCAACTTAGTGAACAGTGAGTGATTTGTCGTTAATTGCAATATGCATGATCGATTGAACCAATTTTTTTTTAAATATACTCTTAATGTCTCATTGACGAGTGTGATACTTCTGCGTATTACATGTAATCAGAATATACACTAAGAGTTTGCACATGTGCAAAGCGAGTAGCAAGTGCAAATGTGGATCAGCAGCAGTTATTTCTGCATTATTTACTCACTCAGGATTGCCTTATTTACATCTCAGATTTGGGGCCCTAATACTGTAATACAGGCAACACCAAATGATAAAATAAAATTAGCGGAACATGCCAACAAAATAGCTGATTATAATTTTCAGCTTGCACCCACTAAATATATAGCACCTGCCTAGATAAATGACCCCCTTTGTTATGATGTGTGAGGATTATAAAGAAATGTTACCCAAACAAAGTCGACTTCATTCAGATATTATGTCTTTTCCAGTATGATTACATAATAATTGATTCAAAATAGTATCTCTTTGTTGTGAAATGTATTATTATTTTCAAACAATTCCTCCCATTCAGACAAGCGTCTCATTTTATATTTCTGTTCCTCTTGGCTCTTGTAGTGCTGGCGGTCTCAATGCCATCAATCAGAAAGCCATGTTCCTGCAGGGCAACTGCCAGGAATATCTGAAGAAAGCGGATTATGCCCTTCAAACTGTGAGTCATGCAACTCTAATTAGACTTTTATTACTTTTCACATCTCATTGTTATAAAACCTCAAGTTCACCCGAGTTTCTTTACCTGTTCTATTGGCATTTAGTTGCAAAAAAGTGTCAGTTATTTCTTTTGGAAAAGTATAAGAAAGCATGCTATTATTAAAAAGACAACAATTAAAATAGTCAAATAAATAAAAGAATACATATATAATAATTAGAATAATACATAAATACATAAATAACATGTTTTTCTTCATATTTCAAATAAATACATGTAATTGAAATTATTTAACATTCAGATCACTTAGTCACTTGCTCTCCGGCCTGAAATTCAAACATAATATCTTGAATTGCAGGGTAATTCAGGAGAGGCAGAGAGTTTTATGGCAATGGCCAGAGACATGATTGACCAGCTGAAGAGCTGTGCGACGGACCTGAGAACGATGGGTCACCCCAATGAAAACGTAGTGAGGACGTAAGGACTCTTCTTTTTACTTTAGTTCTCACAAATGTTCCCTTCCATCCCTGAAAGCATTGTTTTTCCCCTTGACAAACAGCTTGGAGATATGCAAGGATCAGCTGAAAGGGGTCCACATGGCCTTAACCGGCTCCGTGCGCAGGAGTAAGAGCACCAAGGTACGGAGCCTCAGCAGCTCTGCTCCGGCAGGAGGGGCGTGGGAAGAGCCCCCTCGGAACTTCCAGGACGCTATGGCCTGGATTGGACAACACAAGGTCTGAACTTTTGCTGCAAGTTAACATGATAAAATTGTGGGGATTCATACTATTTGATAACGTGTTCAGTCAGTATTAGTTTAGTTTAGTTTATTGAAAGGACAGTGTGCAGTTACATTAAAAAGATGGCTGCACCAGATTTAGCACTATGCTAATTTCCATCTGTAGTCCTACACAAGTGCATAACAAAATTAAGAAAGCATAACAAAAGGCAATTTACAACTACAAGTGCAATATACAAATACATGGTACAAGTTACAAGGTGCAATATTGGCAAGTTACAAATGTGTGTTTAGGCTGTTTAATGTTTCACGATTGTCTAATTGATGTTTGAAAATGAGAGTTAGTTCTCAAATATTTTACCTGGTTAAATAAAGATAAACATTTCAATAAATAACGGTAAAAATAAAGGATTTTTTTCACATTTCGATTAACAAAAAAAAAGAAGACGAAGAAAAAAAGCAAATACTTTCCAGACGAACTCACTGGAATTCCCTCTTTAAAGCATTCTCCTGCAACCCTGTCAGTGACACTGCCCTTTGAACCTTTCATAATTTACAGTTCAGCGTTAGGTTTGCTTTCTTCAGTGCATTCTACAATATCCAATATTCTTCTCTGGTGACAAGCTGTTATCTGCGTGTCTCCACCAGCGTCTGATTGAGACTGCTTCTTGGGGAGATGACCCTGCATCCATTGAGGAGCAGCTAATCAACCACCAGAAGTTTCACAGCTCCATCCAGAGAAGCCAGGAGGTGGACAAAGCCCGAGATGAATTTGTATGTGTCTTTGAACCAGCAAATATTCGGTAAAACGAATGACTTAAGCTATTTATTTATTTATTGCTCTTCGTTTCTAGTTGAAAAAGGGTGACCGCGCCAATCTTCATGCAATAGACCAAGAATGGGACAGTCTACAGGTAAAAGCATAAGACACAGTAGTGCATAAGACGAGTAAGGTACACTTCTTTAACTTGTTAACTTTTTTGCAGCAAATGTCTTGTGCAAGGATCCAGCAGTTGCGAGAACTTTTGCAGATCATCCAGGAAATTTCCAAAGAGATAATGTGGGTGAATGACAGAGAGGAGGAGGAGCTGGTTTTTGACTGGGGGGACAAAAACATCGACACGTATATCAACAAGAAACAGGAGAGCTACTCGGTGAGTCAAATACATTGGAGTGTACCATACTACACGATGTTACAAAAACTTTACTGCACTTTATTACCTAACTGTCACACAAGATCTTGGCAACGCAGAGAGCTACGAATGCCTTTTGCATGTGTAATCAACTTTCATAACATAGGAGACCAATCAACTGTGGCTTTTTGGTTTTTGGCAGCTGCAGTCAATCTTCCATTTGGCCAAAGTACAAGCAGTGTTTTTGCGACGGCACTGAGATAATATTGTGGGTCCTCAATGTTCTCTAAAACTATTTTTTTTTGTTCCAACAGAATTTGATGAGCACACTGGAGTTGAAGGAGAAGGATCTGAATAAACTAAAAGCCAAAGGGGACGCTCTCCTCAAAAACAACCATCCAGCGTCTGACAAGATTGAGGTGCGGATATTGCATTGTACAGACGTAACCTTATGGTGCAACATTTCACCCAATAAACACAACATATACAGTATGTAATGCAAGCATTTAGTTTTGATTAGGGGTGTCATTATTGGTCCATAATACCTCAGAAAACATGCATCTTAGTGAGTGGGCTTGCTTTTCCTCAAGCCTGACTCACTCGTGTAACTGGTTTCGTGCAAATGCTTTATTGTAATCAGTGTTGAGAAGTAACTGAGTACATTTGGAAAACTCATTTTGAGTAACTGTACTTTCCTAAAATCAGAGGAATACTTCACATCTCATTACATTTTAGCTTCATATTATTACATTATTCAGAAATAACGTTTAATGATTACCTGTTTTTGCATACCCTTGCATTTGTAAAAGCGTTTTTGAGTTTCTCATTTGTGGTAAATAAGTTCATAACAGGCGTTCCAACAAGCGTCACTACACGTTTTATATGCAGAATTTATACATAGACAGGCTATAATGCAAAGCCACGTAAGTATTATAAGTATTCAGAATACAATGCTCTGACTGGACAAAATAAGAAAATATGATACAAAATAAATTTTAAAGCAATTATTCAGTAACTAAAACAATTTCAAAGTCTTCTCCCCAAAGCTGGCCGTAATAACTCATTGCTAAAAATAGAATCCGTGGTGTCTAGCTCTGCATTAGGAGTACACTGGGATTGTATTAGGATTGAATGCACTTTAGATGCTTTGTGACATAGCAGCATATTAAGATTGAATTTGATCTTGTGTTTCAAAATGAAGACTATAACGTAGCATTTTGCACTGACTAGGAGCGCACTTTCAGATCTTGCCACTCCAGACTTGGCGTATGTCAGTGGGAAGTACGTGGGGTGGAGAAACACCCATGGCCAATGGCGGTGTTATGTACAACTGCCTTTTCCTCCAACCAGACACCGCGGCCGGGAAGGGGCGAGGGAGAGGCGTTGTGGGGGAGTTAAGCCTATAATGCTTAAGGAAAAACACAAGGCAGCGCGATGTAAACGAAGAAATGAATGTGAAGCTGCCATCAAAGTGCTGCTTGAAATAAACCATGCCTTAGTCGAACTCTCTTTAGAAGCGACGCCCTCTTGTGACTGGCGCAGGCACACAGCGCAACAACAGCACCACTCGGAAAATAACCATGGCGTTAGAGTTTGCGCTGTCCTTTCGCCAGGCACAAGATCTGGCCCATAATGTTTTACCTGAAATGATTGAATCCCAGAAAAAAGTTCATAAAACAGAAAACAATAAAATAGAACAGAAAATGCATACACAAAAGATTCCAAAGATGTGGTTTTAGTTTGTATTTGCTCTCTCTTTTTTTTTTTTTTACCCATTTTCAATCACATTTATTTATGCAGGCCTACAGAGACACCCTCCAGACTCAGTGGAGTTGGATTCTTCAAATTACCAAGTGTATTGATGTACATCTGAAAGAAAATGCTGCATATAACCAGGTAATTTGAAGTCAGCAGTATAAAACAAGCATTAAAGTAGTAAGTAAATATCTTACCAGATTTGTTGTTTTAATAGTTCTTTACGGAGGCCAATGAGACGTACGCATCCCTGCAGAAAGAGCATGAGGCGGTGCGTAAGATGTTTACCTGTGATAAGGAGACTCCCTTGGAGAATCTCTTAGAAATTCTCAAAGGCCTGGAGGTAAGATTACCATAGTGTTTCAAATTAGGTGTTTTAAATTATTCATCTTTGGAGACTGTACAACATTGAAATGGAATTTATTCTGAACTTCAAGAGAGAAAGAGAAAAGATCAGAGAACACAAAAGGCAGGTCCAGCATTTGGTCGTAAAGTCCAAAGGTATCGTGAGACTCAAACCCAGAAATCCAGACGAGCCCAAAAGCAGCAACCCAGTCATTGTTAAAGCCCTGTGTGACTTCAAACAGGACCAGGTCAGTTCCACCCACAATGATCAGTCCTACAAATATGTCAATCTGTCACTTGTCAAGAGGAGTTACAATGTTTTCCTTTTTCATATTTGCAGAAGGTGATTTTGAAGGACAACGAGGCAATTCTGAAAGACAACTATCAGCGCAGTAAATGGCAAGTGACGGGACCTGGAGGGCTGGACATGATGGTGCCTTCTGTTTGCCTGATCATCCCACCACCAAACCCTATTAGCATCAGCCTGGCCAATAAGTAAGGAACGCGTATTATTAGTTCAAAATATAATAGAGTTGTTAGCATAAGTACTTTCCTTTTGCTTGTTCATGTTACACTGTCATTGTATTGTTGTTATTAATCTAATGAATAATATCTAGAATAGATTGCCTGCTCTTGCAAATACATTTTGACACCTGGCTGCTCTGAGACACTTGTGCGCCACAGGCTATTGCTACCCAACAATGTGTGAACAAGTATGATGAATGAGTGGTCATTAGAGGTCGACCGATGTGGGTTAAAAAAAATAACATTATCAAACTTGTGTGTAGTGATAATAAAAATAAAAAAGCTATCTAGGTAAATTGATTGAAAACGATATCTAATCCTATCTTACTTAAAATAATGAAATAAAAAATTAAATTCTGTATTTTCCCTTGAAGTATTGTTATTTTTGTTAAAAGGAATGAGCAGTACTATGAAGCTATCCTCTCTGTCTGGAACCAACTGTACATCAATGTTAAAAGCCTCGTTGCTTGGCAGTACTGTCTTCTGGATATACAGCGGATCAGCTCTCTCACTATGACTATGGTAACAAAATCAAAACTTACTATATTTTAGCAGCAGCTGTTGTTTCTTGCGTGTCATCATTCAATACGTTGCTTATGTGCTCACGATCAGCTGTCAAAGATGCGTCCTGAGGAGTACCGGCAGATCATCAAGAGCATGGAGACGCACTACGAGGAGTTCAGGCGTTGCTCTCAAGGCTCACAGCTGTTTGCAGATGACGACAAGAGGACCATTGAAACAAAGTTTAATGATGCCCAGGCCCATTATGAGGATCTTGTGGTGCAGCTGCCTACATACGGTAAGTGGTGTGGCCTTCCTATAGTGGCATGATCACACAATGATTTTATGAAAAGATACCATTGGAGTTGTTCCATGAAATATAAGTTTAACATGATGCTAAGTTCCAAATAACTGTTTTCTGTCTGTGTTTAAATACTATACATATTTTTAAACAGTGAAAAATAGATGGCAGAAAACATGCAGCTCTTGGTTAATCAGAATCAGAATCAGAATAGTTTTTATTGCCATGGTTTGAGAACAGGTTCACAAACTAGGAATTTTTCTCGGTGCAAACGTGCAACATAACACATATAACACGTTAAGATGAAAATAATCTAAACAACTTTAAACTATAAGGGTATAGGGGCATGCATAAACAATATTAAATAAAAAAGATAATCACTTACAACATGTTAAAAACTTAACAAGAGGAGACTTGCGTGTATAAATGTAGAAAGACGTTTTGGCCTGGAAGCTAAAGGCTAATTTAGATTCGATGCTAACAAATGGTAAAAGTAGAGCCACAATCAAAACTATTTATTTTGTTTTTAAATCTTATATGGCTAAAATAAGGTGGACAGGTAGTGTCCAGTAGTTATTACCCTAACACTGGACAACAGGATGTTAGCCAAAAACATTCTGTGCACAGAGCCTATTGAATGAAAAATAAGAAGCATCATTAAATCACACATTTTTTTTTTTTTTCAACTTAAAACCATACATGAAAGGACAGGACAATAGACATCAACAAGGCATAAAAAACAAAACAAAAACACATACAAACAAACAAACACACACACATGCATGCACACATACACACCCATGCCACATTCTATGAAATGTAAATGTTCTTTAAAACTTAAAACATTCAGACTACATTTTGAAATATGTTAGACAGGGGGGAAGGGGGAAAATATAACTAAATCAATAATATCCACAAAAAAATAAATCACACTTACTGCACAAACTATAATTGTTAATCAAGTATTTCTTTCTGCAGTTGCACAAGAACATATGGAGATAAACCAAGTGGTCAATCAGCAGGAGCAGCATCAACAATTCCAAATACAAGTAGCTGAACAGCAGCAGCAACAACAATTACAACTGCAGCAAATACAACTGCAACAACAACATATACAACTACAACCACTTCAACTACAGCAACAACCGCACTACTTTATAATCCAGCAGCCGCAGGTAGACGAGGAGGCCCGCAGACTCGAAGAAGTGCGAAGACTTGAGGAGGTTCGTAGACAGGAGGAATTTCGAATGGAGGAAATTCGGAGAATGGAAGAAGCTCGCAGAGTGGAAGAGGAGCGGAGACTGGAGGAGGCCAGAAGAGCAGAAGAAGCTCGGAGGCAGGAGAAGGCCAGACGAGCAGAGGAGGCTCGGAAACTGGAGGAAGAACGGAGGATGGAAGAATTACGCAGAGCAGAAGAAGAAGCGCGGCGCATAAGAGAAGCACAGGAAGAAAGACGCAGAGCTGAGCAGAGGAAGCTATCCGAGAGGAAAATAGAGGTGAAGAAGGAAGTGAGAGTGACCAAAGCGGAGCCGACCAGGAGAAAGGTGATACTCTCCTCATCTTCATCATCATCATCCTCCACATCCTTCCTTAGCCTGACCGAGATGCAAGCGCTTAGGATTAGGCTGGAGGCGGCCGAGAGCTCACTGGGTCAGAATATCCACATCTGCCAGGGAGACGAAGGACTGCAGGACTGTAGTCTTAAGATTCAACAGTTGGAGGTAAGAATGGACTTGGAAATGGACATTCAAATCAACAGATGTTTAATAATCAATAGCCAAAATCCCCCAACTGTTTTGCAAAATGACGCATTAGTGCCCATTCTCTCATGTCATTATACAGATTGTGCACCGTGATGTGGACCTGATGAGAGAGGTCTATCTGAACCTAAGAGAGCGCATCATGAAAGAGCTAGATAGCATGAGTGATTCTGACAAAGCCCAGTTCCTCCGCACTGAAATTGGAGTCATCAACCAACGACTGGCCGGTTTGGAAAGCAGCGCATCTGCATATCTACAGCGGTACGCCTGCTGTGCTGAAGTTTTCATGTTTTTCACAGACAAGATAAAAGTTTGCACCATTTGTATTCACCCTGTCATTCTCCTTCTACTGTTTTAGGCTGAACAATGGTAGATATTCCTATTTTACTCATATCATTTTTTTGCACGTTAAGGCTTCGGGCTCTCAGGGACATGCTGCAGAGTGTTGCTCGGGTCGAGGACGTAGTAAAGGTTCACGAAGCCAGATTAATAGAGAAGGAGACAACTTCCCTTGCACCCATTGAAGTGGAGAATCATATTTCCACACTTAAGGTATTGTGCATACTTACCACATGCTGGATTCAAACTTTTCACAATAATGTTGACTTCATGTGTTGTTGATTTACTTTTCAGACCATTAAAGCAGAGCTGGATCATAAAAAGGACATTGCATCCTCCATGGAGGCCGAGCTTAGCAAAGCTACTCACTGGAACTGCCAAGTGAGCGGTCCTTACCACAGATGTGATATGATGCTGTCCAAATACACAGACCAGGTCAATCATCTGACTGATCGATGGAAGCGTATCCAAGGACAACTTGGGACAAGGTATTTGGAAATATATTTGTATACAATTTATCCCATGCTTGAATAATGTAGCCTGATTGGCATCAGTTACAGTATTTCATTGTTTGCATTAATGTGTTACCATTTTAATGTCATGGTTCCAGACTTCAGGATCTGCACTTCTACCTTCCTCAACTTAAAAACTACCAAGAAAACAGCATGTCACTTATGGACTGGATTGACAAAACAAGGACAAAACAAGATACTCTTCAAGCAACTAAAGTCAACAATGTCGAATCACTGAGAGACCTTATTAGCAAACAGAAGGTTTAACACTCAAATACTTGTTATCAGTTATTAATGTTAGTTATTATCCTCACATCATTGATTGTTTGTTTTATTTTCAGACTCTCAACTCAGAAATCAAATCAAAGAGAGGAGTAGTTGACAGTGTTCTGAAGGACAATGAGGCTTGTGTCACCTCAATTAAAGTAAGAAATCATTTACTCTGAGTTTGAAAACGATTTTAAGTTATGTTTTATCACCTTTTATCTTTTTACAGGACTATGAGACAGACCTCACAACTTACAGCTCTGGTTTAGAGACTTTGCTTAATGTCCCCATCAAGAGAACAATGCTGAAATCCCCATCAATGGATTTAAACGTAGAGGTTGTGATAATAATGTTAATTAATTTCATGTTAATACAGTTTGCCAAGCCAAAGGACCACATAGTAACTTCAGTGGATGTGTCATTTTTCCAGGCAACACAATTACAGACCCGCTACATGGAGCTACTTACCACATCTAATGACCACTACATGTTTTTGGGAGAGCTGCTCAAAAACATGGAGGAGCTGAAGGTCCTTTATGTTTTTGCATATTTCCTCATAATATATTGTCCATAGGGTGTTAGGGTTGTTGTTTAATCCACAAAATTGTCTAATCAAAACCCATTTGCTATCTGCTTTCTTTAGATTCGAAATACAAAGATCGATTTATTGGAAGAAGATCTACGTTCGCTGCGTGAAGAAATAAAAGACCACACGACTAAAAACAAGTCACTGGAAAGCGCGATGAATCGTTACCAGCTGGAGATGTCCCAGTCTAAAAACCAGCTACTGTCGATGGAGGAGGTTAAGCGAAACACAGCTCTACAGTATAGTGCCACTAAGGACAGCCTGGACAGCTCTCAGAGCCAGCTTGCTGATCTGGATGAGCAACTGTCACGCATCAAATATCTCCTGGAGGAAGAGAAGAGAAAAAGAAAACTAGCGGAAGAGCGTTACACTCAGCAGCAGGACGAGTACGACATTGCCCTGAAAAAGAGGGAAAAAGAGCTGGAGTCAGTAAGTTGGTCTAAAATAGAGATGGAGAAAAGTGTAGCATCCAAAGATCGGGAGATTGAGAAGCTGAGGCGACAGCTTGAGGAGGATTCACAGAAGATGAACAAGCTTCAGAGAGAAATGTCAAAGGTAAGAAGTCAATGCAGTGCTGAAATCAGTAACATGAAACTAAGCTTTG
Organism: Proterorhinus semilunaris; assembly: GCA_021464625.1. NCBI lineage: Eukaryota > Metazoa > Chordata > Actinopteri > Gobiiformes > Gobiidae > Proterorhinus > Proterorhinus semilunaris. The sequence continues at coordinate 24,931,571 of CM038351.1, forward strand.
AATCTCAAATTCATATGAGCCGAACAGAAATGCAAAAGGTTGAGGCCCAGAGAGAAGAGGACACGGCAGAGCTACAGGCACAATGTGATCACTTGGATGCTGAAAGGAGGAAAACGGAGGAGGAATTAAGAAGGACAAAGTGTTCTAAGGAGCAAACTGAGGAGCAATGCAAAAGACTAGAAGAAGAGGTCCACAATCAGCAAGTGATCATAGCAGAAGAAGGGCGAAAGAGAATGGAGTTTGAGAGTCAGATTGAGGTTTTAATGAGGCAGAGACAGGAGGATAGCAGCCACTACAGGGAAGAGTTAGAAGGGAACATGAAGAAACTACAGGAACAGAACAACCTGCTTGTCTACACCACTCACCATCTTGAAGAGGAGTCGCGTAGAAGGTTAACTGTTGAGGAAGGGCAAGGGGTGCTGGAACAGACTATTTCACAGCTTCAACAGCAATTGACCAACGCAACAGTGGTCACAGCTCGGCTGAGGGACTGTGAGGATGAGCTTGAAAATATGAGATTTGAGTTGGAGAGGGAGTGTAAGGAGCGGGTGAGGTTAGAGCAAAATTTTAATCGATTACAAGTACGCATCAAGGACCTTCAGGATGTCCGGGATGCCCTCGAGAGCCAACTAGAAAATGTGAGGCAAAGCAGTCAAGAGGAAGTGGCCAAAAGAAAGCAGGTTGAAGCAGAGATGGAAAAGACCTCTGTGGCTCTGATGGAGTACACATGCACGATTACAAATCTACGACAGAGACATGAGCAAACAGTCAGTTCAGAACAGAGAAGTGATGAAGAATTACTAAAGTTGCATGAAGAATTGGAAAAGAGTTTAAAGCAGAACCAGGCAACTTCAGCTAGACTGACAGAACAGAGTGCTGATCTGGAAACTGTGAAGCAACAGCTTCTTCAGGAACAAAACAAAGTAAAGGAGACAAATTTAATAAACGAAGATCTTCACAAAACTCTAGAGGAGAAGTGTAAGGCTGTAGATGAAATCTATGCTAAGCTCCAACGTCTACAGGAGACAACAGAGACTCAGGGTAAAGAGAGGCTGAGGCTTGAAGACAAGCTACGAGATGCACAACATGAAAACAGTGAGTTGAAAAGGACCACAGAGGGAAATCTTAATGAACTCTGCTCCAAAATAACTGCCCTGGAGCTTCAGCTACAAGCAAATGAGGGCAGTAATATGGACTACTGCAGCCTGGTGTCTGAGCTCTCATCTGAGAGGGAGAAGCTGAAGGCGGAGGCTGAGAAAATACAAAGGGAGGCCATTGAGGTACTCTTAGGCCTCTTAGCCCTCTTGCCTTTCCAACCGAATGAAGTAGCTGCATGCTTCAAACAACTGCAGATTTTCAGTCCTAATAAACACATACAAATAATACTGTATGTGTTTGATGTGGCTTGCATGTTTGTTCCACTGTTTGCACACTTTGCTGCAGTACCCTGACATTTTCTGTTTTTTATCTTTTATTTCTTTTAGCATTATTAATTTGTTTTCAATAATGTATAAATAATGTTCTGTTTACAGAATATGAATATTATTAACAGATGTATTGGTAAATAGTGCTTTAGTAGTGATAAAATAGAAAAGCAAAATAATTACTTTTCTTGGTAACTTTACACTACTTTTCACTACCCTTGATACATAGTACCTGCCAAATTTCATATAATGTAATGTGCTATGTAACAATAACTTGTACCTATGGGTTACATACACAATAGAATAATATGTATTTGTATTTTGAAGGTACATAATGTCATAAGACATAAGATCCTCAGGGTTTTATGCTTTATTACATTATGTACCTCCAAAGAACTAAGACATATTATTCCTTTGTGTATTTACTACATAGATACAAGTTATTACACATTGTTACAAAGCAGATCACGGATCTGTACTCTTTTGCTAGGTACAATGTTTCTAGGGTAGTGTAAAATAAAGTGTAACCTTTTTCTCTTATTTGTTTAGATCATATACTTCATAGTAGTAATGGTAGTAGTAGTAGTAGTAGTTTTTGTTATGAATTTATGCATGACATTTATGTGAACAACTATTGCTGCATGTACTGAACCTGTAGTTGAAGTACTCGTAGTGCACGTCCTTACATCGTTAGGGTAGCACTTAACGTTACATTGGTAATGGAATGGAAATAAGATGAAGATAATTGTATTGTATTATTAATCTTGATAATAAGCTTGTCAATATACACATTTCATTTACATTTTTGCTAGTTGGTAATGTTAATGATAATTATAAACACTGCTGCATAATCCAATGAGAGACAGGTCTTTTGCAGCCCTTTCTCCATGTTTGTAACAACTCCAGTAATTATAATTTTATTGCCATGGAGACATAAACGGTAGATAAGTAAGTCTCCCCCAGCCCAAATTACCGATAAACTATGTTACTTATTTCCATCTTATCACCATGCTAAAACACAATGTGCCACCACTATCTGTAATTTGGTTTTGACAGTTGCTAAAATACGTTCAATAAGCATACACATTTCCGGATAATTTAGCAAGTGTGTTTTTACTTGATTTTATTGGTTTCACTGAAGTTGCATACCCTTTTGTCATAACTGTGATGCTCCATTGTCAATTTAGCTCGTGTTGTTTTTTCACAATGAACAATTGACAAATGTATTTAAAAAAAATAAAATAACCCGTGTATTTATTTCTATATTTTTGGCTTTTTTTTTCAGATGGGTGAGAAGGAGAGAGTGCAAATCTACGAACAAGAAGAAAGACCCATCATACGACAGGAAGAACATGTGGTGCAGCATACTATGGTTAAGACAATGAGGGCCCCTGAATCTACACCTCCCATGCTGTCTTTTGATGGTGTCCGCAAGTCTGTAAGTGCAACAGATTTAGTTGAATGTGGTGTATTAGAGAAAACAACATTTGATGATCTTGTTCGGGGACAACGTACTATACCTGAAGTGTCTGCAGATAAAATAATTAACCTCAAAGGCACAGGCCCAATAGCTGGGGTTATCATTGAACGCCCTAAAGAACTTGGTTCTACTAGAGGAACAAGCAAAAAACTTACGTTCACTGAAGCAAAAAAGAATAATATTTTACCACCTAATTGTGTAGATTTGCTGCTTGAGGCCCAAGCAGCTACTGGCCACATCATTGACCCCAAAACAAATCGAAAGTTAACCGTGGATGAAGCTTGTAACCAAGGAGTTGTTGATAAAGAAGACCAGGAGAGATTATTAGCAGCTGAGGGAGCTGCTATTGGATATGGTGGTCCTGGCACAAGAAAGCCCCTTTCAGCATTTGAAGCTATGAAAAAAGGACAAATTGACCGGACGTCAGCTCTGCGTCTTTTACAAGCTCAGGAAGCCGTTGGGGGCATTTTAGATCCAACTCTTAGTGTTTTTCTCCCAAAAGACACAGCCATTGAACGCAATCTAATTGATGACAGCATTTATCGTGCTTTATATCAGGAGCCTGAACTCTATCTGGATCCAGAAAGTGAAGAAGGAACAACCTACATGTTGCTGAAGAAGCGATGTAAAGTAGAGCCACACACTGGTCTCCTTCTCCTTCCTGTCCCTGAAAAAATTGACCCATCCAAGCTAATCTTTGACGGTGTACGGAAACCAGTGACGTCTAAAAAACTTCTTGATTGTGGTGTTTTGGACAAGCCAACTTTTAAAGATCTTGAGAAGGGAATAAAAAGTGTGCCAGAAGTGTCTGCAGACAAAAGGATACCATTGAAAGGGACAGGACCAATTGCTGGAATTACAACTGGAAAAAGAGGGAAAATGAGTATAGCTGAAGCAAAAAAGCAAGGGATCTTACCACCAGAGTGTGCTGACTTGCTTCTCGAAGCCCAGGCTGCAACAGGCCATATTATTGACCCAAAAAACAATAAGAAGCTGACCGTGGATGAGGCATGTTTTAAAAATGTTGTAGACAACAGTGATAAAGAAGAGTTGTTGGCAGCGGAAGCAGCAGCTGTGGGCTACAAAGATCCATATTCAGCCAAACCTTTATCTGTATTTGAGGCCATTAAGAAGGATCTTGTCGACAGTGAGACTGGAATTCGCCTGCTGCAAGCACAAGAGTCTGTTGGAGGAATTTTAGATCCAAATCTGAGTGTGTTTCTACCTGATGAAACTGCGATTATGCGCAAACTTTTGGATGTCCATACAAGGAATATCCTAAACCAAAGTCCAAAGTGCTACATTGACCCAGAGAATGAGGAAGCTATAAGTTATAATGATTTAAAGAAAAAATGCAAGACAGAGCCCCACACAGGCTTGCTTCTCTTGCCAGTGACTGAAAAACTGGATCCATCCAAATTGATCTTTGATGGAGTTCGTAAACCCGTCACAGCCAAGCAATTATATGATTGTGAGGTTATAGACAAGCCCACTTTGAAAGATCTTCAGACAGAAAAAAAATCTGTACCAGAGGTTTCCGCTGACAAGAAAATTAACTTAAAGGGGATTGGGCCAATTGCTGGAATAATAGTTGGGAGTAAAGAAACTTTCACATTAGATGATGCCAAAAAACAAAGGTTGTTGCCATCTGATTGTGCAGATTTGCTACTGGAAGCCCAAGCAGCAACAGGTCACATCATTGATCCAAAAAAGAATAAGAAACTCACTGTAGAAGAGGCAATTACAAAAAATGTAGTGGACATCAGTGATCAAGACCTTTTATTGGCTGCAGAGGCAGCTGCTGTGGGCTACAAAGATCCTTATTCGACCGAATCTTTGTCTGTATTTGATGCCATGAAGAAGGGGCTTGTTGTCAGTGAGACCGGACTTCGCCTGCTGCAGGCACAACAGTCTGTTGGCGGTATTTTAGATCCAAATCTAAGTGTGTTTCTCCCTGAGGACACTGCTATTAAGCGCAAACTTATTGATGACCATACAAGAAATCTCCTACAGCAAAATCCTAAGTGTTACATCGACCCAGAAACAGAGGAAGCCATTAGTTATGATGATTTACTAAAACGATGCAAGATAGAGCCTCAAACAGGCCTGCCTCTTTTGCCAGTGACCGAGAAAACAGATGCTTCTAAACTGATTTTTGATGGCGTTCGTAAGCCTGTGACAGCAAAGGAATTATATGATTGCAAGGTCATAGACAAGCCTACCCTAAAAGCTCTTCAAACAGGAAAGAAGTCTGTTCCAGATGTATCTGAGGAGAAGAAAGTAAATCTAAAGGGCACTGGGCCTATTGCTGGATTGATAACTAAAAATGAAGAAAAAGTGTCCTTGACACAAGGCAAAAAGCAAAGGCTTTTATCACCAGAATGTGCAGATTTGCTTCTGAAGGCGCAGGCAGCGACAGGCCATATAATCGACCCAACTAACAACAAGAAACTCACTGTAAAAGAAGCATGTTCCAAACAGGTGGTGGACAATAGTGATCGAGATTTCTTATTGGCTGCAGAGGCAGCAGCTGTGGGCTACAAAGATCCATACTTAGCCAAACCCATCTCTGTGTTTGAGGCCATGAAGAAGGGGATTGTTGACAATGAGACCGGACTTTGTCTGCTACAAGCGCAAAAGTCTGTTGGAGGTATTTTAGACCCTAACCTAAGTGTTTTTCTTCCTAAAGACACAGCTATTGAGCGCAGCATTTTGGATGAAAACATTAATTTTTCTCTAAACAAGAGTCCAAAGTGTTACATTGATCCTGAAACTGAAGAAGATGTTAGTTATGACGATCTAAAGAAAAGATGTAAAACAGACCCTCACTCAGGACTGCTACTGTTGCCAGTCAATAATAAATTGGATATTTCCAAACTGATTTTTGATGGTGTGCGGAAGCCAGTAACAGCAGAGCAGTTACATGATTGTGAAGTTATAGACAAGCCAACACTAAAGGATCTGCAGACAGAAAAGAAATCTGCCCCCGAGGTATCAGACGACAAAAAAGTAAATCTAAAGGGAACTGGACCGATTGCTGGAATCATAGTGGCAAATAAAGGGAAAATGTCTTTATCAGAAGCAAAGAAAGAAATGCTTGTTTCACCAGAGTGCGCAGATTTGCTACTGGAAGCCCAGGCTGCAACGGGACATATTATTGACCCTCAAAACAACAAGAAGTTGACTGTAGATGAAGCTTGTATCAAAGAAGTGGTGGACATCAATGATCGAGAAAGATTATTGGAGGCAGAGAAAGCAGCTGTGGGCTACAAAGATCCATATTCAGCCAAACCTCTGTCTGTATTTGAGGCCATGAAGAAGGGGCTTGTGGACAAAGATGATGGGCTTCGTCTGCTACAAGCGCAAGAGTCTGTCGGGGGTATTTTAGATCCAAAACTTAGTGTTTTCCTCCCTACAGAGACAGCTATTAAACGACATATTTTGGATGAAAACACTAAACTGTCCTTGAAACAGACCCCTAAGTGTTACATTGACCCAGAAACCGAGGAAGCTGTAAGTTATAATGATTTAAAGAAGAGATGTAAAAAAGAAATTCAAACAGAACTGCTGCTTTTGCCAGTGTCAGAGAAACAGGATGCTTCTAAACTAATTTTTGATGGTGTCCGTAAGCCTGTGACAGCCAAACAATTAGGTGAATGTGAGGTCATAGACAAGCCCACACTTAAAGATCTGCAGAAAGAAAAGAAGTCAGTCAAAGAGGTGTCTACAGACAAAAAAGTTAACCTTAAGGGAACTGGGCCAATTGCTGGGATTATTGTTGGTCAAAACAAAAGAATGTCCTTATCAGAAGCAAAGAAAGAAATGCTTGTGACACCTGAGTGTGCAGATTTGCTACTGGAAGCCCAGGCTGCAACGGGACATATTATTGACCTGCAAAACAATATGAAGTTGACTGTAGATGAAGCATGTGCTAAAAAAGTGGTGGACACCAATGATCAAAAAAGGTTATTGGAGGCAGAGAAAGCAGCGGTGGGCTACAAAGATCCATATTCAACCCAACCTCTGTCTGTATTTGAGGCCATGAAGAACGGGTTTGTTGACAAAAATGATGGGCTTCGTCTGCTACAAGCACAAGTGTCTGTTGGAGGTATTTTAGATCCAAAACTGAGTGTGTTCCTCCCTGAGGACAGTGCTATTAAGCGCAATATTATCGATGAGTATACTAGTAATCTCCTTGAGCAAAGCCCCAAGTGTTACATTGACCCAGAAACTGAGGAAGCTGTAAGTTATAATGATTTAAAGAAAAAATGCAAGACAGAGCCAAAAACGGGTCTTCTACTTTTACCAGTTAAGGAGACACTGGATGCTTCTAAAGTGGTCTTTGATGGTGTCCGTAAGCCTGTGACAGCAAAACAGTTACATGATTGTAAAGTTATAGATAAGCCGACATTGAAAGAACTTAAAACTGGGAAAAAGTCTGTTACAGAGGTATCAGCTGACAAAAAAGTTAATCTCAAGGGCACAGGGCCAATTGCTGGTTTAATTACTACAAATGAAGAAAAGATCAGTTTAACCCAAGGCAAAAAGAAAAAGTATTTATCAGCTGAGTGTGCAAATTTTCTTCTGGAGGCCCAAGCTGCGACAGGCCATATAATTGACCCCCCAAAAAATAAGAAACTCACTGTAGAAGAGGCATGTACAGAAAATATAGTGGACATCAGCGACCGAGACCTTTTATTGGCAGCAGAGAAAGCTGCTGTGGGCTACAAAGATCCATATTCAGCGAAACCTCTGTCTGTTTATGAGGCCATGAAGAAGGGTCTTGTTGACAGTGAGACCGGACTTCGTCTGCTACAAGCACAAGATTCTGTTGGAGGAATTTTAGATCCAAATATGAGTGTTTTTCTCCCGGAAGACACAGCAATTGAGCGAAGCCTTTTGGACAAGAATATTTGTCATTCCCTAAACCAGAGTCCCAAGTGTTATATTGACCCTGAAACAGATGAAGCTGTAAGTTATAATGAATTAAAGAAAAGATGTAAGAAAGACCCTTACTCAGGGCAGCTCCTTTTGCCTGTCACTGAAAAATTGGATGTTTCCAAAATCGTGTTTGATGGTGTAAGAAAGCCAGTCACAGCACAGAAATTACAGGATTGCGAAGTCATAGACAGGCCGACCCTTAAGGATCTGCGCACAGCAAAGAGATCTGTCTCAGAGGTATCAGAAGACAAAAAAATGAATCTAAAGGGAACTGGACCAATTGCTGGAATCATTGTTAAAAATAGAGGTAAAATGTCTTTATCTGAAGCAAAGAATGAAACACTGTTGCCATCAGAGTGTGCTGATTTGTTACTGGAGGCACAGGCTGCAACAGGCCATATCATTGACCCAAAAAACAATAAGAAGCTGACTGTAGATGAAGCATGTGCTAATGACGTGGTGGACATCAACGATCGAGGAAGATTATTAGAAGCTGAAGCAGCAGCTGTGGGCTACAAAGATCCATATTCAGCCAAACCCCTGTCTGTATTTGAGGCCATGAAGAAGGGGCTTGTTGACAAGGAGACTGGACTTCGTCTGCTACAAGCACAAGAGTCTGTTGGAGGAATTTTAGATCCAAATCTGAGCGTGTTCCTCCCAAAAGACACAGCTATTAAGCATAATATTTTAGATGAAGACACTAGCTGTTCCTTGAATAAGAGTCCCAAGAGTTACATTGATCCGGAAACAGAGGAACCCATAAGTTATAATGATATAAAGAAAAGATGTAAAAGAGAAAGTCAGACTGGCCTGCTACTTTTGCCAGTCACCGATAAACTTGATACTTCCAAACTTATATTTGATGGTGTCCGTAAGCCAATCACAGCAAAGCAATTACATGAAAATGAAGTCCTGGAAAAGCCAACTTTCAAAGACCTTCAGAGTGCAAAAAAGTCTGTCCAAGAGGTGTCAGAAGACAAAAGAGTAATTCTCAAGGGGACTGGACCAATTGCAGGGATTGTTGTTGGCAAATACAAAAAAATATCCTTGACAGATGCAAAGAAACAAATGCTTTTGCCACCAGAGTGTGCTGATTATTTACTAGAAGCCCAGGCAGCAACAGGACATATTATTGATCCTAAAAACAATAAAAAATTGACTGTAGATGAAGCATGTAATGATAATGTGGTGGACAGCAGTGATCGAGAAAGATTACTGGCAGCAGAGAAAGCTGCTGTTGGCTACAAAGATCCATATTCAGACAAACCTCTGTCTGTATTTGAGGCCATGAAGAAGGGGCTTGTTGACAAGGAGACTGGACTTCGTCTGCTACAAGCACAAGACTCTGTTGGAGGTATTTTAGATCCAAATCTGAGTGTTTTCCTACCTAAAGATACAGCTATTAAACGTAACATTTTGGATGAAAACACTCATCAGTTAATAAAACAAATGCCTAAATGTTATATAGACCCTGAAACTGAGCAAAGTGAAAGTTATAATGATCTTAAGAAAAGGTGTAAAATAGAGCCTCACACAGGCCTGCTTCTCTTGCCAGTAACTGATAAACTGGATGCTTCTCAACTCATTTTTGATGGCGTTCGTAAGCCTGTGACAGCAAAGCAGTTACGGGATTGCAAAGTTATAGACAATCCTACATTGAAAGATCTACAAATTGGGAAAAAGTCTGTTCCAGATGTTTCTGAAGACAAAAAAGTAAATCTAAAGGGCACAGGGCCAATTGCTGGTTTAGTGACTGCTAATGAAGAAAAAGTGTCTTTGACACAAGGCAAAAAGAGAAGGTTTTTGTCACCAGAGTGTGCAGACTGTCTTTTGGAGGCCCAGGCTGCGACAGGCCATATAATCGACCCGAAACATAATAAGAAACTCACTGTAGAGGAGGCATGTACCAAAGATGTGGTGGACATTAGTGATCGAGACCGGTTATTGGCCGCAGAGGCAGCAGCTGTGGGCTACATAGATCCATACTCAGCCAAACCCATCTCTGTGTTTGAGGCCATGAAGAAGGGGATTGTTGACAATGAGACTGGACTTCGTCTGCTACAAGCTCAAAGGTCTGTTGGAGGTATTTTAGACCCTAACCTTAGTGTTTTTCTTCCTAAAGACACAGCTATTGAGCGCAGCATTTTTGATGAAAACACTCATCATTCTCTAACCAAGAGTCCAAAGTGTTACATTGATCCTGAAACTGAAGACGATGTTAGTTATGACGATCTAAAGAAAATATGTAAAACAGACCCTCACTCAGGACTGCTACTGTTGCCAGTCAATAAGAAATTGGATGTTTCCAAACTGATTTTTGATGGTGTGCGGAAGCCAGTAACAGCAGAGCAGTTACATGATTGTGAACTTATAGACAAGCCAACACTAAAGGATCTGCAGACAGAAAAGAAATCTGCCCCAGAGGTATCAGACGACAAAAAAGTAAATCTAAAGGGAACTGGACCAATTGCTGGAATCATAGTGGAAAATAAAGGGAAAATGTCTTTATCAGAAGCAAAGAAAGAAATGCTTGTTTCACCAGAGTGCGCAGATATGCTACTGGAAGCCCAGGCTGCAACGGGACATATCATTGACCCTCAAAACAATAAGAAGTTGACTGTAGATGAAGCATGTAGTAAAGAAGTGGTGGACATCAATGATCGAGAAAGATTATTGGAGGCAGAGAAAGCAGCTGTGGGTTACAAAGATCCATATTCAGGAAAACCTTTGTCTGTATTTGAGGCCATGAAAAAGGGGCTTCTTGAGAAAGATGATGGGCTTCGTCTACTACAAGCACAAGAGTCTGTTGGAGGTATTTTAGATCCAGAACTGAGTGTATTCCTCCCTAAAGAGACAGCTATTAAACGCAACATTTTGGATGAAAACACTAAACGGTCTTTGGACCAAAGTCCTAAGTGTTACATTGATCCTGAAACAGAAGACTCTGTAACTTATAATGATTTAAAGAAAAGATGTAAACCAGATCCTCAAACAGGTCTTCTTCTTTTGCCAGTATCAAACAAACCCGTAATATTTGAGGGTGTCCGTAAGCCAGTGACAGCAAAAGAATTACATGAATGTGAAGTCCTAGACAAGCCAACACTTAAAGATCTGAAGACTGGGAAAAAGTCTGTTCCAGAGGTATCAGCAGACAAGAAAGTTAATCTCAAGGGTACTGGGCCTCTTGCTGGAATTATAACTGAGAAGAATGAAACAAAGTCCTTAACAGATGCAAAAAAGGACAATTATTTGACACCAGAGTGTGCCGATTTGCTTCTCGAAGCCCAGGCAGCAACTGGCCATATCATTGACCCTAAAAACAATAAGAAACTCACTGTAAATGAAGCATGTACCAGTAGAGTGGTCGACATCGGTGATAAAGAGAGATTATTGGCAGCAGAGAAAGCTGCTGTGGGCTACAAAGATCCATATTCAGACAAACCTCTGTCTGTTCATGAGGCCACGAAGAAGCGTCTTGTTGACACTGAGACCGGACTTCGTCTGCTACAAGCACAAGAGTCTGTTGGAGGAATTTTAGATCCAAATCTGAGTGTGTTTCTCCCCAAAGAGACAGCTATTAAACGCAACATCTTGGATAACAACACAAGTCGTGCCCTGGGTGAGGATCCCAAGTGTTACATTGACCCAGAAACAGAGGAGGCCGTAAGTTATAATGATATAAAGAAAAGATGTAAAGCAGAGCCTAAAACAGGTCTGCTATTGTTACCAGTGACCAAGAAAGTTGATAGCTCTCAAATCATTTTTGATGGTGTTCGTAAACCTGTGACAGCAAAACAATTAAGTGACTGTGAAGTCATTGACAAGCCCACACTTAAAGATCTGCAAACAGAAAAAAAGACCGTCAAAGAGGTGTCTGCCAAAAAAATAGTTAACCTCAAAGGGACTGGGCCAATTGCTGGAATTGTTGTTGGTCAAAACAAAATAATGTCCTTATCAGAAGCAAAGAAAGAAATGCTTGTGACACCTGAGTGTGCAGATTTGCTACTGGAAGCCCAGGCTGCAACGGGACATATTATTGACCCTCAAAACAACAAGAGGTTGACTGTAGATGAAGCATGTGCTAAAAAAGTGGTGGACACCAATGATCAAAAAAGATTATTGGAGGCAGAGAAAGCAGCTGTGGGCTACAAAGATCCATATTCAACCCAACCTCTGTCTGTATTTGAGGCCATGAAGAAGGGGCTTGTTGACAAGGAGACTGGACTTCGTCTGCTACAAGCACAAGAGTCTGTTGGAGGTATTTTAGATCCAAAACTGAGTGTGTTCCTCCCTAAAGAGACCGCTATTAAAAATAATATTTTGGATGAAAACACTAAACGTTCTTTGGACCTGAGTCCTAAGTGTTACATTGATCCTGAAACAGAAGACTCTGTAAATTATAATGATTTAAAGAAAAGGTGTAAAGCAGATTCTCAAACAGGTCTTCTGCTTTTGCCAGTGTCAGACAAACCAGTAATATTTGATGGTGTCCGTAAGCCAGTGACAGCAAAAGAATTACATGAATGTGAAGTCCTAGACAAGCCAACACTTAAAGATCTGAAGACTGGAAAAAAGTCTGTTCCAGAGGTATCAGCAGACAAGAAAGTTAATCTCAAGGGTACTGGGCCTCTTGCTGGAATTATAACTGAGAAGAATGAAACAAAGTCCTTAACAGATGCAAAAAAGGACAATTATTTGACACCAGAGTGTGCCGATTTGCTTCTCGAAGCCCAGGCAGCAACTGGCCATATCATTGACCCTAAAAACAATAAGAAACTCACTGTAAATGAAGCATGTACCAGTAGAGTGGTCGACATCGGTGATAAAGAGAGATTATTGGCAGCAGAGAAAGCTGCTGTGGGCTACAAAGATCCATATTTAGACAAACCTCTGTCTGTTCATGAGGCCACGAAGAAGCGTCTTGTTGACACTGAGACCGGACTTCGTCTGCTACAAGCACAAGAGTCTGTTGGAGGAATTTTAGATCCAAATCTGAGTGTGTTTCTCCCCAAAGAGACAGCTATTAAACGCAACATCTTGGATAACAACACAAGTCGTGCCCTGGGTGAGGATCCCAAGTGTTACATTGACCCAGAAACAGAGGAAGCCGTAAGTTATAATGATATAAAGAAAAGATGTAAAGCAGAGCCTAAAACAGGTCTGCTATTGTTACCAGTGACCAAGAAAGTTGATAGCTCTCAAATCATTTTTGATGGTGTTCGTAAACCTGTGACAGCAAAACAATTAAGTGACTGTGAAGTCATTGACAAGCCCACACTTAAAGATCTGCAAACAGAAAAAAAGACCGTCAAAGAGGTGTCTGCCAAAAAAATTGTTAACCTCAAAGGGACTGGGCCAATTGCTGGAATTGTTGTTGGTCAAAACAAAATAATGTCCTTATCAGAAGCAAAGAAAGAAATGCTTGTGACACCTGAGTGTGCAGATTTGCTACTGGAAGCCCAGGCTGCAACGGGACATATTATTGACCCTCAAAACAACAAGAGGTTGACTGTAGATGAAGCATGTGCTAAAAAAGTGGTGGACACCAATGATCAAAAAAGATTATTGGAGGCAGAGAAAGCAGCGGTGGGCTACAAAGATCCATATTCAACCCAACCTCTGTCTGTATTTGAGGCCATGAAGAAGGGGCTTGTTGACAAGGAGACTGGACTTCGTCTGCTACAAGCACAAGAGTCTGTTGGAGGTATTTTAGATCCAAAACTGAGTGTGTTCCTCCCTAAAGAGACCGCTATTAAAAATAATATTTTGGATGAAAACACTAAACGTTCTTTGGACCTGAGTCCTAAGTGTTACATTGATCCTGAAACAGAGGACTCTGTACATTATAATGATTTAAAGAAAAGGTGTAAAGCAGATTCTCAAACAGGTCTTCTGCTTTTGCCAGTGTCAGACAAACCAGTAATATTTGATGGTGTCCGTAAGCCAGTGACAGCAAAAGAATTACATGAATGTGAAGTCCTAGACAAGCCAACACTTAAAGATCTGAAGACTGGGAAAAAGTCTGTTCCAGAGGTATCAGCAGACAAGAAAGTTAATCTCAAGGGTACTGGGCCTCTTGCTGGAATTATAACTGAGAAGAATGAAACAAAGTCCTTAACAGATGCAAAAAAGGACAATTATTTGACACCAGAGTGTGCCGATTTGCTTCTCGAAGCCCAGGCAGCAACTGGCCATATCATTGACCCTAAAAACAATAAGAAACTCACTGTAAATGAAGCATGTACCAGTAGAGTGGTCGACATCGGTGATAAAGAGAGATTATTGGCAGCAGAGAAAGCTGCTGTGGGCTACAAAGATCCATATTCAGACAAACCTCTGTCTGTTCATGAGGCCACGAAGAAGCGTCTTGTTGACACTGAGACCGGACTTCGTCTGCTACAAGCACAAGAGTCTGTTGGAGGAATTTTAGATACAAATCTGAGTGTGTTTCTCCCCAAAGAGACAGCTATTAAACGCAACATCTTGGATAACAACACAAGTCGTGCCCTGGGTGAGGATCCCAAGTGTTACATTGACCCAGAAACAGAGGAAGCCGTAAGTTATAATGATATAAAGAAAAGATGTAAAGCAGAGCCTAAAACAGGTCTGCTATTGTTACCAGTGACCAAGAAAGTTGATAGCTCTCAAATCATTTTTGATGGTGTTCGTAAACCTGTGACAGCAAAACAATTAAGTGACTGTGAAGTCATTGACAAGCCCACACTTAAAGATCTGCAAACAGAAAAAAAGACCGTCAAAGAGGTGTCTGACAAAAAAATAGTTAACCTCAAAGGGACTGGGCCAATTGCTGGAATTGTTGTTGGTCAAAACAAAATAATGTCCTTATCAGAAGCAAAGAAAGAAATGCTTGTGACACCTGAGTGTGCAGATTTGCTACTGGAAGCCCAGGCTGCAACGGGACATATTATTGACCCTCAAAACAACAAGAGGTTGACTGTAGATGAAGCATGTGCTAAAAAAGTGGTGGACACCAATGATCAAAAAAGATTATTGGAGGCAGAGAAAGCAGCGGTGGGCTACAAAGATCCATATTCAACCCAACCTCTGTCTGTATTTGAGGCCATGAAGAAGGGGCTTGTTGACAAGGAGACTGGACTTCGTCTGCTACAAGCACAAGAGTCTGTTGGAGGTATTTTAGATCCAAAACTGAGTGTGTTCCTCCCTAAAGAGACCGCTATTAAAAATAATATTTTGGATGAAAACACTAAACGTTCTTTGGACCTGAGTCCTAAGTGTTACATTGATCCTGAAACAGAAGACTCTGTAAATTATAATGATTTAAAGAAAAGGTGTAAAGCAGATTCTCAAACAGGTCTTCTGCTTTTGCCAGTGTCAGACAAACCAGTAATATTTGATGGTGTCCGTAAGCCAGTGACAGCAAAAGAATTACATGAATGTGAAGTCCTAGACAAGCCAACACTTAAAGATCTGACAACTGGGAAAAAGTCTGTTCTACAGGTCTCAGCAGACAAGAAAGTTAATCTCAAGGGTACTGGGCCTCTTGCTGGAATTATAACTGAGAAGAATGAAAAAAAGTCCTTAACAGATGCAAAGAAGGAAAAGTATTTGACACCAGAGTGTGCCGATTTGCTTCTCGAAGCCCAGGCGGCAACTGGCCATATCATTGACCCTAAAGACAATAAGAAACTCACTGTAAATGAAGCATGTACCAGTAGAGTGGTCGACATCGGTGATAAAGAGAGATTATTGGCAGCAGAGAAAGCTGCTGTGGGCTACAAAGATCCATATTCAGACAAACCTCTGTCTGTTCATGAGGCCACGAAGAAGCGTCTTGTTGACACTGAGACCGGACTTCGTCTGCTACAAGCACAAGAGTCTGTTGGAGGAATTTTAGATCCAAATCTGAGTGTGTTTCTCCCCAAAGAGACAGCTATTAAACGCAACATCTTGGATAACAACACAAGTCGTGCCCTGGGTGAGGATCCCAAGTGTTACATTGACCCAGAAACAGAGGAAGCCGTAAGTTATAATGATATAAAGAAAAGATGTAAAGCAGAGCCTAAAACAGGTCTGCTATTGTTACCAGTGACCAAGAAAGTTGATATCTCTCAACTAATTTTTGATGGTGTTCGTAAGCCTGTGACAGCAAAACAATTAAGTGACTGTGAAGTCATTGACAAGCCCACACTTAAAGATCTGCAAACAGAGAAGAAGTCCGTCAAAGAGGTGTCTGCAGAAAAAATAGTTAACCTCAAAGGGACTGGGCCAATTGCTGGAATTGTTGTTGGTCAAAACAAAATAATGTCCTTATCAGAAGCAAAGAAAGAAATGCTTGTGACACCTGAGTGTGCAGATTTGCTACTGGAAGCCCAGGCTGCAACGGGACATATTATTGACCCTCAAAACAACAAGAGGTTGACTGTAGATGAAGCATGTGCTAAAAAAGTGGTGGACACCAATGATCAAAAAAGATTATTGGAGGCAGAGAAAGCAGCTGTGGGCTACAAAGATTCATATTCAACCCAACCTCTGTCTGTATTTGAGGCCATGAAGAAGGGGCTTGTTGACAAGGAGACTGGACTTCGTCTGCTACAAGCACAAGAGTCTGTTGGAGGCATTTTAGATCCAAAACTGAGTGTGTTCCTCCCTAAAGAGACCGCTATTAAAAATAATATTTTGGATGAAAACACTAAACGGTCTTTGGATCTGAGTCCTAAGTGTTACATTGATCCTGAAACAGAAGACCCTGTAAATTATAATGATTTAAAGAAAAGATGTAAAGCAGATCCTCAAACAGGTCTTCTACTTTTACCTGTCTCTGAAAAACTGGATGCTTCTAAGCTTATTTTTGATGGTGTCCGTAAGCCTGTGACAGCAATGCAGTTACATGAATATGAAGTTCTTGACAAGCCAACACTGAAGAGTCTGCAGACAGGAAAAAAGTCTGTTCCAGAGGTATCAGCAGACAAAAAAGTTAACCTCAAGGGTTCTGGTGTACTTGGTGGAATCATAACTCCAGAGAATGAAAAAATGTCCTTAACAGATGCCAAAAAGCAAATGTATTTGACACCAGAGTGTGCTGATTTGCTTCTTGAAGCCCAGGCGGCAACTGGCCATATCATTGACCCTAAAAACAATAAAAAACTGACTGTAAATGACGCATGTACAAATAGAGTGGTCGACATCAGTGATAAAGAGAGATTATTGGCAGCAGAGAAAGCTGCTGTGGGCTACAAAGATCCATATTCAGACAAACCTCTGGCTGTATTTGAGGCCATAAAGAAGGGGCTTATTGACAATCAGACTGGACTTCGTCTGCTGCAAGCACAAGAATCTGTTGGAGGAATTTTAGATCCAAACCTGAGTGTTTTCCTACCTAAAAACACAGCTATTAAACGCAACATTCTTGATACAAACACTAGCCGTACCTTGGACAAAAATCCTAAGTGTTACATTGACCCTGAAACAGAGGAAGCCACAAGTTATTATGACATAAAGAAACGATGTAAAACAGAGCCTCACACAGGTCTGCTACTTTTACCAGTCACTGAGAAGGGGAATGCATCCAAGCTCTTATTTGATGGTGTCCGTAAACCAGTAACAGCCAAACAATTATGTGAATGTGGCATATTCGACAAGTCTACACTGAATTATCTGGTTAGAAACAAGAAGTCTTTAACAGAGGTGTCTGGAGATATAAGACATTATCTAAAAGGGAATAACCCAATAGCTGGGATATTGGTTGAAAATAAAGGAAAAATGTCTTTAACCGAAGCCAAAAAACAAATGCTCTTGACACCAGAGTGTGCAAATCTACTCCTGGAAGCACAGGCTGCCACAGGTTATATCATTGACCCCACAACTGTCCAGAAGTTAACTGTTGATCAAGCTTGTGCTAAAAAGGTTTTAGACATCGAGGATCGAGAAAGATTACTGGCTGCAGAGGGCGCTGTAGACGGTTACAAAGATCCATCTTCATCCAAACGACTTTCTGTTTTTGAGGCCATTAAAAAAGGAATAACTAACGACAAAACAGGACTTCGTCTTTTACAGGCACAATTATCTGTTGGTGGCATTTTTGATCCAACTCTCAGTGTGTTTTTACCTATTGACTCTGCTATTAAGCACAACCTGTTGGATGAAAGTACATATTCGATATTGAAGCAATATCCTGCTTTTTACTTGGACCCAGAAAATGGTAACCATGTAAGTTATGATGAGTTAAAGAAAAAGTGCCAGACTGAGCCTCGCACAGGACTTCTCCTGTTGCCAGTCAGTGCAAAGGTTGACGCTTCCAAACTAATCTTTGAAGGCGTTTGTAAATCCATCACTGCACAACAGTTACTTGACTGTGGCCTCCTAGATGCTGCAACATTTGAGCAACTGAAAAGGGGAGAGAAAACTGTTCTTCAGGTATCAGAGGAGAAAAGGATATTCTTGAAGGGGAGTAGTCCAATTGCTGGTATGACAAAAGGTGCTTTTGAGAAATTGTCCCCTTCAGAAGCCAAGAAACAAAGATTGATTTCGCCAGAGTGTGCAGATCTGCTGTTGGAAGCTCAGGCTGCCACAGGTCACATCATTGACCCCAAAACAAATCAGAGGCTAACAGTTGATGAGGCACATCGTAAAGGAATGTTTGATCTTCATACCCGTGACCGATTATTATTAGCAGAAGCTGCTGCTGTTGGTTTTCAGGATCCGACCTCATCTGTCTCTCTATCAGTGTTTGACGCACTGAAAAAGGGTATTGTTGACAAGACAACCGCACTACGTCTGTTACAGGCCCAGGAGGCCGCTGGAGGCATTATAGACCCAACAATTGGTGTTTTTCTCCCAAAAGATGCTGCTATTAAAAGACATATAATAGATGAAAATCTTTATCAAGAGTTAACACATAATCCTTGCCTGTATATTGATCCAAACACAGAGGAAATGATAAGCTATAATGCACTAAAGAAAATGAGCAGAGTTGATTCTCCCACAGGCCTGATACTTCTGCCAATGCAAGAACAAGAAGATCCTTCTCAAATTATGTTTGAAGGCATTCACAGGCAAATATCAGCCCAAGAGTTATTTGATTATCATATCATTGATACAACAACATTTTACAAGTTGATAAAAGGTGGAAAAACGGTTGGACAAGTTTCTGAAGAGCTGAAAGTTTGTCTGAAAGGCACTGGACTTATTGCTGGAGTTCAGACTTTGCAACGGTGTAAAATGTCTATTTTTGAAGCCAAAAAACTTTCTCTTCTTCCGTCAGACAGTGCAGATTTATTGTTGGAGGCCCAGGCTGCCACAGGTCACATTATTGACCTAAGAAACAACAGTAAACTTACTGTAAATCAGGCGTATGGACAAAGAATGTTGGACATTGAAAGTAGAGATAAATTACTGGAAGCTGAACAGGCTGCTTTTGGTTTCAAGGACAAAGATTCTGAAAACACCCTGTCGTTGTATCAAGCCATGAAGAAAGGATTAATTAAAAGGGACACAGCAATGCGTTTCTTGCAAGCTCAGGTGTCAGTAGGAGGCATCCTGGATCCAACTCTGGGCGTGTTTCTCCCTAAAGACTCTGCAATTAGGCGTCATATTTTGGATGAAGACACATGGAAAGCATTAAAGGCAAACCCTAAATGTTACATTGACCCAGAAACCGGAAGAAACATCAGCTATGACGAATTACGAGAAAAATGCCTCACTGACACAAACACGGGGCAAAAATTAGTACCATTATCTAAAGATATTGATCCTTCCAACCTAATTTTTGATGGCGTCCGCAAGTCCATTTCAGCACAGCAGTTATTGGAATGTGGAGTAATTGATGAACGTATTATTGATAAGCTAATTAAGGGAGTCATATCAGTGTATGACGTGACTATTAACAAAAGTGCATTCCTTAAAGGAACAGGCTCAATTGCAGGTGTGGCAGCTGGGTCAGTGAAGAAAATGTCTTTCACAGATGCAAAGAAAAATAGAACTTTGCCTCCAGATAGTGTTGACCTTCTTTTGGAGGCTCAAGCTACCACAGGGTTCATCATTGACCCGAAAACAAATAAAGGAATGACAGTAAAGGAAGCCTGTGCCAAAGGTGTTGTAGACAAAGATGATGAATCAAGATTATTGGCAGCCGAGAAAGCTGCAATAGGTTACAAAGACCCAACTTCTAATGATCTTTTGTCAGCTGGACAAGCCTTTAAAAAAGGACTAATAGACAAGAATACAGCTTTGCGAGCGCTTCAGGCTCAAGAAGCTGCTGGAGGAATATTGGATCCAGTCCTGAGCATCTTCCTCCCAAGGGACATTGCATTGGCACGAAATCTAATAGATGATGATATAAACAACAAACTAAATGAAGTTCCCCAAGTCTATCTGGACCCTGAAACTCAACAAGCAACTGAC
The DNA here is from genome assembly GCA_021464625.1 of Proterorhinus semilunaris. Taxonomy (NCBI): domain Eukaryota; kingdom Metazoa; phylum Chordata; class Actinopteri; order Gobiiformes; family Gobiidae; genus Proterorhinus; species Proterorhinus semilunaris. Next base: position 24,951,797 of record CM038351.1, read on the forward strand.
TATCTTTCTTTAAAGAAAAAGTGTACGGCTGATCCAATTACAGGGCTTTTGCTGCTTCCAGAGCACAAAAAACGTGTAACTTTCCAGGGGTTCCGGCGCCAAGTGTCACTTATTGAACTTGTTGAGTCCAATTTGTTGAACAAGTCAGATATTGACCTTTTGGAAGAAGGGAAAATAACCCAACAGGATATTGAAGATCGTTTACGCCCTTATTTGAGAGGGTCTACTTGCATAGCAGGTATCTATCATGAAGCCAGTGATAAAGTTATGACCATTTATCAAGCGATGAAAATTGGTATATTACGACCAGGAACTACTTTGGAATTGCTTGAAGCCCAGGCAGCCTCAGGTTTTGTAATTGATCCTGTCAACAATGACTACTTGTCTGTCAGTGAGGCCTTCAGTAAAAAACTCTTTGGGCCAGAGTATAAGAAAAAGTTGCTGTCTGCAGAAAGAGCAGTAACTGGCTATAAAATGCCTGGAACTGACAGAATTATCTCCCTTTTCCAAGCTATGGATCATGGTCTGATAGAAAAAGGCCATGGCATTCGTTTACTGGAAGCCCAGATTGCCAGTGGTGGTATCATTGACCCAGAGCATAGCCACCGCATTGATGTTAGTGTAGCCTATAAAAAAGGCTATTTTGATGAAGAAATGAACCAGATTCTGACTGATGACAGTGATGACACAAAAGGGTTTTTTGACCCAAATACACAAGAAAATTTAACCTATCTGGATCTTCAGAAACGCTGCATCAAAGACAAAACAACTGGGCTTCTTCTTTTGCCAATTTTTGATAAGAAGAAGCCTGAGACTACCCAGAAGAAACGAAGAAGAAGAGTTGTTATTGTGGACCCTGAGACTAATAAAGAAATGTCAGTGCGCGAAGCTTATGACAAGGGATATATTGACTATGAAACCTTTATGGAGTTGGTCCAACAAGAGTGTGATTGGGAGGAAATAACAGTAACTGCTTCAGATGGTTCAACCCGGCTTGTGATTGTTGACAGAAAAACAGGGAGACGATTTGATATTAATGAACTCCTGGAACAAGGAGTGATAAACCAGATCCTTCTGCACAAGTATCAATCACAAATTATAACCCTACCTGATTTTGTAGATATTATCGTTGATAAAACTAAACAAAGTGCACATTATTCTGAAATGCCATCTTCAGTTTCACACAGATCTTCTGTAACATCTTCTACGTCCACATCTAGTGCAGTGAGTGCAGTGCCAAGTTCGGCTTCACTGACATTGTCATCTGCAACATCACCCTCAGCTGCTGATCTTTGCATTGGGGATAAAACTAAGCATGGCTCCTCCGATTCTACAAAACAGTCTACTGTGTCCAATATCTCTTCAGTAAAAACGTCTGGCTTCACATCAAACATGACAGCAGTGCCAAGAATGACCACACAGACATTGTCTTCATCTGCAACATCACCCTCAGCGGCACAGTCTACAGACAGCAGCACCGTTGATTCTACAAAACACTCAAATATATCTTCAGTCAAAACATCTACATTTACATCTACAATGAGTGCAGAGCCAAGTTCGGCTTCACTAGCAACATTATCAACATCACTTGCTTACGCAGCTCCACCAGACACCCTCAGTGACCAAACTAGACATGGTTCATTGTATGCTGCAAAACATACTACAATTACAAAAATATCTTCTGTAAAATCGTCCACATCCAAAACCACTGCAGAGTCAGCCCGACAGACATCTTTGCCACTAACCTCACCAACGTCACCATCATCTGCAATGCCGTCTTCAACTGCTCAGCCTAGTTCACCTTTAGTGGCATCATTGTCATCCGCAGCAACATCATCCTCTGCCACTCAATTATCAGACATCACTATCGATAAAACAAATCGTGGTGTATTTGGTTCTACAAGAAAGCCTGCCGTATCCATTGTGAAAACATCTACAACATTCACATCTAACTCGAGTGAAGTGCTGGCACCAATGATATCACCATCAGCTTCAACATCAACGGCAACTTCTCAGATATTTGACCCCATTATTGAGGAAACTAAACATGATGCTTTTGATTCTGCAAGACAGTTAGAAATTTCAAATGTATCATCTGTAAAATCTACGCTTGCATCCCAAATTGGTGAAAAGTCAAACACATCTTCACAAACATTGTCATCATTGTCAGCTGTTCCGAAATCACAGTCACTGGAATCAAGAAGCGTCATCAGTGATACATTTAAGCGTGCTGGATCAGAGTCTAAAACAGGCTCAACAATTTCATGCGTGACATCTTCTACAGTACCACCCAAAACCAGTGCAGGACCAGGTACATCCTCTCTGACATCATCATTATCCGCACTCTCTCCAACATCATCAGATATATCATTTTCAACCATCCTGTCACCACTATCCCCAACTCCTTCCACAATGATAACAACTAGAACCACCACCATTACAGGGCCATACTCATCAGTGAGTGATGACTCCCCTAATTCGGCTAATCGTACTTGTACAAGTGTTTCCATCTCCGTGACCCCCCCAGTTGTTGTGACAGAACAGAATCCTGTAGGTGGCGTCTTTGACACAGATTGTCTAGAAAAAATAACTATAACCGAAGCTGTCAATCGTGGTCTTGTGGATTCCATCACTGGCCAAAGACTTTTAGAGGCCCAAGCTTGCACTGGTGGAATAATTGATCCAACAAATGGCCAACGAGTTGGCATTCAAGAGGCATTACACATGGGAATAATAACAAATGACATGTGCAATAGACTCAAGCCTGCCCAAAAGGCATATGTGGGATTTGAGGATGTTAAAACCAAGAGAAAGATGTCTGCTGCTGAGGCCGTTAATGAAAGATGGCTCCCATATGAGGCAGGCAATAGATTCATAGAATACCAGTTTGTGACAGGTGGACTCTATGACCCACAAATGGGATGCAGAAGAAGCCTTCAAGATGCACTAAGCTTGGGCTGGCTAGATGTAAGAACAGCTCAGAAGCTCCAAGATGTTAGACATCACAATAAGAATCTGACGTGCCCTAAGAGCAAACTCAAAATTAGCTACAAACAAGCCCTTGACAATTGCCTAGTGGAGGAAGATACTGGTGTAATGATGCTGCAGGCCTCATCAGTATCCTCGAAAGGGATCAGCAGTCCATACAATGCTTCATCTGCCCCAGGGTCGCATTCAGGCTCAAGGAGTGGGTCTAGGCTGGGCTCCCGCAGAAGCAGCGTTGACCTGGGATCAAGCTCAATATCTAGCCGCTACAGTCAAACAACCTTCACCACTTACTCATCCGCAAAATAATTTCTTTAGCACCTTAATTTCTTTCATTCAAAATAATCATATCTGCTGTTACTTTTATGTTGAATGTATTTTTGTGTTACAGAAACAAACAAAACTGCTAGTCTGGGTACTTTTGATTTTTTTTTTTATAACGAATCTGAGGCTGATTATATCACATGCATGATTACTGTGTGTGTGTGTCATATTGAGTGTATTTTTTAAGCCTTTATACAATTTCACTCACAATTATATACATTATCAGTAGGCTATCTTATTATTTGGTTAAAGGTGCTTTTCATCTTGCAAGAATGTATTGTCTTCATGATGTCTCCTTAAATGTTTAACATACTAAGGCTATTGGGTTTTATATTACTTTTCATAAAATACACTGAGTTGATATTGTTACAATTCCTCTAAATAAAGACTTTACATCTTTTTCTTTCGATGTGTTTTTAATCTAGTCGAGGCCAGTTTGGTGATTGGGATTAGCCTACCTGGTATATTTTCTTAGTATTCAAAGTAAGGAATATAAAAGGATATAAAATAACCAACCAGTAGCTCTCCAAATACAGTTCAGCTCTTCATGCTTGATGCGTCACATTTCAGATGCATTTTCCGTTTGCTCTGAACATATTGAACACAATTTGTATTCATTTATATCAATATACCAGAGTAAACTCAATGTATTTTCTTTAATTGTGGTGAAATTGTCGACAAACTGGCTAGAGTGAACTCCATCTACAGTTACACAATTGTCTTTGAAGAATAGCTCTCTGTCATGTTTGTCATGTAAAAGTAACCCGCCAGGTTAAAAGAATTGCAGAAAAAACTCTATAGTCTTTTTCTTAAAGGCTGCTAAAATATAACGTATATATTACATGTATTTTAAATGGACCATTAAAAGCTATGTGTTGATGGATCATTTAGGTGTAATATGTGCATGTATTGTTCATTTGGCACAAGAATAATGATAATGGCTACAATAGTCCATAACGCAGTAGAATAGTTTTCTCCTGCTTGGGTGTTACTCTGCAACTCTTGTGATGAACAAATGCGCACTTTTTAAAAGCAAAAAGTAAACGTACGGTCAACACAATTTTACAACAAATAAAAGAAGTTAAATGCAAGTAATTTTTTATACAGAATTGTGCTTTTGTTGTGAAACCAAGTCAAACAAGATGGTTTCTGAATAGAACTAGCTTATACTTTACTGCAGGTTATAAGCAGCTACTATGATCTTATGAGGAAAAGGCAAAAGTAAATCCATCCATCCATCCATCTTCTTCCACTTGTCCGTTGCCGGGTCGTGGGGGCAGCTGTTGGAGCTGCCCAAAACACATTGCACCAGCCCCTAAGGCTCCTCCAGCTGGTGGTGGGTCCACAGAAGGGCAAAAGTAAATCCATATCTACAATTTAAATGTAGGTAAGTAAGTAAGTAAGTAAGTGCTTTATTGTCATTGTACAAGTGTACAACAAAATAGTGTTCAGGTGTTAGTCCTGAGCTGCTGCGGCTGAGCTGCCACTGTGTGTCAACCTGACCCACATGATCTTGGAGGTCGGGGAAACTGTAGCACATTTTATAAGCATTAAAACAGTTTACAAAGTACAGCTCAGCAAATGGTTTACAAGACGATAACACACATTAGAATACAAGCCCATTCCCTAGTGGTCTAGGGACTAGGAACGGTAAAACCATGTTAGTTAAAGGCACACTATGTAACATTTTCGATCACACTGTTGCCATCAATACAAAACATGCTTCTAATGACACAGAAAATGCTATTACTGCAGTGGGCAATCAAAGAATGGATTTGTTTGAGAGCCTGACCTATTTAAATCTCAAATTCTGCTGACTTTAGTCACGAAACGAGCTGGAGATGTACCCACTCCTGGTAAAGGTACAGTCATGTCTTTGGAGAAATGACCCGCTCACAGCAAAACCACATATTTGTTTGGACATTTATGAGGCATTTTTCAATGATAAAAATATCTGTCATAAAATAAATGTTTGTATTTCAGTTTTATTTATTGGGTAACATTCTTTGCAGTGTGGCTTTAAACAATAAATACACCTAAAACATTTACTTTATTAATCAGTTTTAGTCTTGTAGTTTTTAGACCATGCAAAACTTCTTTTGTAGACCTGGTTTAAATAGTGGTACTCTTTCAATTATGTGTCAAATAAACCCAGAACAAATTTCCCCAATAGCGACAGTAAATTTTCATCCATTCATTCAATATTTTCTTTGGTAGTACATGATGTAAAAGGTTTGAGAAACACTACAATACAAGACTTTTCAAGAGGCATTCAGATCATATCTACACTTTTTTTTATTAAACATTACACAAAGATCACAAAACAGTGTAAAATGTATGAATCAATTAATTAAAATCAATAATAATAATTATAATAAAAAATATAATAAATAATACATATACATCTTACGTCACATGAAGAAGAACCAGAGAAGAACGCGCATCACTGAAGGGCGGGGCTTACGGACAGGAAAACTAACATGAGCCTTTTCAGAACAAGAGCACTTTGCAAAAGTAAGTAATCTTATCGCTTAACTAAGAATTCAATAGGGCAATGAAAGTTAAAACAGTAATATGTGTATCTAGCTACGTATTTGTAGCAACATTTCTTTTCAAAAATGTGTTTTTGTTAGAGGTCGTCGTTTTTAGTTTGATAGACACGGAAGTTAAGCAAAGGAAATGCTTCAGTTTCTCAGGCGATGAGGCGATCTCTTGTTAGTTTCTCACATTTCATGGGTTTTTATCTACAGTGAAGCAAAGTTTTGCCATTATCTGGTTTGACATTTTCAGCTGAAATATACGGATCTTTTGCAAATGGGATTTTGTAGTGTTTTGGTTGTGGGGTCTATCTGAAGAAGATGCTCTGCTATTAGTGAAGGTAACAGCTGATCATACACCAATAACAGCTGCCGATAAACCTATTCATCTATCAGTATGATGTGAGCATTTTACTGACTGCTTGAGTGCTGTTTTGTTTCCCAACACATGTTAAAGAGATTTTATACACCATATTTGGAATATATATATATATATATATACATTCTATGCTAACTTGGTGCTCAAATAATTGAGGTAGGCTGAATACAATGTTATGCATAGTCTTTTGTGCATTATGTTGACCTAGTGAGAACTTCCAGTTGTGTGTTGATCCCCTAAAATGAGATCAGCAAGACTTGTCTGGCAGACTTGTCAAGAACTGACTGGTGATAATACATTTAACTCTTGTATTGAACAGGTTTCATCATGGCCGATGACCCTCAGAGAAACTTTCGGTCTGCCTATTATGAAAAAGTTGGTTTTAGGGGAGTTGAAGAGAAGAAATCATTGGAAATACTGCTCAAAGACAACCCCCTTGGTTAGTTTTTGTTACACCGTTCAGAAAACCATGGAAGCAAACAAACAAACAAGCACTTTCTTCTTTGTTTATTTCCAGATTTGGAAAAGCTGAGTACATTTAGCCAAAGATTCCCTCTCCCATCCATGTACAGAATCCATGTATGGAAAGTATTACTGGGTAAGGAAAGTGCATTTAAAATGACAGTTCATAGATCACAGCATATGCTTTATCCCTGGTACTTACCATCTATTTCAACAGGCATCCTGCCACCCCACAGCGAATCAAATGCTTTGGTTGGTGGTTATAGGAAGGAGCAATACCTGGACATTGTGGAGGCGCTGGAGGTGACGCGATACATCAATGCTTCCACACCATCCACTCATGTTTATCTACGGATGTTCCAGTTAGAAAGCCAGGTGCTTCCTAGATGCTCGGAAATTTCACCCCCGGTACGGTCGAGCTACAAGTACAGTACTGTCCATTCACATTGGAACTTGCAGGTCAATGCAAACTAAACAGTATTCTTTGTTTTTCTTTCATGCTGATGTTTTCTGGTTGGCGAAGGATGAAGAGAATGAAGATTTCTTGTCTATAAGCCGAGCTATGGATGAGATTGTCGATGATCCTGTTGACTGCTACTGGCTCATTAAATGTTTTGTCAATCAGTTCCACATTAAGTTTGGAGACTCACTACCCCACCTGGTAAGCATTGGAAAGAAGCTTATTGTATTTTGTACTGAGAATATGTTTGTAAACAATTTGTTGATTGTCAAAGCCAAAAAGCCTTGAACACTATCTGAGTCAGGAAGAGCCTCGGCTGCTTAACCATTTCAAGCAGACAGGAACTTTAGCACAGCTGCCTTATAACCTGTGGTTCAGACGCTGCTTTGCTGGTTGTCTTCCTGAGTCCAGTCTCCAAAGGTCAGACTTTATGTATTTATTTACACATGGAGTCATCAGTGCAATGTTGCCTAGGTTTTACACCTTGTGTCTTGTATTCCAGGGTGTGGGACAAGGTGATAAGTGGTTCCTGTAAAATCCTTGTGTTTGTTGCTTTGGAAATCCTTTTGAGCAACAAAATTGTGTTAATGGGCCTGAACCGACCTGAAGGGGTTGTCAAGTTTTTATGCAATGTGAGTAAATCACATATCACATGACCTAATCAGGAAAATTATATTTTTTAGGTCCGAGTTCCTTTATATATGTTGTGAGTAGCATTTTAAGTAGATTTGCAAAGACGCAGAAAATTGAGGTATAAAATGAGGGTGCATGTTAAATATGAAATTCATACAGCTGACAAATATGCAGCTGATCTGACCTCTGAAATTGTGGTTTTGAGACTGCGTGAAGAATTGACTGGTGACTTGAATGATTACAAATAAACAATAACCCATTATGTAAAATTAATGTATGAACCATTTAAACATTGCATTCTGCTTTTTGGGTTTATTTTGTAGAAATGCAGTGCCTATGATCTTATAATATTCTTACTTTTTCAGATACCACAAGAGAATACAGATGCCATTGTGGCAAAAGCCATTGATCTATGGCACAAATATTGTGGTACGCCAATGCACAGCACATAGACAAAGGAAACTGCCTACCCCATCTTCTTGACAGAAAGACTGTATATCGAGTATAAAGTATTATTTTGATGCATCTGTGTATACTGTACATATTTCATAAACATGGTGGAGTAAACATCCGAAAGACATTACCGTAAAATAATAAAACTGATCAAAAGGACTCTACTGCTGTTTTTAACCACAATGGACAATAGTTACATTAAATCAAGAACAGACTAGTCAACTTTTAAAATTAGTTTCTTTCTTTAAGAAAGTGCATACATCAGAGAAGACTCACAATAACTTAATGCTCACATGCAGTTGTTCTGCTTTACAAAAACATTTGAAAAGTCTGGCTTATTTTCTCTGTGATTTACATATTTTATAATTCTGAAATTAGTAACATTTAGAACACAATCATACCAACATCATCTCAGACATACGAACACAACATACAGCCAGTTCCTCCAGAAATATGTTTGTAACACTATGTACTATACCTTGAATAGACTGTAAACAATGAAAAAGTAAGGTGGCAGATTCCCAGTCGATGTTTGAGAACAATTTAAAAGGCATTCTGTATCTACAGAAAATAGTGGTTAAAAATACCTGTCAATTTGGCAATTGTCCCAGACCTGTAAACGACGGCACAGTGACAGAAGGCTACTGAACTCTAACAATAGATGGTTTACTCTAATTGTAACATCAATGGCAAGTTTAGTTGCTTTGGTTTGATATGATGTAACATATGAATGTGTTAGTGATTTCATAAAACCCAACAATAAGACTAACCTAATAAATTATTGCTTGGTTGATTTTATGGTCGTTTTCCAATTTGTGCAGTTATCGGTGAGAGTTTGACATTTTGCCGTGAGGACATTTTGGCTTCATTATCAGCTGCCTATCAGCACAGAACTGCCTTTTCCCCTTCAAAACTAAACCAGTAAACTCCTAAAAAAGACATTCACATGAAGAATGGATAAATGATAAAGGCAAGAAAACTATCCTTGGATAAAAAGAAATGTAAAAACTTTATCAAACCATTATTGGCACAGATTCTGTGTTCAACACCTAAAATCCATTCAGTCTGTTTCAAAATAATAAAAAGTGCTAGTGAGTTACCTCACCACCCTTTCCTTATATAAACAAGAGTAAACTTTTGAATATCAAGAAGCAAAATCTCCAAATAGGAGACACAAGCCCAGTTTCATTCATTTCAGTCTCAATTGTCTCTTTTTCTTTCGGTTTCTCGAGCACATGTAGTGTCCACACCGGTCTTATGCTTTGACAGCAATGCCAGAGAGCAGAGCCTTCCAGAGTCCAAGGACAGCACTTGAGGCTTGTGTGGAAGGAAAGACAAACTACTGAAGTCTCACACAACTTATGGTCGATGAAACCTAGAGATAGAAAGATGTATGAATAGCAATTTCAAGCTTAAATAAATGACAATATTGCAACTGCATATTTAGTATATACATTAATTAAAGTACTTTCAGTAATGTTGAAACATTTTTTAAATTTTGATAATAGATTTTAGTAGTTAATAATTCCTAATAAGTACAATCATAACACGTTGAGGAAGATGTATAAAACAACCTGGTAAAATGTCGACTGGACTCGTGCACCTCCATCTCTGTGCTTTTAAACTCATTCAGCTCCTTCCTAATGGCAGCCTGAAAAGTTAATAAGAGCTACCGTTAGCTGAGTTCTGTTTTATTGTCAGTTTTACTGACTGTATGGACCTTATCAGCCGCTGTTAGTCGAGTCCATGGCTTGTCTGCCCTCCTATCGTAATCTTGAGCCTCAGCCACTTCCACGTAATCACTGAAACGAATCAAGATCTTCGCCTCCCTCAGTTCCTCGACAGTAGGCCTTTGGCTAAGCTAAAAGTAAAAACATAAAAGGATGATTAGAAAAAAACAAAATCAAACTACAGTAACAGTTTTTGAACACCCAGTCATGAACATTATCAAAATGACAAAACTGCTTATGTGGCATGTGTCTAGAAACAATAACTTCTCTACTCTGCTCAGGAACAATGGTCAACTCCAAAGTGCATTATGCGGAATATGCTGCCATCCAGTGGCAAAGTTAAATACTGTATGTGTACCTACAAGTTGAACCCTGAATTTTCCCATACATTATTTAAACTGGCCCACAACTGGCACACTAGGTGTTATCCTTCAGAATACATTTATTTATACACTAGTGTGTCCTGAGAATTCCAATTTATTGTTGATTTGTAAAAATATTGATGCTTTATAGAAATGTAAAGTCCATAGCCTTTATTTTGCTGTTGCAGTGAAATGGTATAAAACAGGGAACTACAAATGCCTTTGCTCTTTTTAGTGCAGGCAATATAGTAATATTGTTATTTGGAAATAAATCCTAGAAATTAAAACAGTTACTTCCACAAAGGACATTTGAATGGTTTTCCTGCTTAAGCCTTTCTATAACAACACCTTCCCTAACAGCCAAAAATCTTGATCTGCGAGGATAAAACAATGGCGATGTTATTTGAAAGTTTCAGTCAAAGCCTCAAGTCACAACAGCAACTACCTGACACCTCCTCCAAGGCCATGAACAAGGGTTTAACTACGTATACTGTTAAAAGTACTACTTGACCCCCATCGTCATCTCATGGTACCTTTCGCGATAGATGCTTTTTGATCTCCCTCTTCTCCTCTTGTTTCTCCAAACCATTTCGAGCTGAATTGAGAAACATAGCACAGTGCATTTGGTTGCTCATTTAAAATTTTTACTGAGTGTACAAACTTACGTTTAAGGATATTCCTCTGCTCTAGCTCCTCTGCTGTGGGCCGCTGACTCAACCGCCTGGGTAAAGAAACATATATAAATCCAGATTTTTTTTTCATTACATAAGTCGGTTCATTATTGAGATGGTGAAGTGGTAATATATGATATACAATAAACATTGTGCCAATAAGCCATCAATTAAGTTAGCTCTAATCATGAATAAATACATCGAAAGATAAGAATGATAAAAAAAAAGAGTCACTGCCTCTTTTGATCAATGTGTCTAAAACATAATAAATGTATGTGTTCAGATCATTTAACCGCATCTACTGAGATTCCAATCTCTCATTTGTCTGTGTCCTGCCCTTCTGGCTCTCATCATGCAGCTTACACTATGACAGCTCTCATTGGTAAAGTCGCTGCACTGAAAATAACTTTCCATATGCCGTATTTCTATAGGACGAATACAGGCTTGCATTGCTTTCAGGAGTGGTAAATCTCACCTGGTGAGTTTGGTGGCTGTTTGCTGACGGAATTCGAGCCGCTCCTGATCTGATTGCATGGGCAGGATGTTCTTCTCCTCCAGCTCTCTCTTTGATGGACGGTTGCTCAGCTTAATGGCCAGAGAGTCCTTTCGTAACACCTTCATGGCCAGTGTGCCTGGATGGACAAGTGATATTGCTCAGCTTCATCATTCTAGACAACAGTGCATTATTGCCCTATCGATATTTCAGTCATTAGCACTATTGTACAAAACTGAATACCACCACCCTGAATATTAGAATGAATTCAGTATTCATCCTAATATATTCAGTTACAATCCAAAGCAACTAAAAGCAGCTTAAAATAACTGAACCAATATCCTCCTTTTCCTTTTTCCTCCCACAATACATCAGAGTAGAAGAGGGAGTGAACAACAGTAACTTTTTCAGCGCTCACTTGTAAACAGTGCTTCATCCTCTTCCTCCTCATCGTCTTCCTCCTCATCTTCCTCCTCCTCTTCAGGCAAGTCCTCGTAGTCTGCCTCACTGGGGAGATTCTCTTTGTCGTCGTCACACTTGATCATGACCGTGGGAACGCCGTGCATCATGGAGCTGCACAAGATAAAAAGGTCATCACTAGTCCTTCTTGGATGACCCAATCTCTTTTGGTAAGGTTACGTGAATACAGTGGTATATTGTGTCTTGTATCTAATATAAACAAGGATTATCAGGTCCAATTAAAATACTGCTCTCATAATCGGAAACCTTACGTCAAAAAAGCGTCCAAAATATCTTTAAATTAGCAAGCAATGTCAAATCAATAAAGATAGCACTAGCCTCAAAACAGTCAGAATCTTCAAAAAATATATATTTTTTTCCATTATGTATTCTCAGGTATCACTAAAACATGGTAAAGCTGGGCTAGTGGTTGGGCTGGGAATTAATAGAAACATAATCGGCGCATTGAGTTGCCTTGTGTATAATGGTGGTATAAATAAACATGCCTTGCCTAATCGAAATTGCAATCCCTACTTTGGTCAATCTCAATAATTGCCATGGGACTTTCTAATCGACAGGTTGACAGCCATTTCTTTGGCAGATAAGGTTTTGGAGTTTGGATGACGCTGCCAGGGTGCTGGGCCCTGGGCAGCACAGAGTGGGACAAGAACAGACTGAATAAGCTGGTCAGGAGGGTCAGCTCTGCCCTGGGCTGCCCCCTGGACTCTGTGGAGAAGGTGAGGGTCAGGAGGGTATTCGCCAAGTTCACCTCGATCATGGACAACACCTCCCACCCACTGCACGGGACTGTAGAGGAGCTGAGCAGCTCTTTCAGTGGAAGACTAAGACACCCTCAGTGTAAGAAGGAGCGCTACCGCAAGGCCTTCATCCCCACTGCTGTCAGACTGTACATCACTACTGTAAAGTAACATGTGCAATAACCCCCCTTGCAAAACTATGTGCAATAATCTCTGTATCAGCGCCACTTTATTCCCTGTACCAGCGTCACTTATTGACAACCTGCACTAGGACTGTAAACTTTGCACCTCGATATTCTACTTTTTATAGTTATAATTTGTATTCTATTTTTTTATTTATTTATTCTTATTTCCTTATTGTTATAACTCCACCCCTTGAGATTTTTGCTTTTACATAAGATACCTCTTTTTTTGTTACTATTTACCTGTTTGCACATTTCCTGTCTATTTTGCACACCCTGAGTGATCTTATTGAATGCCGAATGTAACAAGTGAATTTCTCCGCTGTGAGATCAATAAAGGATTATCTTATCTTAAATTATACTGAAGGAAAGCGTTTGCTTTTGTTTTAGCTGAGGTTTGTATAAAAGATATGTCTAAGATCATGAATCAGCTACATGTATTTATTTTGATTATGAAAAAAAAAAACCTTTGGAGACCAACTTTTAGGTCCTGACCCACCAATTGAGAATCTGTGCTAAACAGTGTGTATTACACTCCTACACAACACTGCCTGACTCAAAACAAAATCAGAACACAGAGGCTACCCCCCCCTGAAAAAATGAATCTTTTCTCAGGGGTAGCTCTTCGACAGACGACAGGCAACCAATCACAGAGATGAATGAGGAGACATAGACCCCGGAATGTGACCTGCATTTTAAAACATCACCAAACCAGCAATAATACCGTCTACTAGCTTTGCCAACCAGCAGCCCAAATACAACACAACATCCACTTATGTTATATAATAGAAAATCAAAAGGTATAGTAGGCTTGCAATGAGAGAGGAGATCAGGAATGACACAAAAGTCATATACGTAACATAAGATTCAAGTCTATTGAAAGGTAAATGCTGTAGAGGAAAGCCTTAATGTTTGTTTGAGCTGAGGTTCAATTAAAAGGTCTATCTTTTCTATGTTCATTAAGCATATCAGTAAAATAAAGACATAAAAAAAACATCTAATCAAAAATGTAGATAAAAAACAAAACAAAAACATATGTGCCATTTTATTAGCCATATCATATCGACCAGCCCTCCAGTGTCTGTAGTGTGTACACTGGTGTGTGAAAGTGAGCGCAAATGTATTGATGAGAAAGTGTTTTAAGATACTAACTTAGCAAACAGTTGAAATGTTATTTGTCAAGTCAGCGCTTACCTCTCAAATCTCTGCATGGTCAGGGCTAAAGTCTTGTTTAGCTCCTCGATGATTCGGCTTGGAGGATGAAGGGATACAGGCAGTGTACCATACTGGAGAGAGTGTCCGCCCACTTGGGCATGGCCGGAAGGGGCAGGGCACTTCTGGAAGGTGATGGAATTAGGCTCCATGCTCCCTGTGGGTACAGAGATCAGGAGCTTCTTTGGAGGTAGAGGCGGAGACAGCTTCACAGACATACATGGTAACTTCACAGGGGTCCCGTCTTAATTTCAAACACAGTACACTGTTGTTCATAAATTTGTTAAGGCATGACTTTGAACCTCAGCATAGTCATATCCGTACCTGTTATATGGTTTGGTAGTCTTGTGAAGGGTTTGGGTGGCAATGCTGGAGGTTGTTTGTGAAGCACAGGAGGTCTGGAAAGTGTTGATTCATTGCTTTCATACACAGTGGCTTTCTTCATATGTGGAGCTTGGCTAGGTTTCTGAGCTTGGTCCTGTTGACATACCGCATCACTGGGTATTGCAAACTCCAGTGAACCTAAGGACAAAATATAGAAGTAAGATATAAAATGAAAGCTCCCTGAGTAATTAAAAAGTACAATGGTACTTATACGTACCGACAGCTGCAGTGGCTCCCTCCATCAACTCAGTGCCCTCAGAAACATCCCCTGCAGACTGGCCATTCTCCATCTTAACCTCCTCCGGTGCAGAGGAGGTGTCTGGAGAGATATGGAAGTAGAGTAATTATCCCACAGACGTCACTATAAAATAAGGGAGAGCTGCCCTTGTAATGAAATCGCAGATTAACATTAAACTCAGTGTAATGTTTTCTATAAAAAAATATGCCCTTTGCATATTGATGTATGCATCAAGTACAGAATCTACAGAGTGGTTAGTTGTCAAATGACGTTCAATTGCTAATAGATTAGGTCGCTAATTATCCACAGACAATATGGTTTTGTTCATTGTCTGTATATTGTAAGCAGTAGAGAATAGAGAGAGAGCTACGTGCGTCAGATGTTGATTTTAGGACATGACTTTGATCTCTAAGTATCTTTTTTTTCCTGAAGTCTCACCTTTCTCTTGGACCTCCTTAAGAACACCCTTTTTAATGAGCTCCTCTCTGCTTTGGCGAGTAGACATCTTCCTTTCCAACACTGCAGAGTAAAAAACACAGGTAAAATATAAGGTCATTTGTTCTATTTTTTGCATTCTTTATAATTAATGTAAAACAGCCATTGTAATCTGTACTGATATAATACTAATGAAAACGTTATACTGATATTATACATGGGAGTGATAAGGCCAGAAACCATCATTACTCAGTGGGACCTGTTCAATGCAGGGTTTGCTACTGATGTGGCTACAACAATGTACTATATACTACAGTGGGTTAGCGCATCTCAAAGAGAAAAGGATATAGATCTGTTCAGTCAGCTAAGAAACACCACAGCCATTTGCTTCCCCAGCACCTCACACATACACACACAGTATTACTCATTCCTTATACACAAGGAGCATCTACTTTATCTTTCTACTTATTTCAACTAAAAGGTCGGAAAGCATTAGTGTCCACAAGAGGGAATATGGTACAGTATGTGTTATTAATGCACATATTTGTTTAAGATCATGACAGCAGTAACAAAAATGACACATCTAGACACTCAAATGTAAGTGTAGCGTGCATTACTATCGCAAATCTGTACAACACATCAAGATAAGATACAGTCTTTTTGCGTGTCCAGCCCTTAAATGGCCATTACCATACAGGTCTGTGAAGCCGCCCCTATATCACCCTGCTCTGTGGCACAGGCCCAGTGCGACTATACATCACTGCTGCTGTTGCTAGGGACATCAGGGAGACATTCGTCTGCCGCTGGAGAAGGAGCTGGTGGCTGAGCAAGATTACCATTCAGAGAGCTTGATAATGGAGGTACTTTCTTTATGGCCATTTGTCTCTCACCTGCAGACGTCTGCTTGAACTTCTCACTCTTTTTCTTTCGCCATTTCCAGGGTTTGAAAAGTCGCCCCAAGTTGGCAAATTTGCTCCGCCGTCGAATGGGGGGAGTGTGTGTCCCTGGTACCAGTGAGTCTGAGCGCATCGCCGCTCCACTTCTTCAGCTGGAAAACACATAACATCCATGTCATAAATAACACACAAGCAGAGTGAAGCGGAGATGATATTGTAGTACCGATGGTGTTATAAAACTTTGGCATACTCTTAACTTAATTTAGGGGCGAATGAACCGTTACCGGGGTTTGCTTTCGGGAGACAGCTTTAATTATCTTTCGTATCTTGTTTATTTTGTGTTGAGGAAAAAAAAAGACAATTAAAAGGTCCTTTACCTGATTTTTTTTATTACAAACAATGAAAGAAGAAGCCACTACATTGAAATGTTAGTGGGGGTACACACTCATCCCTATTTGTAGCCTCCCAATTCTTCACAGGGACATGTTTATAGGCACATTTCACAACGTGCAGGGTCACTTTTCAGGGTCACTTTCACAAGAAAGTTCATGAAATTGATACAAATGCTTTATAATTAGATCAACAGTGTTTTCCCCACAAATGTCTGAGTTTAAAATATACTTAAGGAAGACAAAACAAATTTCCATAATAACTAGAAAAGAAAATCAGCTCCTTTAAGTAACTAAAACCCAGCTTTACTCTGTTTGGCTGTGAGGAACATAAAAGATCACGTATCTGTGATTTTAAATGTCAAAGGAAGGATCCCTCAGAGGTTTGCCCATAATGAAAACACGTAAAGCTTATTTGGATCACTGTAAATCACGGTTAAAGTGTCAGATGGTACAACTAGCAGGCAAGAGACATAAAGAGTCCATGAGAAAGAAAGAAAACACTTGCAAAGAAGCAACACTGTGGAAGCAGCAAAGACAGCAATTAAGAAGGAAGTGTTCCAGAACTGAAAGTACAGGGCTGTGGGAATATGTGGCAGTGTTCACCTCATGATTTAACATTATATATTTCCCAAGCACTTAATCAATATACAGGTGAAGCTTGGAAAATTAGAATATCGTGAAAAAATTCTGAGATTTATTTGGGGTTTTTACAAGCTGAGCCATAATATTCAAAATTATAACAAATAAAGGCTAGATATATATCTTACTTTGCAAGATCTTATTTTGGCTCACAGCTTGTAAAAACCCCAAATTCAAAATCTCAGAAAATTTGAATATTGTGAAAAGGGACTATATTGTTGGCTCAAAGTGTCACCCTTTCATCAGCTGATTCATCCAAAACATCTGCAAAGGGTCCTTGAGACTTGAAATGGTCTCTCAGTGGTTCAGTAGAATTCACCACCATGGGGAAGAGCCGACCTGACAGTTGTGCAGAAAACCATCACTGACACCCTCCATAAGGAGGGAAAGGCTCAAAAGGAAATAGCCAAAGAAGTCGGATGTTCTCAAAGTGCTGTATCAAAGCACATTAATAGAGAGTTGAGTGGAAGGGAAACGTGTGGAAGAAAAAGGTGCACACGTCGCAGGGATGAGCGCAGTCTGGAGAGGATTGTCAGGAAAAGGCCATTCAAAAGTGTGGGGGACCTTCACAAGGAGTGGACTGAGGCTGGAGTCAGTGCATCAAGAGCCACCACACACAGACAGATCCTGGACATGGGCTTCAGATGTCATATTCCTCTGGTTGAAGCATCCTGGTCTTCCATAACTCCTCAGCAGTGCCACAGGCTGATAGTATCCATGCCCCGCACCCGCATTAAGGCAGTCATTTAAGTAAAAGCAGCCCAAACCAAGAACCAAGTATATATGCATGATTATAGTTTTCAGAAGGCCCACATTTCTCTGTTTAAAAACTGTTTTTTTATTGATTTCATATAATATTCTAATCTTCTGAGATTTTGAATTTGGGTTTTTTACAAGCTGTAAGCCAAACTCATCAAAATTAAAACAAAGGCTTGACATATGTCACTTTGCATGTCATTAGTCTATATCATTAGTTTCACATTTTAAGTTGAATTACAGAAATAAATGAACTTTTTCACAATATTCTAATTGTAATTGTACCATTACAGAAGACGTAACCCATACTATAAAAGTCCACTTCAGCCTCTTATCAGAGAGAAGAAATATTACATCCAGTAAGCTCGATTAAACATTTCTCAATGTGGCCTTTTATTTTTAGATAAACAAATTTAGTGTCCACTCATCACACTAACATAAGACGTGGGTAATACATACATAAAAATATTCAACACGCTATTTTATTAGGATAGGAGGTGAGCGCATCAGTGGGTGTTTAATAAATCAAATGGTGGGGGTCACAGCCGCTTCGGGCTCAATCGATCGAGGTGCCCCTCTGTCCTGGCCTATGTGACCCCACCAGCGATGAGGAGCAGCAGCTGTACATGAGTCAGACTCACTCTGCAGGGCCACATTCCTTCAAACCCAGGCCTTGTTTTGCGAGTGCTGCCTGCAAACACGGCTGACTCACCCAGGTCAAGTGAGACGGGTACATGCAAGATCTTACAACTTTTACTTGGTCACACTCATCACTGTTTATAGATGGCTACTCTGCAGTTCATTGTATCCATCAGTCATCCATGAAGTCTATTAATCTTAGACTCAAACAGGGCACATTAGAGCAGATTCAGATTTGTTTAATAATATTTCCCACTAACATAACTTAACAAAAACTCATTGGAAAACTCTTTTAAACAGTCTAAGGTTTGCCATGCACTGAGACAAACAAAACATGGTCTTATTAAACCCTAGTAGGTTATCACAAAATAATATGTTAATGCTCATTGATTAGTCACACTTACACCTCCAGGAATAAGGATAGCTTTGTTTTCCACGTTACTATTGAAGATGTCACTAAAGGTCAGAGAATCCAAGTAAGTAGAGATAAGATCACTGGTCACTGGACAGCATGGTGCCTGATGGCAGGAGGGAGCGGTCACTGACGATTGACAATATTTCAAAGTGCTGTCAGAAAAACCCTAGATCCCAACCCAAACAGACGCTCACCCTCCTGTTCGGCCCCTCGGCAGTTACTGCAGATGTGTTTGATTTCTTTTCCGATCTGACAGTGGATCATGAGCGGTATGTTGTTGTTGTTCACAGCGGGTTGATGCTGGGGGTCTTTCTCGGAGCCGCTGCTGCTGCTCCCGCTACGGGACTTCATCCTGGACAAGCAAAAAGCTCTTCTCTTCCTCGGCTTCTCCTGCGTTGGAGCGGGCTCCGACACATGTACTGAGGTGATGGGACTTTGGGTCTCAGCATGGGACCACAGCCACATCACATCGCCGCTATCCGCCATGTTTGCACTGGACAACAGGGCTGGACCCCTCGCCCTGACGCCCTGTGCTCTCGAGGAGTGGGGAGGAATTCAAATGCTTTGCAGCTCCACCACAAGCGCACAACAAAACGGGCCGTAACATCCGCCCTTGGGTTTCATAATAAAAGAGCCGAGAGCAAACTCAGGAAGTTATTTAAGATCAAATGTATACCTTTCTGTATTATGCTAGATGAGAAAAGCAACACCTGGACTCTGGAGCGTGCAAATGTAATTTCACTTTTCTCATGCATTATTCCAAAGATCGAGGCCTGTTTACTTATTTGGTAACTCATTTAAGCTAATTAAAAACAAATATATAACTGTGTAGGCTAATACATAGCCTAAATATAAAACAAACGTACGAAATAAAGATCACCTCGTGTAGTTACATATCCTAGCCAGCAGGGGGAACAAACTCCTGGCAAACCATGGTCGTCTGCGGACCGTGACTGACTGATCTTTCTACAGCCAGGCAACTCACTCTGCAGGGGCGGACTGGGACTGAAAAACGGACCTGGACTCTGACCAGCCTAGCCCATATTATTAGCCCAAATCTAAAACTTTCTCGACTGGAGAGCAACAGAGTAACGCCTCATGTGGAAGCTAAGATCTACAAAGGTGATTGTAACTCTTTGTCACGTTGACGCTGCATTTTTGTCACGTATTTGTCATGTTTTTGATGCTTTTTTCCATTACTTTTTTGTGTCTTTTTTCGTTTATTTTTCATCACTTTTTAGCCACTTTTTATTGTGTTTTTGTTGCTTTTTCAATGATTTCCTTCATTGCTTTGTTGTTGTGTTTTCCTCTCTTTTATGTCGGGTTCTTTTTTTTTTGTCATGTTTTTGTTGGGCAAGGCAAGTTTATTTGTAGAGCACAATTCATACACAAGGCAATTCAAAGTGCTTTCACAGTTGCATAAAGTTACAAGAAAACAGATACAATCAATCAATAAAACATCAACATAAAAATTAATCAATAGGTAGCGTTCACGATTTAGAATTCCATTTCAGTTGGAGGGCAGGTGCCAATACAACTCTATGGGAGAGAAACAGTTTTTGAAAGAAATTTCCAAAAAGAAAACGTCCAAATGTTTTCTCTGATCATCAGTTGATAGTGATTGGATTCACAAACCTGACATGTGGATTTTATGGCTGAAAGTCCTTTCTACTGGCCAACATCAAGCACATGTTTTTGAATATTGTCTCCACTTTTGGACGCCTTTGTGAAGAAATAATTAGACATATGTTCATATGTGCTGGAAGATATGACCTTGAACTTTGTGTCAGTTTTAGTTTCATGTGAATTGGCCAAGTAATTACAGAGATATTAGCAATGATTTAAGACTATAAATCTGCATTTTGAGCGTTACTATGGTTACGGCCGTGGAATTTTCAGTTGCCCTCCACCTCAATGTTAAACTATAGGCTCTTTAGAATGTTGTGATGTCACGTGAACGCTACCTATTACAGTAAAAGGCAAGAGTGCAGATAAAATACTTTCAGTTTTCATCTGCTCGGGTAAAAAGAGCTGTTTTCAGCCTGGATTTGAACATTGTCAGAGTTGAGGCCTGTCTCACATCCTTATGAAGACTGTTCCAGATTTTAGCTGCATGAAACTGAACTACCGCTTCACCGTGTTTATTATTGACTCTGGGAACCACCAGGAGACCCCTCCGTGAAGTTCTCAGGGCCCGAGATGGCTCATACGGCTCTAACATGTCAGAGATGTACTTTGGTGCTAAACCATGAAAAGACTTGTACACAAGCAGAGCTGTTTTAAATTCTATTCTCTGAGTGACAGGAAGCCAGTGCAGGGACCGGAGCACTGGACTAATATGGTCGTATTTCCTGGTTCTTGTCAGGACTCGAGCAGCAGCTAATATATATCTGTCTTTATATGACAAATAGGTCGTATAAAGCTTGTGTTTATACGACCTATTTGTGCTTTATAAAAAACTGGTGCTGCACTAATAGAAGACTGAGTCAGCAGCGTGTGTCTTTCAAATTCAGCAGTCTCGGATCACAGGATGAAAGGGGCGTTTAATTTAACAAGGCTGAAATGAGAGCAAGACCCCTTCTTCCAACCGGTCAAACTATCAGCTGTCAGCAACTTGACAAGTAGGCCTCATTAATGACGTCACTAGAAGGCTAATTAGGTTGGCTTCTACACTAAACCAAATTGGTGAGCTTACACAGGGTGTATGAAGGACTAAAACTGCCAGAACATTAAAATGTCCACACTGACAACTAATTATTGAGATATGGTACAAATGCTAAAATTACAGTATATATATAATTGTGGGGAAGCTGGCCACAGAGTAGTCAAAATGAGCAGGCAGACTTGACAAACATAACTCTGACCAGGCAATATTCATTCTTCACACAAGAGAAACTTCTCCATGGCTCATATCCCTTGCATGAACAAAAATGGCTTCCTCTTTTATACCTCTCCTCGTGGGAAAGGCCCTCCCACATTAGCTCGATGGGTAAGTTCAAACAATAGGTTTAGCTGGCAAATTTTACATGTTACATAAAACAAGTTGGTGTTTAGTCCAAAAATGATAAGTGTTTAAATCAAATGAAGACAAAATAGAAACAAACCGTATACAAAAGGAAACTCAAAGCATAGTTTAAACCAGTTTTCCCCCTGCCACATGGTTCAGCTTAAGATTTTAAAGTGGCCGACAAGGACCACGCCTTCCCTTTGTTCCAGCCATGTACAGGTAAGTTTGTATACAAATAAACAAAGTTTTAAACAGACAATGTGAAGTGTAATCATTAACTTAAACAAATGGATGAATCCGGTGGGTTATTGTTAGCTGATGGATATTGTAAATGAAACAAATTGTCCAAAAATAAATACTGGGACAAACCCACTTTGTCACGATAATACATTGATCCTTTATAGATTGTAATCAAATTAATCAGCAATGCTACACAGGTAAGTATAGGCTACTGAATGAAGTCTGAATAAGGCCAGTCCAACACGCCTACCTGATACATTCCCATAGTTATTCCACACACTTTATGCCAGAGCGGAGGTTACTCTATGTCCCGCCGACAGTAATGGACTTCATGTCTGAGTGTGTCTGACAAGCATGGGCCTTTTCAGGTGCAAGAGGAGGAAAACAGCAGCTCACTTGCCACCAGGAGAGCATGTACTGTATGTGTGAAGTGCTTACACAGTACGGTACATCACATCACAGACAGGGATCCTTCTTCCCGGGTGCCAAGTAAAGCTGTCAGATTATTCTCTATGTGTGAGACACTCAGCTTCCTACATCACTCCAACAGTAATCTATATGTCCACTATCAGTAAATAAGTAGGCAAGAGACACCACAACCAGGAGCAAGAGCATGACAAACGGACACTAAAATGGCAAACGCAAAAGATCATCTCACGATCGCTCTATCCAGCATAAACTGTCGCCAACGTATTCCACATTCTGGGATCGCTTTAGTCCCATATAACATAGATTTTTTTTGTAAAGTAATAATGACATACTCAGAAACGATGTAACAGTTGTTTGTGTTTATGTTTGGGTTGCTAAAGTGATTACGATCAGACCGCTGCGTGACCCCCACACTTTGGGTTGACAGATTTTATGGCTGAAATATGTTTGGAAAAAAATGAATCAAATATAATACTTCCACAATCCCTGAACCGGCTCCCCATAAAGTCCCAATTGCTTCAAGTGCAGCCTCCAGTAGGGGTGATGACTGAACTCTGGTGGCACCTTTTTGTAAACCGCTAAAAGAAGACTGGTTGACTGATGAATCAAGCAAAATATGATGATTCAATATGATTATGCTAATTCAAAGAAGATGCATAATGTTGTCTTACACTGCTATGGAACTGGTATGTCAAAGGATGGACAGAAAAAGAGTCAATCCATTGTTTTGTTACAATATAGTATCGGTTGCTTTCACTGAACTAAATGACACAAAACATTTCTCAGACGCAGAGGAGCCAAGGCCTCTGCGAGCTGCTGTAGGTGGCCACACTTTTATAGCAAACGCTAAAATCAATGTATCCTGACCTGGCTGCCCTGTGACTCACATCTCCACTGTGCAAGTCCAGACAGCTCTGACAACAACAGTAACAGAAATACAGCCTACCTGAGTTTGGACATTCAAAGTCGATCATTGTTTTCTATATTCCGGCAATGTTTGCGGTATATCCATTTCCAAATCAATGCGTAACAGTTGCAATCGTCTTTAAATATTGGATAAAGTGATCAGTAGTGGCGTTGCCGCGGATCAGTATTGAGGATCAGTGTTCACTTTCCTCTGATCATTTTTAAACTATACCCTCGAACAAAACCCTCTGCTCTTGACCAACAATAATTCAGGCCCAGAGCGGACACTATCATTCTGACAGACATGTAGTGATGAATGTGCCATGACACAACACAGAGTAGAGGCTAAAATCAGACACATTGTTAAAAATTAGGATTTCTATCAATGCTTTAGTTCAAGCAAAATTATTTGCTTGAACTAAAGCGCCTGAATTGGATTTGGGACAGCACAAACTTAGCAATAAAAAACAAAAGTATCACGGTCAACACAGACATCGATTCTAACCAAACACTAGTTAGATTTCCTTTTTGGCTGGCAACCCTTTTACTCTCACTGGAGATTTTGGCCAGTTGAGTGTAATAGTAGCTAAATGAACATAGTAACCCTAGTACAGGCCTAGTACACACGGTGGCTAGTAAAAACTATTACATTATTACATCTCTTTGGCAGATACAGCCCCTAATTTTGGAGTTTGGACGAGACAATGGAATATTTAAAATAATACTGTTTTTGTTTGAGCTGAGGTCCGCATAAAAGCTCTGTTCATTCAAGTTCATGAATCAGCCACTTGTATTTATTTTTATTATGAAATAAAATCTAATCGAAAATCAAGATCAATCAAAATAAGAAAAATATATATTAACAACTTTTCCTCAAAAAGTCTCCCAAAATCACCATAATGACTCGCTGTGACACTGAACAACTGTCTTGAATGTCGCAACAAAAAATGTATTGCAGTATTTTTGGTTTTATATTTATATATATATATATATCTTTTTCTGACACAGTCATGTAAGGTTCTTTTATGTCACACGAGGAGAGTAACTTGGATATAGCCAAAGCATACACTGGAGATAGAAGTTGTCTCAAAGAAAGGCCTTTCTTGCCATTGTTCCTAGTTACAAAGTTACAGAACAGAATAACCCGCTGGTGACTTCAGAGAAAGAGAAGAAGTCAAGTCCAGACCCCCGTCCACCGTCTTCTTTTATCCTCGTCTCACACTTCTCTCCGTAGAGAGGGGGACAGCCTACCAGTGAATCAGTTGTTTGGTCTATGTGCGTGTACTCTATCTGTCCTTCACGTTTATGTTCAGACTAATTATGGTGTTGCCAGTTACCGTGACCGGGCATCTTGTTCTGTAGCCTGTGAGCAAAGCACGAATCAGGAGCTTAGATTTCGCTGCAACCCTTACAATCCCCCTGTTACTTACTCAGCAAGAGTAAGTATAATAAGTATAATAACAAGAAGTTCCAAAACCAAGCCCTCTAAAATAGCCCTTAATCCTAAACCAACTAACTCAGCTTGTGTGGTGTGTGATCCTATGTGTAGGACATTCCACTGTCACCTCCATAGCTAGGCGTGGCTTTAACGTGATGCTGACCACCCCCAACTCAGCTCTGCCACCCTTTCAGTTCCAGTCAATGCCAGCATGTAGCGTGTGTGTTTTTTGTTTTTGTTTTGCAAAGCACATAGTGTATTATTTTCATTACTAAACATTGTGTTCCTGACAAAAATATAAATAAGCAACCCTACAACTATTTCTAGCAAAGCACAGCGTAAACATGTGTGATTCACTTTAGCAACATTGTGTATCAGTAATGTAGACCCTAAACTGTCACGTCCGAGGTTTCCAGCCTCATGATCTCCATCTCCATCTCACCAACACCTGTAACAGAATCAAGGAGAACAACTGGGGGAGTTTCCCTACTCTCGCTCACCCCCATGTCTAACCTTGTTATTTTCCAATTGGCTCACCTGGTAATTTTGAGGTTCATGTCCTATACTTTTAATAATGTCTGTCTATGTCCTTTTTTAATTCAATTCAATTCAAAACATGTAATGTCAATTCTTACCAGAATCTACTTTTTTTATTTAGATTCGAAGCCTTATTATTTGTGTATTCAGATCAGAAAGAGTCACAATTATTTCTACGGAGGTCAAATCGACTCTCCTTCTGGCCCATCCCCTTTTTAATAATCATAGCGAGCTCTGTGTGCACCCAGAGTCGGGATGAATGTTAAAAAACTGGACATTATACTATTGAGGTCATGACCTTTTGAGTGACTCTTAAGATAACGGTTTTACACTGATTGTACTACTTTTGCCTTTTCGAAATACTTACCATGTTCCTCGTCCCACCGTGAGGTTTCTGACAACGTCCATCATGCATGACCCATCCCGTGTGCTAAACCAGCAAAGTGCCTGCAACAGTTTCCATCTCACAAAGTCAAGAAAACACTTCATCATTAGTTTCCTTTTGGACAAACAGATGTTTGTGCGGCTGGAGGAGCAAAAGGCCCTCAGCAGTCTGGGCTGAAAAACGAGAAGACACTGGGCCGGATACAACAGTGTCAAATTCAGAACATACAGAACAAACAGAACATTCAGAACATACAGAACATACAGAACAAACAGAACAAACAGAACATACAGAACATACAGAACAGGGTTTAATCAAAAGCACATCAGAGAGGTCAGTACGTATTTGTACAGACTTTCTTCTGCAGCCATACAGCCGTGTTCGTCTCCATCTGTGGGGACGGGACAAAGTCAAGCAGGGTTAAGTTCTCCCACTCTCTTCACAAAGTTATTTGAAAGTTCAAGAAGCACAGCATTATAGCTTAGCCAGCGAGCAGGTGACAGGTGCCAAGTTTCTTGCCATTGTGAGAAAACAGGGAGGGCCCTCTGGCCCCTCCCCTCGCCGCTCCACAGTTTCCAAGAAAGTCCCGCGCGTAACACCATGCGTTTGCTTTAGAGAAGCGTGGTACGCGCACACGCTGTGAGATACATAAACATAAACACCAGCTTCACCTCATCCAGCCAATCAGACGCTCCCACACACATTCATCAAGAAATTCCTGAACTTCGACCCACATCACAGCCTCAGGCTTAGATAACGCTATGTGAGGACACAGCTCGAGACATGTAAAAACATTTTTCTATTCACTGTTTAAACATACACTCAATTCTGCGCAGTGTCGATTAAAAACCAAATATTTTGACATCATTTTGTCTTCACATGTGAATGTAGTGAAATAAAGAGGCTCTAAATAAAGAGGCTCTTACCACTTGCAATTTAAGTTTGTCCCACCTCCACTTGTTCCGTCTTCTCATCACCCGGTCTCCTTCCTGTATTTACTCCAGGACCACTTCCAAGGGTTCCCCGACAAGGTTTCCTGTACACCTTTGTATCAGAACTTCACAGCAGAGTTTAGTATTCCCATGTATTCAATTATTTATTTGAGTTGTTTTTTCAATAATGTCGTTTTGGCGCTGGTCCCTATAGTACATATACCTTTCCGGCCTGACACCTCCCCCGTTGGCCCCTGACACCCCTAGAGCGGTGGAAGGTTATGTGCATTAGGTAGAGTGTACTGTGCCCCTTGCGCTCCCTGTGGTTGCACCCCCTGTTGATGTACACCTACCCCCTGTACAGGTTGGTAGTAAGCATTTGCCTGTGGCTGTTGGTTTGGTGTCATTAAATACAGCTGTGGTTGTGGTGGGGGAGCCTGAACCATGGGCATGTACTGTTGTTGTGGCATATAATTTGCATTGTACATATCAACGTATTGCATTTGGTTTCCATACTGTCCTCTCCATGCCCTTCCCCTATTGCGACGGTAATTATTATTCCTTGGTTCCTCAGAGTAGGGACAACCTCTTGCAAAATGGCCAATATTTTGGCAATTATAACATTGTATGCCTCCCCCTGGAGAGGGCCCTTGTACAGAAGCATACATCTGAGTACCCGGAGACTCCTCAGTTTCAGCCTCATCAGAGGAAGTCTGCTTTTGAGTGATAATTTTTTTCTCAGCATTTACTTGTTTTCTTGCATTTTCTAGGTTCAACTTGGCTAATTGTAACTGCACGTCTCTAAGATGGTTCTCCTGTTTTTCGTTATGATCATTGTGGGCGTTAATGTGATGGCACACATGCTCTTTCCATCCTTCCAGGGGCATTGATGATAACCCTACGGTCCCTATCAGTTTGTTTTTCACTGTATCTGGACAACCGGCCTCAACTGCATTCCTGTATAGCAGCATTGTTTGGCAATTTAATTCTGCTCCCAACTGTTGGACCCATAAGGTTCTAAATCTCTGTAGATAATCTGCCCCTGATTCACCCCTTCTCCATTTTTCTTGTGTTAGGCGGCCAGCGTCTATTTTAGTTGGATATTTCTCTCTCAAAATTTTCCACAGGTCCTCCACGTAACCATAAAAAGGGGTGTGGTTTGGCTCCTCTATTGTACCAAGATCTTGCTCAAGCATTGCCATTTCTGTTCTTGAAATGTGTCCTTTTAACGCTATTCTTATGTCTCCCAGGGCTAGTGTGTGTCCTGTAGTGAGATCTGCAAATGCTGAAATCCAGGGTCCTCCCCCCTCCCTGAGTGGGGGAAGCTTTGCCCTGAATAGTTCTGCATCATTCATTGAAAATGGGGTGTAAGTCTGTTCTTCTCTCCCTAACTCATCGTTCTTTAGTATCAGTGGCATGGCCAGGGTGACGTCAGTGTATGCGTTGAATTTCTTATCTCCCTTTCCCTTTGGTGTTGTCCCTCCAGTGTTTTGTCCAAACTGTTTCCCACTCCTGGTTGTGGACAGCTCCTTTTCTACCACTCCTAATCGTTTTTTTAATTTTGCTAATCTTATCATTGTTTTTTGTAACTGCTTCTCTTCCTTCTCCTCAATCACTTTTTTCCTTAGCCTTTCTGTCTCCTCTTTCTGTTCTTGTGACTTCATTTTAATGATTTCCTCCTCCTCGTCCCACTCTTCCTCTGTGTCCTCCTCCTCTTCACTGCCTGACAGGGTGAGCATGTTACTGATATCTGTGTTTGCACCTCTAACTGTGTAACCTTGTGCCCCACTCTCACTCGCCTCTCCTGTTTTGTTTCTGAGTAATTCTTGTTTTAGGTTCTCTAATTCTTTCAGTTCCTCTGCTTTCCATACATCTTTTTGCGCCTCCATATTCATTTTTAGTTCCCTCATTTCTGCTGTTAGCCTTGTTATTTGCTGTAGGCCTGCTCTACGCTCATCCCCATCTTTCAACGCCTCTCGCTGCAGCTCATTCTGTTCTTCCCACAGTTTGGTGTATTCATGCTCTTTTTCTAGTTTTTGTCTAGAGTACTCCTGTTGTTCTTTCAACAGTTTTGTTTCTAACGCCAAAAAACCTGGGTCCTCGCTGGTTGTGTCTAAGGCAAATTCATCACAATTTAGTATTCCTTCTTTGATCGATATCATAGGGGCCTGTACAGTGTGTGCCTGTTTTGCAATTAACTCTGTTTTACCCAAATCTTTGAGTGCCTGGATCACCTCAGCATATGGTGAGACATGTGCTGTGTCTATCTGCTCAGTTTGTAGTTGAGCCTGACTGCACTGAGCTGTCTGGTCACAGGGCGTTATCTCTCCTACTGTTGTGTCTTTCTTTTGCTCTCGCTCGGCAATATTATACCATGTCTTCATGATCCACACATTTAACGCTGACATAGCTGTCAATTTTTTCACTTTGTCTTGTACTGTTCTCCCTTTGAAAAGTTTAGGACCTTGCTCCTGACCAAAAAAAACCTGTACCTTGTTGTCAATGGTCCTGTTATATGTTTGAATCGTTTTTAGGCTTGGTATAAGCCCCTTTTTGCCAGTAATTATTCCACATTTCTTTGCTATTTCCATCCACTGCTCTAGGTCCCCTGCTCTGACCATAATATCGGTTTTAGATTTACCAGGCATCCATTCTCTGATCAACTTCAGCATCATTCCTCTCACAGTTTCTGGGTCCGCTGCAACCCATTTTGGGCACACTTGTTCCAATATTTCATTAGTTAGGGCTGAACCTTCCCCTATTTCTTTCCTATCCATTTTGTAAGACTTTATTTTCATTTATCTTTTATTTATTATTATGTTTTGACTTAATTTTTTTTTTTTTTTTTTTTTTTTTTTTTTTTTTTATTTTTATTTTTTTATTTATTTATTTATGCTTACTTAGTTTTCTCGACGTGTTTACGCACGGACCTTAGTTTTCTCGACGTGTTTACGCACGGAACTTAGTTTTCTCGACGTGTTTACGCACGGAACTTAGTTTTCTCGACGTGTTTACGCACGGAACTTAGTTTTCTCGACGTGTTTACGCACGGACCTTAGTTTTCTCGACGTGTTTACGCACGGAACTTAGTTTTCTCGACGTGTTTACGCACGGAACTTAAATACAACCTTAACTGTTATCTAAGGGATCCTTGTAAGAAGGAACGGCAATCTGTTTTTCCTCTATTTCTCTTGCCTTTGATCAGTGTATGTCAAAAAATTTAAACAGGGATGTACCAAACCTTAAGAGCGAGGCCACTCAAATACAGGGAAATAACACGCCAGAGCGTGGCAGAAATTTAGAAAAGGTTTTCTGCTCACCTTGTTTTGAGGCCCCTTTCCCCTTTGAGTGGTCCCGTCCTCAGGCTGCGGCTCCCACGTCTGCTACTGGTTGGCCAGTCCAATTAGGAGATCGCCATGTTGTCTCGTTCGAGGCTCTAAACAAGAAAGAAAACAATTATTATCCTCGTGAAGACATCCCGGGTTTCGGCACCATTTGTAAGGTTCTTTTATGTCACACGAGGAGAGTAACTTGGATATAGCCAAAGCATACACTGGAGATAGAAGTTGTCTCAAAGAAAGGCCTTTCTTGCCATTGTTCCTAGTTACAAAGTTACAGAACAGAATAACCCGCTGGTGACTTCAGAGAAAGAGAAGAAGTCAAGTCCAGACCCCCGTCCACCGTCTTCTTTTATCCTCGTCTCACACTTCTCTCCGTAGAGAGGGGGACAGCCTACCAGTGAATCAGTTGTTTGGTCTATGTGCGTGTACTCTATCTGTCCTTCACGTTTATGTTCAGACTAATTATGGTGTTGCCAGTTACCGTGACCGGGCATCTTGTTCTGTAGCCTGTGAGCAAAGCACGAATCAGGAGCTTAGATTTCGCTGCAACCCTTACAGTCATTTTCGTGTTGCCAAAACCACTACAGACTCCATTCCGAAGCCGACGTCCAGTGCCTCTGCATGAGTTTCAAAGGCTACCCAAAGTTCACTGGCTCTGTGGCTCCCTCTTCACCCTCCTCCTGCATTACTCCTGGGACTGTTGGATTACCCTCCTCCCCGCCTCCCGACTGGAACCACTCAAAGGTACGCTAATACAAAGTGACAGGACAGCAGTGCCTAGGTGCCTTTGTGTGTGCATTTGTGTGCGCAAATGCTTGTGAACACTTCCTTAAGAACAAAAAAAAAAAAAGTGTGAATGTGAGACTTGGCAGATCACAAGGATATGAGTCACCTCTCTGAGCGTGTGTCATCTGTTTTGAGAGGTACCCTTCACAGATAACGCATACTTAAGACAGACGCCGAAGGATAGCCTTTGTCCGTTACAGTTAGTCGTTTGGTTGTCTATATCCCATTAGTTGCAAACTCAAGCCCAGAGTAAATAACCACAAGGGACATAATATGTTTTCTATTGACTGGCTGAGGTATTAGATCCACAAAAAAAACAAAAAAAAAATATAAAATATAAAAACAAACAAAAGGTACATTTGGTACTGACATACAAAAGTATATGGAACCATTGTGGACATTTACCTTATATAATTGCTGTATTGTTTTATGTCTACTCGATGGCTTTACTACATGTTTATACATCCACTTTGAATGTATTGGTGGGAAAAACTGCCATGCCAAAATATTAGTACCAATAAGCCACGATGATTTAAATGTGACAGCATATCGTAGAATAAAATCCCCTACCCTGACCTCAGAATGCCTCTGCTATAACTAGCAGTGGTCACTGTTCACCAGGTTTTCCTAAGAGGCTCATGTTAAACTTTACATTTGCTTATGGAGGCAGTCAGAAAAGTTAACATTGCAACACTTTCAAAGTTTTTGTCTATAATCAATATATACTGTCCCAGATATGAGGTGAACTTGACTTGAATGCTATCATAATGCATGATACATAACCTACCCTGAAAGTATATTCATCACATTATCCAACCATCTTTATCTATTCCATAACATTTGAATCCCTCTCTTCAGGTTTAAGCGTTGAGCACAATGCAGAGCCTGTTTTACTTGAACAGACTTGGGGAGAGTGGGACAGTGTCTTTTGGGGAGGCGGGGAAGCAGCCAGGGGAAGTATGGCATTGCATTTAACGACTTTGCATTTTCTTCCAGTGCTTGATTCTGTCTAGGTACTTCTCACACTCTGCTCAAGGCCTTGGGAAAGTGTGCAGTCACACGGCTTGATTCCCTATCAGACATGCTAATACATACGTTCGCAGTATTTCCTATCACATATTTCTTATTCACCTCTGCACAAATAGGGAGGAATGATCACAAAAGTGTTGGAAAATAAAATATTATTATATTAAATAATAAAATGGATATAAGCATTAAAAATTCTGCATTGAGATAATATTGGTTTCCCAAAGCCGTAAAATGTACAACAGCATGTGCAATTCCCAAATGTATCACTGGGTTTTATATGGCTGTCCAATAAGCAACACCAAAGTTCATGCTCTTGTTCCTCATTGGCTTGCCTCGGCACTTATTTCCAGTCTAGATAACAATGTTATTTATTTATGATCTTTATCAAATTAATGCTTACATTGTGTTATTTTTTCTAATGTACCTAGTATCAGTCAAAATGTATTGTGAAACACTGGACTGTATTGAATTGGACTGCTGTCTCCTAAACCACTAATCTCTGAATGAGATGAATGAGGCATAGCAACACTTGACAATACAGTGGCACCCTGCTCACTTTAAACATGCTGTAATAGAATAAGCTGAATGTGCAGCCAGAGGAAAAGGTCAAGAGCTACAGTATACCATCTGGCCTGAGCTGTAATGATAAACTCTTGTTTACTAAATCCGTATATAATGTCACCAACCCACACATGTTCAGCACATAAACATGCTTATTAAGTCTACTGTAGCAATACGCCAAAGGGCAAGGGCCAATGCAGTGCTGTAGGCATGTAAAAATGGATTACATTGATGCAAAATATTTCTTTACATGCAGAAAGCAGATTCAAAGATTACGCTAAAAGTAGCAGGACACACCAACATAAATCCATTTTGTGGCATACTCAATCAGCTCAATCATCACTCAACTCCAGAAAAATGAACAGGAGTAAGCTGAGGTTGATATACCCAGGTTTGGCCATATGCCATTACCTAAAGTAGTTCTATGAGAATAGTTATTATAGATGATAATGACAAAGTGTAAAGAAAAAGTCTCCAAGATCTACCTTTATCGCCAATTATTTATTTAAAGACACATATTTTTGAAATTGTTATTTGGCATGACTTGACCACTAAAATGCTGAGTAATGGCTTGCACCAAGCTACCTGTATAGCAAAGCAGAACCACACAATACAAAGCAAAGCAAAAACCTGCCAGCCACAGTTGGCCTTACACCCGACAAACAAGCTTCAGTTTCTCCTGGAGTTGATAGCGTGCTACACCAACATGTGACTGGGATTTGTCACATTGGGCAACTCCGTAGGTGGGTTCAGGCTATGCTATGGGATGCAGAGTCTTTGTAAAAATCTTATGGATAATGCATGGGTGAAAAATAAAAATAAGCCTTTTCTGCACACAATGGAATCTTCAGCACCACACAACAGTGGACAGCTCCACATTTGGCCTTTACATTAAACAAACCATACGGTACGCTTTCACAATAAGGTCAAGTTTATCTAGTTCTTAACGCGTATCAGGAGCAGGTAGGCATTCATACCGTGACCATAGCAGCAAAGACTGCAATTATAACTTATGCCACAGTGAACTGTAGTTCTTTGGCATGCCACCACATCCATTATTTTACTCCCCTTATAGCAACAATAATAGGCTACTGAACAGATTTTCTGCAGCCAAGTTTTCCGCTTTCCCTGCTGGCTTTAGTCCAAATAAGCTGTCTAATTTAGAAGAATGTTCCGCGTTAATGAGTGTTTCGACAGTACATCGGGCAAAAACGTTCCCTTCGCATCAGTCAATGCATGAGTCACAGTGGTTAGCTCCCAGTGAGGTGCAGCGCAGCTCCATGGGTAGCATGAGAGTCACACAATGAAATCCTAAAGTCATGCCAACCCACTATACTGATAAGAACGATTCTCAGAGAGAAAGAACGTTTCTCTGCAAGTGCACGAAGGAGAAAACGCCCCCAAGACATTCAGCTCTGCTGTCCGCCTGTACGTTGCGTACCCACGCTGCCTATACCTGTTTCCAGGTGCAGGGAGATCCTCGCCTCGTTGATATAAGGCGTGTCACTCTTGGAGCGGACCCTCCGGATCGGTCTCCGGTCCACATCCTTCTCCAGGGCCGCCGCCATGTTCGGGCAGCCGGGCAGTGTCCACTGGCGAGCGGCGGGACTGCGAGGAATACGCCGCCGCAACAGCAGCCAGTGGTGCACCCGCTTAGACAGACAGTGTGGGAAGGGAGGCGAGGGGAGGGGAGGGGAGGGGGGAAGAGGCTATTGTAATGTGATGGGGAGGAGGGGAAGCCTGATGATAAGACTGTTCCTGTCTTATTCTGCAGACTGAACGATGCTACATTTTCAGCCCACAGGAACTTGCCGACAGTCAGACCGGCATTGCCTGCAGCCTTGATAATCAGACTACAAAAGAAATGTATGAGAGAATAGGCTATGCATATTGACAGACCAATCCAATTCAGATGTGCCATGTATACACGCAACACAACGGACTCCGTGAAGACCATGAGTTAGACGTTAAGAGTATCGTTTTTAGTAGAGTACTATCCAGATTACCACAATGACATTCTTATTGCCAAATGACACTGACAATTGGTCAAGTCTGTGGCGCCCTCGTGCGGACATTTATTGCTACTGTATTGTGTTTTATGTCGCCAGGTATACCTACACATCACACTGCAGCGTTCTTGAAAATATTTATCGGACGTTGACAAATGTTCCCTCCGTAAACTATACTGTATACTATCTTCAAATAGGTTTTTGTACACAATAATATATCATTACTGCTTTAATAAGGCCTATAAGGAGGAAAGAAAATTGGTGGGCTGGTCTTATTAGTTCTGCAGTAGTTATCATATGAGTGTTTAAACAAAACTTAGTTTGTGTTAAGACAAAAATACATATTTTGAGTGATAATTTGGGTTAATAAATAGCCTATATTATTATAGTGGTTTATAGGCTACACGTGTTGCTTTTTAAACATTTTTAAATAATGGGTCGCATTAATTTGGCTTAGACGTTGAGAAGATAAATTGTATTATGAAACAGTATTAAAGATAACCTAAAATGCCTGTCACAGTGTATGTTTTGGCGCCTCATAATGTAAAAGTCAGGAGCTGAAACTGATCATCATGATCTGGCAACCCACATTCCCACACTTGTGTTTATTTCCTTGTTGGAGCTGCAGCTGCTGGAGGAGTTCCTCTTGACAGGTAGGCTTTCGACTGGCTCTTTTTGGGTACTTACTGAGAGAAAACAGTGGCATTGCCATAAGTATTATCGATTGTATTTATTACCTTAGCTACCACCACGCATTCAACTTGCTAAATGTAGCTTTTAGCATCTGAGCTAAAAAAAAACAAAACGAAAAAAATAAAGTCTTGTTAACAAATATTGTCTGTTGTTAACAATCCTTTCACAACATTATCATAATCGGTTATAATGTTTTTTGTGTGTGTGTTTTTTTTTCAGGATTCCTAATGATTGTGCATCGGATTTCCTGCAGAGGACTTTTATATTCGCACTTACATGCTCATCTAAAAAAGCCTAGCCAAGAGATGGCCAGACCTAGTTCAGGTAAACTATTTTTCTTAGTGTATTATTCTGGTATTACTATGGCAAACTGTGTGTGACAAATCGGTCAAAAAAATAACATGTCGCCATTGTGAAGGTTTCCGAAATCAGACTATCAACACACACGATTGATACCACGCTATATCAATCGTGTGTGTTGATATAATAATACATAATGCACCACCCCCCCCCCCCCCCCCCACACACACACACACAATCGCGGCTTGTTGGTTTTTTGACCCATAAGTATGTAATTCAAGTGGTAAAATAAATGATTTATAATAATATTAATATTAATAATAATAATGATAATAATCAACTTCCGTGAAAGTGTGTGGAAAATACAATACTGTCTAAATACAAACATCTGAAAATTTAAATGAAGACACACACTATCCCAGTTGTCACTGGAGCGCTCAGACTTGTTAAAAAAGAGCTCAAAGACCAAAACCCTGGAAACATAGACCTAATGCAGGTTCAGAAAATACATGTTTTTGTCTCAAGTTTGTTGTTCCCTAAGAGCATTGTTTGCACCTGTGACAGCAAATGGAAAACACAAGCATTTTGAAGAAAAATATAATAATAATAATAATAATAATAATACTAATAATACTACTACTACTAATAATAATAATGTGTTGTCCTTTTGAGTAGACTTGGCAGCCTTCAGGGAGATTTTCTCGAAAGCTAAGAATATTGCCATCATCACCGGAGCAGGTGTGAGTGCAGAGAGTGGAGTGCCCACCTTCAGAGGAGCGGGAGGGTTTTGGAGAACATGGCAAGCACAGGTTAGACATTTAAACACAGTCTACATTGTTGTTGTGCAGCACTTCTTCCTGTGGTTTGTATGACTCAGTGAAACTTCTTTTAAGGACAGTAATATGTTTCCTGTAAATCAGATCAAATGGAAACTCCCCTAGTATGGACATTTCCCTGAAGGAAGAGACAATAAAATGTATCGAAACCTACTTGAGACAACACTGATTGGTCTGCTGGCTTACACAAAATATGTACAGGCATTCTTACTGCTTTGCTTGTTGCTTGCATTCCCCCATGCCGACTTCAGGTGCGGACACACTGTGCTGACACGAGTGCAGATAATTGCTTTGATGATATGATAAACTTGGGCTGATTATAGCGTTCAGACCTGCATTCTTTGATCTAAAACTATTGAGTATTGAGTGCCCTAACAGAACGTCCCATTTTATTCTGATGGAAAAATATTAAACTGCATAATTCAGCGAATTCAAAGTGAGGATACAAAGGTTGTCCAAAATACTTGGATAACCTTTGTGGATTTTCGGCAGCGCAGCCGCAACCCTAAGTAAAATGTAAAAATATGCTTCAGTTTGCAGATATAGTGTGATACAAATTCATAAAAATTTTTCTCTGTATAATGAGGGCGGAGTGCTCAGCATTGTCAAAAAACACTAAAACCTCGGGTTTTTTTCAGAGAAAAACTTTGTCAGACATTCCAAAAATGTGAAAAAAGTTATAAACAAACAAAGGCAGTAGCAATACCATAATTTTAGATTAAGGGGGAGACAAAAGGGCGCGAAGCTCCTCCTTGCTTTGGGCAGGGCGGTCGGCGAGGGCTGATAATCGCCGCTTTGCGGCTATATTTTGATATTTATTTCTAGTTTCTTATTGTTTTTTACTTTGTTTTTAATCAATGTTATTATACTGCTTCTTATATTTTTAGAATCTCCAGTGTTTCCTCTGTAGGAGCCCTCTGCCTCGGGAGCGGCGACTGGCTGTGGCTGTGTGAGTGCTGTCCTGTGGGTGCCCAGGTGGAGGTGTGGTGTCTCTGCCGCGCCTCCTATGGGGACCCTTGTGTCGGTGCCCGGGCGGCCGCGGCTGGTCTGCTGCTCCCGGGGAGGACGGCTCCTCTGATGGGGTTTCCTCACCTTGGTCATCTGTACCCAGCCTTATGTACTTGATTTTGATTCTGTGTGTGAGTTTGCTTGTAGAGTAAAGGGTATGGTAGGGTGTGTGGGTGTGTGTGTGTATTGTGATAACTGTATATATTGGGAGGGTTTGACGGGCGAGAATGTTTTAATGTCTTTTTAAATGTCAAACACTTTGCGATGCACCTGTGTATGAACAGTGCTCTATAAATAAAGATTGATTGATATAAATTACTGGCTGAGCTGACACCCTTAACTGCCACTGCATATTTGCAGACATTTAATCAATCATGAGCTATTCAGTATAAGTAGTATTTTGTTTCCGTTGTTTGTTTCCCACAGGAACTTGCAACCCCAGAATCCTTCTCCCGAAATCCCTCTCGAGTTTGGGAGTTTTATCACTTCAGACGGGAGGTCATGCTCACCAAAACCCCCAATCCTGCGCACTTGGCTATAGCTGAGTGTGAGGAAAGACTGAGCAAACAGGGACGTCAAGTGACTGTCATCACTCAGAACATAGACGAGCTCCATCGGAGAGCTGGCTCAAAGAATGTCCTAGAAATTCATGGTAAGCTCCTCTTACGACCCAGAAAAAGCACTTTTATCAACTTAGGTTTTTCCTTCATACTGATCCATGTAGAGTATACATTCAATATATATTTAATAATTATAAAAACAAGGTACCAAAACTACTCCCGTTTTTTTCCTGATTGATCACAAAATCAGTTTCTCAATGATGTTACTAATAATGCTACAACACATGGTAAGTCAAATGTTACTGATGAAACAATTTTTTGAGTCCATTTAGTAACATATTGTAAATATTCTAGATACACTACCAACTTTTGTTAAGTTTCTTGCTTTGATTATTTGACAGAAAGACTCCTGTATCTAAATGGTTCTAAAGGGTAAATCTGTCTCTTTAGGAAGCCTGTTCAGAACGCGCTGTTTAACTTGCGGTCACGAAGCCACGAATTATAAAAGCCCAATCTGTTCTGCCTTGGATGGCAAAGGGTAAGAGATCATCCTGCGTCATTTGCTGAACCGTTGACATCAACAATAATGAAACACTTTTTTGTTGAATAGATATTAATCATATTCATATGTGGATGAAATGCCAGGGAAACAGGGCGGCTGTCAGATGTCAAAATCTAAATAACACCTGAATTACACAGTGTAAATTAAAATCAGAGGGCAAAGTAAATGTCACTTGTCATTTAGCTGACATTTCAAATCGGTGTGACTGCAGGACTTCATAATGGACTGTACAAACCTTTTACATGCTGTGAATCAATTATAATATTTATAATTGTCCTTCAGCTCACAATTGTATATTTACTGTGTGCATATTATATTTTGTGGGGGGTTTTTCCCCAAGGAAAAAATTTCAATATGACTCTGCGCTGTCCCTACTGTATTATGATTATGAAAGTACTGTTTGTAAATTAGCATCTTTTTAAAAATGATTTTCACCAAATCCACAGAGCTCCAGACCCTGACACACAAGATGCACGGATCCCTGTCGAACAGTTGCCCAGGTAAAGTTTCACAGATTACCTTCGACTAGTTTGAGCAAATAAACTGACCTGTATGTTGCACGTTCCAGGTGTGAACAAAAAGGCTGTACTGGCCTCTTGAGACCAGCTGTTGTGTGGTTTGGCGAGACTCTCGACTCTGATATCCTCGCACGAGTAGAAAGAGCGATGGACAGCTGCGACCTGTGCCTTGTTGTGAGTGTGGAATGAAACCAGTCACACTTTGCTACTTTGTATTGGTATCGTGATAGAACCAACACAAGAAGTTACTGAAATTAAAACTAATAAAAGACAACCAAGTGTTTCTTAATGGAACGACTAGCTCTCCATTAATATCAGTGGCCTAAATTGTGAGAAAAAAAGCTAATTTAAAAATGGCGCTGACTATAACAGGAAGCTCTAACTCGTCCCAATGCCTTCTATTCGTCAAACAATCTTATTAAATCAGAACTATAGTCATTAGTTGTATTTTTAAGTTAGAAACTGTCAAACTACAAAGTTAACCAATTTAATCAGGGGTGACAATATTTGTGGAGGACATTTATGACTAGTAGACATTTTTGTAAACTATTTATCTAATCAAATCTACATCCTAATCTTTGGACAGGTCGGTACCTCGTCTGTTGTGTACCCAGCAGCCATGTTCGCTCCTCAGGCGGCAGCGGCAGGTGTCCCTGTGGCTGAATTCAACATGGAAGACACCCCAGCTACAATGCGCTTCAAGTAGGCTCATAACTTGACGTAAAAAAGCACAGTGACTTTATGGACAGCAAGCTAATACAGTGTATGTTTTTCAGGTTCCATTTCAAAGGTCCCTGTGGTACGACTTTACCCCCTGCTTTGGCCCATCACGAAACCGAAGCACAGTGAGAAGAGATAGGATAGTAGACACTCAGGGCTCCAGATTAGTTATACCACTTTGTCTTGAAATCATTTTAAAAACTAGTTTCACTGACAATACTTCAACCTGGGCATAGAGGCGTAACTGCACTGTTGACAAGCCTCTCCTGGCAGCACGTTATTCAGGCCGTAAGAGTAACCGCTGCTTTTCGCCAGTCCTCCTTCACTCGTTTCTTGCTCACTCCAACTTTACCGATTTTTAAAATGTTCAGTGGTACAGTAAGTAAGTAATTGCTTTATTTGTCATTGTATAACCGTCCAGGAGTAGCAGATACTGGAACACAAGCCTAGAGAGCCCTCTAACAGCTGTCAGTGTGAAAATGACAAATGTGAAATTATATATTTTGATGTATAGAAGTTGCACCTGAGTATAAGTCGCACCTCCAGCTAAACTATAAAAAAGTGCGACTTATAGTCTGGAAAATGCGGAATACAATGTGAGATTAATTGAACAAATAAGGATATAGGCCAGCATTATTGTTTTAGACTATTACTCTCCCATGGATTCAAAAAGAATATTACGATACACGCACTTCTATACGACCTTTATGCGGAGAATGTTACTGTTCATATCGTTGCAACCACAAATATCTACCCAATGAATATTTAAGTGCGTGCATGCACCCAGAAAAAAGTCTCACTCCGGAGCCCAATATTGAATACATATGCCAGAAGTCAAATATCTGGAGAAACTATACTGCATTTGCAATTTAGTTACATTTTAGATGCTTTTTCTTTTTGTTCTGAACATGCTAAACACTATCTGCAAACATTTGGGTCAATATAGTAACATACAAGGACAAACCTCAAGTCATCTTTGGGGTGAACTCCACCTAAGACGCATTTTAAACGAGTGTCTTTGAAGCATAAGTAGCTCTCCGACGTTTTATTGAGTAGAAATAGCTCGCCGGGTAAAAAAAGAAAAAAAACCTGCCCGGACCGAATAGAATGCATTACACTAGGGGGCAGTATTTAGCTATTTGTTGTGTAAGTAAGTCTCCTTGTAGGAGCAGAGGGACAGTGCCTCCTGTCAAGGATCAGTGGGTTCTGCTGTCTGTGATACTGAATGTTCTCTGATTTTAAGATTTGACTGTACGTGTGGCATTTTCCCCCTGTGATATTATGAAAGGCAATGTCTTCTTTCCTCAACTGGATTTCACTTGATTTCTAATTGGAATTAAACATGTGGTGTGTGTGATCTCTCAACATCTTTTGCTTCTCCTTTTTGAAGAATTTGCTTTGACATCACTTGATAACTGACTTCAAACATTTGAAATCTGGTTAAAAAAACAGCGATTTGGAGTCAACCAAAAATTATGAAAGCATTGCATTATTCTTATAAGCAATTTCGAATAGTGATCACATCTAATTCATCATAGGTGTGATACACACACATGATAACGTCCTAAGGTATAAACTACACAGCACTATCCCTGTCTCGGTCCCTGTTGTCTCAACCTTGTCAGTGCGTCTCCCTCATCTGTTCATCTACAGTGTGGTATTTGAGACGGCACATTCCCCCCTATGACTACGCCTCCATCACCTGCTCATTAGAGAGAGAATGATGGTCCGATGGTCCCCCGTGACTCGGCTCCAAAAATAACAGAGCCAATTTCACACCAATCTGCGTCGTACTGCCCATGCTCGGCCTCTCAAACACAGAGTAGTTGTGGAAAAGGAAGGCAAACTGTAGTTCAGAGTGTAATGTGTCCAACAAACACTCAGCACTGCTGCATCTGCAGCTCCATCATTTTTTTCTATGCTGCATTTTGTGGCATTTTCAGCTAACTTGGCTCAAAAAAACAAAACAAAAAAAAGTACCTTTTTACAGCAAGGGCTAAATATGGGTACATTCAAATTTGAAATGATTCTCATACTGTGATTCTTTACACTTCAGGTCTTTGTATAATTTAGAGAAAACATGTCTATGTTTATGCTCTCTTTTGGGTTACTCCTTGTGCACTAACTTACTAAAAAACATAATCATTTTTAGAACCAGACAGGGTTTAGATCTACTTTTTGCCCAGCTGGTATTCTCAAAAGTTTTAGATCCACTAGCTTAGTCAATGGAAACATTTCCTGCAGGTTGACTGTTTGATCCCCAAGACTCTTTATCTACACAGCATTTCCATGTTTAACAGTTATTTAGAGGTATATTGTGTACGCAATAGCAGAGAAGAACCACCAAGGCTGGAAACTGAACTGTAAAGGAAAGCATATGGGAGGAGGCATCACACTACAATGGCACACAGCGGATATACTGTATGAGAGATCAGAGCTCCTGGCCGTCAACAGACATGGAGGACTAAGGTTCTAGCTCTCGGGCACCTGGGACAGAGGGACGAATTATGCTCCTGACATGATGATGATAATAATAATGCATCGTTTTTTTATTAGCGCTTTTTTTGGACACTCTGAGACACGTTACATTGCATTATTAAT
Source organism: Proterorhinus semilunaris (assembly GCA_021464625.1). NCBI lineage: Eukaryota > Metazoa > Chordata > Actinopteri > Gobiiformes > Gobiidae > Proterorhinus > Proterorhinus semilunaris. The sequence continues at coordinate 24,994,089 of CM038351.1, forward strand.
TTACTCCATACTCGGTGGTGGTAAGCTACTACTGTAGCTACAGCTACCCTGGAGTAGACTGATGGAAGCAAGGCAACCAGTCTGCTCCATGGGCCCCTCCGACCACCACCAACCACTCACTCACTCACTACATTCGCCAGGCTTCCTGATGTTCCCAAACGGTCTCCCATCCAAGTACCGACCAGGCAAAGGCGGTATGGCCACATGGTTTGGACCCAGGGAATGTTCACCATCCACGCCAACCACCACGTCCGCTGAGAAAGATAATTTAACCTCTTAACCCCCACCTGAACCGAGCATAATTTCTCCTGTTTGGCTTTACCCAAATAGGCCTTAGCTTTCAAATGAGGCATTACACTGTTGCTCTCCAGTTGCTAAACTTTTTGATTTGGGTCCGAACTGGAGAAAATGGGTAAGAGGTTAAAAAAAAAAACTGCAATGAGGATGCTTTCTGAATAAAATCTACAAAATGGAATTAATCACCTGGATAAATGAGAACTTACACTAAGATACATTATGGGAGATATTAATATAAAATAGATTTATGTTTTTGCATATGCTACGGAGCTAATTATTTCTTACAGATTCTCTAACTACACATCTGGAGGCGTCGGACGTGGGATGTGAGCAGAACTCGGAAGGGCCTTCTTCAGCACTGTGAGGTTACTGTAAATATGCTCTTCAATGTCAACATCACACACGTCAAAAGGGCTTTACTGGTCACTGCTTTATGCGTCTTCTACACCCACATGTGACCTGCAACAGACAGGGCCAGTGTGTGCCTGTGCTTTCTTTTGAGAGACTCCCAAGATTGAAGTGTACTGCAGTGTGGCGTAGCCTACTGTATTTCCCAGAAGTTTGTCAGTTTACTTTGGGCAAATATTTGGAAATATTTTGTGATACGTTGTGGAATTATCACCTAAGGATCAGATGTTTGCTAACATGGAAGCTGGAAGTCTGTGAGGAACTCAATATTTAAAACAAATCCCAGCATAAAGGGTTACCTCTCTAGGCAGCTTGATTACCCATTTAGATAAATAATCTTCCCTCTCATAGCTTCTCAGCAGAAATTCCAATTAAAGATGCTTTTCACAAACTGGAGCATCATATTTTATTCATTGGCTTGGCAAACTGTGAAAGTGAATTAACTCTGCGCTGCTGTTCCGTAGCAGACCGCCCCAACATACACTAACACTCTGTAGTACCTGGAACTCACAGAGCTATTGATTTTTTATTCACACTCTGCACAGATTTATACTTTATTCAATCTGGGGAGAAAACTGCTTTAGCCACAGGAACCGCAGCTGCTGTGTTGGGAAATCCAACATGTGGGCTAGCGGACTCTAACTGTATTATTCAACCATCGCTCAGGAGCACAATATTACCCTGGCCTTTTTTAATTATGTTCAAATTTCTGTACAGTGTTCTCTAGAGTGTCAATTCAAAACCAAAATGCCATACATTTTGTAACGGATATTCAAAGTCTTTTATGTTTTTTTGTTTGTTTATATAATTGAAAACACCAATAACTAAACAGATGGATTGCAGAAATACAGTTAAAATTATTTGACAAAATCTAGTTTGCACTTTAACATATGTTTATTATTATTATAATTTGTATTATTTTTTATTGCATAAGGGCAGGATCTGTTTTCGACATATTTGATTCATTTATACAGTATCTTCTGCAGTCTTTAATGAAGGTACTTGATTAATCTTCTGTACTCAGTAGTTGAAGTGCTCGAACGTTTTGCCTCTCATCCAAAAGGCTTCGTCAGCGACAAAGGTCCCACTCTGGACGCAGCTGAATATATAGACCAACGGGGAGGAGTTAGGGTTGGCCCGGCTCCTCCTCTCTAATCACAGCTACTCTCACTCGTGGTGAGCGGGTCTGCAGTGCACCCAAATCAACCTTTGCTGGAAATTCCTCTTTTTACATTTTATACTGCACAAATTAAGTAAATATTTCCTTTTAAACAACATTTTATTGTTGTTTAAAAGGAAATATTTAGATGTTAAGTCATCAAAATCATCTATTCCCTAAAGATGTATTCACTGTTCAATTGTGGCCACTAACTACTTTGCATACTTACAAACAACTTCTTTCAAAATGGCCAAATAAGTAATTCCATATGAATTTGTTTTCGAATGCCCTCATGTCAAATGTGCTTTCTCTCTAGGGCCTATAATCAAAGTTTTCCCACAAAGATAGATATTCTTCCAACACACAGATTTGTTTACTGGCAGCGGCGCGCCAGAGCCAAGTATTAATGTGTTGCTGTGGGAACTCAGGAGAGTCAGTCGGGCCTGAGCTGAACGAAGCCTGCAGCATGTTACTGTATTTGTGCACTTCGCACATCAGTTCTCAGTCACTAAGGCCGCTCGTGTGTGTGTGTAGTAGGCTCCATGCGCCGGCATTCCCCTGCAAAATGTCAACTTTGTGTTTGTTTTTCTCGACACCAGCACCCAGTTGTACGGCGCCATGCTGCTTAGTTTGACGTTAATTAATGGGTCTGTCAACTCTCCTGTAAATTATAACAGAAAACACATTAGGAAAGTGAAAAAAAATAATAACTTTTAAATAAATGCTATAATGAAATACTGCACAACAGCAGAGTGGTTAGTTCAGCTTGCCCTGACGATCATGCATTTGTGAGTGAAAATTCCTCCAGTGGTCAAGTTGAAAGTGCAGGAAAAAGCTTCAGGTTTTTTATTTATTTATTTATTTATTCTGGATATACTCTATTGGCTGAAGATCAGAGCTTGCTCCTATCACTGTACATTATCTTAGACTTACTTAACTGTCTTGTTTATAACAAGATACAGTAGCCAGAGAGACTGAAATCCGTTACCATGGCACACATGTGGGTGGGGGATACAGCGGATACACTGGCCCACTTTTCCAATCTATGTGGAAGCGTGTAATGTGGACACACACTGTAAAAAGAGGCATTTGGGCTTTAACTTTAACGAGTGTTCAAACGACCCAAATATGCACCATAAGCTCCAGCTGAGTTCACCTAACCATGAACCTGGCTCAAGATCTAGAGGTGCTCATGCTCATTATAAGAAGGTGATGGTGGTTTCTCCTGCTGCCTCAACGGCCACTACGTGCTGCAACTGTTCATATGATTATGCAATACTTCTCCAACCATCTTGCTGTGTGTGATGGAACAGTAGCAGTATTGTCGGTGGGATCAGGTGCTGAGTAATCTGCTGGTGCTGTGTCTCTCAATGTTTGTAGATTGTGTGTCATGTGTCTGTTAGTCATGGGCAACACCAGTGGCTGTCAGACTGGGGTGAGGGTAGCCCTGTGGTGGTCTGGCTGCTTCAGGTGATACTCAGGGTCCTTAGCAAATCTGGTCTTTTTCTTTGATCATTTATTTCTGTTTTTGCCCCTTTATAGTTTAGTTCTCATTTAGAATTACTTACTTAAGTCACAATTTAGTTCTGAATGACCATTTTATCAGGATATATTTGTATTCTCCTATATTTGTTTTCTGAGAGATTCTTATCAGACTGTTCTATCTAATTAAGATGACCAAGGCTGCTGCTTTTCCCAATCTCTCCAGATTGGGCTTTTGGAGTGAAAATCCTCCAGGGAAGCACTAATCCCTGACTGTCAAGAGCAAATTTTCTTCCGTAAGCACTGCCTTCTCGCTCTGTCTCTCTCTTCCTCGCCTTCTCTCTCGGTCTATCGCTCTATTTATAGGCCTTCTAAGCTGCTCGGCGTGCCACTCTTTACATTTAGATCCCGCCTCTTTAGATTTAGAGGTCCCCTCGCGAAAGAATTAAAAGCATGGAAATCTCTATTGATTTTGGCATTCACACAAAGGTGAAGAAAAATGGGCAGATAGAGAGATTATGAGCAAGGGAGCTCGGATTGAGATATAGGGAGAAGCAGAAAAGACAATGATGTGGAGATCAGTGACACGCACAACTGAATGTGTATACCAGGCATTTTGACATGCTGTCTGTGGTTTGAGACTGACTCAACAGACAAGGAGGAAGAAGCTATCATCTGGTAAATAGACAGCAGAGCAATGGTGTACAACCGAGTAAACCTGTGAAAACTAGCCAAATCTATAAAACAAAAATAGTTAGACAAGAAGTCCCCACCTTCAACCTTTCATAGTAATTGATACTAGGGCTGCACTCTAAGGCAGCTAATGAAGTATTTGGTCGACATCCTCTTGTATATGGAATCTTCATAATTGTGTAATTTGTCCTTACTCCATTACATAAACATTGAGAACAAACAATTGTGCACTTGCCCCCCGCTGTCAGGTGCCATGGTAACCAGATAATCAGAGTCATTCGTTTGACCTGTCAGTGTCCTGTGTTACGGGTTATCAGCTGTGGCATCCATCATGTGTGCCCTTTTTACATGTGAGAATTGATCGGCCCTTCAAGCAACACTGCCATTAATGTCGTAAAAGAAAATAATTTACTGTTATTGTACCAGCACTGGTAATACAATGCATAGATAAAAAAAAAAAAAAGTGGGAAAATACGTAATTAATTCAAGCATCTTTTTTTCGCTGATTAAGCAACACTGCTGTTTGTTTGCAAATTTGGTGTAAGGCAGAAAATGTGCATCGTTCATCCATAATCTTCATCATTTGTGAGGAAAGTTGATCATCATCTTATATAATTCCTTATATAATGACTTTTGTGTGTGTGTGTAAGAAACAAATTAATTACAAAATAATATGAGTGGTTATTTGGCTGTCCAAGTACCATTAGGCTATTTATCTTTAACCAGTATACCAGTACAAAAGCAGATTTAAAAAAGACTTTAAAAGGCCCCAAACTAAGGAACTTTAGACCAGGGGTTCCCAAACATTTTAGGTCGCAACCCCAAAATGTATTTCTTTTTTCAAGTCAAAGCACTATTGTGGGGCGACGGTTGCGCAGTTGGTAGAGCCGGCTCGTCTCGTGATCGGAAGGTCGTGGGTTCGAATGCCAGCTCCCGTAAATGCACGCTGCCGTTGTGTCCTTGGGCAAGACACTTCACCCTACTTGCCTCCAGTGTCTGCGCACATTGTTGTATGAATGAGAGTGAATGGGTGACTAGTTCCTCACTGTAAAGCCCTTATACTGTAAAGCGCTTTGGGCCTGATAAAGGTAGAAAAGCGCTATATGAGTTAAGTCCATTTACCATTATTACAACTGATCAATGGAAAAGCAAAAACAGGAAATGAACTACAAGAGCCAACAATGCCACAAGAGCAAGCCTGCTTTGTGTTAGTGAATTTTCCAGTAGGCCAGTGCTTCTCTTAGGAAAGATTTTCTCAACAAGTAGCCTACCACTTGCTCTATACAGGTATATGGAACTAATGTTATGACTGAGTCAGTTCTGTTTCAGTTTCAGTTTAGTTTATTACAAATATACGGTAAAAGCATTTTAACATTCATTCATTGATGATAGTGCATATTCATAAACGGGGCACCCTTGAAGCAACATTTAGCTTATATATGGGGCCCAAGACAATACACAATATTAAAAAACACAGATATACATTAGTAACCTGGGATACATATTACCCAAGATACCTATTACCTACCAACTAACCTTACCTACTCTAATTTAAAACTGTCCTACCTTACTTTTACTAGCTTAGGAGTTGCATGAATTTTACTTTAAAAGGTACGTATTTTTTTATTTTATTTTTATTTTTTTTATTTTTTGCTTACACACATTAGTCCATACTACCATCAGACATAAATTACATAAGTCTTGTTAGAGGTCATCAACTAGGGTTTATTGTAATTTTCTAGAAGCTCAATTTTTAGTTTCTTTTTAAAAATAGCCAGAGATGTTACGGTTTTAATGTTAATGTTCAGCTCATTCCAAACTTGTGGGCCTTTACACGCCACACTGAAGCTTGTGCACTTGAGTTTTCTAATTTTTCCTTGTAAGAGGGTTTTACGTCTTGTATTGTGATTATGAGCAGGTGTAGAGATTGGGATGAGCTGAGCCAGTCTGTCCTTAGGTCTAAACACTACATTAGACATTATACATGCATTTTGAAAAAAGTTGCACTCGGTGAGTTTCAGAAGATTATATCTATAAAATAAGTGATTGGTGGGGCTATTAAACTTGGCCCAAGAGATGGCTCGAATAGCTTTCTTTTGAAGGGCTTGTAATTTCAAAAGATAGCTGGGGAATGTGTTGCACCAGATCACGTTGCAGTAATTTAGATGGGGTTCAAAAAGGGATCGGTACAAGATCAAAAGGGCCTCAAGGGGAAGAAAATGTCTCAATTTATAAAATAAGCCGACATATTTGGATAATTGTTTTACAAGATGGTCAATATGTTTTTTGAAATTCAGGTGTTCGTCAATTTGAATTCCAAGAAATGTAATACAGTTTAGTCTTTCAATATTTATACTGTTTATTGAGATATGTAGATTTTCAAGATTTTTCCCGTTTCTATTAGACCGAAATACAATAAATTTGGTTTTATTTATGTTTAATGATAATTTATTACAATTGAACCAGGTGTCTACTTTTCTTAATTCATCATTTATAGTATTTTGTAGAAGTATTGGGTCGTTGTGGGATAAAAATAGGTTTGTATCATCGGCAAACATTACTTTATGGAGGATTTGCGATGAATTTGGAAAGTCGTTTACATAAATAATAAATAGTAGCGGGCCTAGGACTGAGCCCTGTGGGACCCCACATTTTATGGTTTTACGGTGTGAATTCTGATTATTAGTGTGCACATATTGCTCCCTTTCATTGAAGTAGCTGCTGAACCAACTGAGTGCTAAACCTCTGACACCATAATGTTGCAATTTGCCAAGGAGTATGTTAAAATCAATAGTATCGAACGCTTTCGATAAGTCAAGGAAAACACCTATGCCACACTCGCCTTTATCGATAGCATCGTTGATTTTTTCTACCAGATCCAGGATTGCCATGCAAGTGGTGCTCTTTTCTCTGAAACCATATTGTGATGTTGTGAGAATATTGTGTTTATTTAAGTAGTCAATTAACCTCTTGTAGACAACTTTTTCGAATATTTTAGATAGTGTTGGTAAAATTGAGATTGGTCGATAGTTTTGAACATCATTTTTGTCACCAGATTTGAATATTGGGAGAATTTTGGAAATTTTTGTCATTCTTGGTACCACTCCACATTGAAGGGACAATGACTAGACTTAAAGAGGGTAAACATAAGTGAAAATGTCTCAAACAAAAACCGAAACGGCATAGGAGCCACCTGACTTTACCAGTCCCAGAGTGGTTTTGTCTTGCCATGCTGCATATCACTATCTTTGACCCACATCCTGTTTGTTTGTTTCCATGGAGGTCAGTTTGCCCCGAAAGCTGAGAAGTAGCAGTTTAGAGCAGCAGCTAACATTTAGCTCATTATGCAAATGCTAATCATCAGTTGTAGCACGGACCCCGGGGCTTTACAGATGCTCAGACACAACGCGGGCTGGCAAACTAGCACTCTGCATTAACTCATCCACCAAACAGCTTGATGTACACTGGGAGGAGGAGGCGCGCCGTGTTAGTCCATCACTTCAGTTAGCGGCACATGTAAACCAGTTAAATATGATGGGGCTCCTCAGTTCAGTGTGTATTTCACATTCAGATGAGGCACGCTCCCACTTGCATTTCCTGCCCAGTGTCAATAACGTAATCAGATGAGGGGCTCACAGCTTCTCTGCCACTGACGCCGTCTCTGTGGGCTGCCTATAAGCTTGTCACGATAACGGCATTTGAAGTTCGATATATATATTGAGCCACAAAAATTTATTGCCATAAACGATATTATTGAAGACCTTTTAACGCCATAGAATGATAGAATCTAACTCCAAAGCTCCAAAGTACTTAAAATATCCCACTAAAACATGAAATACAAAGAAATACAACCTACTGAGAGTATTACATTAGAGAAAACCTTCTGATGGCAACAGCATTTTGTGTGCTTAAATGAAGGCTGAATTACTCTTGCCTGTCGCCATAGAGATTATTTAATGAACCACTTTGAAACGCCTGGCAATAATAACACCCAAAATACGACCTTAACCATTGCTTAAAATAAATATCTATAGCTAAAAGTAACAAAAAGGAGATAAGCCTGAGCAGGAGGTAGCGGAGCTAAAATTACCACAGTGGACCGTAAGAGGATAGAAATCACAACACCAGAGGCACATCTTATGTTAGATAGACCTACAGTCAGTGAGGCTATAGTGTAGATATATCGGCAGATAATGTGCCACATCTCCAGGGATGATTCCTGAGGAATGTAATAGAGTGATTGTGTCTGGTTAAAAAGCTTACTAAAGATATTTTTTTTTTTATCATACCACAAGTGATATAAAGTTGGTGATAGAAGTATGCTGATTTTGGGGCTTACGTTTTGCCTTTATTTTGCTTTGGGTGGCCAAAGCAGCTCCTGGTCCGACATTTCCAGTTTTTCTTTATAGCTTATGAATAAATGTACAGTGCCTTGCAAAAGTACTAATACACCTTGAACCTTTGCACATTTTGTCATGTTTACAACCCTAAACGTAAAGATTTTATTTTGAATTTTTGACTGAAAGTTCACACACAAGTAACAGACAACTGTGAAGTGAAAGCAAAACGATACATGATTCTGTTATTTTACAAAAAATAGAAAAGTGAAAAGTGGGGCGTGCATAAGTATTCATACAGCATTTCTGAATGCATTAAATTTCCTTTATAACATTAATGACTGCAGAAAGTTAACATCTTGCCCTAACCATTAAATAGAGGCCACCTGTGTGTAATCTACTCTCTGTATAATTCCAGCTGTTCGGTGAGGGCCTCAGGGCTATGGTCAGAGTGTATTGGTCACTAAGCAACATCATAAAGGCCAAGGAGCTCACCAGAGAGGTCAGGGATAAAGCTGTGGAGAAGTTTAAAGCAGCGTTAAGTTATACAAAGATTTCCCAAGATTTGAACATCTCACGGAGCACTGTTCAATCCATCATTCGGAAATGGAAAGAGTATAGCACCACTGAGAACTTACCAAGACATGGCCGTCCACCTAAACTAACAGACCGAACAAGGAGAGCACTGGTAAGAAATGCAAGATAACTCTGGAGGAGCTGCGACGTCCTGCCGCTGAGCAGGGGGAATCTGTACATGGGACAACTATAAGTCGTACTCTACACAAATCTGGCCTTCATGGACGAGTGGCAAGAAGAAAGCCATTATTGAAAGGAGGCCTTAAGAAATCCCGTTTGAAGTTTGCTAGAAGTCATATGGAGGACACAGCTACCATGTGGAAGAAGGTGCTTTGGTCAGATGAGACAAAAATTTAACTTTTTGGCCCAAATGCAAAACGTTATTTATGGCGCAAACCTAACACTTCTCATTGCCCTGAGTGCAACATCCCCAGTGTCAAATATGGAGGGGGAGCATCATGCTATGGGGCTGCTTTTCCTCAGCGGGGACCGGGAAGATTGTAAGAATAGTTGGGAAGATGGATGGAGCCAAATACAGAGACATTTTGGAGGAAAACCTGCTGGAGTCAGCAAGAGAATTGAGGCTGGGGCGGAGATTCACCTTCCAGCAGGACAATGACCCTAAACACAAAACTAAATCTGCAATGGAATGGTTTAAAAACAAACATATATGTGTTAGAATGGCCCAGTCAAAGTCCTGACCTAAATCCTATTGAAAATCTGTGGAAAGACCTGAAGGTCTGGGGGTGGGCGCTTATAAGCTCTTGCTTCGGCTCACTCCTTTTGAGCAGAGTGTTTGCTGCTAAAATAAACAAATAAACTAAACTAAACCTGCTGTTCACAAATGCTCTCCTTCTAATTTGACAGATCTTGAGCTGTTTTGTAAAGAGGAATGGGCTAAAATGTCAGTCTCTAGATGTGCAAATCTTGTAGAGTCATAGCCCAGAAGACTTGCTGCTGTTATTGCAGCAAAAGGGGGTTCCACAAAGTATTCATTCATGCTGTATGAATACTTATGCACCCTCCTCGTCTTTTCAAGGAGGTTTTTCCCGTAGTAGCCCCTCATGTCCTGAACATTGTGAATGGCAGCCTGACCATAAGTTGTTCCCTTTTTTACCTTTAAGTTTTAACAGTTTTAACATGCAATTGTTCAACCCCTGCCAAAGAAATCAGGCCTAGATTGTTCTGCATCGTCAAATTATTGGCTAAATTGGCATTTGGCGAATTGGCATTTCTGAGATTTTTCAGTCAGGTTTTAAAAATGAAAGTGCTGAGACTGCGTTGATTAAGGTGTTTAATGCTGTCCTCTTGGCCTCACACTCTGGTCTCACTATCGCTTTGCTGCCGTTGAAGTTCACAGCAGCGTTGGAAAACTGAGTGGGTCATTGAGGTTTGGCCCTTTCCCGGTTTAGGTCTTACTTTGCTAGTAGAAGATTTTCAGTGTCAGTTGGGGACGCAGTGTCTTCTTCCGCCCCTCTGTCTTGTGGAGTGCCCCAAGGGTATGTTCTTGGGCCTCTACTTTTTCATTGTACCTTTTGCTTCTCCCAGGTCTATCCTACATTAAACATTGTGTTGTTCCATTGTTATTGTGCTCCTGGAAGTCAAAGAATGAATGCTTTTAATTTCCTATATTTTAATGTCCAAAAAACCTGAGATGATTCTGTTTTCTTCCAGCGACCTAACTGATGTCATTCCTGTTGAGCTGGGCTCTTGAATCCAGACCCATTTTAACAAACCTGGAAGTGAGGATGGACTCAGATCAGTGCTGTTGTGAAGTCCGTCTATTTTCAGCTGCGGCAACTTGCCAAAGTCAAACCTGTTTTATCTTGACGCAACTTTGAAAATTTTAATCAAGGCTTTTATCACAACTCAAGTAATTTTAGATTACTGTAATGCATTGGTTCAAAGTGCTGCGGTTCGCTTTTTAACTGGATGAAGTTAATTTGACCATATAACTTCCATTCTCCAATCCCTTCACCCGCTCCCGGTGCACTGTAGAATTAATTTTTATTCATTTGTTCTTAAATATCTTCATGGTTTGGCCCCTCAGTACCTGTGTACGGTAATTTGTTTGTGCCCGACACTCCCCCTCGTCCACTGACGCCTACAGATAAGGCTCTGCTTGCTGTTCCCAAAATGTAAAGGAAGCTGGGAGGTGATTGTGCCTTTTCAGCGGCCGGTCCGAGATTGTGGAATGAGCTTTTTTTGTATATCAGACAGGCCCATTCACTTTCTGGCATTCAAATCCGACCAACACTTTTTTTTACTGTTATGTTTGTTTGCATTATATACGTATGTGATTTGTTTACAGCACTTTGGTCGCCTGCTTTGTAAATTAAGGATTAGATAAGAAGGAATTCACCAACTCATATGCGCACAAGCACACGTTTACTAGGGGAAACTAACTCCAATTTGCACTCAGCAGGGCAAATGCTTAACCAAACGAGCTACTGCAACAGGAGCCAAGATCAATCTCCACTATTACTACTAAATTAATAATACACAATGTGTTCCTAGGGCAAGGCACTTGGCTTACCTTGTCCTTGTTTGTGATGTGTTTAGAGGAAATCTTACTCTGAATGGCATGTCTCTGGAAGCATGTCCCAGAGCATGTACAGTAGATCAAGTAAATTACAGTTGCCACTATTGATCTAGTTGCAATGACTGGTCAAATTAATTAAATATAACCCTTTTTACTGACTGCATTAATATGAGAAAATCACAGTAAACAGTAGACAAAAGAACTGGAAATTGTCCAGAGACAAGGGCAGATGTAGTATACTATAAGCTCTAGACCGCTTGTTGACCACAGGGCCCGCCACTCTTTTTGGGGGAAGTCAATGAAGAATTTAAAGCAATGTTATAGACAAGGAAGTACTGTGTTGTAGTCTACTGTTAAATATTCAGAACATAATGGGCACAAACCTGTACTCTGTCTTATCCAAGATGAAAGAAAATGAACCTTGATACTTCAATAAACACAGTTGTGAATAATAAGGATAATGCAAAAGAAGTTCATTTTGTTTTCTCGCAGTGGCACACATTTAGACGTTGCCTAAATGTAGGCAAAAGCCCAGTGGACACTGCCCCCCTCCCCCGACTACCTTCACCTGCCTCCAGCCCCCCTGCACCCACGTCTCCAGCCCCCACCATATGCACTCCCTCCAGCACCTACCCCTACCCCGGCAGTCCACCCCAGTACCACCCTCACTCCTCCCTCTCCATCACATCGGAACAGGTGGGGAGAGAGCTGAGGCAGCCGAAACAGAGGAATGCTGCAGGACCAGACGACATCAGTCCAGACCAGCTCTCCGAGGTCCTCAGCCACATCTACAAACTGAGCCTCAGCCTGGAGAAGGTCTCCGTCCTGTGGAAGACCTCCTGTGTGATCCCGGTTCCTAAAAACAGAGCATGCCAACTACAGACCAGTCACCCTGACCTCCCACCTGATGAAGACCATGGAGCGGCTCATCCTCACCCACCTCCACTCTGTGGCGAGCTCCACCCTGGACCCGCTGCATTTTGCCTACAGGCCCAACATCGAAGTAGAGGACACTGTCATCTACCTGCTGGAGCGTGCGCTCACCCGCCTGGAGCCCGGCGGGAACGCTGTGAGGGTCATGTTCTTTGACTTCTCCAGCACTTTTTTTTATTTTAATATTTTTTTCATTTATTTCACAATTTCGCACATACAATTAGGAAATTCAACGTATAACCCATTAAGTATAGCTACGTTGTGAAAATGGACACCCAAAAAGCTACAAGCTTATCAACAGGGGTCCATAACCCACTACCCTCACAAAGATGATTTGCATATAAACAAAACAAAGAATGGCTCACATAAAACTAGCTCCCGCTGACCTCATCCAAGAGGTGAAGGCATATAACCGAACAGATGGCATTTCGATAATATATAATATTCATTTATCCATCCATCCATTTTCTCCCACTTGTCCGTTGCCGGGTCGTGGGGGCAGCTGTTGGAGCTGCCCAAATCACATAGCACCACGCTCCTATGGCTCCTCCTGCAGGTGGTGGGTCCATGGAAGGACGGCCTCATGGTTCCAAACGGGCCTGTTAGTCTCTCATAGGGGGCCCATTCACTCTCTCATTCATACACCAGTGTACGCAGACACTGGAGGCAAGGAGGGTGAAGTGTCTTGCCCAAGGACACAACGACAGCATGCGCGTTCAGGAGGTGGGATTCGAACCCCCGACCTTCCGATCATGAGACGACCCGCTCTACCATCTGCGCCACCGGTCGCCCCATATATTAATTTATATACTTTTTTATTTTTTTTGCTTTCACCCTATATCAATATCTCACCCTACCAAAGTATCAGCGGGGCTGTACAGTACGGGCTTATTGACAGTCCAACTAAATATTTTTAAATCAGTTCTGAAAGGAACATTGGAATAGATATATTTGCAATTTATAACTGGTCCTAGTTGCAAACCAACATGAAGAAACACGTTACCTTGTGTCAGTGTAAAAACTTGGTGCCTCAAACATTTTTCTATGCACAGAGAGAAACCAGTAGAACCCTAGGAATCCTAAGCTGCAAGCAAACCAGAAGCATAGCTCTCCAGAAGTTGACTCTTTAATCTCCTTTTAAATATAGTTAAAGTAGGAGATTGTTTTAAGTCGTCTTCCAACTCATTCCATAAGTTTGGACCACTGTGGCATATGCTAAAACTAAATGTTAATGTCCTATATTTCCCTGTTAACAGCAACTTGTTCCTAGTGTTATGTTGGTGACAAGGTGAGTATAACGGAATGAGTTTACACAATCTAGAATTTAACCTGTTTGCCACATTATACATAGTACATGCATTATGATAAAGATTAATTTCAGGAAGCTTTAGGAGGCCACATCTGTGGAAGATCGCATTTGAGGGAGAATTTCTCATAGACCTTGAAATGGCTCTTATAGCTTTCTTTTGTAATATCAGAAGTTTAGTAGTGTAGGTAGAGTAAGTATTATTCCAAATAAAGTTACAATAGTTCAAGTGAGGCTCAAACAAAGATCGATACAAAGACAAGAGCGCTTCAAATGGGAGCGATTGGCTCACTTTGAAAAATAGACCTACGATTTTGGACCATTTTTTAACTAGCTCATCAATATGTCTTTTAAAATTTAGGAACTGATCTATATAGATTCCTAAGAATTTTAGAGAATCAACGTTTTTAATATCTTTGCCATCTATAGAGATATTTATAACCTGATCACTGTACTTATGATTATTTAATCGGAAAATAATATCAAAAGTTTTACTAATATTTAACGATAATTTGTTACATTTAAACCAAGTATTTACCTTAACCAATTGCTCATTTGTGTGTTTCTCAAGCTGATCCAGGCAATTATGTGATACAAACAAATTTGTGTCATCAGCAAAAAGTATTTTGTGGATATCACTAGAATGTACAAAATCATTTACGTAAACAAGAAACAAAAGAGGTCCCAGAATGGATCCCTGTGGAACCCCAAATTCAATGTTTGCCATTGTAGAATTTACCCCATTTATGTTCACATATTGCCGTCTTCCACAAACATAGTCCCTGAACCACTGGAGAGCCACACCTCTGACACCATAGTGAGAGAGCTTATCAAGCAAGATTTCAAATCGAATGCTTTTGAGAGGTCGAGAAATACACCAACACCAATTTCTCCCCTTTCAAAAGCATCATTTATTTTTTCAACAAGATCCAAAATGGCCATACCTGTGCTGCTATTTTTCTTAAAGCCATATTGTGAAGATACTAGTATGCTCTGTTTGTCTAAGTAATTCGCTAGTCTTGAGTAAACCACTCTTTCTAGTAGAAGTAGTACTTTACTTTGAATGAATGAATATTTGTATTTGAGTGTATAAACATATTTTATATTGTACATTTTGTAACTCACCTGCTCAGGGACTACAGATGGAAACTAGCTCAAGCTAAATATGGTGCAAAGCATCTTTAATTAATGTGTGTGCACATTGTCCCTGTTGAAATAAATTAATAAACTAAACTAAACTAAACTAGACATGGTTGGTAGAATTGATATAGGTCTGTAATTTTGTGTGTAATTTTTGTCCCCAGATTTATATACTGGTATTATTTTTGCCACCTTAGTCTGGTTAGGAACAATGCCATACAGTAAAGATAGATTAATTATATAAGCAAGTGGTTCAGCTATTACATTCCCAATGGCTTTAAGAACCTTACTACAAATACCAACAGCACCAGCTGAGTATGAACATTTCATTTTGTTGATATTTGTTACTTCTATTTTACAGGTAGGTTTAAAGTAGCAAGAGCTGGGATAATTACCCTTTAAAAAATGTTGATAATTGATACCCACTGGTGGACAAAGTCGTTGGGATAGTTTTTTTTACCAATAGAGGCAAAACAATTATTAAAAACTGTTGGTAAGTGGTCTTTCTCCTTCTGGCTATTTGGCAAAGTCAGCGCAGTGGTGTCAGGGATAACTAGTGATTTACTATTACGGCCCAATATCTCATTCAACACCTTCCAAGATTTCTTCTGATCCCCAGATGCAGCTTTGAACCGGTTGGTGAAGTAGTTTGTTTACTGGCTCTTATTAAGTTAGTCAATGTATTCTTATATTTGGTGAACAGAGTTCACCAAATAGAGTTCTATTGGCCCACTATATTACTAGCCTGGTGGGACCAGAATGATTCCCCTCTGTATTTTTGATTTTTCCAGGCTACCATATTACCGCGGCAAGGGCCCGGCTCCAGGTCTGACCTACATTCACAGCGGAGGAACGCCCATTAGAGTCTGTAAATCTCTGTCTATAAGGCTATGTCTTCTGATGTTTGTTCCAGACGTAATTTTGTCTAAATCAAACACGAGCACTGAACGGGACAGTTCCTCTTTGAAAGTGGAAAACTGAAATGCAGTAGTAACCAGCATTGTGAGTTTTAGCACGGGCACCTGCTGATTTAGAGTTGATTTAGTTCATTCACTGACGTTAAAGTGACACTTGTTGATAGGATGTACAGGCTCAAACACTGGGACTGTTCATTTATACTACTCTCATTACTGGCTCATATACCAGCTGAGAGCTCTGATCTGTGAACATTGATTGGGATCAATAATTCAAGCCGTTACTTTAATATTTGATGCACATGGCTAATCTTTGGGGGATAAGTGTCAGCTTTAAGTGTGAAACTCCGATGAGAGCGCGCAGGCTGGTGATAATGAGTGTTTGTCATTAGGGTCTGACTTCCTCTCCTTGTCTCTGGTGCAGTGGCTCACCGTGTCACCACTGCTGCCGCTGAATATTTGATGTGACGGGCTGACTGTGGAGTGGACCCCAGGCCGCGGTCACTAACTCTGCATCGATCAGGCTGGCCACCTGCTACTCTCTCGTCTTAATGTAATGAAACTATTGAAGTGCTACCGCGGAACAGGCCAGTGCAACACAAAAATACTTTATTCCCTTGGTTAAAGCAGCTCTGTGCTCAAAGCTCACTGACAGTCTGGGCTTTTCCATTTATTCGGTGGTTTCAGTCTAAATTGGCCCTCGAAAAGTCAAAGAAGGCTGTGGAATTTAGTCATGCACTCTTGTGTCTATTGTTGGCTCTCCATTTTCCAAATACAGCTACTGAACTTTTATTGTTGCATGATTGTGTTTTACAAAGACAGTTCCCCTCCCGTTTGATTTCACAATAGCAACTCAACAGAGAATAAAAATGTATGGATTCGTATATCAATATAATATGACTTTAAATGTGATAAACCGCACAATGAGGACATGACCATGCAAAAGAGTTCAACATGTTTTTAATTAAACTGCCCCTGTCTATCCCCAGTAGAATTTTAGGTAACGCTTTAGAATACACCCCGTGAGTTCCAGGTGTAAGTACGGGTAACAAGAAAGGAATTACACATGTAAGTACAGGTACTCTTACAACGTGTAACAAGGGGGAACTGTGTGACAAGGGAGTACAATGTGTAACAATGACTGAATGAATGAATAGTTTGTATTATTGTGTCTTGCATACACACTGTATGCCCAGCCCTAATGGGCTTATAAGACACCAGTATTGTACCTACTGCCAGACCGTAGGCACAATATACGACACATAAACTTATTTGAACAAACGAGTAACAAGGGGGAACAATGTGTAACAAGGTAGTACAACGTGTAACTACGTGTAGTAAAGGTATTCAAAGAGCAATTAATGGCGCTGAGCTATCACATAGTTGTGGCAAAAGGGAATGTGGTATTATAAATTGTGCATTAATTTTAATGTTGCAAGACAACAGTATTACTGTTGTGAAAGTGAAGACACGACTCCAGGCATTTTTATTATTTTTTGTAGTGAGACACCGTTGCCTGTAACAAGCAGAAATAAGAGTGAACAGAGAAAAATAAGCAGTCTCCAAAAATGATCACACTATCAAAGTGCATTACTCCATAAGTACATGTGATCTGATGACACGGTGGTTAGCGATTTTGCTTCACAGCTAGAAGGTCCTAGGTTCAAGTCCTAAGTCAGACGGAGCCTTTCTGTGCAGATGTGCATGTTTTTCCTGGGCCAACATAAGTTTCCTCCCGTTTCCCCTTCACATCAGCACAGAAGGCTCCGTCTGATTTAGGAATGACAGCCCTATGAGGCAACTCCTGTTGTGATATTGGGCTATACAAAACCATTGATTGATTGATTGATAATTAAGCGTGATCATTTTTGGACACTTGTTCTTATTTTGCTAGTTTTACTTGTTTCTGCTTGTTACATGCAACGGTCTCTCACTTCATTTTACAGCCCATGCTCTCCTCTACCTACACATTAGTTATAGTATACATGCACATTGATATTGTGGTAATTTTCCTTGTTTTACTGTATTTTTGTCTGTTCACTCTTGTTTCTGCTTGTTACAGGCAACTGTGTCTCACTATAAAAAATAAATAAACCACAATCAATAAAAATGCCTGGAGTCATGGCTTCACTTTCACAACAGTAATACTGTTGTCCTGCAACATTAAAATGTATACACAATACCACATTCCCTTTTGCCACAACTATGTGATCGCTCAGCACCATTAATTGCTCCGTTTCATTCATACTGTATTGGCTTGGCGGTTTTGTTGTGATTGTATGATGTCACTTTTGAATGAAATAAATAAATACATGAAAACGAATACCTTTACGACACCTACACATTGTTCCCCCTTGTTACACGTTGTAAGAGTACCTGTACTTACATGTGTAATTACTTTCTTGTTACCCGTACTTACACCTGGAACTCGCGGGCTGTATTCTAAAGCGTTACCGAATTTGAACATTACTGTATAAATGTAATTCTGTTTTCACTTCTCTGTAGCTTCAGTAACAGAATTGCGGAAGCCTGCAGCTTGGCTTAATCGGTTTTAGAAAATAGTGTGCTTGTCTGAACGTTATTCATTATTTATTTGCTTGAAATACAACCCCACACAAGTGAGAAATAAAATGACTTTAATATGTAAAAATATGTTACGGTATGCCCACCTTCTAGGGGCCTGGCTTCTCCGTCTTTTTTTCCAATTTCTAGTTTTGGGGGACACCCGGCGCACCTCTCGAACCCGGGTACCCTTTCACACATGCATGATAAGTGCTACATTAATAATACAGAACAAGAAGTTAATAAAAAAAGAGAAAGACAACAAAAAATAGTTACAGCGGTTGTTTTATAACAACCGTGGAGTCACAATTTTTTTAATTTTTTTTATTTGTTAACACAACAGCACACGTAAACATGCAGGTCACCACTCGGCCACTAAGATTTTACACTAAATAAATCACTGTAACCAAACCATTTATCGCAGTGCTACATTTAACTTTTGAATTATTGGACTATTTCAATGTCGGTGACTCATTTTTGGCTTGTTTCCCAAATGTTTTACAGACGTGGGCTTCACATTAATCTACTGTATTTTGTGTGGTGGCGTTGGTTTAGGCTTTGTAATCAAACAGGAATAGAAATCCTGTGATTGTGGATTAGGAGACAATTGAGTGAGTTTATCCTGAGGGGAAATGAGGGGGTGGGGCAATAAGAGCAGCATATGCACCCTGCTGCGTGATGTGCGATTGAGACAATGGCGTGTTGTTTTTTTCACCAGCGTCACTGAGAATAGGAGTGGGACCTAAATCCACTTACCTTTTTACTTGAGTCGAGCCTTTAGCGTGAGTCTAATCCATGCTTTGTTGTCCACTGTGGCTCCACACATCACTAAAAGCCAAAGCCCATGAGACAGTCATTCGGGGGATAGAGGTCGGTCCACAGAGAGGCATGTTATTATCCAAGTGGCATAATATTTAGAGCTTTTATACACAAGCTGACATGTTCTTAAGTGGTGTACAATAATCTTTGTTAATCCTTGTACACCGATGAGACATAATATTACGAGGACCTGGCATCTTTTTTTCGGTCTAAAATGTGGTTCGCAACAGTGACTCAATTACAGGTCAGTATTTCCATCTCAGCCCCGACCAATACATACTGTTGTTGTGTTCATTGGCAAGACACTGTGTGCTCTTCAGTGACACTTCAGTGACATTGTACTCCGATGTATGAAAGATGTGTTTGTGTGCAGAAAACAGATGAAAACCACTATCCCGACCACATAAATAAATATTATTAATCAAAGTTCCTGGTTCAATTTGAGTTTGATTCTCAGAGGAGGAGTTTTCGCATTTGCGGCTTGCTCTCTCCAGTATTTAACACATTCAGCAGCTCATCTGCTGTGTTTGCCTGTGCAAACCACAGAATCTTCATTAATCAACGCTGAACAACCTAGTGAAATTTGCAGCAAGCAGGCAAACGTGTTCAAATCTGTACCCATTGTTGAGCCCAAATCATGTATAATAGACATACAGTATTCTCCGTCTCCAACCATGTGCAGCAGTAGCTTGGTTTGCAGAGCGTTTACCAATATGACCCCAGCTCCCGCTTGTGCTTAATATCGTCCTCAGGGCACCATTCTCAACTTGCCTCTATACCTGCATACACTGGGGTATGATGGGGTGTGGGAATTGTTCCTTGATATAAAGTGCTTTGAGTGCTCAGTGGTGGCAGAAAAACCTCATATGAACTTGACCAGTTACCAGTTCCAGATCTTTTGGACAATGTGACCCGCTGCACCTGACAGTTAGTAACATGACAAAGTGAGTTTAGAGTTTTTCACCTTATGTCAACAGTCAAATCTCGAAGCCTGTATTTTTGTGTGTGGCTTTTTTGGATCCTGCGGAATATATTTAGAATCACTTTTACATCTTGTACATGTAAAATTCGCTCACAAGCCCTCACATAAAATAGCAACACAAAACACAAAAAGAACCCTAACAATCTGGCAAGCTTCCTTTTTCAACTTTCAAAAGACGCAACTGGTGCCATATGAAAGACTTGAAAGGCTCTGTGCCAGGGCGTGTGTGTATTTCCGTGTGTACTTAAGTGATAGTTGTGTTGCAAATGTTTTTCAGCTTCCCTCCGACGTCTCTTGCTGAGGGAGATGAGAGGAGCTGACACACAGAATTAAAAATATCTCTCAATAACACTCCCACTCACACACCACGAACCAGGAAGCCTCGCGCCCGCACACACACACACACACCCACACACACACACATCGACGAGCAGGCGCACACTTTGAACACACCGCCCCATGCTTTTTGTGCGTGTTTCTCTCTCATCTTTTTCATTTCCCCCCACTTGTGCACACGGAGGCATACTAAAATCTGCTGTTGTGCATTTGAAAAAGACATGCACCACTCATGCATTTATATGGTAATTAGCTCGCTGTCGGTGGAAGATACTGCGTAAAGTCGTAAAAAAAGGGTTTGGTAAGAATGAGGGGAAGGCGACGGTTTAGTCAGGGAGCTGCCATGTTGCATGTGCGATCTGTTTGGGAGACAAATAGTAAGAAAAGGCTTTGTTTGTATTGTTATGTAATGTGAGATATCTTCAGAATAAACAGTCCTACCACGTTTTCATAATTGCTTAGTGCTTGGTGCTCTTGCCCAACAGCCAGCGTGTCCCCGGGTTTATGTTTCCACCTTCAACCATGCAGTCCTTGTGCTGGGGCTAACCACAATCTGTGTGAGTCTTCAGTGGACTAGCTTATCTGTCATTCCAGCGTCCAAAACATGCTTGTGTGTGAAGGATTGGTGTCGTAACCGCACCCTCAGTGTGGATTATCTCTTTGCTTTGGCTTCAGTTGTCTACTATGCATCAAATTGGCCTATGTTTTTGTAGAGTTGTAGAGGAGTTGTTTTTATTTATCGTTGCAGAGATTTTCAAATATCATTGACTGAACTGGGAGCAAATACATAAAACTAGACCTCTAGCTTGTGTGCTATACATTTTGTTTTGGTACGATACATAGTGCAAGGAAATTGTGGCTTGGTCTTTGAATGTAAACCTTTTACATCAACTATCTGTAAATGTGATTTTTTGACAACAACCTTGTTTGTATTACCAAGAGGCCTGGGTTCACATGTGTCGGTTAAACTCAATTTCCTTTCCTCTGTGATATTATTGACCTTTTTCTACAAAGCGTGTTAACATCATGTAAGCCATTTACTGACAGCTGACGGCTTCAGGAGCTCTTTAGCAGCGGCATAAATATCAGCATTTATGTATGAGAGCTCCTATCTATCTGCCATGTCTATTCCTGTCTGTTAAACGAGAAGCATGCAGCTAATTGTGTTTTGTCTGAATGGGAGCAGGCAGGTTTATTCATGAATGCTAACCACACTGCCACAGCCGCAACGGGCAGAGGCAGCCGTCTGCTCAGCCCCAGCGGAAAGCTTCTATTCATGAATGTCCCGAGGAGCCAAGCTTGCTCTCTTATTTATCTGTGTCTCTGTGCCAGTTGGCTCACACCAACGTGCTTTTCAAACAGGAAACCGCGTACAACCGCTGTCCACCTGAGCTAACCTTTACTGACTGTACACCGTCTTCAGCACGTTTTAGATGCTATTTTTAACATCGCAGTGTCTCATTTAAACAACGCTGCCCGCTAGTCTGTTTGCTTTATTTGTGTTTGTTATGCTGTGCTTTTTGTTTGATCATTCTGTTGACTCAGCAGACTCCATGTCATTGTTTAAGCTGACACAATTTTGGAAAAACATCGATGCCATTTTTTCCCGACAAGGACTGCAATTAGATTTGTAAGTACAGTAGAATCAAGATTCAGATCAGATGCAGGTGGAGTGTTGAAAAAAAAAACAGTCCGTTGAAACTGTTTAGGCATAAGAACAAAGACAGAATAACTAGAGGATATTTCGCACACGCATGAATGAAACTCTCTCCGGGGGGTATGGCCAAATGTGGTTTTCCGTTTTTAAAGTTAACTAGAAAATGAAACTCCCGCCCAAACGTCACCTGCGTCTGTTGTCAAGATGAAAGAGCTGGAGAGGCGAGGCGTGCGTAGTTTTGGTCACCTCTGGGGCTTCCATCGCCACCACCCCGCTCCTTCATGTCAGAGCCTCAATTTGGAAATAAATGTCAGTGAGCACAATGAGGCGGTATAGGGCAGGGCAGCGATACAAACACATCAGCGCCGCGCTCATCATCTCCAAACCACCTGAAAGGCAAAAAAATAAAAAATAAAAAAAAAAATGAAAAAAAGTCAGGAGGCAGCCAGACAAAAAGAGCCCTGAATGGAAGCGCCATGGGTGTCGGATTGGGAAACACCTCGGCGGCGTATCACTCACAACCGCTGGGCCTTTACTGCCTCTGTTGCCATGACTACACTGTGGTGGTTTGGGAAGAGGGGTGGCGATAGGTTGGAGGGGTACCGTCTTGCATCCTAGAGGAAGGGATGGTCCAAAAAAAAAAAAAAAAAGACAAAATCTGCAGCTGTCACTTGTACCATAGGAGACAGCGCTGAGTTGTGCTGCACATCAGCTCACTTGGTTTCACTTCACTGCTGCGCTCCTAAGACTACAGAGGCACAATGTGTAGGTCTGACGCAATTCCCTTAAAGTCCCACCAGCTAAAGGGGTGCGTGCGATGGACAGTTGCAAAGTTGACAGTAACACCCTGACATCTATCAACACACTTCAAATTTTCTGTTGGAAAAAGACAAATTCTCACTCATTTCTGGATTGCGGGAGGCCTCCAAGCTCACAGTAAGGGGCCTGTTGACCCCACTCAGACTGAGTTAACACAAAGGTGGTCCTCAACCCGAATGCTGAAAGGTTAATTCTGTACCTCAAGAATTCTGTTGTTGTTTCATTTTCTTCAATGTTTCTTCACAGTCGCCGTGGGCTGAACTTGATGTCCCTTGGTAAGCAACTTCAGAATCTCACACATGCTCTATACATATCTCGGAGAGTGGGAGTCTAAGGCACAAGTCGTCCACAGTTAATCGCATTCACATTGAAAGAGTGATTTGCATGGGTATAATGAGCAAACTGCTGAGACTGCAATTAATAAGGCCGCACAAAATCGTTCGGAGACAACTAAACACCCCGTCCCCATGAGGTTTTCTGAGAGAACGTCTGCAAACTCTATAGTTTAGTTAGTCCTATTGTGATTTTACGCTCATCACAGTGCAGGACCTTACATTAAATCATATTAGTCTCCCCTCACACGGGGCAGAGTGTGTTTCCTTTTAATGGTGTGACGTTGACCGAGCGGCCTATTGATTTAAAACACACTGGACGCAAGGGGATATTGAGCACTAGTAATTGACTGTGTGCAGGCAGACACTTTTTCGTTCGGGTGGCCCAGAGTGCTTCACATCGACTGGTTCATTGATGGGCTCCTCCATTGACTTGAAGAGATCGCAGCGATCGCTGGCACAGGACTGACAAAGGCAAGGTCATCATTTACACTACGGAAACCGCAGCACAAGAGGTGCGCACTGCAGACACCGGCGCAAAGGGTTCATCAATTAGGACAGGGGTAAAGAGGGAAATGGTGTTAGTGATAAAGATCGTAAGTCCCTCCATCTTTAGAGCAGCGGAAAGAGTTACATTTGCCTGGGTCCGTGGCTCACATTAAGAATTAGTAGGCCTATTGAAACAAGAAATCCAAAGACATGTAGGGGAAAAAAAAGTCACATATACGTAAACGCTATAGATGATGTGGTGCACACACATAAGCCTAAATGTTCTAAAGCCTTAACGTTAGTGTCCTAAAAAGATCCTAAAGATTACAGGACTAAGTTAAGATGAAAGTCTTTATCATCAGACTCGAAAGATACAAAAACACTCTCTGGTTAAAATGCCATATGGACTTTGTAAGCACAACAAGTAGACTGAGCAAATGTGCCGTGTATTTCAAACCAAGCTTAAGCCAATTTGAACCAATTGCACCAAAATGTGTTTGTGATCAATTACCCTTTACCTGATTGGTGCATTTGATTAGGACACTTGGCACGGGCTAAATGCATGCAAATAAGACAGAGGATGCCCTATACTGACATAACAATGGTGCACCACGTCATCGTTCAAACTGTTAGTTTCCTAAAGAGGCTGTTTGAGCTCGACTATAGCCTCCACCTGGCCTCAATGTTTACATGTATTGCTGGTGAGACTGAGGAAGGCGTAACTCTGCAGTGACACACATGAGGAAGCGAAAAGAGGGAAAGACCAAATTGTTGCTATATTGGACCATGCTTCGATGCAGCTGCGCTATTTTTAGCCGGGAACTACATCAGCTCTGACTGCAGACGCTACGGGGAAATCACCAGCCGCCGCTGTTCTGCCGCTGTCTCCGCCACCGCGCACATCTCTCTCTCATCTCTCACATCGCTCTGAGGCAGCGGTCACTGTTTACAGTGGCGCGGGGCGCGTGACACCGGGAAACAAAGGC
Source organism: Proterorhinus semilunaris (assembly GCA_021464625.1). Taxonomy (NCBI): domain Eukaryota; kingdom Metazoa; phylum Chordata; class Actinopteri; order Gobiiformes; family Gobiidae; genus Proterorhinus; species Proterorhinus semilunaris. The sequence continues at coordinate 25,018,858 of CM038351.1, forward strand.
ACGCAATGGCTTTGGACGGAGCCTCGTAGTGGGTGTTTTGACGAGCATGCCGTGCGGGCGGGATGCTGTTTGAGCGCATACGGGGGATCAGCGTTGATGGCGCGCGCCACTCGGCGGGTGGTCGCGCTTTTCTGAAAACAGCCCCTTGACAAGAGGCACCAGCCTTGTCCTGTGGCCACCCTCTCCCCTCCTCACACCAGTGCCGTGAACCCGTGGATATCCAGGACGTGCACCCCGGGAGAGGGTGCCGGTTCAAGTGGGACACGCGCTAAAAAGTTGTGCCGTGTCCGTGCGCCCCCAGCTTTATGCATGGCCCGGACATGGAGCCGCATGATAGAGTTAAGAGCCATGGCACGAAGGGTCACTGCCCGACCGGCTCGTGCGAGGACGAGTTCAACAGCCACGAGCTCGAGGCTTTGTTCCAGAACTACAACCTGAAGCTCGAGCAGACCGCCACGCTCAAGGCTCTTGCAGTGCTCATCGTAGCGGCGTCCTCGTTGTCTCTGCTAGAGTTGTTGTCCAGCCCGCGCCTCACTTTGTCCAAGGGCTCGTGCCCTGTGCACTGTGTGGTCTTTCTTTCTCTTTTCATTGTCACTAACGTCAAGTACCTTCACGTGACGCAGCTACAACAGATCGCCAAGCTTGCGCTACTCTTCAGCTTCACCTTCGCTTTGTTATGTTGCCCTTTCCCACCTGCACTCACCGGTGAGGGCCCCCTGAGCGCTGTGGGGCCCGAACAAGGCGTGTGGCAACTCATGCTGGTCACCCTCGTGGCCTATGTTCTGCTGCCTGTGCGCACGCTTTTGGCAGTTCTGTTTGGGGTCATGCTCGCTGCGTCCCACTTCATCGTCATCGCTACTTCTTTCAACTTCAAGAAGCTGAAGCTTTGGAGACCGGTAAGTCAGCGTGAGCGTGTGTCTGCATAGTTCTGCTACAGTTTTGGACACTTAAGACGCTTTGTGATAGCCCGAGTATTAGAAGCGGAGTCTTTAAAACAAATAAAATAAAATACATTTCGCAGGAGGCGCTCTGTGCAAAATCAGATATTGGTGTCAACAACTTTAAACTCCCTGGCGGTCGAATTCACGTCACCACCAAATAAGCCACTTATAAGCCACTAAATAAGCACATTTCTGCTAATACTGCAGTTTCTGGAAGTGTCAACAATTATGTGATGCTCCTACAAAACGGCACACTTCTCCAGTCGACTGTCTCCGTTGAGAAAAGGAAAGGTTGAAAACACAGTCAGCGATTGATTTTAGCCCTAGGACTCTGTGGTTGGAGGAATGAAAACAAGTGCAACTTTTACCTGAAGCTGTAATGAAGCAACACAGGAGCTGTCCGGTGCTGAAACTCACAGAGGTCAATAGAGCTTTTTAGTTCTTTCTTTATGAGGTTCAGTACAATAACTTCAGTATAATAGCGTGGATTGTCTTAGAAGGAAAGAGTTTAAGAAGAAAGCTGTCCCAAGAACTGACAGGGCTTGTAATGCAAAACAAACAAAAATAACACAAACTACCACATTATCTATAGAGTAATGGTATTCCTAAAATGTTTACGTAATGTGTGTGTGATCTCTGTGGAGTTATCTTTGCTTCCACTGTCTTCTTTTATATGTATTTGAGGAGAGTCAATAATAGAACACATGGCTATTGATTGCCTGGAATCATGGTTTACGCCGGAAGGACACTTCTCTGACAGTGTGTGGATGTCAATCATTCTGTGTGCTTTGGAAATGTTCAATCAGTGGGGATTGTTTAAAGTATATTGACTGATTTCAGTGTGTACATGGTCTAATCTCTTAGATACTGTGCTACGAAATCCAATGGGCAAAAACAGTTTCACTCAATTGAAGTCTGAATAAATGAATTACTGTATTACTTACTGTACTGTATAACGTTTATCTGTAAACAAAAAAAAAGGGGGGGGGGAGGGGCCAATGGCACAAAATTGGCTGACTTCCTTCCCATAGTCTCTCCCGGGCCAGCTGTGGCTATAAAAGGAGCTCACTAACACTGAGTATGCAGTGAAGGAATAATGAACGCTTTGAGAAACTTGTCAACCTAAGCTAGTAAAGTGCAAATTTAATTCATATAGTTTCTTTGTGTTGAAATATCATCTTGATAACTAGCTGGACTTAGTTACTCAAGAGCCTGCAAAGACAAAGAAACTCTTTGTGATCTTTATTTCAAAAGTAGTTCACGGGGGAGAGGTTGGACACCGATCATTCATTGCATACATCTATACTTTATGTGTCTCCCTTGGGCAAAAAACCTGGTCTCAGCCAGGGGATTGGCTGCACATTAACACGCCACAATTATTTTGGTAATTGATTAATCTACAGGTTGTATTTTTTACGATTAATTGCTTGCCTGTCGAAGGCGCATGAAAATGTTATTTTTTTCCCACATAAAGCTGAAGGGATGCTGCTTGAGGGCATGTTGATGGAGTAAACGTAAAGTGAATGTTTGTAGGAGGCTCGTAGTGTTACTACAGCGGAACTTGGTTTGCACAAGTGGTTGCAAGCACAAGCACAAGCTTGAACCTCCAGAGTTCAGCCACTGAGCTTTAACGACTGGAGGCTGCACTGGCACTGATTGGGACTGATCGTGGACAGAAGCTGGGATTTAGGAAGTTTATTACCAAACTGGTTTAAACTATAGGATCTGGCAACAATAAGATTGGAGCTCTTTCTGCTTTCTGATTGGATAATGATCTGAGACGCTGATAGGTCATATTGATGACACTTACAATGTCCAACACACTCGACATCTCATTTCATCGACACTCGATGAAAAATGTATTTTTAATGATAAACAACTTGTTTTTACAGTTAGAATCTCTAACTGTACAAACAAAGTCGTTTTTCATCAAAAATAAATTCTTATGCAAATTCTACTCTTTTTTGCGTCAGGGTATAATAGAGAAATATGAATCAATCACTAAATAGTTATGAACTATTTCAATCACCCCAATCACCACAAATACAGCGGCACAAAAGAAGAAACATGCAGTACTCCTAAATAGCCAAAAAATACCTCAGTGTGCAGTACATTTACTCTGTGTAGTATGTTGTGTACATCTAACATAAAAAGATGTGACGTTTATAAGCGGAGGTATGTTGCTCTTGGATTGACGGCGGTGATTGAATGGCCCCATGCCCATTAGAACTACACGCTGCTGTTGAATCAGGCACGCTGCCGTTTTCACACAGAGTCAAAGGTCATGGAACCCCTTTTACTGAAGTGATCTCTTGAGTAAAGATCTCTGCTTTCCTTCAATAATAGCAATTGTGAGAGCTTTTTATAAGGCGTTTTCCTTGTCGTCTGCCCCGACGCGGCACATAGCATCACCCATCTGGCCGTGTGATGGATTAACGTGTTTTATTGACCTCTGCACCCTAACCTTTGTGAAGAATTGACAGCATAGCGTGTTTACGGAGTCCACCCTTAAATGAACCGCTTAAATGAACAGCTTCTGGTCATAAAGCGATGGTGCATTTAAGTCTCACCTATGGACGCGGTTCATGTCATAATAATCCACGTGTCCTGTCCACCCTGATGACTGCCATTCAATCCGTCATATTTGGATTAAAGCGTGGATTGTAAAGTCTAATCTGTGCAGATACTGTGCTAGATAGTATAGCCATATGGATGTTTGTGTCCCTTGTGTTCATATGTTACAAAAAAAAAAACACACACACACAGACATAGGTGAAATTGAAAATTGTGTATCAGGTGTGACTTTCTAATTCTGGCCAAGTTCACTTGAAATGAGACAAGAACAGAAGTGGGTCTTGCTCGTCATAGCCTTTTTTTGTACCACGGTTACACGATGAGAGGTGATGGAACGTTTACCTGCCATCCTGGGCCCCTTTCCAATCAGGAAGTGAAACGCCACAGAGGTTTAGGCTGGAACTGACCCAGAGACATTCCTCTTTAGCGGTACAGCGCACAGGGCGTAACAACATGTCTGCTCTTGTTTGCCTGTGTGCAGCTGGTGGCCAACGCCGTGCTGTTCACCAGTGTCAACCTGTCGGGGGTGTTCGTGCGCATCCTCACCGAGCGCACTCAGAGGAAAGTCTTCTTGCAGGCGCGCAACTACATCGAGGAGCGGCTCAGGCTGGAGGATGAGAATGAGAAGCAGGTGAGGCGCGAGAGCAACAAACTCCGCCGCTAGAGGCGAAGAAAACAGGAGTGTAAAAGCTGCCGCCCCCCACCTTTCCATCCTGATAATATCCTCACAGCCTCCTGGGAAGTAGCTGTGTTATTTTTTTTTATAAGGGTTTCAGGTGCCAATGTATTCTAAAAACCTGCCCACAGGCACGCAGTAACTATGACAGCAGCTATTTCGGGAAAGAACAATTACTGTAGCACATGCACTGGGGCTCCCTCCCTCCTCCACTCCTACAGTACATGCAGCGATTTAACTAAAAGTGTATAACACAACTTTACACACTTGGTCCGGACTCCGCCCACTTCACCCTGGAGAAAATTAATATCATTCATCGCCTGCCTGTACACAAAAGACACTTAACACCTGTGTTTATAGATTAGATGTTGATATGCTGTGTTTTCCCAAGCTGTTCCAAGCTCCCGTCTGACAGATAATTACACAAGCAGATTGGTTTCATGGCCTCCATAATCCAGTAAAGTTCACGGTTTATCTGGGGGAAAAGGAACACATGCAGACCTCTGATTGGGATCTATCAACAGCCAGTGAACGGTCTGCATCCACGTCACAAATGTCCCAGGTTTAAATTTCAGCCTTCAAAGGGTCTTTCTCTTATCACTGTGGCGTAGCTTTGAGTCACATCCTGCAGTCTGTTGAGCACTGAAGATGGGCACGCAACATGCAGTATTCCTGTTCAACTAATGTCACGTTTTATTTGTAAAAGTTTTGTTTTAGTGAGAAACTCCAAGTTTCCTAAGAAGTTTGTAATTCCTTGGTTGTAATTTACAGTACTGAAAAGATAATGGATTCCTATTACATCACTATTAGAGGAGCTGCAATCAAGCAGCACACAGTGAATTTAACCTGGGACAGATCAGAGAAATGGGAATCATTACTGCACGATTATAATACGCTTCCAGAGAGAACATAGAGAAATTAATAACTCAGATAAATGGATTATCTCATTATGCTCAGAGCACCTTCGCACTTAGCTGATTTACATAGGGTCTCAACACATATAACACTTTGAGTGCAGGCCCATATGGATGAGCATACATTTTCTCAGCCTGCTTTGGAGGGTGTGAAGATGGTTCTAAATCCTGTAAGCAGTATGTTTTTATTGGCAGGTGAGGAGCAGCTGTGTGAATGGACGAAAATATGAGGAAGACACAGGAGAGCCCTCTCTGTTTTCACAACTTGCTTCTCAACAGCTATTCAGCTGAGCTGCTGATGATTCATTGTGCATTCACAATCGTTGGACTTCCCACTAGTGGAAGGAGACTGTTCAAGTAGGCAAACAAAACACGCTGATGTGTGTAAATACAACTGCTATAATGAGTCCTCTTCAAAGACATTTAACTGGGAATCACCCTCTTCTTATGAGACTCCCAACTGAGTAACATCCAAAAGTACAGACAGTAGTGTCTTTTTCTGCAATAGAGCAGAGAAAGGTTATCCAGCGCACAGATGAAGATATCTCTGCTCAGACTTTACATAGGAAAGACCAAGCCTTCTTCCTGTCATATGCCAAAGCCATCTCCACAAAGCTTTTTATATCCTCATGACCACACTGCAGCAGCAGGTAATGGTTTGTTGGAGGCACAATGCTGCGCACATTACTTTTAATGTCAGTGTAAAACCTTCTAATCACGGCAGTTTCACTTGCCACAAATGATGATCATGCACATAAAAGTAAATGGGCCGCATACGGGGTGTGGTTGTGACAGCGCAGATTCAACTTTACATGCAGAGCTATTGATGCAATTGGAGAGCATTAGTATTCTTTGTGCATTGACAAAGCATTCTATTTATTCTAAAAACTGATATTTCACAACAGATACTTTAGTGTGGCAAACTGACCAGTGTGTGTCATCCGTGACTCCTTTTAACAGGCAGCAAATTTGAAATGGGCTGCTGATCAACTTTTTTTTAGTTTTTCTTGGATACTGTAGTATGTTTTTGCTCTATTGGATGTTTGTGTTTTTCATCTCTTAGTTGTATTTGCAGCTTTGAAGAGAACACAACTCTTACTGTATGTCTAATGTCATTATCTTTCTATTTAAAGTCCTGTGTCTATTCCCATCTCAGGAGCGTCTGCTAATGAGCCTACTGCCCAGGAATGTTGCCATGGAGATGAAGGAGGACTTCCTGAAGCCGCCGGAGAGGATCTTTCATAAGATCTACATCCAACGTCATGACAATGTCAGGTATGGGGGTGTCATGACAACTGTGCCGTTCCAAGGTGTGCATGGACCCGCACTCTTTTGATTCAGGTGTCACTCGCAGTGACGTCAAGGTCAAGAATAGCCGGGCCACAATTAAGGTTAGCCACCAGATAAAGAAGAACACGCTATAGGCCTTCTGTCAGGAGCTGATGTTTTTGTGGCTTGTATTGGCGTGCGCCCCACTTTGGCAGAAATGTGCACAGACAGCCACCACTTTCTGGTAACTGTTAATTACATCAGCAACACTGCAGGGGCATCTTCTCTCTGCAACTTCCAAGTTTTGTACATTTCCCCCAAGGGTTTCACTTAGCTCTCCAAACAGGAGTTAAGCTGGAAGACATTATTCATGACAGATATTAGCGCAAACGAGCCTCTCTCCAACTTCAATATTTAAATTCCCTCATGTATACACTGTTGGAACTGAGTACAATGCAGCTGTTTGTTTTGTCAGGAAACCAAGGAGTCTTTCTGACATTTCATTTCCTTTAAAAAAATTTATGCCTTATATCAAAACAGTGGTGGTTGCAGCAAACAGCTGTCATAGACAGAGTAACTCTGCATATGCAAACCCACTGTGCACGTGCGCCGTATTGGGTGAAACGTTGGCTCCAGGAGATATTTGCTTTGTCTTTATATGTCCATCAGAAATTTTGCTAAACTGCTGTAATTCAAAACAATAAATGGCAATTTTATGGATACAGACTGTGGAGTCAATTCATAAGAAAGATGTATCAAAAGTAGGGTTGCAAAATTCCGGGAATTTTAAACTTCTGAAAATTTCCGAGGGAATGTATGGGAATGAATGGGAATACACAGGAATGGATGGGAATACTCAGGTAATTAACAATACTGAAGGTTGCGTTTTTACAGACAGATATAAACTGCAGCATAAGAATCAGATTTGAAAGATATACTGTGTATAAATGTGATGGGAGAGATGAAAGGGTCAAAGAAATCATCATCACCATTTCAGACCATTAAAGTTTGAAGAGGACAGAGTTTTATCTGTGTGGCAAATACAAACACGGGCTTGTCCTTCTTTATCCATCTGTATATTCACCAAGTGTTTGCAGTATTACAATGTTATAATGTTTTTAGAATCATTGCCATGTGTCAGTCTGTAGAGATTGTCCTGTTTAATGCAGCTTTGTGTTAGACACAGCATTGGTCACTGTTTGTCATGATCTGAATTAGACACAGGTGAATGTAACCAATCACAGTGTGATGAAACAAAAAACATGATATGAACCTTTGCCTTCTGCCCCACCACGCATTAACAAGAGAATTAGGCAGAATTTAGGCAGAAAGTTGTGTTATGTTTTGGAGCCTCACATTCCTTGTATGGGTGTGACATCACATGTTTTACGGATCAAAAACATAATTAATTAGTAACTCTTAGTTCACTTATCATTTATTCAACAATCCAAACATATAATGTTTATTTAATTGTTTTGACAGTTTATAATTTTTGAAAATTCCCAAATTTTCCAGGCTAATGTTCCCATTGAAATGTATCTAAAATTGTCCTCCCCTTTGCAACCCTAATCAAAAGTGAAATTAGCCTTATTTGTGTTACAAAAAATACGATTAGTCTTTTTAGCGAGTGAGGGGGGGGGGGGGAGGGGGGGGCATAATTGCTGCTGAGTGTGAGAACATGGCCTGACTCTGGCTGATTAGCTTCCAACAAGGCAGTAAAGAGAAGAGCTGTTGGCTGGCTGAGAGTGGGAGTGGAGGACCAGGTACCGTGTCAACAGCACTCGTGTCAAGAGACAATCCTCTCTCCACTCGCTCTCTGTCTGCTCTGCACTTAGCTAAACATGCTACCCCTGCACTTTGTAAATGCTAGAACAGCGCAGTCACACACATGTGTCTTTTTGTTGACAGAAACATGTTGCAGATACTTTATAGTCCAGTGGTTCCCAAAGTGGGGTACGTGGTACATTTGTTTTGTAGACACGCTTTTGGGGCTCCCTGTAGTGCATCTGAAGCCCTCCAGGGGGGCCCCCAAAGCTTCTTTACAAAATAATAAATATATATAAATACAAATCTATATAAAAAAACTGACATTGAAAGGAAAGCTACATTTGCTAAAATGTACTACTTTAAACCAGTATTTATCCTACAGGGATTGCTAGATATAGTTTTTTTTTTTTTTTACTTTTAGCTGTGAAATAAAAATGACAAAATTCCTTTGAATAGAGTCAACTATTATTAGTGGAGGCCCTGAGAGATTTTCGGATCGATAAGGGGGATGTCCCAGACTTTGGGAATGGCTGCTCTATACAAATCTGCATTTTTGAAAACATGCCTCGGTTTCTGAATTCAATTTAACTCATAATAAAAACAGTAGGCAGTCTGATATTGTTATAATCAAAAACTGGAAATTGTCCCACAACCCACTTTGGTGTCCCAATCCCTGAGTTGAGGACCATTTTCTCAACACTGCAGTCGATTAACTATACTAACAGCCATTGGACAGAAATGGTAAACGTTTGTTATATGCAAAGGTTCTGTGTGATTATTTGTGTTCCTGATAGTAATAGCATATTTTTTGCAAAGTAGTAGTAGTAGTAACGTTCCAATGCTTTGTATTCTTCATAGTGTAAATTTCTTGCAGAAGGCACTTTATTAAGTTTCAAAAACAGTTCTCTTCAAAACAACTTATTCTTTGCATTTGTTCTTTGTGTCAGTTGCTCTGGGGTTATCCTTTTTGCAAACATTTAAACAACTAAAACCGTAGCCTCACAGAATAATAAAGAAACTTCAAAAAGTCAGCGTGTGGTTGGGAAGCTACCAATCTGTCCCCTGTCTGTGAAAAGCCAAATACAAAATGCATGAAGTGCATGAGAAACTCGGGATGCCCCACATATGCGCGTGTTTAATATATTTATTTGGGTTTACTTGAGAGCATTTTGGCAAACGCACCACCATCTTAATGCAATCAAAATAAATGCAAAATTCAGTCGCCAAAAAAGGGCAGGGCATCTCCCTCCTCTGACCCTCTTTGAAGTGAGCTCCTCTACTATAAACGTCCCCCGCACTACCCCCACCACCCCCCGCCCCCCGCGTGCGCCCACTCGCCGCGCACACCCATTCAAAGACAAATCACACAACAGAGCACAACTCTTCTGTCGAGCAGCCGTCGTGATCCCAGCTTTGCATACATAAGGCTTCTGAGCAGGCTATACCGCACTGCCAAAAAAAGAGCAACTCCGTCACGAAGCACAGGCTGGCTATTGAAGCACTTGCAGTTGGTGAAAAATAAGAAGCATTTGGGAAACAATTGCTTCGGGGCTGAAAGACTGGCATCACTTTCAATGACGACAATATAGCATGTAGGACGCTATAAAGTGCACTATTCGAATATGGTTGCAAAACACGAGACGTATGAGGATATTTGTAAAGTATAAAGTATGCGTTTGACCCCAATTTTCAATGGTACTGTCAGGAGCTGCACCTGTCTACAGGAGGCAGGTGCAGTATAGAGCAATTTCCTATAGATCTAGGTCTGGAGTATCAATTGGTGAATTTGACTTAGTATTAGCCACGTGTCTCTGGAGAGAACCTTCCCAAATATGGGCTTGAAATGGTAGAAGATGTGGGAATGGGAGCGCTTCACTGGGTCAGACACTGTGATGAAAAGGTTGTTCTGACAGGTGCTCCTCCCGGACATGTATCAGAGATGGAAATGCTAAAACTACAAACATTGTTTTTATTTATACTTGCAGGAACTGTGAAAAAAGGCAACAACAAAAAACACTTTATCGTAATATGTCTCAACAACATTGTTTTTTTACAACAGGAAGCGTGTTATGGTTAAATTAAAGTTCATTCTTAACATCCCTACCCATTTCTTGGTAGATGTAAGTTTTTAAGTCACAACTTCTAGGGAGCAAGCGAGCTGCGTTATCGCATAAGATAACAACAACAACAACAACATACAGTAGGTGCTACTTCCAGGTGTGTGATTGTTACATATAATTCAGAATACTACATAAAGATAGGCACAGGCCCTTCAAATCGTATTTGTTTTGCAAATTAATTGGCCATAATTTGCCTTTTCCATTACAATAGACACCACCTTTTAAAGTTACACATTTATCAGCGTGAAGGCAGCTGATGCACCAACACAAACACTGGAGTGAGCAGCAGCTGGTGCTGGATGTCACTGAGATCCATAACACCTTGTTTTGTACCATGTGGCCTGCCTCTGAGCAAATAAGTGAGGAGCTAAGTGTCTTTCAACACCTTCCTCAACACCCCATGATAACTACCCAGCAGCGGGCTATTAAGCTCTGTAATTGATTTACTGCCTGGACTAAAGATGCTCTTTCTTACAAGGCATTGCATTAGTACACTTGCATCATGTTTTAGTGTTGAGTTCCATTATTTATTTTTGCATGTTCAAGTTGATTTCCCTACAACTTTATTTTCTAAAATGTACTTTAGTAACGCTTTATAATAAGGGTACATGAATTAATCAATACATCATGCCTTAATCTCTTAACCCTCACCTGAACCGACCACATTTTCTCCAGTTTGTCATTACCCAAATCTGAAAGCGTCAAAAATGCAACAAAAACAATAAAGTGACAAAAACATGACAAAAAAAGCAACGGAAAATTTGATGAAAGCACCACAAAAAAGTGACAGAAGAGTGATAAGAAAAATTTAAAAAAGTAACATGAGGCGTTTACTCTACCCAAATCTAAAAGCTTATAGCCTATAGGCCAAAGCCCAAGAAAATGCATGCGGCTAAGGCTAAGGGGTTAATTAACTGTGTTGACTGTGAAAAATCATGAAAAATCATGAACTCCAGTTAATACACAATGAAGTCATGCATGAAGTCTCAGTCAGATGAGCCTAAATGAGTTCAGACTGTGTAGTTGTGGTCGGAGCAGCAGAAAAATGAACTGCAACAATTTAAGCAGTATTATCAACCGAGGTGTTTTTTGTTGAGTATTCATTGTTTTTGTGGGGTAATTGATCTGCATTTGGAGGCATTGTCAAAAATTAATAGTTAATTCATTTTCTTATACAAAGCAACAGAATTCTATAAAATTACGCTTCTATTTTGTGCCTTCCCTATGTGTTCCCCGCAGCATCCTTTTCGCTGATATCGTGGGATTCACCTGCTTGGCTTCGCAGTGCACCGCTCAGGAACTGGTCAAACTGCTCAACGAACTCTTCGGGAAGTTTGATGAGCTGGCAACAGTAAGTGTGCAACTCCACTCCCACACTGCATGCTGTCACGTTCACATTCTTGCTTGTTTAATGAAAAGGAAGAATAAATCATGACCCAATATCCTCCTACCACTTTCTGTAGGCTGCTCATGCTCAAATGGTCTCCTCTACTGTGGGCTTTCTGCTTTTTCTTAGACCCTCTGCATAATGCACTAGAGACGGCTACTGTTAACTAGCTTTAAATAATGTATTTTGATCAGGAATTGGCTTCTCGAGCACAGTTGTACCTGGTGTCCTCTTTGACGACAGACGAGAGTTTGTATCGGATTATAAAATGGTTTTACATCTTGATAATGATTTTTCCTCTATTGCTTCTGTTCCGTAATTGTGTCTCATTAAGTAGTAATACAATTACAGGAGCACTTCATCTTTTTCCTCCGTGTTGCACTGCACTTGCTTACTGACGCAGACCGACAAAGTTCTGCCTCAGCCGTACACTTTTCTTTATCAAACTCTGGAGTCCCAAAAGTCTCAATGCACCACTCTATCCGCCCGCGCTTATCTCTGCTCTGTCAAAAAATCACTTCTCTCGGCTTCCCCAATCTCCTGCACCCACTTCCTCCTCTGTCCTGACCTTCGCTCATCCCCTTTCTCTTTATCAGCCTGCCTCCAGCTTTAGTTACACACTCGCCAATCGATATATTGCTCTGGCATAATAATTCAGCTCACAAATAATGCAAATTCGGAGGCGTTCTGCGGTGGTGCGATCCCACAGGCTGTAACATGCACTGACCAACTGTTCCGCCACTCGCGCTGTTTCATAACAAGCGTCCATCTTATATTTTTAACCAAGGGCTGTGGAGATTTCTATAACGAAGAAGTGGAAAATGAATCTGTTTATTTAGTCTCCTTTGGGGTGTTTTTAACTTTACTATAACCCTGTAGTTTAGGCCTCTGCAAGCATCGTCTGACATGCGCGTCATATGTCCCTCTCCTCTGAAATGCTCTCGCAAAATCCGCTTCAGGATCAGCATTTTGATTTCAAGGCATAAAACATAAATCCAGTCCTGTCAGAAAGATCGCGCTTAGATGTAATTTTGAGATCATTCGCCCCTACCACAAGCGGTTGGTAAAGGATCAAAGCATTCGTTTGTGTGGAGGCCAACAGTGGTTCTCAACTGGTGGGTCGCAATTTTTTTCTAGGGAGCATTTCTCTCCATATTTATCTACTGAAAAAGTATGAAAACGCTACCTGGGTCTGTTAAAATGACTGTGCCGAGTTATTTTGATCATGATGTCAGCTTTATACTTTTATTCAATGCTTAAGCCGACAAAAATCAAACACGAAATACAGCATTTTGCATTTTATTGTACAGATTCAAAAGCTCTGTTTTGAGGTTTGGAATTTTTGTCATCTCATTATGGCTAATTGCGGATCCAGTTGAACTCTATTACAGGATTGGGCCTGAACAAGAAGAAGCCTTGTTCCTGACTCCAACAAGTCACACAGCATCTCCCATTGCACCAATGAATGCCTTTGCTGTGGTCTGAACTTATATGAGAGCATGTAATGTATCTTAGAACAGTAAACGTGTTCTCAAACCTCGGAGTGACTCTGTAAGTGATAGCAACACCTCTTCTATTATCTCAACAACTCTTCTAAATATATCTACTTGAAAAAAAGCTTGTTTCTGAGGCAGACCAAAGTTGATTTAAGACAAAAAGGTTCCAGACTGCAGTACACAGTAAACAAATGTAACAAATTGCCAAGGAGCACACTCGCGCACATTCCTGGCGACTATCCTTGTTTCTACGCTGTGCATTCCTGCCATTTTTATTCAATTCAACAATTACATAGCGATTTATTGTACAGCATTTGTGTCCACTATAATGAGACTTTCAATCAGATGCTGCTCGCTGTCCCCCTTCCTCGTCCATGTGGTGGAATCTTGACCCCTTCTCCCAGGCGTTCGGGGAGATCTCTTCAGGCAGTTCACTCTCGTGTTCTTTTTGCTCCCGCACTCAGTCACACACATACGCACATGCACTCCGAAAAGTCACATGATCAGCCGGATTATCCCTTTCTGCATCTCAGCAATCAGTCATGGCTTAACGCGGAAGAGAGCGGCACGAGGAGAGAATGATCCAAGATGATATGTAGCCTGCTATCAAGCTCTCGCTGAGCTACAATATGGAAATCTTGTGATGAGGATATATTGTGTTGGCGTGTGTGTTTGAGACAGAAGGCTATGCTGATGTGCGTGTGTGTGTGTGTGTGTGTGTGTGTGTGTGTGTGTGTGTGTGTGTGTGCGCGTGTGTGTGTGTGTGTGGTTACAGCTGCACCCTAATTGAGATTTATATCCTGTCGTGTTCGCGAGGGTAAAATTCACTTTCAAACAGGCCTCTCTTCTGCTACAGCTGCGGAGCCTATCTCACTCCTGTATGCCACTGCACTACTCACCTCTATCCCCCGGGGCTCTCTAAGGGCTATGTGGTATTTTACACATGGAAATACTCTCAAATATGTCCCAAAAATACCATTAAAGCCTTAAAGGTTTGCCAAAATGATCAAACAGGTCAACAGGAGAGTAGAACAAAATATGAAATAAATACGCATTTTTTTCTGACAAATATTAAAGTTGCACTAGATATGAGATTTAAGCAAGTAAGTGGAAACCTTAGCACCCGGAGGAAACCTGGCTGGCTGCCTTCAGTGCTCCTCTGATCCTCTGAAACGGTGCACCGCCTCCTGGGTTTGTCCCTGTTTCAGAGCGTGGTGTCCTGCACTGGTCAGCACCACCTCCTCCTTCCTCCTTCACCTGCACAGCTCCCTCCGCTCTACAACAGTCTTTCACCATCTTCTGGCAAGAGCTTAGCAGTTAATCGACCCGTTAGCCAGAACAACAGAAGGCATGTGTGGCTTAGCTGTGAGTCTCGCCTGGATACCTCCTCGTTTGTCCTTTTCTTGTTTCCTGTAGCTCCTCTTGTGGGCTGCAGATTTGTGTTTATGGGATCATTTTCAATACAAGAAAAAATAAACTAAAACATGAATCACTTAAGAACTATCTATGGAGGTCTAAACGTCATGGTTTGCACAATATCGCCCTGTAAACATAATCACAGAATTAGGTGACACAATCTCCATATCACAGAACTTTTGGTTCTGATTGATCAAATTTGTTACATTTTTTGTTTTGGTTTTATTTCATGTTTAATGAAAAAATGTATTCAGATTGAATGAAACATACTGTGTTGAAATTATTATTGCAATATCAGCTTTATCTCAGTATTTGAGATGGCAACGCATTGCAGATTAATCTCTGTTATTAAGAGATATTTTGTGTTTCAAAGAAAAGTTTATGTTTTTACAAGAACAATAGATTTTGTCTTTTGAAAACATAACTTTATACTTACATACGATAGCTTAGAGATGGATAGATGGCATTGAACAGATGCTACGTCACAATAATGATGATGTTTATCGCTGCCCCAAATAAGCAGTTTAATGCAAATATAAGGCTTTATATTTCTGGAGACTTCAGACATTGTAACAGTTTGATGATTTGATAATTATGTTATTTGTCTTTGATTATGATATAATAGACATTACAAGAGACTGTGATTGGGTAATAGACAGAAATTAAATGAAAAAATGAGTCCCGGAACTGTTTTCAGTGAGTCTTTTTAAGAAATATTTGATCTAAGATTTATCTACTGAAAAACTGAAAACACTGTTCAATGCCATCTAGGCGACCATCTGTCTGCAAGTATAAGTTACAAACAAAGTCTAAAAACAGAATACTTTACTTTAAAAAAAAAAATTTAAAACATAAATTATTCATAAATTACCCATAAAAAAATACCCAATATTACTGAAACTAATCTCAGTAAAACTGTGAGACTGTTATCGAGCAACACTTTATACATAATACATCACCATAAAGATGGAATTATTATTCCAACATAATTGCAGCCTGTGTAATTTGCTAATTGCAATATAATCCAACTGGGATAAGTTTTGCAGCCTCTGCCTGTGAAGGAAAATATAGTTGTCAGCCAGGGCATGACTGAGCTATGGTTGGGCGCGATTGCTTTACAGTTCCGTTAGTCACCCTTCAGTGGCGGGGCATGGGGCATAAGTGTAATGAATACATAATTGATGAGTATAATGAATAAAAGAGTGACTCATGACAAAGGGCACTGGGGCTAATGGCGGCTCATGACAGCGCTGTAAACAAAAGCACAACATGGAAAGTTATTCAAAAACCAGCAGCAAGTCTATGCTCGGCTAGAGACATTAATCGCCGTCAAATCCAATCTTTTTTTCTTTCTTTTTTTGTTGCAATTTTAAAATCCTGGAAAAACTTGGAAATATTTTAGTATTATCGTAACATCCTCCTCAAACTACAAAAATGTGTCTCCTTTGAGGTCTTTTTGAGACTTTAGATTTATCTTCCAAAATCATGTTAATCTTATTGAAATCTGTCGCACTGTTGGCGATACATCCTCACATATGTTTTTTTATTTTATTTCTTTCCTTCCTTCCACCTTGTAGTGCAGTTGGGATTCTCATATCCTACTACATCCGAATTTTCCTGCTTCCATGAGCGGAAAACCAAGGCCCCTCATCTACCCCCACTCTCATCTGCTTCCTACCCTGCAGTTGTCATGTGTGTTTGTGTGCGTCTGTCTCTCAAAGGCTGCCTGCGGGGGAAGCTCTGTTGACTCTACCAATACAGTATTTGATCAGCGCGTGTCATCCTGCACTAACTGGTTCTCCCTGTGCAGTCGTTAAGCTGTTATATACCGAGCTATGTGTATCGCTCATCTTGGTGTGGGTTTTTCACGTGTTTGCATTGCATTTGTGCTGGGATCACCATCGTTGAGTTTGTGCGCCATGTGCGCAGTGACAAATAGCTGATCTGTCAGAGAAGGTGTGGGCGGGATTCTACTTCAACGGCGTGTCGGAGCAATTAGAGCTGGCCCCAGCGAGAAGCACACACTGCTACACACACATCAGCGCGGACTCACCACGCCGGTAACAAGGGCAGCTGTACACAAGTACTGTGGCGCAAATAAACCTCGCGTACCTGACTTATTTTCTTGCAGTAGAGAAAGTTTTAATGCCTAATTAATAAAAAAATGTCGGCCGGGGGGGTTAGTCCTGATGTGATCTAGGCCTGGTGGAACTGGACAGTCAAATATTTGACAGTCAAAATATTTAATGCGGTTTAAAGTTGGAGAACCTCTGACATAGAGGATATTGTGAATGTGGTGGTCATTTGTGAGACAAACAAACTGTCGTGGATGGTTTACAGCGGCTCATAATGAATTTGTCAATCTCGAACCTCGAAGTGAGAGTTTGCGTGTCAATCAATGCAAAGGCTTTCCCCCCTCGGTCACTTTCGTCTCACAAAACTGCAGCGCTGCACATACGATTCCACTTCCACTACCTTCATTCTTTGAAAATGAGAGCGAAAAAGGTTCAGAATCTTTACCAAATCATGCGGCTGCACTGGTGTTTTGTTGCTTTGGTGCTTGACGGTTTGTTTGAAGTTTGTTTTTCGAGCTGTAAAAGAGCCACATGACATTTGTAGTTTTCAATAAAAGGAGCAAACGCTGAGTTAAGAGTTTGAAGGAGTAGTCAGAGCAGATTGAGCATCAAGACACTTCTCCGTACTCGTTGTCATTATGAGTGTGTGCTTGAGGCTAGAGAGGCTAGAATGGCAGCTGCAGTAATGAGTACAAAAGTAGTTTACTCCACATGGGGCACTGCGGTAAATAAATAAAACACACACAAAATCATTATTAATAAATGAGTCTAGAGCACCAATTCCCATATCCTTCACCGACGTATCCTGAATGTGTCCCTGATGATATAATCTTTGAGCTATAACTTTACTAATAGCAAGGTCTACTTAAACCATCATTTTGTGTCTTTATTCAAATCAATGTGAGTATGTACAGCACATTGTAAACAATCCCTGTGTATCTTTACACCATTTGGAATTTCTTACATTTCTGCCTAAATTTGTCAAAGAATGTGGTCTGATCTTTATTAAATTCGCAAGAATGAGTAAACAGTGTCTGCTTATACAAATACCACCCAAACATTTACATTGTATCATATTTTTATTGGCCATAACATGTCAACATTCTCAGGACAGAGAGGAATAAGTAAGTAAACCCCCTGAGTCTCGCTGAACTGCAGCAGTTTTGTAAAGAGGAATGGTCCAAGATTCATCCTGATCATTGTGAACGTCTAAACTGCAACTACAGAAAAGCAGTTATTGCTGCAAAAGAAGGTTCAGCCAGCTATTCAATACAAGGGAACACTTACTTATTCCACACTGTTGTGATTGTATCAGGTTTTTCTGCAAATATATTGATAAACTTGGGAATTCATTATTCTGTTGATGATCTCACACTGTCCAGACCCTGAGGCAACAAAACAGCCCCACACCATGATTCTCCTGCCCCATACCTCATAGTGGTATGGGGCAGGACTGTGGACTATTTCATCAGTCCACAGTATATTTTTCCACTAGTGCTGTGGAGCATCCAAGAGCTCTTTTGAAAAGCTAAGTTGAAACGTTTGGGAGGAACACACAACGTCATGTGTGGAGGAAAAATGGAACATCTCATCAACATCAAAACCCTGTTAATTCACAAGTTTATCAAGATATTTTGCAGAAAAACCTGAGACATTCCCAACGGCGTGGGATAAGTAAGTGAACTTACAGCAATAACTGCTTTTCTGTCGTTGCAGAACGCTCACAACGATCAGAATGAATCTTGGACCATTCCTCTTTACAAAACTGCTGCAGTTCAGCAAGATTCAGGCAGTGTACTAACTTATTCCATGCTCTCCTGTGAACGTTTACATGTTGTGGCCAATAAAAATATGATAAAATGTGTTTGGGTGGTATTTGTTTAAGCAGACACTGTTTACTCATTATTTTGATTTTAATAAAGACCAAACACATTTTATGACAAAATTAGGCAGAAATGTAAGGAATTCCAAACGATGTACTCACGTTTTCCTCCCACTGTAACTAAATACTGTAGGTGATAGTCATCATGAACAAAACTGGGGATACCGTGTTTGACTGGACTTATCCATAACATATACTGTTCGTTTTGGCTTCTACATAGAACGTGTGCCTTTGCTGGTTCCTCCGTTACTCTTTGACTGAAACTTTATGTCATTTGCTCTTTCTTCCAGGAAAACCACTGCAGGAGAATTAAGATCCTCGGAGACTGTTACTACTGTGTGTCAGGACTGACCCAACCCAAAGCTGACCATGCTCACTGCTGCGTGGAGATGGGCCTGGACATGATTGACACCATTGCGTAAGTCAAATGGCGCATGCTTTACAGAATTCTCAGAGGAAATCACAGCAGCCACAAAGGCTCAGTTTTTTTCTCCAGACATACTTTCATTGTGTCCTTTGGCATTTCACCTCTGACCTGGTCTACGATTGAGCGATTGGTAATTGTTGTCGCATATTGGCAATGGCCGCCATATTTTCGTCCGGATGTTGTTCTGGTGTCTTGTGTCTGGGTCGGCCTCCTCCGGTTGCTCCAGTTGTCCTTAATGTATGAAATTGGATATCGACTTAGACTGTTAAAATCTCTATGTAAGACTAATGTGGTATGGTTGCTATACATGCTCACACCACTTCATATCAACCTGAATTGGATATTGAGCCTATCCTCCATGTTGAGAGGCAGATTTGCTCACCAAGGAACTGGTGAGCAAAGTGTGTGAAGAAATACAACACTATACCCTGTCTGATATTAGTAGTCCATCCATCCATCCATCCATTTTCTTCCGCTTTATCCGGGGCCGGGTCGCGGGGGCAGCAGTCTCAGCAGAGATGCCCAGACTTCCCGATCCACGCACACCTCCTCCAGCTGTTCTGGGGGGACCCCGAGGCGAAACCAGGCCAGCTCGGAGACATAGTCCCACCAGCGTGTCCTGGGCCTTCCACGAGGCCTCCTCCCAATAGGACATGCCTGGAACACCTCACGAGGGAGGCGACCAGGAGGCATCCTATATAAGTATCCTATATTAGTAGTAACAATCCAAAACCACTAAAGCATGCTGTGATCATGTCTTTACTTGATTGCCAATTTAGACATGTTTTACCCGGTAGACTCCTGATCAGGACGTTCTCACTCCAGCAGCTTTTGTGCACACAGTTCTATTTCCCCTAGACTTGCATCAGTCAGTTGTGTGGAGCAGGAGCCTGTCATGTTGCCCTGTCTGTAAGGATGGATGCCACAGGAAGGGTCCTTTATCTCAGAGGACAGGTGCTGCTCTCCGAGACGCCTCCCGTCTGGAGGCTGATGGCGCAGCAGTGTGTGTATATATATATATATATATATATCTCAAACCCTCATCCACCACATTGACACCTCTGACCGTGACTGCCCCAGGAACGGAGGTGTTTGTGCCAAGGGCATTCATATATATTTTCAGTCTTTTTTACAACTATTAACTTAAAAGTAGTGTGTTTAAAACATTTTGTAAATAAATCCATAAACAGGAAATATCCATGACTTCCGATATACGAGAATATGTTAAAATCAAATGGTTGGTGATACTGATAACAATTGTAATGTTGAGTTACAAAAACAATTTTTTTATTTTTTATTTGAAATGGTCTCTCTCCTACCCTCAAAATCCCAGTACATGTTCTGAATCAAGTAAAGCACAGTGACTAAATTCGGTAGGTTCTTAGCTTTCAAATGAAGAATGGCATAGTCCCAACAGTCCAAACTAGAATTGTGTCTTCATTTGCAGCTGAGCAGTTACCTTTTCCTTAGCTTAATTTTTAATTTTAAGTGAACTTTGTATGTAAACTTCAACGCATCGTTTTTCACATGATTTTGAGTGGCACCATTTAGGTTTACAAGAATTTATCACAGTTATTTCTCAGCTGCGATATTCCTGCCCTGGTTTCACGTTTGCAAATGTAGCAGGTTGAATGTATTTCACTGAAAACAACCTCCACACAGCCATGTTTTTTCCTCAGCCGATGACACTTGTTTCGCCTGTGTTTGAGTGTGTCCTCTGTGCTCCCTGCAGCTCGGTGGTAGAGGCCACAGAGGTGGACCTGAACATGCGAGTGGGGCTGCACACTGGCCGGGTGCTGTGCGGCGTGCTGGGCCTGAGGAAGTGGCAGTATGACGTCTGGTCAAACGATGTCACACTCGCAAATGTGATGGAGGCCGGAGGGCTGCCCGGGTCAGTCCAGACTCTCACACATGCACAACAACACACGGAACAGGCAATGGGACATACACAGCGTGCACAGGCAGCTTTCCAGGCATCCACTATATAGGCTTGTGTTGCTGCATAGGTTGCATTCATGACGTTTTAGAATAGAGTTCTGGATTGAATTTTAATAAACGCTACCGTAGATATCCAGCCATGTTAGAGGGTGCTAGCAAACATTCTCCAGAGACTAGCTTTAGCCAAAAAAATTATGAAAAGGTTTAACTAAACAGTAGAGAAAAGAACCACTCTGTTAACTGCTGTTATTCAATTCAAGACAATTGGTAAAAGAGCAACCCAATATAGGGGCCCGCTGAGGGAGGGATGGGAAGAGTTCATCTTCCTAACATTTTGGGGGAAGAACTTGTCACAGATCGAGACTCTGCAGTTATGTAAACTCCAGTATTTTACAAAACAGTACAGTTTACATTACCCATAAAATTCCTATTTACTCACAATAGGTTTTTTTTCAAATGTTGAAATAAATCTGCCTCCTCAAGATCATGAAATTACTTTCTTTTCTTTTTTTACTTTTACCATTCGGTGTGATGCGCTTTTGAGTATTTCCATCTCGGGCTACAAAGCTGTATTTAAATGCATGTACAGTAAGAGACTAATTTGCACTTAAAAAACATGAAATGAGGCCAACCCATGAGCTCAATTCCATCTCGTTCGAGTGAAGCGCAGAGATTTTAAGACTTGCTCACAGATTAAACAAGTCATGAGGATTCTTTTTTTTCTTCTGCTTGTTCTTTGAGGAATTTTGAGAAGGCTAAAGGACTGTTAGGCTGATAAAAATAATGAGTTCGGTAATAACCGTTGACTTAAGTGCACATTTTCTCTGCGTCTCGCGCTACGCTTACCAGCCGGGGGATGTGCAGTATAGAGCTGAACATCTCAAAGCCGTCCAACTCATTTAGCAATATTTTTTATTTTTTTATGATTTCTAGTCTAATTTCAGAAACATTACGTGATCAAAGAATGAGGTCAGCTGACCACCTGACTGTACTGAATGACCAGGTTATTCTTTCACTGTTTTTTATTTATTTATTTATTTTTTGATGGCACGGGCATAAGATGATCATGCTTGGAAGAACCCCTTAACCCCAACCTTAACCAAGCACATTTTCTCCAGTTCCGCTTTACCCAAAACTGAAAGCTTTTCAACCAGAGCTTACAGCCTATAGGCCCGTGTAACGCCTCATTTGAAAGCTAAGACCTACAAAACTGGTCTAAGATTTTTCCTCACGTTGTCGTCACTTTTTCGTCGTCTAGTGTTACTTACATTTTTTTGTCTCCTGCTCTTTAGTTGCATTTCCGTCGCTCTTTTGCTGCTTTTTTTTTTTGCCACGTTTTCATTCTCATTTATGTCTCGTTTTTCTTGCTATTTTGACGCTTTTTTTTTTTCAAGAAGCTTTTAGATTTGGGTAAAGTTGAACTGGGGAAAATGTGCTGGGTTAAGAGGTTAATTAGGCCCATGTTGTGGCCCGGCAGTAACGTAGCATCGGCACTTTACATTACTTTCAGGAAGGTGCACATTACCAGGACCACACTGGAGTGTCTGAACGGAGACTATGAGGTGGAACCGGGCTTTGGCCACGAGAGACACGCCTTCCTAGAGAAACATCACATCGAGACCTTTTTCATCGTGCCATCTCACCGACGTAAGGTATGACATGTTTTCTGTGACGGCCCGGCCACTGTCAAAGTGTCGGTGTTGTAATAGTTGACACACGACTTCCTCGCCACAATGACTTTTGCGTTCCAGGTGCCTCATATGTAAAAAATAAATAAATAAATGAATCCAACCAGAAGCTTATTTTTCATCCCACGAATAAGGTGTTTCGGCAAAGTGCTTTAAAATTCAGTCTTTCATCTTAAAAAATGTCACGTCATCCTTTTCTCTACCTCATTTACAGAGTTTATGGGAATTTGTTCTCGGGAGAATTAACTGGTAGACTTAAGATAAATGAAGGTCGCAGAGATGAGTTTAAAGTTTAATGGATTAAGTTTGGGGGAAAGTACGGCGAAGTCTTTTGATGTGAAGTTTTAAAAATCCAGTTTATCACGCTGAACTGTCAAAATGCAGGTGGTGGGAGATGTAGAAAAGTCTTGTGCAGTGACTTGAAGCTATACTGTGTAAGATTTTACCCACAACAGATATAGTAAAGCACATTCAATTTAATACAGGTTATATTATTGGTAAAAAAAATATCTGTCTATATATGACGGGAAGGCTGCCATTGCTTAAATACATTTTGGACCTCTTCCAAATGCTTTATTTTGATAATTCATTGCAAAAATAGCAATGTGTCCAGCTGCGCATCGAGGTTATATTTTAGTTTTACCAAGAATGTTACGGATCATAGAGAAACAAACACAGCCAAACAAACCCCATTTGCTAGCTGTTTAAACATGGCATATTTTTTCAAATTGAGAGCTATTTAAGACCCGGCTTACTCCTGATTGGATCTTGACCTAGATCTGCTGGTACTTGGAAGGTCAAATATTCTATGAGGTGGTTTTCGATGTCTTGTGTGCACTCCATATCAAGCTCAATACTGTACTGTACTTGTTTCAGATCTTCCCTGGAATCATTCTATCCGACATCAAGCCAGCCAAGAGGATGAAATTCAAGACGGTGTGCTACCTACTCGTGCAGCTGATGCACTGCAGGAAGATGTTTAAGGCCGAGATCCCCTTCTCCAATGTCATGACCTGCGAGGATGATGACAAGGTAAGCCGCACAAGCATCCACGCATAGCTGACTTACACTGTGCTTCACTTTCCTCGTCGATGGTCCCCAATCACACTCTTTCTGTGTTTCATCATTGCCAAGTTTAAGTGTTCTAGATTTTATTGATGTAATGGTTTTAATTTACTTTGCATCTAAATGAAAAAATATACTGTTGTTGAATGACTTGTTATTCATGGTATTAGTTTAGGGCAGATTAAAGGGGCGTTATGCTAAACCGACTTTTTAGAGCGTTACCATGATATACAGTTGTGTTCTCATCAAAAACATACCTGGAGTTGTGTCTCCAGCCGCTAGCGCATCTTTGAGTAGTCTTTAGATCAGGGGTCTCCAACCTTTTTTACCCAGTGAGCTACTTTTACACACAAAAATAGCAAAAAAAACATAATGAAAACATAACAACAAAAATGCAACAAAAAAGTGACAGAAGAGCGATAAAATAGTGACATAAATGCGGCAACAACACCACAAAAATGCTACGATCAGTTTAGTAGGTCTTAGCTTTAAAATGAGGCATTACACTGGCCAGGAGGTTGTAAACGCTCTTGAAAGAGAAGGGGGGTGTTAAGGGCTTATGAGGAGATTGTGTGAAGGATCTGGACATTAAACTATTGGATATTTTGTTAACAATGGCATTTTCTAACCAATGTGGTGTGAGATATTGATAAAGATGTGTCTGAGGTTATCACCAAATGCCAACAAAAAGCAGCACTTTGATCAAAGTTGAATAAAAATTATATTTTGAGTCTATACAATTAGTCATCTGCAAACTGGTGTGTCCTGCCCTGATTGGTGCTGTCTCTCATATGAAATGTATTTGTTTGAGCCGAAAATGAATCGATCGGGCCATTCTAAATGTGTGCCATTCTGCTTTCTGATTTGATAATCATCTTCAGGTTCATGTCATGTTCACATAAAAAAACTTACATTACTTACTACTGAAGACGAGGAAAGGATTAAAACCGAAGATATTTTGATAATTAATTACTTACTCAATTAATCAATATGTTTTTTTCAGGCCTAGTGTTTATTAGTTTACATTGAAAGAAACATTGATAGCTGCAGAAGGGTAAGGTGTTTACTTTCATTTGTGGATTTATTTCAGATTGAAAGTCTTCATAACAAAACTCTCTGTTAATCTACTCCACATATATACTTTCAGTCACAGATTATAACAGCATAATCCATTAGATATCCATCATAAGCACTACTGTATGAATGCATTGCTGGTTTTTAAAGGAAGCCAGTGGGATAGATGTTATGAAGCAGCGGTGACGTAAATCCACCTCTAGTTTATCCGAGTGTGTATCATGCTTTTCCTCCATGTGCCAGAGCTGGGCTTGTCGTTGGCTGGATGTGTTACGTTCCGCTTCTCAAACGGTGGTGACGCCGCGTTGAGTCAGAGCGCCGCTGGTTGGCCCGCGTGCCCTCGCTTTCCCGGTGCCGTCCGGTGATTGGTGGCGGCACTGTCGGCTCTAGCTGTCAGAAATAGGTTACTAGCTTGTAATCCAGGCGCGGTCAAGCATTAGCGCTGCGTAGTTTCTGATGAGGTAGCGCCGGGGTTGGTAATCGCCGGTTAACATCTGGCCTAATAGCATTACAGCATTGTTGCCCGATTATCTCAGCGGCCAAATTCAAACATTGTGTCACATGTTGTAATATACTTTTATAATAGAATTAAGCGCCGTAGCCAAAAGGTTGCATCCAGCCTTTTCACAAACAAGGAATTAGCCGTGTGTACTTTTGTAATGGGTATTTTTGTGCATGTGCATAAATACAACCTAATCCGTGTGTTATGTTAATATTTGTGCAAAACAGAGCCGTGCCCTGCAGTGATTTGCAACCAGCAGACAGAAGAAATATGTGAACAGCCTTCTGGGACTTAATTGGTTTGCTTTTAGTTTGACATAACAAGTGAAGTGCAGGCTGGGAAGAAGTGCTCAGAATTTGTGCCTGTAAATGTCTTGTCAATTCAAAATATTGTAAAAAAAAGTGTCATGGCAAATATTTAATCAAGTAGATACTAAATACTAACTACTACTACGACAACACTCAAATAAGTACCTGTTACGACTAATATTTTCACTAATGCGTTACAATAGCTCAAAGGTTTTCTCCGCTATCAAAAATACTTGTTTATGACAAGATATATATATATATATATACATATATATATATATATACACTTTTAGTGTTGATCTAGTTTAAGTTCATGGCTTAATGCATTTGTTAGTTCAAACACATTATTTGTCAGTCTCTTAATCAAAATAATTCTGAATTTGCAACATCTAATCTTACTAGGGTGACCAGAAATCCCAGTTTACCCGGGGCAGACCCAGTTTTCAGCCCTTTGTCCCATGTCCCAGTGGATTTGTCCCAGTTTTACACAAGCTCTGTCTCAGTTGTAGGGCTGGGTGCCGTTAAACGATACCAGTAGGGTGTCGAGGAAAAAAAAAGGTTAGGTACTACTGGTGTCAAAAAAATATAGGTCATAACTGCTCTGTTTGGTTTACCTACATCTTTGAATGTGTCACCAACTAGTGTGCCATTGCCTTTACTCTGTTGGCCAGACGCCAAATTCTTCTTAAATGGAAACATAAAACCCCTCCAATAACCAATAGTTGGCTGCAAGAAGTATTACAACGTATACATCTTGAAAAAATGAGGTCCTCAGTCATGGGATCTCACAAGCGGTTCTACATTACATGAAACCCGTTCTTAAAATACATGGAGGTTTTTCAACCCTTGCCTTCTTGGCTTTTTTTTTTTTTTATTTTAAGCTCCCGGCAGGAGTGGGGGGGGGGGGGGGGGGATTTTTTAAGAACTTACTGTCCTCAAATCTTGTATGTGTGGAAATAAGAAAATGCCAATTAAAAAAGATTTAAAAATAAATAAATATAGGTATCGAAAGCAGGTTTTAGTATGGGTTATCGAGAAGAGTATCGTTCAGGTGTCTGTATTGTAAACCAAGTATCGTTAAAGTACCGGTGTGAAAAAAAGTGTCCCAGTTTTTTTCAGACTTTAGACAAACATAAAATATGACAATTTAATGCGGATTTTAAAAAAAGTCACAATTTGCTTCTCCCCCACAAACTCCCATTGTGTCCCAGTTTTCAGTGTGGAAAATCTGGTCACCCTAAATCTTACGCAAGTCAAAATAGTACATTGCTGCAGTGACTGAAATGTTTATGGGGTCGATTTTGTTTTGATCCACTTTGAAGAATTGACTTACCGTTGCTGCTCTAAGACTTTGTTGTGGGTAGATCATATTGACTTAATCGCTACAACAACTACGACAACAACAGAAAACATAAAAAGGAGGGTGGAACGATCTCCCCGCAGTGCCATTCTTGTCGCGAACGGCTTCCCAATTTGAAGGGCTGGATGTAAGACGAAGCTCGCTGTTGAGCTCACCGAGGAAGCTGCGTGGGAACAGAATCATATCAGCATCTCCCCTTGCACCTCCAGGGAGAGTGTATGATGGAGTGTGATAAGAGCTGCTGCGTTTTAATTGACATAAGCAGCAACAGATGCTAATTTTGCCTTTATTTCATCTGCTATTTTTAGCCTGCGCTTTTTGAGAACTTAAAATAGCTCTGACAGCTCTCACTTCGAAACACCTCAAAGGCAATGTTTATACATAAAAACATTTCTACATGGAGGGTAACAAAGTGGTTTTCTTGTGGAAGTAATTCAGCCAAGCTTTCAACAATGTACTCCGGAGCAGAGCTGTGATAATCCAGGTTTATTTTTAACCCGGGCCTCATTTCTCTCGTTTAGAGCAGACTATAAATGCTAATATGTTGCAAGCAGCTCGGCAGGACGCGCTCAGTGGTTAGTTACGATATAAAAGGCTATGTAACATGTGCCTGATTGAAACAAAGGCTTTTCAGTGGAGAGGAGAATAAGTTATTGGTCTGGCATTGTTTTTTGTTTATTGGCAGTTCCTCATGTTTTGTATCTTCTGAAAATTACAATGTGAGTGGTGTTTATAGGACTTAAATGGAATTCCTTCATATTTCAAAATAGTACTGTATTAATAGTAGTAATGGCACATTACATTATTTAAGAGCACGCTCATAATTATACATATACAACTCAAGCAATGCCAAACAATTTATAAATTCAAACTGTCAAAATATATAGAGGAGAGTCTTTAAATTAAAATTGGTGTTGTACTCCATTGTCCATTAGCACTGTTGGTAATGTTCATTCTCCTTACCATTGTTGGTATTAATTGTTGTTACAATTTAATAATTATTTGTTACCTATGGTAACGCCCAAGTAAATTGTACATGCAATATTGTTTTTACAAGAAAATTGAGCCTTTCCTCTGGAAAGTCTTGACTAGACTTTGCTTTTGCCACTGGACCTCAAAGTCACTATAAATACTGGCTATTAAGGTATGTCACCCACTGTTCTGTGAGCACAAAGAAGAAAAACACGTGGGCAGCTAAACTTTGCTTGCCTCATGTAAACTTCAAAAGCACTGTGTGGCCACTTTTATATAACGGACAATTAGCTGTGATCCCTGCAGCCGATCGGGCGAGTCGGGAGGAAGTTACCATCTTTGTTGCGGGCATAATGATCCTAACTGACCAGAATTCCTCCTGAGGTTTACTGTATGTTTGCCCCCCCCCCCCCCACACACACACACACACACACACACACACACACACACACACACACACACACACACACTCACGCTTGGGCATCAGTTGGCTGCAGCGAGGGGCCTACGCCGAGACAGATTGTGTTGTCTTTGTGCTGTCTGACAGAGACGGGCCCTGCGGATGGCGTCGGAGAAGCTGCGGAGCCGCACGTCCTTCACAGCCACAGCGGTGCAGCACTCCCCGGGAACGCGCGTCAACCGCTTCATCGGCCGGCTCATTGAGGCGCGCCAAACCGAGTCCGGGAACTCTGACCTCAACTTCATCACGCTGTGCTACAGGAGCAGAGACAGGGAGCGGCGGGTGAGAGAGCACACCGTTCGGTTGTTTTCGGTTTCTAGAATATCCTTTTCTTGTTCAGTAAGACATGACTAATAGGAAAATCCCCACATCCTAGTGTACATGTTTTAGCGGGAGTGGGAAACCGAAGCACACGGAGGTACATAGACACAGGGAGAAGCCCCACCCTGCCCGTGATGGAATCCAGGTCCCTTTTGCAGAAAATGTTTTGAAATTGCTAACCCCTGTTGCCCCAAAAAGTGCTGTTCACCTTGTGTATCCCCTCGTACACATCTCGCACGCTCTAAATTTGGTGTAAAACATGATACATTTAAACTATAGCAAGTCAAAAGTTGTGGGTTCAACTAATCATTTTCTAACTGTTCAGAGCAAAAATAAGCCACTGCCAAACTCACAGCTCCATTCTGAACCAGAGCCACGGTTGGTGTAAAATAAAGAAAACTAAAACTCCCTCTAAACCGACACCAAGATTAAATGCATGCCCGTATCACGAAGTATCTCCGCAGCCTGTGGTCACCGAGGTCACGTGCAGTAGCCTGCGAAAAGCTTCTGATTGCAGCCCACACATACGGCCTGCCTCATTAAACAAAAGGGAAACATGCATCGTGACTCGGTCCTCGCTCCCCTCTGTCTTCTTTTTCTTCTTCTTCTTCTACTACACCCTTCCAACGCAGCATTCTCTTCCTGCTCCCACGCTCCCACGCTCCCGGGCCGTGTGTCTGTGATGTGCATGTATGAGCAAGCGATATCCGCCCACCGGCTCACGAGGGGGCGCATATAATGATTTGGGAATGTCTGCGCGGCACACGTGATATCTTCCCCCTATGCGTGCGTGGGCCGGGGCTATAAAGGAGACGCATCGCAGCCAAGAGTATGTGTGCGTCTGTGTGTGCGTGTGCGTGTTGTGTGGTTGAAGCATTGAATTTGCTAGACCGAGGGCGACATTAATGCGTTGAAAAGTAAAAGCCTGGGCCCGGACCCTTACGGGTATCAAGAGGTTTTGGACAAGTTTTATAGTTGACAATAGGAAGTAACATATGAGGGCAAGTGAAGTTGGAGGAGTTTGATTTAGTTTATTTGACCAATTAATCTGCACAGAATCTGCCATTTAAAATATTGACTAGTTTCGAGCAAGCACGACTCACAGTTCTTTAAACGCAATCAGGCACATTATGACACAAGTGGATCTAATGACGTACTTATGAATATTCTTTTCTTAAGCTGTAACGTTGACAGCTACTTTTACAGAAGCAGTTTGCATCCGTTATAGAGCAAACGTTGTATTTTAAGCCATTATATTAGATATGCCCTGAGTTTTTACTCCTTCCATCCTTCTTCTTCCACGTTATGTAGGACGGGGTTGCGGAGGCAGCAGTCTCAGCACACGGGTGTCTTAGGTGATTCCACGTAAGCACACACCCAATGGGACATGCCCAACACACATCTCCAGGGCAGTGGTTAGGAGACGCAGTTGACTCCAGGAAAAATCTTGTCTTTTCAATCATGAGCCAAACCCCATGGCCATAAGTGAAAGAAACGCTGCTCCATCCTCACTCTTACACAAGGCCCTGAGATACTTGATCTTACTTGTACTTGCAGGTACTCTCCACCAACCTGGAGAGGACGAACCACCTTTTTTTTGGTAAAGACCATGGCTTCGTATTTTGGAGGTGCCGATTTTCGTCCCGGTTGCCTCACACTCCTTGTTGAAAACCTCTCCGGCGCACCCTATACAGGCTGCACCTGGAAATTCTGTCCATAAAAGCAATGAACAGAGCCAGTGACAAAGGGAGGCCTTTGCCATTACGCACTGGGAACAAAAGTCTGCAAACGGTATAATTAAAATGAACATAAGTGTAATACATTTGGGTTGGTTATAGTATCAGATAACCTTAAATGGGTTGCAGGGTCTGTTCTTCTGTGCACCCTCACTTTCCTATGTTCTAAGTCTCAGTGACAATGTCCTGGTCAAAACATGGTCAGTAAGAATAAAAAAGTAATGCTTGTATTGATTGGTTGTTTCTCTTTAGTATCACCAGGTATGTGACGACCATTACATCAGCGCAGTGGTGCTGTCTCTGATCCTCGCCGCTCTGTTTGGCCTTATCTATCTCCTAATGATCCCACAGTACGTACGCACAGCCTGGCTCTTCCTGCTTTCTAGAATTGAATCGATCTTGTCCAGGTCTTGAGAGACCATTTAAGTGAAAGTGCTGTTGACTGCAGGGAAGATGGAGGAGGGCCTCCTGACAGTGTTCTCTCTCCATGGCTGTGCAGGGGGATGCTGGTGCTGCTGCTGCTCGTGTTTTGTGTCTGCTTTCATGTGACCTGTGTCATGTATCTACACCTCACCAAGATCCAGGTAAGACTGTCTAATACCGGGTTCTACAACCAGCCCTTTCCAAGTAGCTCCCAAAAGGCTTTCTTCACTCACATAAACCTTCACAAGCTGCTGGAGCATTTTGGTGAGAATAATGAATTATTAAGAGCAAACTAAAATAATAGTGTGGAGATCCCTATTCTAACTCTCCTCTATCTTACCGTCCCTCACTTCCCTTTGAGGGAGATGCTAAAAGGATGAAGAAAACATTCACCTGAACTTAGAGCTTGCTTTTTGATCATTATGGTCATACATTGTGGGCACAAGATTGTTGCAGAAGTTATGGTGTATGTTGCAGTGGTACCAAGTGGCTAAAAGTAATTAAACTAGCTAACTAATAATTGCAATGCTTATTGGAAGAAAAGTAAATACATCTTTTTTATTGGAGTGTGATTGTGTGAATCAAAAGGATACTGTTAAAAACTTACTACAAAAGTACTACAGTAATATCCAAAAAAGTACATTTGAATATTTAACCCTGTCCGCTTTTAAATAATCAGTTAAATAATTAGCTGGTTTTATGAGGGTGCTTCATCATGGGCAGTATCGGCAGAAGGTAAACGGGGCAGCTAACTTACAAACTAGCTAACTCAATCAATCAATCAATCAATGGTTTTGTATAGCCCAATATCACAACAGGAGTTGCCTCATAGGGCTGTAACAAACATTAAGGCAATAAAACAGAACAGTAAATAAGACAATGTAAAGTTCCGGTGAATCAAATATCCAGGCAAACATAATGTCCAAATAAGCGTCAGCAGTGGGTGGCGACGAGCAGCTCGGGTGTCCCCTGTCCTTAGACTCTCCAGCCCGGCAAGGAAAAACTCAAAAACCCAGTGGGAGAAACGAGAAACCTTGAGGAGAACCACAGAAGGAGAGATCCACTCCCATGGACGGACAGGCTATAGAGACCCAGGGCCGAAGGAGTCCCTCAGTAGACGGGCCAAGATCACAGACCGTCCAGTCCTTGTTGTCAGTAGGCAGGGTTCCTCCGTTCAGCCGGGTTCCTCCGTTCAGCCGGGTCCCTCCGTTCAGCCGGGTCCCTCCGGGACCCGGCATTAAGACTTACACGCTTAATGACCTAACTATACTATATAGCTAAAAAGAAAACTATTGTCTCGGTCGTATGACATAATTAGCAATGAGAGATTACTGGAACTAGATACTCCTATCTCCACTGCTGCTCGTTCACGCTACAATGAACAGTCATCGTTTGCCATAAGTGTCTCCTAGAGCAGACCTGCACATTACGAGCCAACGCGTTTCATTTCCATCTCGTGGCTAATGATGTGTCCACAGTTATGTCTGTGTGCTATACACACAGGTGCTTCATTTGCCCACTGTGATGCCCTTCCTGTTTGCTTATTTGTGCCGACAGTGTCAACCAGGCTGCCTCACCATCCAGATCCGAACAGTCCTGTGCATTTTCCTGGTCCTGCTCACCTACTCCGCCGCCCAGGCCTGTGTGGTGAGTGGCGCCCGTCAGCAGCTTCATGGGCAGTGTTGGGTAACGTTAAGTCAGCGCGTTACTCCTCTGGAAAAGTAGCCCGTTACTTTACTGCACTACTTTATAATGAAGAGTACTCATGCGTTACCAATCATGGGTCCACAGATGTTCAGTACATCTTTCTCCTCCATCTTTTCAATACTTTATATATTACTAATGAATACTTTTAATATTACTTACCGTGCTTTGATTGTACCCTGCTCAATAATGATCTACAGTACTGGTAGATCAGGGTCGCTGCAAGCCATTTTGGTGCTCTAAGGAGAAATGTTTCTTGGTGACTGACTTTTTCATTTAAATAGATTTTTTAGGAGGTAAGGCATTCATTTAGACTCTTTACAACTTTAACAATTATGCAATTGTTCAAGCTTCATTAACAGTTTCATGATTAGTTTTCTAACAAGGAGCACAGCTTGAACACTGACTTTCTGCCATGGAAAAGTACAGTGTCATCATTTCGTTGCTAATCCCACTGACGTTGCCAGTGTTTGACTGTGTGGAGCATTTGTTTGCAGAGAGAAGCATGACAGTGCAGCAGATGGTACTGCTGAGTCTCCAAAGGATAAAGCATTTACTGTTCAAGTGTAAAATAGCCATTAAAATATTTTAAACTCAAATCAGGCTGAGACTCTAATGGACAATATGCTGCAGTCAATCTGTTCGTGGGACTTCTGGGTGAGGCGTAGGCCAGGACCATTAAGTTAGAGTAGTTATAATAATGCTAAAGTAGCATCACTGTGATAATTTATTTTATAGGATGATATTATTTATTTGAATTGTTAGAATTAATAGCTGAACAAAATTAACTTTACTGAGTAAAC